>OW569413.2:53220877-53835802 GCA_937662695.2 Halyzia sedecimguttata | reverse complement strand
ATATATATATATATATATATATATATATATATATATATATATATATATATATATATTGTATTAGATATATTATATTATAATTCCAATTGATTTTCCACAGTTTTTAGGTCAGAGGTTATAACAAAATCAAATTTCTTAAAAATAGGTCAACTATTTTTAACTTTATTCCAAAGTCTTCTTCAGGGCTCTGAAATGGAGAACCGAGAACTACAGTTCATTCATGCACCAAATTATAAATTACAATTCACTTCAAAACAAATAAACAAGTATACAGTGTTCAAGGAAACGAGGAAACAAGTTCGGTGATATGATTCCATAGAGAAAAAACAATTAATTAACTTCTGACTCACATTTTTCTCATTGTTTGATTTGGTCGTCAGGGATTTGAGTTTTGGAAATGTCAACAACTGCTTTCTTGGAATACTGTCAAAAGACAGAGCTGGACAATTCCATGGGTTTTAGAAATGCGTGGATCATAACAGCAGTTGTATATATTGGGGACAGAGAAAAAAACTCCTGTTTATCTTTGATCTTTTCAATTAAATAATAGTATGCAGTATTTAGATTTTCAATGTCTGTTCTCTTATTTATTGATTTTTGTTGTGTTTTTGATGTATATCAACTCATGTAATAGACGCTTTCTTGGCGCTCTAGTTCCTCGGAATGGAGTGCTTATCAATCTGCCCAAATGTCTGTAATTTTCAAATTTTTCGATGAAAATGGTCTCAAACGAATTGGTTCGACTGACTGATCAAGAATCCGAGGTCGAAATCGATTCTGTCCGGCTGGTCCGGCCGGCCGTCCGTAGGCACGATAACTCTCGAACGGAAGAAGCTAGAGGATTGAAATTTGCAAAGAGGGTTTGGAGCGTAAATATCTCGGTTGAGTTCGTTAATGGGCGAAATCCATCGAGCGGTTTCGGAGTTATGGCCGATTTTAGTAAAACACATTTTTTATGAATATTTCCGAAACTGTTCACTCGATCTATCTGAAATTTAGCATCAAATTGTAGAATCATGCCCTTAATACGCATGTGAAGTTTTGTATTGACCAGGTTACCGCAAAGTGTAAAAAAAAAAATTTCAAAATTAAAAAAAAATTTCTACAATTACTCTCGAACGGAATGAGCTAGGCAGTTGAAATTTTCAGGGTAGGTTAGGGAGATGAATTTATCGGTTAAGTTCGTTATTGGGCAGAATAGACCAGATGGTTTTAGAGTAACGAAAAAAAAAAATTTTTTTTAAGCAACAAATTTCAAATTCTATTTTTATTCAAGTTGCAGTTTCACCATTAAAATCCATCGATATCATTTTCAACTCCAACAAGCTAATACTTTCGGAGATTTGATTTTTCTAAATGTCAATATTGAATCGTACCTCTATGTTTTCACAGAATGTTATAATTATTCTATCTAAGCTTTATTATATGATCTGTGTTCATACTCGTACATTTCATCCTGTTCTATAAGAGAGAGTCAAATTCAGTTCAGCTATTTTAATTTGATTTCTTCCATGGTGCCGTTCTCATTCTCAGATTGCTCATTTAATCTTGATAAATAAACTATTATTTGAATTGAATTTCTTTTATGATGCAGTTCTTTCTTAAGAATACATTGATATAATTCCCAACTCTGAGAAACCAATACTTTCGGAGATATAATTTGTCTGTTTGAACTAGAGCGCCAGAAAGCTCCTGCCCACAGGGCTTGAACCCATTTTTTTAATTTTTTTGTTTGCTTAATATTTCCACTCAGCCTGGATCGCAATTACAGGAGTGAAGTGTATTTTGTACATGTTCAGCGAAAGCGGTGTTATTTTCTTTCTTATTTTTAGTGGATTGAGCATATTCAGGGAGTCTCTTTTATGTTCAGAAATAATGTTGAAACTAGTTAGCCTTTTTTTTAAGAAATTTGATTTTGTAATAACCCCTGACCAAAAACCTGTGAAAAAATCAATTGAAATTGTAATCACATAGGTCTCAACTTCATTAATCATATAAGCCAATTTCGTCTGGATTTACTAGGAATCGGCAAATTAAACAAATGTGTTGCTCTGAAAAGACAAAGAAACGACATTTAAAGTAATTTAATTAGTTTGTCGATTCCCTGCATACGTTAAATTTTATAATATTATAGCTTTTCACATAACACTCCATCCATCTTGGAAAAAAATCAAAACATTGACATTAGTAGTTCCGTAGACAGTGGCGCCGTCTTTTCTAAGTGTTGACAGCATATAGGAGGCGCGTTTAGTTCAACAGGAATAAAGGAATGTAATTTCTTTACATCTTCCCCCGCCAGAAAGGAAAATTTTTACTGAAAATTTTCCTAAAGCAATGTTCATCATTTGCTGAGTATTACCTACATACGAATTTTTCTACTATGGTGCTGGAATGAGTTTTGTGATATGAAAGAGATTTGACTCCAATTTTCTATGGCCTGTATCCACTTTATATATTGAATTTGAAATTTTTTCTTCGATTCTATAGGGTCCAATCCTTAATTCGTCTAATTTTCTTCTATTGAGTTTGTGTCCATTTTCTACATAGACTTTATCACCTATATTGAAATTATGGTGCATTCTATTTTTATCATTTACTTTTTTATTGTAATTATGTGACTTGATTGAATTTTCAAATGCTGTTTTCCGGTCTTTAATCCAGTTGTCTACTATTCTCTCCTGTTTTAATTCATTTGGCACGAATGACACATCTGTCCCATCTAGCAGGTATCTTGGCGCAAAACCAGTTACAGTATGATCCGTATCATTGTACTTGTCTATGCAGTCATGGGCAATTGTTGTCCATGCTTTTCTTTTTCCACTTTCATTTATTTTGCATCTGATTTTATTTACCAGAGTTTGATTCAATCTTTCATTTAATCCATTAGAAAATGGTGCATTTACTGCTGTGAAAACAAGTAGTATTGACTTTCCGTTTAAAAAGGTTTTTAGTTCCTTTGAATTTATTCCTGGATATTGGTCTGTGAGTATCATGCCAACTTCATTATCATTAGTCACCTTATTGATTAGTTTAATGAAGTCTTTAGCATTCTGTGTCTTTGATGTTACTATAAATGCATATCGGGTGAAATGGTCCACCAAAAGGTGTAAATATCTTTTTGTGGATCTAGAGCCTCCAAAACCCCCAATTGTATCTATAGATACAATTTCAAAAGGTTTTGTGGCGGGTCCTAAATGTGACATTAAACCATACTTAACTTGTCCTCTTATTTTATTCTTTATACATGTCTCACATTTTCTACAGATATTATTTATATTTTTTGTCAAATGTTTTGCTGTATATACTTTTCCAATTTTCTTTTGCATCTGTTTTATACCAATGTGGCACATATTTTCATGTATTTGTTTTATAATTTTTAAACTGTATTCTTCCGATATTACAATTTTTTCTTGTTTTTTTAATTTTTTATAATATATATTGTTTTTATGTATTAATTTATTCTTACTTTTTTGTAACTCCTCATTTTTTCCTTGATCTGCGACAATATCCTGTAACTTTATGAAATTTACTATTTTTAATTGTTCGTCTATGTCATGATTTGCGTCCAATACTGGGTTCCTGCTTAAGCAGTCAGCTTCTAAATTTTCTTTCCCTGGAGCATATTTTATTTTAAAATCATATTGTGACATGTAGTATATTAATTCTCCTAATTCCTCATCTGTTCTCGATTTAATATGCATGTTTTCCAAAGGTTTGTGATCTGAAAATACCGTGAATGATTTTCCTATTAGCCAGTATTGCCAGTACCGTATTGCCTCTTTAATGGCTAACGCTTCCAAAAATATTGCTTTCTTTTTCTTTTGCGAATCATTTAATTTTTTTGAGAAATAAGCTACTGGCTTCTCGTCCCCATTAGCTTGTACTTGTTTTAATATTGCTCCAACTCCTTCTAATGAGGCGTCTGTATAAATATGTATTGGCAAATCTTGGTCAAAAATTTCCAAGACCGGTTGTGAGCATAGTAGTTTTTTTATCTCTTCAAAAGAATTTTGACAATCCGTAGACCATATGAATTTTTGACTTTTTCTCAGTAAATTATGAAGTGGTTCTAAAATTATTGTACTCTTTGGTATGTATTCATGATAAAAATTTACTTTCCCCAGGAATTGCCTGATATTCTTTTGAGTTTTCGGTGTTGGGAAGTTCTGTATTGAAATTAAATTGTCTCTCAAAGGTCGAACTGTATTATTCTGTATAATATGTCCAAGATATTTTACCGACTCTGAAGCAAACATACATTTTGTAAATTTTAGTCTGAAACCTTCTTTCTTTAATGCCTCTAGTAGTTGTGATAAATGGTTGATGTGTTCAGTATATGATTTAGAGAAGACCAATATGTCGTCTATATAATTAACCGTAAAATCAGTTAGACGATATTTTCTTAGTATGTTACTTAATATTCTTTGAAATATTGCTGGAGACGTCTTCAAGCCGAACGGTAAGCAAGTCCATTGAAAATGACCGGTTTGTGTCACAAAAGCCGTCTTTCTCCTATCTTCAATTCTGAGTGGAATGGACCAGAATGCAGAGTTTATATCTAATGTTGAGAAATACTTACAGTTTCTCGTCTTGATTACCAGGTCGTCAATCAGTGGGAACGGCTGAGACTGCGGTACCACGATTCTATTTAAGTCTCTGAAATCAATACACAGTCTGGTTTTTTTATTATCTTCTTTCTTGAAAGCTAACGTCACTGGTGCTGCAAACGGGCTGTATGATTCTTCTATAAGTTTATTTTCAAGTAATTTTCCCACTTGCTCTTCTATTTCCTTTTTATCTTCTATAGAACATCTATATGGTCTTTTACTACAGTACTTGTAATTTGCCGATTCCTAGTAAATCCAGACGAAATTGGCTTATAAAACGACATTTCTAGTGAATATTATCAGGAATGGAGAAATTAAGATTCACGTTTACGGTGATAGCGGCGAGTGATGGAAAAACAAACTTGTTATGCATAACCTCAATTGAGACACCCGATGGACGTGTTTATGATATTCCTGATGATTTGAAGCCTGTAAGTAAACACACGAACATAGCAAACTCAGCTGTATTTACGAAAATAAAGAACTCTCTAAAAAAAAGACATCAATCACGAAAGTTGTGGATCATATTGTCTGATGAATTAAGGAAGACCTACTTAGATGAAGGTGAAAATGTGCAATTTAGCGATCAATACTTGGAAGAAGTTATAATTGAAAACAAACCCACGATAAGTGCTAATAACAACACTGAACCTGGAAATAGGAATCAAGGAAAAACAGCAGAAAAATTTTTGCTTGAAAAATTTTCTGGAAAAACATCAAATGTGGACCAGTGGATTCAGGAATTCGAAAATGAATGTGACAGATATGAAATACTGCAAAATGCTCATAAAATTGAAACATTAAAACACCTCTTAGAAAAACAATGCTTGGACTGGTATACTAGTATGTTGATAAAATATACAATTGACTCGGAGTGGACATTATGGAAAAAAAGTTTGTGCGAGACCTATGGAAATAAAGGATGGTCACAAATAAAATATGCCTTCGCATTCAAATTCCAAGCGGGTTCATTACTGGAATATGCCACGAAAAAGGAGAGGCTGTTATTAGAAGTCAATAAACAAATTGATATACAAACCATGATAAACCTTATTGTGATGGGGCTACCAGACCATATAATAGATAAAATTGATAAAGGATCAGTAACTTCTGCTGAGAGCCTATATAATGAGATTGGAAAATATGAGCATGTTTTATACAGGAAGAATTATAATAAACTAAAAAGAAACACCTTTGATAACAAAGTAAATGTGGAAAAAAGCCCTGCCAAACCCTGCAAGTTTTGTGAAAAATTAAACAAAGGGATCCGTTTCCACCCGGAGGAAAAATGCTGGTTTAAACACACAAATAATGACCATGAGACCAAGAAGTACTACAATAAGAATGTGAACAATACTGTGTTAGATGTGGAATTAAACGACCATGATCCAAAAAACGAATAATCACACCATTAATTAAAGTTAAAATAACAGTAAATGAACAACTAGAGACATTTGGCATATATGATTCGGGAGCTAATGTTTCTCTGATCAATTCCAAACTGTTAAGAGTAAAGGAACCAGGAAAAAGATATTATAATAATGCAAATTTGATAACAATTAATGGTGTGAAAAAAACCAAAGGTATGACAACATTAAAAATCAAGATCTTTGAAATGGAAAAATATATGGATATTTATGTGGTGGATAAAAAGGAATTCAAGTATGATTTTCTAATTGGGTTAGATATAATAAAAGAGTTTAAATTGATTCAAAACGAGAACTTGGAAATTATCCAAAAATCTGAGAAAATATGTGATAACAATAGTCTCAAAGAAGATAAAAGTAAAAATAATTTATATTCTATAAACTTTAATGAAAACATAAAGGAAAAGGAATTTAAAATACATTTGAGTCACTTAAATGTCGTTTTATAAGCCAATTTCGTCTGGATTTACTAGGAATCGGCAAATTAAACAAATGTGTTGCTCTGAAAAGACAAAGAAACGACATTTAAAGTAATTTAATTAGTTTGTCGATTCCCTGCATACGTTAAATTTTATAATATTATAGCTTTTCACATAACACTCCATCCATCTTGGAAAAAAATCAAAACATTGACATTAGTAGTTCCGTAGACAGTGGCGCCGTCTTTTCTAAGTGTTGACAGCATATAGGAGGCGCGTTTAGTTCAACAGGAATAAAGGAATGTAATTTCTTTACATATTATATCCACAGCAGCGTCAATTAAATGATTGGCCCACCAGATGATTCTGGATTACTGGAATTTTGATATTTGGCAAACGTCCGATTTTCAAATATCTTTTTGAAATGTTTTCAATAAAATCACTTTCCCACTTATACCGTGACCATCAAGATCACAATTCCAAATTGAAATATCTTGTTTTTTCCCGAGCATAATATAACTTATGATAAAATTTCTTAGATTTTACGCGCATACTCCGGTAATCAGCGAGTTATCATTTTGCCCAAATGACTGTAATGTTCAAATTTTTTGACGAAAATGTTCTCAAACGATTAGGTTCGACTCACTGATAAAAAATTTGTGGTCAAATTTGATTTTGCCAAGCTGGCCGTCGAGTATATATATTATTGAAGACTTTAGCTGCCTTGAGTGAGTTCAGTAGCTGGACTTTCGAACCGAAAGACAAAACGATTTGTTATTTTCAGGGTAGGTTGCACATCCGAATGAAACAGTTAAGTTTGATGTTGGGCATGTGGGTTTCGTTGACTGTGATGGTGTGAGGACCTAAAACTTCTCGGCCGTCAAGAATTTCGTTCCGGCTCTCACTAATGAAATTAACAAAACGAATTTGCCGTAGACGCTTTTGACTTCAGCACGAATGGATGGTTTTGGAGTTATACACGTCTGAAATTCTGTTGTTATCACTTCTATAACCCAAAATATTCCAATCTGATCCAATTAAAACTCGGAAATTATTATTAGATAATTAAAAAATTTAAATTCTTCTTAGATGATTCTCAAGTCTGTCATTAAAATGTACGAAATATATTCATATCTTATAAGAGCTGCTAGAACGGCCTTTACGATGGTAAATTAAATTACAAGTGTCCAATAGAGGTGAATAGACATTGGAACATGCGCGCAAAAACCCCTAACTTCACGTCAGTACTTAATTTGAAATTTTTTCATCAGATTCATGCGTATGTAGTTGCATGTGTTTCTACATCCATGAGAAAATGGCGATCCGCAGCGGTCCTTTGGAAAAAGACTACTGTAACTATGATAAACATAAATATATTTTGAAAAGTATTTTCTGGGTGGTCCCTCCCAAACTCTGATAAATAGGAATAAAATGAAAAATTTTAATTGTTTTGAAATTGCTTCTTCGTTTTAAAACCCAGATATTTGTCCGATAAACACTAACGAAACAACAACAGCGGTTAATCAACTTTTTTTTCACGTTTCAGAGCCTAAATCTGACTCCTTTATCAAACGCTTATTCTTGAATATGTCGCAGTAACAAATTTCGGAATTAATGTTCAAAAAACAAATAATTTTCTTTCAGTGCCTGATTCAGAAGTCTGATTTACGATCTGAAAGGTAACATAAAAGTTGTTTAATCGTTGGTGCTGTTGCCTTACTGTTTTTTAGGAAAAATTGTTCTAAATATCGTCTCTGCCAAATGTCTAGTGTTTCTAACGCTGGCGCTAAAGAAATTCCAACACGATAGAAAAAAATTATTTTATAGATATTTTTCAAAGTTTGGGAGAGAAAAAGAAGAAAAACCATTGAATGATGAATGCAACTCCAAAAGTGTCCTTCATTGATTACATAAATATCTTTTTGTCAACCTCTATGAAAAGTGACATTTTAGGTACACATTTGAGACCATAAAATCGACTGTTATTGAAGCCAACTACTTTGCGGACGAGAAAGTACTTTCTCGTCCGCATAAATTTGCAGACTCGACTATGATAGACAGGTTTTTGTCCTTGGTACATGAATAATTATTTACTTCTATTTATTTTTATCAGTGACATTTCAATGTTCGCATGTCAAAATAGAAAATTTGCATCTTTGCTATTCAAAAGAGCTTGTTTTCTCGATATTTTGTAGCTACGGAAATGTTACCAATCTTGTTGATACAGTGTAAAAACGCGCACCAAAAAAGAAACTGGTCCACTGAATTTGTTATAATGTTACTATTGTCTCCAATATCTGCAACAATATAGGTCCGATCAAGTCCAAATATAGAAATAGGTTGTAAAGTCTGACGGATTGCGTCCTCTAGATCAATATTTTTCGAGTTCTTAGGAAAACTAGATTTCAGATAGCCAAACTCCGAAACTACCTAGCGGATTTTGCCGATCGACTCACATAACTAGCGCATTTGGACTCCAAACCTACCCTTCAAATTTCAACTCTTACTCAATCCGTTCGAGTGTAATCCTACTTACGTCCGGGCGGACGGCCTGATGAACAGAATTAAGTTTGACCCGGAAATCTTTATCAGTGAGTCAAAAATAAACGTTTGGTACCATTTCCGGCCGAAAATGCGAATAACACAGACATGTTGCAAATTGATAGAAACCCTTTTCAGGGTAATAAGCAGGCCAAAAAATGAGAGTGCAAAATATGTTTCATGGTTTCATCTCTTAGTATAGTCCAATTATAAATTTATTGTTTCATCATGGCAGCCTCTACACGGAAGCATCACAAGTCAGGTCAATTCATGGAAATGGTAGCTTGTTCCACTTACATCCGCTTTATTGTGCAACTAGCATGATTCCGGATGGACATTTCTCATCCCTAGCTAATCGAAGGACAATAATGCGGGAATAGAGCCGTACGCAATTCATCAGGAAGCCAGGCAACATTGAAACACTTTTTATGAGCGTTGTTAGTAGAAGCCGATGAATGTATAATAGACAGTTTAGATTAGTTTAGGACTCACAGCTGCAATTGACTTCCCCCTGCTTCGACTTCGTTGAGCTTTGCAGTAATTTATCATTTTAGCTTTAAAAGAGAAAAACAAACTGAAATGTTGGAAAAAAGTGCTGAAAGTTTCTTTCAACCATGAAAATATGTCGCTAACGAACTTACCATGAGCCTCTGTAAATCCAACAGAATCCTGATGAATTTTTATGCAATAAAGCGGATGCATAACATTCTAGATTCCAATTGCACAGTACATAACTCGTATTTTCACATTATCATTTTGAGTTTTCAAAATATGGATTTCCAGAGAAGCCATTTCGGTAATTTGGTCATTTGTTTTATTTTTGGTGCTCTTGTTCCTCGGAACAGAGTGCTTATCAATTTGCCCAAATGCCTGTAATTTTCGAATTTTTGGATGAAAATGGTCTTGTGCGATTTGGTTTGACTCACTGATCAAGAATTCGTGGTCAAAATCGATTGTGTCCAGAAGTCCGTCCGGCCAGTAGTTACCACGATAACTCTTGAACGGAATGAGCTACACCGTTAAAATTTCCAGAATAGGTTTCGGAGATACACATCTCAGTTAAGTCTGTTATTGGACAAAATCGGCCTGATGGTTTCAGAGAAACGAAAAAATTTTTTTTTTAAATTACAAATTTCGAATTAAATTTTTTGTGAGATGCACTTTCACCATTAGAATCCATTAATATCATTTTAAACTCTAAAAAACTAATGCTTCTGAAGATATGATTTATCAAATATTCAACAATAAATCGTAAGTCTATGATTTCACAGAATGCTGTCATCAAAAATTAACGTCCGTATCTATAAATTTGATGACCTATGTTCATATGTGTTATCACACAGAATATACCCTAGGTATGGTATCTTCTGTGTGTCATCATTGTCATATATTAGTGTTCAGTGATAGTCATTCCATAGAGAAATAGAAGGTATTGTCTCTGTCTACAGATAAGAGACATGTCAATCTAAGTATGATGTCATATTTATTTCTAGTTCCATTCAAAATTCTTGATATAAAATACCTCCTGTTAAAAAAAAATGAAATATGATTGAATGCAAAATGACAATGAAACAACCTCAGCTATCGTAGATAGCTCTTGGATAATCCATAAGATGATATATACTTTGGTAAGTTAATAAAATTGGGTTCAGAATATTTCCAGTAAACACCAAACTGGAATATTTCCTGAGTTTCAATTGATATACTATAATTTTCAGAGTAGATTTGAGGAATAAATATCTCGGATAAGTTCGTTGTTGGGTAGAAACGGTCTGGTCGTTTCGGATTAATAAATTTTGGCATTGTTTTTGCGCGTATGTTCTGGGGAACATCGCGTTATCATTTTGCCCAAATGTCTGTAACTTTCGAATTTTTTGACGAAAATGGTCTCAAACGATTAAGTTCGACTCCCCAATGAAGAATTCGATGTCAAATTTGATTCTGTCCGGCCGGCCGTTGCCACGAAAACTTGAGAACGAAAAGAGCTAGCGACTTGAAATTTTCAGGGTGGGTGGCGCATCTCAATACGACGGACAAGTTCATTAATGATGTTTGGTGAGTAGTTGTAGAATATAAACCTAAGCACGTTCGTGGAATTTTGTGCAAATCGTATGGCTAGAAAATTATTAAAAAATTATTGAAAAATATTTTTTGTTGTCACGATAACTTGAGAACGGAAAGAGATAGCGGCTTCAAGTTTTCAGGATTGGATGTGCACTAGAACGCGACATCTCAGTTTGATTATGAGCATAATCGGTCAAACAGTTTTAGAGTTATGGCCATCTGAAATTTTCTGAAATTTGGTGGTTTTTTGTACCTCATTAACTCGACAAATACTGAACCGTTTTAATTCAAGCATGGTTATTAGTTGTAGAATGCCAACGCGCAAATGTTCGCAAAATTTGGTGGGGATAGCATTTGTAGAAAATTTTTAATAAATCATTGAAAATAAAAAAAAAATTCTATATATCAGTAACTAATAGTTTGAAATTGCTGAAATTTTGCAAGAGCCTTCATAACCTAACTTTACTACCAAGTTTCAAGTTTTAATACGATCGGTTAAATATTGTTGGAGATTCGAGCATTCTTGTGTGAGTTCAGTAGATGGGTGACCGTTGCCTCGATAACTTTCGAACGAAAGGAGATAGGGACTTTTTCAGGGTAGGTTTCGTATCCGAAAGGGAGAGTTGAGTTCGATTTTGGGCATAATCGGCCTAATGGTTTTCGAGTTATACCAACCTGGAATATTATTTCCTTGATAACTCAAAAAAATAATTGGTTCAAGCACTGACGTGAAGTCAGAAGCTTTTGCGCGTATGCTCTATTGTTCATTCTTCTGTATTGGACACCCTTAATCGAATTTACCATGGTAAATTATGTTGTCCATTCTCCTGTATTGGACACTTAATTCGAATTTACCAAGGTAAATTCGAATTAAGAGTGTCCAATACAGGAGAATGGACAACATAATTTACCATGGTAAATTCGATTAAGGGTGTCCAATACAGAAGAATGGACAATAGAACATACGCGCAAAAGCTTCTGACTTCACGTCAGTGCTTGAACCAATTTTTCATATGACACCTTTTGAAGCATTCAAGTATTGAAACATTACATACGAAGCACATAAGAATCCATTGATATCATTAGTATCTCTGAGAAACCAATTCTTTCAGAGATACGGTTTGTCAAAGTTTGAACAAGAGCGCTAAAGCTCCTGTCCACAGGGCTTTCCTCATTTATTTTTAGAGGATTCTCTTTCAATGATCTGAGAATGAGGAATCAATACTTATGCTCATAGCTTTTTGGCTACGATCTTGTCAGTATGCCTCTCCAATAAGTGGTACAAAACCAAGGACATTCTCAACACGCCTGGGATGTTTGTTTTTTCAAGATAACCAACCATATATATAGGGGGATTCTTTGAGGTATATACATTGTTTTCAAGCATATATTCCCCCCCCCCCTCTAATAAAATGCGTTTTTGGCGCTCTTGTTCCTCCGAACAGAGTGCTTATCAATTTGCCAAATTTTTGGATGAAAATTGTCTTAAACGATTTGGTTCGACTCACCGATCAAGAATCCGTGGTCGCAACCAATTCTGTCCGGCAGGTCCGGCCGGCCGTAGGCACGATAACTCTCAAACGAAAGGAGTTAGATGATTAAAATTAGTAGGGTAGGTTTAGAGCATAAATATCTCGGAAATCCATCAAGCGGTTTTGGAGTTATGGCTGTTTTTAGCCAAAACATTTTTAATGAATGTTTCCGGAACCGATTACTCGATCTATCTCATATTTTGCATCAAATTGTAGAATCATGACCCTCATATACGTGCGGAGTTTTGTATTGATCGGATTGCCGTATAAATATAAAAAAAAATTTCAAAAATTTTTTAATTTTGTTTCCACAATAACTCTCGAAAATAATGTCTAGGCAGTTGGAATTTTCAGAGTAGGTTTGGGAGATAAATATCTCAGTTAAGTTCTTGATTGGGCAAAATGGGCCTGACGGTTACGGAGTAATAAAAAAAAAATTTTTTTTACATTACAAATTTTAAATTAAATTTTTTTTAAGATTCACCATGAAAATCCACTGATATAATTTTCAACCTTGCAAGCTAATACTATCGGAGATATGATTTTTCTAAATTTCAATAATAAATCGTTTTCTATGTTTTTAGAGAATGCTATAATTATTCTATTTATGAATTATTATATGATATGTGTTCATACTCGTAAATGTCATCTTGTTTGCCTATAAAAGGGACTCAAATTCATTTCAGCTATCGTAGAATTATGAGGATTATAATATAATATCATACTTTTTGGTGATATTTTAATGACCGTGGATAATCCATATGATGATGGAAATACATACTTTGGTAGCTTTATCAGAATGGGTTCAGAACAGCGCCAGTAAAAACAAAACTCAAATATTGGCTAAGTTTCAATTGACATATTATAATTTACAGAGTAGATTTGAGGAATGAATAATATCCCGGCTAAGTTCGTAGCTTTTGGCGGTCTTGTTTGTATTTAATTTCTTTCATGATGCAGTTCTATCATAAGAATCCATTGATATCATTCTCAACTCTGAGAAACCAATACTTTCGGAGATATGATTTGTTAAAGATTGAACAAGTGCGCCAAAGCTCCTGCCACAGGGCTTTCCCCCTTTTTCATTACCCATTTTTCCAGATTCGGCTCAGGTAAACAGTTACTAGCGCTTAAAGATATCACAATGTGCTAATTCACCAAGCGATGCACTGTTTATCTGTACAATAAAGAACTATAATATGTATTATAGAGTATCCAGAAGTTCTATCAACTGATGCTTGAAATTCTGTGAACAGTGTCTATCTATTCATCCGAATGTCTGTAATTTTCGAATTTTTGGCCGAGAGTTGTCTGAAACCATTAATTTCGGCTCACTGATGAAGAATCCGAGGTCATATTTAATTATATCCGGCCGTTCGACAGTCACCCCGATAACACTCGATCGCAACACCTACCCTGAAAAAATCGAAGTCGCTATCCTCTTCCGTTCCCAAGTTATCGTGACAACAGACGGCCGGTCGGACAGATTCAAATTCGTCCAAAAATTCTTCATCAGAGCGTCGAACTCTATAGGTTGAGACCATTTTCGGCGAAAAGTTTGAAAATTGCTGACATTTGGGCAAAATGATAACGCGATGTTCCACAGAACATTCACGTAAAAACCATGACATTGTGTTTTCCAGATGGTAACACGTAACGCCTTCGTAAAATGTTTTGTGCTGATAAGTTGTAGTTTATGTTTTGACTAATTTGTGTATGAATTTCATTAACTTCAATTTTGAATAATGGTTCGATTAACGGAAATGCACAAAATGATAATTTTACAAATGATTGGTTACGGAAGTACCATCCGAAAACAAATAGCAGGAAGTCGCTTGTTTCATGAGAAATTTCCGAATAACCCAAGGGAGAATAAGTTAAATAGAGAAGCAGTTTCGCGAGTTTGAAGCAGCTGCTAATACACTGTGTGAGGATGTGAAATTAGATTAGAATTTGAAGTAAATCCACATAAATCGAGTAGAAATATCTCCACAACATTCAATGTCAGCTATACATCGATTCTAACATATTTAAAAAAAATGGGTTCAAGCCCTGTGGACAGGAGCTTTCTGGCGCTCTAGTTCAAACAGACAAATTATATCTGGTATTGGTTTCTCAGAGTTGGGAATTATATCAATGTATTCATATGATAGAACTGCATCATAAAGGAAATTCAATTCAAATAATAGTTTATTTATCAAGATTAAATGAGCAATCATAAGAATGAGAACTGCACCACATTTTCAAATTTTTTTTTTGACACTTTGCGGTAATCTGGTCAATACAAATCTTCACATGCGTATAAAGGTCATGATTCTACAATTTGGTGCTAAATTTCAGATAGATCGAGTGATCGAAATATTCATAAATAATAATAAATTACCTTGTAATCGATAAAAAATTTCCTGTTCTACGTTCACCAAATTTTCTCCTCTTTCGAACTACAGAATTATGCTTTCAATATTTACGCAATATTATCAAACATTTTCGGGTGAGGTCCCCGTTGCATCGCTAAAATACGAGTATTTCAACCCCAATATTCTTGAAGTTATAATATTCCCTTCTGTCAAGTTGACTTTATGACAATTCATACATAGAATATACGTAGAATAATTGTATCAATCTGTGAAATACGATTTACATTGAAATATTGAAAAATCATATCTCCGAAAGTGTTAGCTTGTTAGAGTTAAAAATGATATGAGTGGATTCTTATGATTTAACTGCTTATTAAAAAAAATTTAATTTGGAATTTGTTTTGTAAAAAAAAATAATTTTTTTTATTACTCCGAAACCTTCTGTCCGATTTTGCCCAGTAACGAACTTAGCCGAGATGTTCATCCCCCAAACCTACTCTGAAAATTTCAACTCTCTAGCTCATTCCGTTCGAGAGTTATAGTGCCTACGGCCGGACGGCCGGCCAGAGCGGCCGGCCGGACCGGCCGGACAGAATGAATTTCGACCACGGATTCTTGATCAGTGAGTCGAACCAAATCGTTTAGGACCATTTTCATCGAAATATTCGAAAATTACAGACATTTGGGCAAATTGATAAGCACTCAGTTCCGAGGAACTAGAGCGCCAAAAATGCATCCCTATAAAATGATACCTACCGAGGAGCTCTTGGAAGACGATTTTCATAGGAGAACTTATTTTTGTGAACAAATGATGGGCCTGTTGAATGACAATATTCTCCAATAAGTAGACGTTACGTGTTCTGATGAGTGCACTTTTTCTCTCAACGGCCATGCTAATCGTCAAAATTGCCACTACTTATCTACCGAAAATCCTCACTGGATGAGAGAGAAACAGTCGCAATTCCCTCAAAAGGTTAATGTTTGGGAAGGAAATGTTCGAAACCATATCAAAGGCCCCTTATTCATTGGGCACAATTTGAATGGCGATAAATATTTAGCCACGGAATACGATATCGCTCCAACAGGAAACACTCGATGAGACATCACTACACTACCAACGCAATGCCCGCCAGTACCTCGATGCAATATTTCCAAATCGGTGGAAAGGAACGCTAGGAACGATCGAATGGCCAGCGCAATCCCCTAACCTTAACCCATCATATTTCTTTTTATCGGGATATGTGAAGAACATTGTGCAGAAAACAAAACCCCTTGATTTGAATGACCTCACAGATCGAATAACGCTTGCGATTAGGTCGGACGCTCCTGGTGCCAAGGCGTTCGCGGTGAACACTTTGAACAGCTAGGGGAAAGTAGTCCAAAATTAGCCCCCTAAGAAAAAACCTTATCAGATTCGATACAATGGATGCATGAAAAGTAATAAACACGTTTTGTTAAGAAAATATATCTGCTGAACTATGTATGCATCAATTTCGCCATTTTCTGATAAACGAATATATTTCTTGGCATTTTTAAAAAAGACTGCTAAAGGATCATTTTGGACACCACTGTGTCCTAAATGATCCTACGGTGAGGGGGAAAATGATCCTGGGGATCCTATAGTTTGAGGAGGAGAAACTGCGGCCGATCTCGAATTAGTTTGCGCAAAAGATTGCGTTGTTGTTTGCAGCTTTTCTCTATGTGCAGCAATGACAACGTTTTGGCAGTTGAGGATACTTGGTGAGCTACTTCTTTCCTCAGGATCAGCATTAGGCGAAGCTCTTTGAACCTGGGATGAAGATATTTCGGTATTGTGCTCGGTTTCTGTTATTTCTCCCGCATTAAATTTCTATCTTGAAGAACATCTGAGTTAAAAGTATGTATGCCACATTTTGCGAATGCATATACGCTAAGTGGAGACATTACAACATCAAGGGGTTGTAATTTATGTAAACAGGGGGTGGGTAGGCACAAAATTGTAGTTTAGTGTTCCCTTGCTTTCAGTATCACATCAGAATTTTTTGTGTGCGATAGATGGCTGTCTAAAATTAAAAGAGCGGGATCTTCTGCAGAAGGTTTTGCACGATTCGAGAAATGATCAAACCATTGAGGAAAACTTTCCAGTTTCATCTACCCTGATGTATTACAGACATAAGATGAACCAGGAGGTGTCCGGTCCATTAATTCCATTTTCATTCTAATTCTTTTGAAAATGCACATTGGTGGTAATCCCTAGATCCTTTAACATGTGGGTAAAATGATCGCGCGGGATCATTTAGTACACCTCGCATAGGATCATTTTACCCCAAATGCCTTCATTCTGGAAAAATTATTGTTCACAAACATTCCTAACCGGAAATCAAAATATGATAAGATCAACCGCTATTAATCATTAATTTTGCGGAAGGAAATAACTAGAACATAAATATCGACATACAAAAAAAAATCTCTGTTAAAAATAGGCTTATTTAAGATAGAACACGTCAATTTCAATATTTTCCTCACAAAACAGCATGGGGAGATCACGACGCCGTGAAACTTCGTCAGGCAAATGAGCGGCACGATATATGTAATTTTAAGTATTTAATTGAGAGATGGCGCTACTAGTTTTTTAGAAATAGGGGGTAATCATTTTACCCTGCGGGATCATTTTGTACTACTATCCCCTACTTCAATTAGCATTTATAATTTTGTTGCTACATTTTGTTTTACATTTTAGGTTTCGATATTGTACTGAATTTCGCTTATAACTTGATTGAATTGTATTATAATTTGATTTTTGCATTAAAGATGAAAATTATAACATTTTTGAATAGAGATTGACAAGACTTTTCAAGCGATTTATCAAAAGCCCATACTTCATATTCGAAAAATTTTGGGGTTGTACGTGTCTTGGTTGAAGGTAGGGTTCACATTTTTACGAAGAAAACTGACAATTTAAAATATAAATTTGATGTGTTACGGGATTTTCCATGAATATGTGTAGTGACCAAGATAATAAAATTATTCCATTTGGCTTTTCCACACTATATATACATTGAAATTAGAAACACCCTTTATACATCAAGCTCAATTAATTCCGGTGAATTTAATCGAATAAAGAAATTTCTGATGCAATGAGATACATCCTCCTTTTCCTGCCGTTATATCACGAACTTTCATCTGAAACTTTTGTACTGATTACTTCGTCAACTAAGGAGGTCATATTTCAGCATTAAATTTGAAAGGTTTAATTCACTCACATCAGTCAGCTGGTGACAAAGTGTGAACTAATGAAAAAAATTATCTCGAGTATCTTGTTTCCGTTCTCGATTTTCTTTTCGGCCTACCTTTGGTAACTTAACTATAACACATCTTGTGTTTTCATCAATTAACATACCAAAGTCTCTTAATTGGTAGGTGGGCCATCATATTTCAGAGCGTCTAATTTGAGGACACCATAATTAACTAGGGTTTCGTTCAGAAAGAGCTCAACTAACTCTATATTAGGGGTGACGATATATTTAACACGTGACGCACATGCAGCTTAATATTGTCTCCTACAGGAAGGTACTGGATATGTTCAGCAAGGTAGGATATTGAACATCAACTCAGTAATTTGCTTTTGAGCAGAAACCTTGACTTGAGAACATAGAATCCAAGTTTTTCATTATAAATTTTAACAGCCTTTGCTAACGGTATAAAACTGATTCGCAGTTTTGTATTTATGCAACCTGTGATGCGTTGAACTTGATTAGATGGTAGCGTTATGGTTTGATATTTCGAGTCTGAATTAAAACTGATCCATCTTATGAGTCCTTATTGATTTTCCACATTCAATGTATCAATATATTTTAGGAATTATTTCGGTATAATTTTGTTCAATACAGTGAATTTATTGTTTTAATTATGTGGACCAGAATTTTCTGTGATTGGGTGTGGCAAGCTCCCGTGGAATTACTCTTACTGAATTTAACGGTCAAACTCTTTAGCGAGATACTTTTCTGTAAACATTATCGATAGTTGAGATGAAATTAATGTTGGTCTGAAATATCTCAACAATTTATGTGAATTGTTCGTAAATATATACGTCAAGTGACGTTGAATGATTTTAAATGTTTTCTTGAAATTGATTTAGGTGAATCATCTCACGCGATGATTTTAGATTTAAATTAGCTAATATAGTTTTTATTGGAAAATAATGTTGAGTAATTTGTGTTTGATTAATTTAATTCCTACCAATTTTTCTGGTATATATGATTTAAGTATTGATGCGAATACCAGATTCGCAGAGAGGAATATTGTACTTTGGAAAGTAATTTTTGGCGCTCTAGTTCCTCGGAACTGAGTGCTTATCAATTTGCCCAAATGTCTGTAATTTTCGAATTTTTCGATGAAAATGGTCTTAAACGATTTGGTTCGACTCACTGATCAAGAATCCGTGGTCGAAATTCATTCTGTCTGGCCGGCCGGAATGAGCTAGACAGTTGAAATTTTCAGAGTAGGTTTGGGGGATAAATATCTCGGCTAAGTTCGTTATTGGGCAAAATCGAACGGACGGTTTCGGAGTAACGAAAAAAAAATTTTTTTTTACAGAACAAATTCCAAATTAATTTTTTTTTAATAAGCAGTTTTACCATAAGAATCCATTCATATCATTTTTAACTCTAACGAACTAATACTTTCGAAGATATGATTTTTCAAAATTTCAATGATGTCAACTTTGACGTTGTCTCATTGTCATTCATTCCAGTAATGGTATCAATATGAGAATTATAATATAATATCATACTTTTTGTTGGTGGATATTTTCATGCCGATGGTCAATCCATATGATGATGGGAATGGTAATGGTAAGTTAATAACATTGTCATTCATTCCAGCAATCGTATAAATATGAGAATTATAATATAATATCATACTTTTTGTTGGTTGATATTTTCATTCCGATGGTCAATCCATATGATGATGGGAATGGTAATGGTAAGTTAATAATATTGAGTTCAGAATATCTCTACTAAAAACAAAACTGGAATATTGGTGTATTGGAGTAGATTTTAGGAAAGATATATTTTATCGTTCATCATAGAATTGAGGAATGAATATCTCGGATGAGTTCGTTGTTGGGTAGAATTCGTCTATTGGTTTTGGATTGATAATTTTTGGCACTCTTGTTGAATTTAAATTCTTCAAGATGTTTGAATTCAATTTGGGCTAAGATGAAGTTCTAAATTTCAATAATGAATCGTACTTCTATGTTTTCACAGAATGCTATAATTATTCTATCTAAGCTTTATTATATGATCTGTGTTCATACTCGTACATTTCATCCTGTTCTATAAGAGAGAGTCAAATTCATTTCAGCTATTTTAATTTGGTTTCTTCCATGGTGCAGTTCTCATTCTCAGATTACTCATTTAATCTTGATAAATAAACTATTATTTGAATTGAATTTCCTTTATGATGCAGTTCTATCATAAGAATACATTGATATAACTCTCAACTCTGAGAAACCAATACTTTCGGAGATATAATTTGTCTGTTTGAACTAGAGCGCCAGAAAGCTCCTGTCCACGGGGCTTGAACCCATTTTTAACACTGTTTTTTTATCTAGTTTTCGGCTAAGATCGAAACTATCTACACCTTATAAATTTCTTGACTGGGATCGAAGCTGTACCTTCTAATTTTTTTTTGGCTGGGCCGTAAAACCCCATTGCTCTGTTTTTGAGAGATTGCATGCCTAACACTATACCTCTTCAAATTCAATTCCGGAAAAAGTAAAACCAATTTCTAAAATTGTACTATAAGGAAATCTGATTATTTTCTCGGAAATTGGATTTACTTTTTCCGAAATTGGTTTTACTTTTTCCGAAATTGAACTTGAGAAGGTATAGTTAATTAAAGCTACTATTGGATTGGGATCCCTGTATCAACTACGTCTTGAGTTTCAGTTTGAAGGACCCACACTCATCACTTGGAAGGATCCTGGAAGAATACCTTAAATTTTCTTTGGAAGAACTAAGCTAAGCACTTTCCTCGTAATCAAAGTAATCTCTTTATTAAACTTAAAAAAAATTGGTTCAAGCACTGACGTGAAGTCTGGAGCTTTGGCGCGTATGTTCTATTGTCCATTCTCCTGTATTGGACACTCTTAATTCGAATTTACCATGGTGAATTCGAATTAAGTGTCCAATACAGGAGAATGGACAACATAATTTACAATGGTAAATTCGATTAAGGGTGTCCAATACAGGAGAATGGACAATAGAACATACGCGCCAAAGCTCCTGACTTCACGTCAGTGCTTGAACCAATTTTTTTTTTCATAATTTTTTTGAAATTTTATAGGGGCACGGTTCTTACAAAAAAATTTTTTCGTCATTTTTTTGAAATTTTCTGGTGCTACGGTTCTTAAAAGATTTTAAACACGTCTTTATGTTGATTTTCTACTAAAAGTTATCAAGCTTCAATTCGATCGAATCTTTATTTTTTAAGTTATCAAGGAAATAATATTCCAGGTTGGTATAACTCGGAAACCGTTAAACCGATTATGCCCAAATACGAACTTAACTCTCCCATTTGGATACGCAACCTACCCTGAAAACTGCAAGTCCCTATCTCCTTTTGTTCGAAAGTTATCGAGGCAACGGTCACCCATCTACTGAACTCACACAAGGCAGCTCGAATCTCCAACAATATTTCACCGATCGTGTTAAAACTTAAAACTTGGCAGTAGAGTTGGGTTCTAAAGGCTCTCACAAAATTTCAGCAATTTCAGACGAATAGTTACTGATATATAGATTTTTTTTTAATTTTCAATGATTTCTTAAAAATTTTCTACAAATACTATCCTCACGAAATTTTGCAAGAATTTTTGCGTTGGCATTCTACAACTAAAACCATGCTTCAATTCAATCGGTTTAGTATTTTTTGAGTTGATGAGGAGAAAAATACAACCAAATTTCAGATGGCTGTAACTCTAAAACCGTTTGGCCGGTTATACTTATAAACAAACTCAAATGTCACGTTCTGATGCAAATCCTAGCCTGAAAACTTCAAGCCGCTATCTCTTTCCGTTCGCAAGTTATCGTGACTAAAAAAATATTTTTTAATAATTTTTTCTATTATTTTCTAGCCATACGATTCGCACAAAATTTCACAAACGTGCTTAGGTTCATATTCTACAACTCGTCACTAAGTTTCAATTCGATCGGATTTATATTGGTTTAAATCAAAATTATTACTCGGAAACCATTGGGCCGATTATGCCCATTAACGAACTAGTTCGTCGTGTTGTGATGCGCCACCTACCCTGAAAATTTCAAGTCTTTAGCTCTTTCCGTTCTCAAGTTATCGTGGCAACGGCCGGACGGCCGGACGGCCAGCCGAACATCATCAAATTTGACCTCGAATTCTTCATTGGGGAGTCGAACTCAATCGCTCGAGACCATTTTCGTAAAAAAATTCGAAAGTTACACACATTTGGGCAAAATGATAATGCGATGTTCCCAAGAACATTGTAACATGCCAATCGTCCACTTATAGACGATTGTCGAGCATGAGAATCTACTTTTAATTTTCTAAGGGTGGGAGGCTAAACTGTCTTAATTCGGCAACAAAACTCCCTCCCAGGTTTTCACAATATATATATTAAAATTGAAAAATTACAATAGGTCGCCCCTTTTTCACTCTACACAGTCATATACTACTTAACTTAATAGAAAACAACGTCGTGGCCTCCTCGGAGTTCGATATCATGATCCTGATTCTGATGTTCTAATTTCAAAGAAACCACTTCTAGATGGCCTTTCAATTCGAAGTAAAGTGTCTGCTATTTTCTCATCCAAAGGAAGTACTACGCTGATTCCCCCAATTTCAAGGGTAGTTGGTATATCTGGATGATTCCTCGGAACAAATTCAATTCCAGCCAAGGTATAATTTCAATCTCAGCCAAAGTACAAATTCTGACCAAGCCAAGGTATAATTCCAATCCCGGCCAAGGTATAACTTCTATCAAGCCAAGGTACAATTTATATCCAAGCCAAGGTACAATTACCATCCAAGCCAAGGTACAATTTCTATCCAAGCCGATGTGCGATAATTTCAGCACAATTCTCGCCGATAATTCAACTCGTAAATCTAACGATACAAATGAAATGAAATCTTCCGGAACGCAAGAAGTTTCCGGAGTTTCAGCCTTTTCTTGAAACATGAAGATGCCGACGCTCTGGTTTTACGCGCAGGCTCCCGGTAGTGTTCGACGCGTTACAATTCACTACACGATCAAAACAGAGGCGTATCGTCCATTTGATTTATCCATAGACGTGCTATATCGTTGCAACATACGCGCAAAAACAGTCTTATTCTTATTTATCATATATCTCAGGAACCATAATTGTTTCGGTAACCTCTCAGCTAGTCGGGCAGACATTCTAAAGGGGGCCAGCGATACATTTTGTAACATGAATGTATTTCATGTAATTTGGTAATCATAATATGTTCATTTCAGTAAATTAGTTTCTGTTTGTATTATGTACGTCGCTTCATGCCGACTTACGAACGAAGTGTACATGAATACTGATGTTCTTCTGCATCTAATGTTCCCGGTTTAAACTAATTTCAAGACGCACGACTTCTTTGAACGACATGTTGACTTGTTGTAATTCCAGTTCAGTAATGACATGTCAGTACTTTTGGCGTGCTTGTTCACGTTGACCAATTGAATGGTGAGAGCTTCAAGCTCAGTGGATAGAGCAAATTGGAGATCTAGTCAGACGGTAGTAGCCATCATTCACTGTCGGGACTAATATTAACAGTGATGTGCCTAAGCTGGTGCAAGGATCCAGACACAAAGACTGCAAATAACACGCACACATTCCTAGGAGCTTCTGAGGAATCTCCTTGGGGAAGAGCGATGAGGACCAGCATAATCATAATTAAGCCACAAGACATAGCACCAGAGTAGATTGGCATCATCATTTTGCCCAAATGTCTGTACGTCTCAAACTTTTGGCCGAAAATATTCTCAAACGATTAGGTTTGACTCCCTGATGAAGAATTCGATATCAAATTTACTTCTGTTCGACCGTCCGGCCGTTGCCACGATAACTTGAGCACGAAAAGAGATAGCGACTTGACATGTTCAGGGTAGATATTACGACAAGTTCATTAATGGGCATAATCGGTACAATGGTTTCCGAGTACGAATTTTGTCATCAATCAATACATATCCGATTGAATTGAAACTTGGTAGCTAGAGTAAGACACTAAGTTGTTTATGAAAATTTGTGAGAATCGTATCAATAGAAAATTTCAAAGAAATTATGGTTTGTGTCAAAAATTTTGTGAGAATCGTACCCCTAGAAAATTTTAAAAATATAGTATTTATGTCGCGATAACCTGAGAACAGACAGCGATAGCGACTTGCAGCTTCTAGGGTAGGTTATGCATATGTATGCGACATTTGAGATTGTTAATAGGTATAATCTGCCAAACGGTTTTGGAGTTATAACTATCTGAAATTTGATTGTTATTTCCACAATAACTCGAAAAATACTAATGTGATCCAATTCAAGCATGGTAATTAGTTGAGGAATGTCGGTGCGAAAAGTCTTGCAGAATTTCGTGGGGATCGTATAACTGGAAAATTAAAAAAAAAATCAAAAAATCCTTGAAATAAATTCTATATATCAGAAACTAGATTTCCGACATCGCTGAAATTTTCAGAATGCTTCTAAACCTAACTCTTCTGCTAAGTTCCAAGTTTGAACACTATCGAAATTATTGGAGATCCGAGCAGCCTTGGGTGAGTTCAATAGCTAAATGGGTGACCGTTGCCTTGATAACTTTCGAACAAAAGTGATAGGTACATGCAATTTTCAGGGTAGATTGCGCATACGAATGGGAGAGTTAAGTTCGTTTTTGGACATAATCGGCCCAACGGTTTCGGAGTTATACCCACCTGGAATATTATTTCCTCGAAATCTCAAAAAATACAGACCCGATCGAATTGAAGCTTGATAATTAATTTTGGAATATCGACATAACGATTTGTGTGAAATCTTCTCGGGACCGTACCACTAGAAAATTGTAAGCAATTTCCAAAAAAATTGTATTCATCTCAAGATAACTTGAGCACGGAAAGAGATAGCGACTCGCAATTTTTAGGGTAGGATGCGTATCCAAATGCGACATTAAAGTTCGTTAACTGGTAGACTCGGACAAATTGTTTTAGAGTTATACTCATCTGATATTTTGTTGTTATTTCCTCTATAACTGAAAGTTTACAAATCTGATTTAATTAGAACTGTATAGGTAGAATGGCGACCCACTAATTTTCGCGGAATTTCTTGGACATCATATCCTGGAGTTATGTGAGGCGTGAGTTTTTTCTTATTTCAATTCCAATAGAATATATATGTCACAATTAAAAATTCTGTAATCATATGCGATTCTCTAGTATGTCATTAAAATTGTATGAAATGTATTAGGTAATATATTTTATAAAAGCAGTGCAACCGTATATATTGATGCTAAATTCGTAGTAGAGTGTCAAATAGATGTGAGTAGACAATATAACATGCGCGCAAAAGCTCCTGACTTAACGTCAGCGCCTGAATTAAATTTACTTATTTCTCAGTAAACTAAATCATGGCGCGCTTGCTAAGGACTATACTTACCCTTCTAGGTCTCACCAAAGGATTTTCCAGCACCAATAGTTTAGTAGCTTTATCAGATATCGCAGCTTCAATGCACCGATGTGAAGACCCTCTCAAAAGGATCCTATGGAAGATTAGCATCCTCCACCTCAAAATCTTACTCCTTTCAGACGAAAACTCCAGCAGTTAAATCACGTTTCGTTTGCTCGTGTGAAGAACGGGAAATGCACGAAAGGTGTAGCGTGTATTTCATAATTGACCCAAAGACCACGTTAGGACACTTCACCTCGCATACTATGCTATTTCCTTGAAACTGGCTTGCACACAAAATTAACATGACGTAGTAATATGACCTGGCACACCCTCCCCAGTCGCTCAACTTTCAGACGAATTTCGAAAAAATATTTAAAATTCCACTCACCGTTCATACCCTCTGTAATTACACTTATCCGATCACTCCCATATACAAGGTGTTCGATGTGATCCTTGAATGGGGTTATATTAAAAATCATTTTCAACGATTTGAGTTCAGTGAACCATGGTCCAAAAGCTATGGAATGAAAAATGTAATTTTTACTCTAATGATTCTCAACACAAACATATCTGCCTAATAAACATAAACAAAATTAGAGAGCCAGCTCGAATTATCTCCCTAAGTTTCTTATGCAACCACGCAGTCTACGGCGTACTTTCCACTGGGTAAGATTAAGTTTTCTCGCCGCTGCTCTGATTGAACCAGTCGAATTTTCCCCACATTGGACTAGAATATCTTCCTCATCGGTAGTGTCGTAGATGCGGGGTCTACTAGCGTCGCTGAATCTTTTCTGTTTCGCGAATATGACGAAAAGTAGTACCAAAACTATAAAAAAGTATTGACGTGAAATCAGTAATCCTAAGCGCGCGAACACGTTGGCTAATTTGGACTGAATGATGAGGGTTTCAAGCTCAGCGGATAGAACGAGCCGGAGATCTAACCAGAGGTTAGTGGACACCATTCACTGTCATGTCATAAATTAACAGTGATGTGTCTAAGCTGGCATAAGGATAGAGTGACAAAGTTGACTACCCTTAGTCACACAAACTCCTAGGAGCTTCTGAGGGATCTCCATGGGGAAGACTTTGGAGGGTCAGTATAATCATAATCATGTTTATAGCACGAGCACCAAAGCAGATGCAATTGGCGAGCGTGCTATAAACATTATTATGATTATACGAACGAATTGCATATTTCTTTCGAGCTGCTGAGGCATCCCCATCACACAATCTGTAAAAGTACAAAATATTAGCATATTCTGACTCTCCAAAACAATCCATTGAAAAACGTACATTCAGTCGATTGACATTGACTGCTATTCAAGAAAACATGCAACTAACAATTCGATAATTTAATCTGTGATCTGTCATGTCATGTCAACTATCTCGAGGATTGCCGAAAGTAATCGAACCATAGCCCGCTTACGAATCTCGAGTGCAATATGCATAGAATAACAAGGTGTTGACACTCCCTGCTATTTCCTGTTAAAATTTTTGGCCGAAAAACGGATCTAGAACTGTCAAATCACGTACTATTTGTACTACTTCACTTTATTAACGATGGTACCGCTAGAGTCGATTTCGAAGATTCTGAGAAGCAAATAAATCAAAACTGGCATGCGAAAAAGTTCACTTTCCACCGTTGCTAGTTCATAAATCCAACTTAGAAGAATATAATGAAGCAGTTTATTGAAAAAACAATTCACTTTTCGATTGATCAGACATCTGTTCGGACATTATATGTGAACCCCATTTGTTTGGAACATAAATTTCATCTTGCCAAGACATAATGAGATCAAATAAGGGATTTATCAGTAAAGGAGTTTCATTGGAACATTCTGAATGAAATTGTAAATGAAGAAATCTGTGAAATCATTATTTTTCCATTACAAAAGATCACATCCGATGTCAATAGAATATAAGGACTTAATTTATATGTTTTGAAATACATGTATCGGCGATCTTTCAATATTATTAATATTATAATTAATATCTATCTTGAAACTAGAAATCTGCCCCTGATCCGGTAAGAATAAACAATTGTTGAAAAAACTATATTTGCATAAAAACAAAGTATTTTCGAAATGAAAATAGTATTTGATTGAAATGGTTCTGGGTACTCGTTCAGAGTTCACACAGCAAACATTTAGCTTACTTTCGGCGGAATACAAGGACGTTGAACAAAATACTCAAAATACTAAATTTCAGCAAACTATACGACTCTCCACAAGAAACTAGAATATGGAAAGCATCAAATTTAATTTGATATGTCGATAATTTTGTCCATAAAATGTCTACTGCCGGCATCTATCGGCGAAAACTGAAGTAGAACAAAATCCTCGTATTTTGACAGTATTTGGACCGCAATTCGGCCGAAAATATGTCAAAGAGTGTCTTCACCATGTATTCTATGCATCTATCACGAGTGCAATAGAGGATATCTGACTGAAAAAATATTCATAGAAAAAGTTTGTCACCTACTCGGTTTTCCACCTATATTTTTCAATTTCGTGAAGGAATTTATGACATTTGTACCTTTTTGAAAAGCTAATGAAACAAGGAAGTTTTCTCCTGAATTTCTACACCAAGTTCATGATTCTATTTTCGAGTAATTCTCATCAAGATTTTATGAGGAAAACAGGATATGCCATTTATGATCCCTTATATCTCAGGTTATCAAATTTGTTAATAAATACTTCTTCGCATGAAATTATAACCATCTCTTCCACTAAAAAAAAATATTTATTGAATATTTAGAATCAAGAAGTTTTTACAAAATTAATTATTTTCGATAACAAAGCAGAAAATTTCCAAAACGTCATATCGCCATATCTTCGTAACCAGATTTTCGGACCATGGTTCACTCGACTCAATTCGTTGCAAATATGACGTCTAGTATCATGAAGTAACATGTCGAATTACCAAACCCCTGTAAACAAAAATTGCATCGTGATTCATTCCATAAACATATGCTAACACAACAACAAATTTTTAAAAAATATTAAAATTCCACACATCGTTCAATCACGTATTTAATCGCTACCATACTTCCATTTATCAGTCCGAGTAAGAAACGACGGAAATGAAAAATTACTTCAAAATCATCCTGTGTGTATGCCGAACTCCCATTCGATGATTTCACGATTTCTCATTAAAAGAAAATTCCACACACCGTTCATCAATTTGCGCAATTGTTCACTTTGTAAACAAATCATTCCTAATTTGGACAGGTATTCCGCATTTGTTTTTTGAAGCCCAGGGTCGGTTTTCCATGAAATTTTGCACGATCCGTCTTTTGCAACTAACTACCGAGTTTGAATCTCTTTTTGCGCGTATGTTCTGGGGAACATCGCGTTATCATCAGATGTCTGTAATTTACGAATTTTTCCAGTTCATAGACGTCCGATCAATACACACTTTTTGGCGCTCTTGTTCCTCGGAACAGAGTGCTTATCAATTTGCCCGAATGTCTGTAATTTTCAAATTTTTGGCTGAAAATGGTCTTAAACGATTTGGTTAGACTCACTGATCCATGGTCAAAATCGATTCTATCCGGCCATCCATCCGCTAACACGATAACTCTCGAACGGAATGAGCTAGACAATTGAAACTTTCAGAGTAGGTTCGAGGGATAAATATCTCGGTTAATTTCATTATTGGGCAAATTCGGCCTGATGGTTTCGGAGTAACGAAAAAATTTTTTTTTTTACATTACAACTTTTGAATTCAATTTTTTTATGATGCATTTATGATGCAATTTATCCTAAGAATCCAATGATATCATTTTCAACTTTAAGAAGCCAATACTTTCGAGGATAAGATTTTTGAAAATTTCAATAATACATCGTAGTTCTATGTATTCACTGTCTGTGTTCACTGTTCATAAATGTCATCTTATCTAGCTATTAGATCCATGTCAATTCGTAGTTTGGAAACAAGTATCCGATTTTTGAATATGTGAATATATACAACTTTTTGTTTTATTTTGAAAACGAACATAATATTGACTGGTTGCATATTGAGTAATTTACGCATAAATTCGGGATGATGTTTCAGAAGATTTAGAATTGGATCATTTTAATGATGTGATTTATGAAGGCAATAGGAAAGAAGAACGTAATGGAATCATCAAAACAAATTAGTGTTTGTTGTCCACTGAGGTTAATATTACATTTTACTTGCTATAGTATTAAGACATGTTCCTATAAACAGTATTTTCATAATGATGCTAGTTGATATATTTTGAACTATTAAAATAATTTGTTCTTGAGCCTCTACCTACTCAAATATCAGGAATAAATGGACAATCTGCTATGATTGTCTCCAGCCTTGCTCTAGTCATTTCGACGATACTTTCCTTAGATATTTCGAGTTGTGAAAACAATGCACCGAGTTTAAGTTGCAACAACCCATTCCACGAGGTTGAATCATTGCAGATTGCTCATTTAATCTCGATATATATTCTTTTGAACTTGAGCATTACGTTTTGTTTTTTATCTAACAATAAAGCATGTGTATGAAAAAAGTGTTAGCAGAGGTTAGTGTAACGGGGTACCATATAATTTGATATATGATACTAGAGCTTAGGGAAAAAACCTCAGCAAAAAAACCCTATCTCCCCGTTAGTGTTGTGATTTATGAAAATTGAAATTGTTAACAAAATATGCTCTTATATTAAATATTGAAGGGCATCTTTTTCTTTATTATCACTTCTTCCTTCAACAAGCAGAGAAGATTCTCCAAGGTACCCGAAACCCAATCTGGAAAAGGAAAAGACAAAGGGAGAAAACGAACAAATTAATTATGGAATGTAATGACAATTTTTGAGGCATTGTAAATTGACCTTTTTTTTAGCTTTCTTGTTTAAATGATAATTTTTTAAAAATTTTTTTAAACTACACTATTTGGCGCTCTTGTTGCTCGGAACATAGTGCTTATTTTAAATTTAATTTCTTTCATGATGCAGTTCTATCACAAGAATCCATTGATATAATTCCCAACTCTGAGAAACCAATACTTTCGGAGATATAGTTTGTCTGTTTGAACAAGAGCGCCAAAAAGCTTCTGTCCACAGGGCTTGAGCCAATTTTTATGCATAGAAATTTCGTGATTCCACAATTTGGTGTTGAATTCCAGATATATCGAATAAGTAGATTCGGAAATATTCAGAAAAATGCTTCCAATTGAAATGGTCACAACTCCAAAATCACTAGGTGAATTTTGCCCATGAACGAACACATGCTATTTATGCCCCAAATCTATCCTGCAAATTTCTGTTCTCTAACTCATTTCGTTCAAGAGCTCTCGTGCTTATGAGCGGCTGGACGGACAGAATTGGATTTGACCCCAGATTATTCATCAGTGAGTCGCACACTGTTCTTGGCCAAACAAGCTCACAAAAATGATACATTCTCTGGAGTGAAAATTAATTCTATCACTTCAAATACCAAATGAAAATATTTGATATTCTATGATTTATTATTCTACCATCGTTAAAGAAGTTATGCAGCCTGAAATGTGAGGCAATGACAAAGGGGTCCTGAAATTCGCAGTAAGGGTGTTTGCAATAAAGCTCTCGTTGCAATGGCGTGGGTAAGGCAGGGATTATTCGGAGACCACGTATTCAAATAATCGACGGGGTTTGAAGTATCGAATTTCTAAACTCGAACTGAACCAACGGTATCAGGTATTACCCGTAGCACAGTCGTGTATGTAGATAGCCCGGAACACAGTCTGACAACGCCGCATTTGAATGTCCCCTGAAGGCTTAATCCTTCACTGCGGTAGCGCGGGATATTTAAAATATTAGCGAATTAATTGAATTCGCTATTTACTTCGGAATCCCTCGAAGAATAAACGGCAAAATGTAATCTTATCATACCCTCAGTTATGTAATTGTTAGGAAAGTTAATAATATGATGAAATGAATGATGGAACCGATAGGTATCCTGAGGTCAATTCTGAATAAGTTTTTGTTTTACATCGATGAAGAGAAGAAGCAAGTGAAATGTTATCAACTACACCTGCTGAAGAGTTTTTTTTTCTACTTTATCGATATAAAAGAGAAACTTATTCAGGATTGAACTCAGTATACCAATTGGTTTTATTCATTTAAATTCTTAATAATTACTTAACTAAAAAAATCTAAGGGTATAGTAAGATTCAATTTTTTATCAGCTTACCAGGGACAGTTTTGGAGCTATAACCATCTGAAATTCGGATATTATTTCCTCAACAACTCGAAAAATACAAATCCAATCAAACTCAAACATGGTATATTCTTTTGAACTTCGAGCTAAGATTAGACTCAATGCGATATGTGATTTCGTAAGCAAAATAGTCGAACATTTTTTCTAGCTTACGATCCTCTCGAAATTTTGAATAAGTCTTTGTGTCGGCATTTTTGGCGGTCTTGTTCCTCCGAAAAGAGAGCTTATTATTTTGCCCAAATATCCGTAGTTTTCGAATTTTTGGATGAAAATGGATCGATTCAGTTCGCCTCACTCATCTAGAATCGACGAGAAAATCAATTCTGTTCGGCGATAACACGATAACTTTCGAACAGAATGGGCTGAACCGTTGAAATTTTCAGAGTAGGTTTGGGAGAAAAATATCTCGGGTCAATTCAAAATTCGTTACTCATGATATAAAATACCTCCTCTTCTAGAAAACAATATATGATTGAATGCAAAATAACCAAAATGAATTATGAGGATTATATGATATTATAATTTTTGGGTGATAATATAATGCCCGTGGATAATTCCTATGATGATGGAAATATATACTTTGGTAAGTTGGTAATTTACTGAGGTGGGTGTTAGTTTATATTTATTTTTACTCAAATATCTTATGCATGTTTCCGAATGAATGTTATTAGCATACGTTGAGATAAAAGATAAGTCCAGTTCTGATGATAGCCATATGAAGATATCAGTGTTAAGAAGTATGGATGATATTTATGCTGAAGTGTTTTATTATGCCAATTACTAATATAAATTACTTTTCAGCTTTTTATGATGAAGTTTTATCAAAAGAATCCAATGATATCACTCCCAACTCTTGCGGTGGGTTTCACAAAACTTTAACAGCTCTTAATTCCCAAATCAGTGTGATTCAATGTCAATCTCTAATTCATTTTTGATGCAACCACCAACTTAAATCCACAATTAAGCTAATCAATCGTGAAACTCACCATGAGAAAACAATAGTTACGTTCGGAGAAATGATTTGACAAAGTTTGAATAATTTGCCGCTAATAATTCGACAACAGCGCCAAACCCCTGTCCTCACTGCTTTCCCCCTTTTTGGCGCTCTTGTTACTCGGAACAGAGTGTTTATCAATTTGCCCAAATGTCGGTAATTTTCAAATTTTTCGATGAAAATGGTCTTAAACGATTTGGTTCGACTCACCGATCAAGAATCCGTGGTCGAAATCAATTCTGTCCGGTCGGTCCGGATTCATTTCAGCTATCGTAGAATTATGAGGATTATAATATGATATCATACTTTTTGTTGATATTTTAATGACCGTGAATAATCCATAAGATGATGGAAATATATACTTGGGTCGGTTTATCAGAATGGATTCAGAATAGCTCCAGTAAAAACAAAACTCAAATATTGGCTAAGTTTCAATTGATATAATAAAATTTTCAGAGTGGAAGTGGAAGTGGAAGCCAAATTTCCAAATTTGTAGTGTAGAAAATTAGAACTATTTGTAATTTGTAATCATCTTTATTTCTAATCTATTAATCTGTCTGTCTTCATCGAAAAGTATACTCCAGAAAATCTTAAAATCGTATGACGAAGGCGCCAAACTTCCGAAAGAATGCCCCTCGTGAACTGACGCCGACGTTTGATTTCATTTATTTCTCCAGGGTAAGAAAATATCCTCGTAATCGTGACATGAGGGGTCGAAACGAGAACGAGCACTAGACAGCCACCCTTCACGTTGGGGAAGTGGAAATTAAGAAATATCTTTGAAATATGACACCCGCTGTCGAGGAGGTTGTGCTATTTTTCATATCTGGGGGTGTATGCGGGACGTTTAAGGCCAAATGCGGTGTGTGAAACATGTGTTAGTGCTCGGTATCAATATCTGAGGCAGTAATTCATCTCAACTGCTAAGCTTTTGAGCGCCGTTGAAATATGAATTGGTGGGTTTCATTCATTCCGGGAATTCATAATAAGCTTTCAGTTCGAAATATTGCAGAGGGAAAATTCCGCACGCATTGTCTAAATCCTTGAAATTCCTATTGTCCACAACTTTAAGTACTCTGGTTTTTATGAGAATATCGGCTTTGGTAGGATACATGCAGATGACAGATAGTCCAGTACGTGGGTTTTTTTTGAATGCATAGGGTGGGGTAGAAGCAATTATTTATCCAATTGTCTGTAATTTTCGAATGTTTGGCTGAAAATAGTTTTAAACGATTTTGTTCGACTCGCTGAGGTCGAAATCGATTCTGTCCGTCCGGCTGGCCGTCCGTCCGGCCGGCCGTTAACATGATAACTCTCGAACAGAATGTGCTAGATAGTTAAAATTTTCAGAATGGGGTTAGGACATAAATATCTCAGCTGAGTTCGTTATTGGACAAAATCGGTCAGATGGTTTCTGAGTAACAAAAAAAATATTTTTGTTTACCTTATAAACTTCAAAATAAGTTTTTCTCAAGATGCAATTTCACCGTAGGAATCCATTGATGTAATTTTTATTTATATCAAGCTAATACTTTCGGAGATATGATTTTTCAAAATTTCAATAATGGGTCGTAGGTACTTCTGTATTTTCACAGAATGCGATAATTATTCTATCTATGAATTATTATAATATGATCTGTGTTGATACGTGTTATGTCAACTTATTTTCCTGTGACATGATATGTCAAATTTTGATATTAATTGCCCATGGTTAATCCATATGATGATGAGAATGGTAATGGTAAGTTAATTATATTGAGTTCAGAATATCTCCAGTAAAAACAAAACTGAAATATTAGCTAAAGTTTCAATTGATATAATATAATTTTCAGAGTGGATTTGAGGAATAAATATATCGTTCATCATAGAATTGGGGAACGGACATCTCGGATGAGTTCGTTGTTGGGTAGAATTGGTCTGTTGGTTTTGGATTAATAATTTTTGGCACTCTTTTTGAATTTAAATCCTTTTATGATGTTTGAGTTTAATTTCTGCTATTATGAAGTTCTATCATAAGAATCCATTGATATTATTTCCAACTGTTACCAATACTTTCGAAGATATGATTTGTCAAAGTTTGAACAAGAGCGCCAAAGCTCCTGTGCACAGGGCTTGAACCAATTTGTTTAGTATGTTGTTAAGCTTGGGGCCCTCATGAAAAATCCAAGTTTTTGACCTCGAGGCGCATGCGATCGAGACGCCATCTTGGATTTTAGGTACTTTGGTTTATAGATAATAACTCAAAAACGTTGGCTTTCACAACGAAATATCTTATAATATACAAAGTTAAATAGTCCTACATTTTTAGCTAAAAGATTTTTTTGTAGCACACATATGTTAGGAGTTACAGCTCCGTATTGCACTATTTGACAAAAAAAGTGGGAAAGCACTGTGAACAGGAGCTTTGGCGCTCTTGTTCAAACTTTAACAATTCATCTGCAAAATTATGGGTTTCTCATACTTATCATAGGATTCTTATAATAGAACTGCATTAGTAAAAGAAACCAAATTATAATTAAATAACGAACTTATGCGAGAGATTCATTTTTTCAAATCTACGCTGAAAATTATATTATATCAATTGAAACTCAGCCAATATGCCAGGTTTGTTTTCACTGAAGATATACTGAGCCCAATTTTATGAACCAAATTATATATTTCCATCATCAAATGGATTATTCAAGGGCATATAGGGTAGGGGTGATTATAATATCCTATAATTGGTCATTTTGCATTCAATCATACTTTGTTTGTTAGAACAGAAATACTTTTGACAGGTGTTATAGGTAGATAAGATTATATGTATGAGCAGTGAAAACAGATAGAACACAGACAGATAGAATTCGCATTCTGTGAAAACATTGTACCATGTACGATAGTAGTACGATGTGTTATTGAAATTTTGAAAAATCTCCTCTCCGGAAGTATTGGCTTGTTAGAATTGAAAATGTTATCAATGGAATCTTATGAAATGCATGAAACTGCAACTTAAAAAAATTGAATTCGAAATTTATAAGTTAAAAAAAATGTTCTCGTTACTCCGAAACCATCCGGTCGATTTTGCCTAATAACAAACCGAGATACTACTCAGAAAATTTTCTAGCTCTTTCCGTTTAAGAGTTATCGTGTTAACGGATGTCCGGACGGCTGGACAGAATCGATTTTTGATTCTGAACAAATCGTTTAAGACCATGTTCAGCCAAAAAATCGGAGCAGACATTTGGGCGAATTGATAAGCTGCACTTTGTTCGGAGGAACAAGAGGGCCAAAAATGCGGAAACTTCATTTTGGTTCAGTTGTATTTTATTATTTTTAATAGGTATATATTTTATATACTTTTATATAAATGTAAAAAAAATTAAAGGCACTTGAATATTTTCATTTAACAGTTAACATTATACTTTTCGTAAACAATGTTAAAGGCGGAAAGAGTATCAATTTTTTTTCTAAATTCAAGAATAGTAATGTGACAATTCTCGAATCACAAAATAACAATCAACAAAATAGTTCTAAAGATTTTCGTTAAGCGTCTGAAGAAGGAGTCTGATATAGACTCCGAAACGTTACGATATAGTTGTTTCTTCATTGATGTTGTTTCGTTGTTATTTGTTAGGCAACATTGTTTAATTGATTGCTTCTGACAAATATCTTGTGTTTCTTACGCAGAAGCAAATCACAAAACAATTAATTTTTTATTTTATAGATATTTTTCAGAGTTTGGGAGAGAAAACCCTGAAAGAAACCATTCAATAGTCCTAAATTATGATTTTAAAGCGTTAAAAAAATTCATTTTTACTACATTTTGGTACGAGTCGATGGTCAGGGTTGGTTATTGTCGGTATCCTGGTCGTAGTTGTCTGTGTCCGGGTCGTTGTTTTGGTCTGTAGCCTGAAAAATGTCATAATCCTCGTCCTCGCTTTCAATGCGAATTTCTGGCATTTTTCCGCAAGATTCTCCGTTGCAAAAGCCCCATACAACCGAACATTTAAGTCCACCCTTTTGGCTGTAGATTTGGCGAAGCGTTGGAAACCAATATCTTCTAAACTCTTTTTATTCATGTTGCCACCATATTAAGCTACAAGAAAGAGAACTCCGTCCTCAGCAATCTCCTCTGGCGTGACATCTTGTTCGTTGAAAATTTCAATTATTTCATGAACCTTTCTGTTATTTTCCATCGGCGTGAAAAATTTAGTTTTTCCCTGATTGAATATGGGTAAAGTAGTGTGGCAACCACTGGAGGTATGCAGGAACAGAATGGGCTTGGTTGCTTCTTCGTATTTGAGGCTACTTGCTGAATATATCCTCTCAGCAGTTATTTCTCTTCCGTGTTTACGGAAGTAAATCGAACATTGGGCTGGTACTAAGGCTGTCAGGGGTACTAAAATGTAAACGTCTTCCCCGACCACAAAGACGGTATCAAATATTGATTAACTGCATAATGAAATTGCAGTGTTGACAATTAGACGAGGAGTCTTTCACTGGCCGTTTTTTGTACACAAAAATTCCAATTTCATAATTAATTCCGTTCAATTCACCAGAATTCCATCCAATTCCTCACAATTCCATTCAATTCATCATAATTCCGTTTGATTCAAAACAATTCCGTTCAATTCTTCGCAGTTTTGTAAAGAAATTTATAGCCTATGAAATATTGAGTACTTGTTCATATGAAATAACCTGCTGGGTAAAAATCACCAAGACTCCAGTTTATAAAGTTGTCCCAAATTTGAACACGATCGGACCTTTAATGGTGGAGATATTGAGGAAATACTGAAAACCGAGCAGCGTTGGGCGAGTTCAGCTTGTGGAGGGGTGACCGTTAACATGATAATGGAAAGAGATAATCCGCCGTATTCACAAAGCATTCAATCTCCGTTGAGTCCTAACTGAGGTCCTCAGTTAAGGATAAATAAGAATCGCAACCTCAGTTTAAGTGAAAATTAACGTGAAACAGGCCTGTTTCAGCACCGTTACATACGTTAACTGAGGTTGCGATTCTTATTTATCCTTAACTGATGACCTCAGTTAGGACTTAACGGAGATTGAATGCTTTGTGAATACGGCGGACTGACTTGCAATTTTCAGGGTCGGTTGTGCATCCGAGTTATACCCATCTGAAATTTTGTTGTTATTTCCTGAATAACTTGAAAAATTAAATGTTTTCTCGAAAAAAAAATTATTTCAGAAAGTATTTGTCAAATTTGTCTGAAATTCCGCAGAAATCTTCAAGCCAAGTTTTATTTTCCCAATATTTTCAAAAATTGGCTCGAATTGGCATTGAGTACTCAGTTGAAAAAGTACGGCTTGAAGGTTCAACAAGAGGTTCATGCAGTATTTCGTGAGGGTGTGTGAGGCGTGAATAGACAGACTTGTACGCAAAAAATCCACGTCAGTGCTTTTTAAGAATTATTCTTTTTTCCATTGAGATCCAAAACTAAAGAGACAGGTATATGAGAATAAAAAACTAAACTTCTTAACGAGAAGGAACTCATTTTTCCCAATGTGACAGAAGACTACAAGAAAAAGTAGCTACTAAGGTAATAAGAAAAAAATTCATGAAAGAAAAGGAATTCGCTTTTCACAATGAAATCTGAACTTTGAAAGATGGTACTAAGAACTAACTAACTTTTGTCCGCATGTCCTATTGTCTATTCAAGCCTCATATATACCCTCACGAATTACTGCATGAACCTTTAAACCGTCTTTTCAGTGCTACCACGTGAAAATATGAAGTAGGCATCAACTTAATTCCAATTTTAAAATACATATATAAAATAGTGAACTTACTCAGTGGAGATTAAAACCCGGTTCTACTGCGTGGAAAGCGAGCACGATATCATCTCGACAATCGATGCGTTGCTAAGACTTACATGATTCGAAATTTCAGAAGAAGTGGTTACTATCTTCATCAGTCAGTCGAAAGTATTCGTTCTGGACCATTTTCAGCAAAAAATTAAGAATATTTTTCAAGATGCATGCATGTCCTCATGCGTGCAAAAAGGATGATTTAACTTTGAAGGTGATTGGTGGCGGGAGGGTCCCACCACGCAGTGTCTACGTGATTCCCTAAAAAATATGAACAGGTCAGGCTATTTCCTAGGTAGTAAAATAGCTAAAATTTCTAATATCTCCACTAGGAGTAATCTCCTAAAGCCACTTCAAGGCATGGTTCGTATTAGCTTAATAAAAGCAGCTGCTGTACATTTTGTGACTACACAAATCTTCAGCATTTATACAATAACGTATAATTGTTATGGTCATGGGCTCTCATGGTCACGCTGAGAAAAATGCCAATTTTATCCATAATGAAACGCCTTCATTAATGTTGGTATAATAGTACCAATAAGAATTCCTGTTGAACGAATGAGATTTCACATTGCTTCAACAAAATCGTATAATCTCTACCATGATCCACGCGTCATGAAGATTGTTTTATTAGTATAAATGATATTTCTGATCAGCGCAATCGGACATCTATTTAAATTAGTAAGTCATCACATTGCTGACAATTCGGTGTCCTCACTAGAAGTCGTATAATATTGTAATATTGCCAGCTCATTGAAATCAAAACATTTGTAATGTGTAAAGAATATTACAATAAGAGGAGTTCAATATATCTTTAGTCAGAATCAACTATAGAAGGGATGCTTTATTCTTATTGGGTGGTTATAATCGCGTGACCCGCGATTATCGTTCGAGATGCCCAAAAGATCGTCAATTTCTTATCGTGCTGATCCTGATCATAGGTGCAAGGTGCATGTAGTATACTTCATGCACCTTGCACCTAATTTATATTTTATACGCTTTCGAATAGGGACAAATTTTTAAATAACATATACATGAAAAAGGAATATATTCTTACCTCAAAATGCACTAAAAAAACTTCGAATACTTCAACAGATGATCACTTTGTACTCGAACACGACATATATGTCCCTATTCGAAAGCGTATAAAATATTAATTCTAGTAAATAAAAACAAAACCTATAGGAGTAGTTGTCTATCATAAAAAAAAATTAGTCTGTTTAACACTGAGGTATGTAGGAAAATTATTTGCAGTTATCTTTTTTTGAGATACTTATAAAGACATAACATAACCACAGCATTCTTCATATTATCTTCTTCTCTTTCGAGCCAAATTGATTTTTGGACATTTTGGACTTTACGTTGTTTGATCGAAATGTTAATTCAATTTCTCTCATCTTTCAGGTACCATCGTACCACACCTTGAGTACACCTTCAACATCTACATATATCAACCCCTCTCCAAACAGAGAATTGGTTATAACCCAAATTCTTGACTCATGAAATGTAAGGTTTATGACGAGTTATGTGATAATAATGTGTGATTGTGATTTTGCTTAAGACCACATATCTGTATGATAATATATGTATAAGGTGTCGCATATTGTGAACTTAGGTACCTACGTAAGTACTTAATTGATTTTTTTTGTGATATTAGGATTCTAGTATTATTGTTTTTTTGCGCGTATGTTCTGGGGAACATACGCGTTATAGTTTTGCCCAAATGTGAAATTTAATTCTGTGGTGCCGTCCGGCCGTCCGGCCGTCCGGCCGTTGCCACGATAACTTGAGAACGAAAAGAGCCAGCGACTTGAAATTTTCAGGGTGGGTTGCGCATCCCAATACGACGGACAAGTTCGTTAATGGGTATAATCGGCCCAATGGTTTCCGAGTAATAGTTTTGTTTTCAACCAAAATAAATCCGATCGAATTTAAACTTGGTGAATAGTTGTAGAATATAGACCTAAGCACGTTCGTGAAATTTTGTGAGAATCGTATTGCTAGAAAATTATTAAAAAATTATTAAAAAATATTTTTGTTGTCACGATAACCTGAGAACGGAAGGAGATAGCGGCTTGAAAATTTCAGGTTAGGTTGTGCATCTGAATGCGACATTTGAGTTTGTTTATGAGCATAATCGTCCAAACGGTTTTAGAGTTATAGCCATCTGAAATTTTCTGAAATTTGGATGTTTTTTGTTCCTCATTAACTCGAAGAATACAAAACCGATTGGATTCAAACATGGTGAATAGTTGTAGAATATAGACCTAAGCACGTTTATGAAATTTTGTGAGCATCGAATCGCTAGAAAATTATTAAGAAATTATTAAAAAATATTTTTGTTGTCACGATAACCTGAGAACGGAAAGAGATAGCGGCTTGAAAATTTCAGGTTAGGTTGTGCATCTGAATACGACATTTGAGTTTGCTTATGAGCATAATCGTCCAAACGGTTTTAGAGTTATAGCCATCTGAAATTTTCTGAAATTTGGATGTTTTTTGTTCCTCATTAACTCGAAGAATACAAAACCGATTGGATTCAAACATGGTTATTAGTTGTAGAATGCCAACGCGAAAATTTTTGCAGAATTTCGTGAGGATGGTATAACTAGAAAATTCAAAAAAAAATAATTAAAAATAATTGAAAAAAATTCTATATATCATAAACTATTCGTCCGGCATGGCTGAAATTTTGGGAGAGCCTGCAGAACCTAACTCTACTGCAGAATTCCAAGTTTGAACACGATCGGATCTATATTGTTGGAGAACCGAGCAGCCTTTTGTGAGTTCGGTAGGTGGATGCGAATCGTCGTATGATATGTTGTCTATGGTCGTATTTTTGCGAGAACCTCCAAAAATAAAATATGAATGTCATGATGACATATTATTATACATATATATTCATGGTAAAATCGTGTTATTTCATCACAAATCTATAGGAGATTAGATGATAGCCCTACATTAGTGGTCAGACCTGGTTTTGAAAGAGATCCTCCTTAGGAGGAGGCAACTAAATATTGAAGGGATTTCTATGAACAAGAGTGAATATCTTTGAGGAATAGAGAGGCGATTCTTCTTCAAGAGATCCATGTGCCTTCAGAGGAGTATATTTGCGAGAGGGGACCTTTGAATTTTGCAGAAGGCTTCTGATCTTGTAAGGTGAGAGGCTCATTTGTGGATATTAAATCTCTTGATGGGTAGAAAGGAATTCTAGGCCAGTTTTTCTATCACTAATGAGAATATATCTTTATGTAATAACGGGTGATTTTTTGAGAGCTTTTGGATTTGATTTGAAAAAAATTGGTTCAAGCACTGACGTGAAGTCAGAAGCTTTTGCGCGTATGTTCTATTGTCCATTCTCCTGTATTGGACACTCTTCTTAATCGAATTTATTTTAGTTTGGATTCGTTAACATGGGAGCTCAGAGCTTTAATAGCAGCTTGACTGTTAGAGTGGATTAATACATCACATCTCTGATAGTTTCTTTCACACAGCAATTGGCCCATGGTCTCCCAATTTTGTGATTAATTATTTCATCATACTATTAATATAAATCAATAAGATTCAATCGAGAATTAATTGGTTTCATTAAAAAATTGGTTCAAGCACTGACGTGAAGTCAGAAGCTTTTGCGCGTATGTTCTATTGTCCATTCTCCTGTATTGGACACTCTTCTTAATCGAATTTACCATGATGAATTCTATTGTCTATTCTCCTGTATTGGACACTCTCTTCTTAATCGAATTCACCATGATGAATTCTATTGTCCATTCTCCTGTATTGGAGACTCTTCTTAATCGAATTTGCCATGATGAATTCTATTGTCCAGAATGGACAATAGAATTCATCATGGCAAATTCGATTAAGAAGAGTCTCCAATACAGGAGAATGGACAATAGAATTCATCATGGTGAATTCGATTAAGAAGAGAGTGTCCAATACAGGAGAATAGACAATAGAATTCATCATGGTAAATTCGATTAAGAAGAGTGTCCAATACAGGAGAATGGACAATAGAACATACGCGCAAAAGCTTCTGACTTCACGTCAGTGCTTGAACCAATTTTTTTTTCGTGACTTTTTAAAAATTTTCTAGGGGTACGGTTCTTGAAATTTTTTTTTTCGTCATTTTTTTCAAATTTTCTAGGGATACGATTCTTACAAAATTTTAAACACGTCTTCATGTTGATTTTCTACTACTAGTTACCAAGCACCAATTCGATCGAATATTTATTTTTTGAGTTATCAAGGAAATAATATTCCAGGTGGGTATAACTCGGAAACCGTTTGACCGATTATGCCCAAAAACGAACTCAACACTCTCTTTCGGATACGCAACCTACCCTGAAAATTTCAAGTCCCTATCTCCTTTCGTTCGAAAGTTATCGAAGCAACGGTCACCCATCTACTGAACTCGCACAAGAATGCTCGAATCTCCAACAATATTTAACCGATCGTATTAAAACTTGAAACTTGGCAGTAGAGTTAGGTTATGAAGGCTCTTGCAAAATTTCAGCAATTTCAAACGAATAGTTACTGATATATAGATTTTTTTTTTTTATTTTCAATGATTTATTAAAAATTTTCTACAAATGCTATCCTCACCAAATTTTGCAAACATTTCCGCGTTGCCATTCTACAACTAATAACCATGTTTGAATCCAATCGGTTCAGTACTTTTTGAGTTAATGAGGAACAAAAACCACGAAATTTCAGAAAATTTCAGATGGCTATAACTCTGAAACCGTTTGGCCGATTATGCTCATAAACAAACTGAACTGTCGCGTTCTGGTGCACATCCTAACCTGGAAATTTCAAGCCGCTATCTCAATCCGTTCTCAAGTTATCGTGACAACAAAAATATTTTTTAATAATTTTTTTAAAATTTTCTAGCCATACGATTCGCACAAAATTTCACAAACGTGCTTAGGTTCATATTCTACAACTACCCACCAAGTTTCAATTCGATCGGATTTATATTGGTTGAAAACAAAATTATTACTCGGAAACCACTGGGCCGATTATGCCCATTAACGAACTTGTCCGTCGTATTGGGATGCGCCACCTACCCTGAAAATTTCAAGTCGCTAGCTCTTTTCGTTCTCAAGTTATCGTGGCAACGGCCGGACGGACGGACGGCCGGACGGCCGTACGGCCGGACGGACAGAATCAAATTTGACCTCGAATTCTTCATTGGGGAGTCGAACTTAATCGTTTGAGACCATTTTCGTCAAAAAATTCGAAAGTTACAGACATTTGGGCAAAACTATAACGCGATGTTCCCCAGAACATACGCGCAAAAAGTAAATATCAAAACAATTATATGTACGCAAAAATTATTTTAACCAAGTAAATATCAAAAAAAAAATTGGTTCAAGCACTGACGTGAAGTCGAAAGCTTTTGCGCGTATGTTCTATTGTCCATTCTCCTGTATTGGACACTCTTCTTAATCGAAAAAAAAATTGGTTCAAGCACTGACGTGAATCAGGAGCTTTTGCTCTTCTTAATCGAATTTACCATGATGAATTCTATTGTCCGTTCTCCTGATTGGACCCTTTTAATCGAAAAAAAAATTGGTTCAAGCACTGACGTGAAGTCAGAAGCTTTTGCGCGTATGTTCTATTGTCCATTCTCCTGTATTGGACACTCTTCTTAATCGAATTTACCATGATGAATTCTATTGTCTATTCTCCTGTATTGGACACTCTTCTCAATCGAATTCACCATGATGAATTCTATTGTCCATTCTCCTGTATTGGAGACTCTTCTTAATCGAATTTGCCATGATGAATTCTATTGTCCAGAATGGACAATAGAATTCATCATGGCAAATTCGATTAAGAAGAGTCTCCAATACAGGAGAATAGACAATAAAAATCATCATGGTGAATTCGATTGAGAAGAGTGTCCAATACAGGAGAATAGACAATAGAATTCATCATGGTAAATTCGATTAAGAAGAGTGTCCAATACAGGAGAATGGACAATAGAACATACGCGCAAAAGCTTCTGACTTCACGTCAGTGCTTGAACCAATTTTTTAATGTTTTATATGTCCCACGAATGTATTATTTCAAAATCTTTTGACATATGTATGTATGACAGATTAAAACTGCTGTATTTTTTAAGCCTAATCGAAAAATTAAATTTGGAGATTCAATGAGATCTTTTCATTATTTTATAAAAATCCGAATGAAATAATGGAATTTTTTTGGTACTATGGAAAAGTAACAATATTAATGTTGTCATTATTTGTTTTTGTAAAACCATTCCATAGAAAGAGCATAATAATGAGTATCTGACTATATTATCTTCACAAACTTTTTATAAAGCTGTAACGTTATCGTAATTAAACTAACACATTCTATTCATATGACAGCGATATTTAGTTTTATTATACAGTTTCTTATGAAACCGAAATCCATCCAATCCTACTGAATCCATGAGAAACATTCATTAGCACTATTAAAATAGACTACTTGTTTATAATGAAACTTAGTCCATTATAGCTGAATGCTTCGAATCATTGTCACCTATTTATTAGGAGAAGATCATTACTCTTACGGTTTTTCCTATTGTGGTAATGAGAATTTCATCATCAAGCATAAGCAAATAAAATGAAATAAGAAACGAATCAAAATAAAATAAGAATCAAGAGTTTAGACGATTGATTTTTATAGATGATCTAAAAGAAAATAAGAAATAAAAATGGAACCATCAAATCAGTTATTAAATGGTTTCTTTCTGGGTTTCCTCTCCCAAACTCTGAAAAATATCTATAAAATAAAAATTGATTTTTTTGTGATTTGCTTCTAGTAAGAAACACAAGATATTTGCCAGAAGAAATTAATCGAACAATGTTGCCTAACAAACAACAACGAAACAACATCAACGAAGAAACAACTATATCGTAACGTTTCGGAGTCTATATCAGACTCCTTCGTCAGACACTTAACGAAAATCTTCAGAATTATTTTGACAATGATTTATGCATTTCAAGCAAATTCTGTGAAGCGTTGATACGTAGAAAAATGCCTTGGACATCGACTGAATTTGAATGCCTATTAAAATAAATATAATACTAAACTTACTCAGCGGAGATGCGAATCCGGATCTCCCGCGTGGTAGTTTAGAAGAGAAAGCGAACCGTGTGGCTGTCCCGTCCTTTGAGGTAAGCTGAGATTTACATCATTTGAAATTGCCGTTCAGAATTTAATTTTCACAATAATTGCTAAACTACAAAGCTACTCGATCTGAAATCCGGTACTCGATCATAAAATGGCGGCTTGAAGGTTTGTGCAATTGCAGCGGAATCTGATAGATAGTTTCTGAAATATAGAATTTTTGAAGAGATTTATTTTTCTAGTGATAGGTCCCCACGAAATTTTCCAGAAATTTGCGAGTTGGAATTCAACAACTAATTACAAAGTTATAATTCGATTGGATCTGTAATTGTTGAGTTACTCAGGAGTCAATATTTCAGATGGGTATAACACTGAAACCGTTATGCCGATTATGTACATTAACGAACTTAGCCGTCGCATTCGGATGCGCAACCTACCCAGAAAATTGCCAGTCCCTATCTCTTTTTGTTCCAAAGTTGTTGTGGCAACGGTCGGGCGGACAGAATCGATTTTGAGCTTGAATTCTTCATCAGTGATTCCTAATCGTATGAGATAATTTTCGGCGAAAAATTCGAAAATCATAGACATTTTGGCAAAATGATTCCAAGAATATGCGTGAAAAAGCAGTTGAACATGTTCAATTCCATTAAATTCAATTCAATTCCTATATAATGCCATTCAATTCCATGTAATTCCATATAATTCCATGCAATTCTATATAATTCCGTCCAACTCACCCATAATTCTACAATTTTATACACTAAAATTCCCCCCTCGCAATTAGCACATCGGCATCATCTTCATCTTATTTAACTGCAAATGCAGCTCAAACTTGTTCATCAGCATCGACACGAGAAGAACTCTACTTTTTTCATTGGTTAAAAATCGCTCCTGTGAAACTTGCACCGCCATTGTTCAATCAAAAAGGACATCGGCAGACACGTGCTTTTTTTTAACTATTTCTGCGTTCTTTGTATTTGAATTTCCACCACCAGTTGGATGTCCATCAAAAACAACAATTGCATGCGAAAAAAAAATGATCACGCACATATCAAACATAATTGTCACAAATGGCTCCAAACAAATCATTCGGTGCCACACAACTTTATGTAGGATATATCCCTTTCATCCACCACATTGATGTGGTTATCTCCGAATCTAAATTCATCGGAAAGCGGTGTGAATACGGAATATAAAGATGGTTCCTTTGCGCATTGCTGCGATAAAGGAAAGCGGGCCAGCTCATATTTAAGGAAAAATTTTATCTCGTCTTCGGATTTCTTAACAATGCACATCGCTTGAAACAGCATTAGTGGATTGAGGCAAATAGTTTCTTCACCAACTCTAAAGCTGCTAGTAGGTTAAATTATTTATTTTGGTTTATCCAAATAACAAAATATATTGCTTTTTGGCGCTCTTGTTCCTCGGAACAGAGTGCTTATCAATTTGCCCAAATCTCTGTAACGACTTGGTTCGACTCACTGATCAATAATCCATGGTAAAAATCGAAACTGTCCGGCCGTCCGTCCGTCCGTTAACACGATAACTCTCGATCGGTATGAGCTAGACAGTTGAAATTTTCAGAATAGGTTTGGGGGATAAACATCTCGGTTAAGTTCGTTATTGGGCAAAATTGGCATGATGGTTTGAGAGAAATGGAAATTTTTTTTTTTACATCACAACTTTCAAATTCAATTTTTTCAAGTAGGAGTTTCATCATGAGAATCCATTGATATTTTTTCAACTCTATCAAGCTAATACTTTCGGGGATATGATTTTTCAAAATTTCAATAATACATCGTAGTTCTATGTATTCACAGAATGTGAACACAGAATCTGTCTGTGTTCACTGTTCATAAATGTCATCTTACCTAGCTATTAGAGACATGTCAATTCGTAGTTTTAGAATATTTTCTACAAGACTGTTTTGAAACCGAAAATAATATTGACTGGTTGCATATTGAATAATTTATGTATAAATTCGGTATGATGTTTCAGAAGATTTAGAGCATTTTAGCATTTAAATGATGTAGTTTATGAAGGCAATAGGAAAGAAGAACATAATGGAATCATCAAAACAAATTAGTGTTCGTTGAACACTGATGTTAATATTACCTTTTACTTCCTTAAGTAGTGAGATATATTCCCATATACAGTATTTTCATGATGTTGCTAGCAGGAAATTGCTGAAATATGGACCTACATTTGTGTATCAAATATTTCTTCTTGTTAAGGTTCATAATACAGAATGAATGTGTTAGTGGTATGAACTATTAAATGATGAAAAGTGGATCGTATTTTATTAATATATTTTGAACTATTGAAATAATTTGTCCTTCAGCCCCTGTCATAGACATAAAATAACATGGACTGGATGTGAGAAAGAGACCATTGATATCAGCATTGAAAAAAGATAGAATAGTTAAAGGCAAACCGCGGTATACGATTGGCAAAACCACAGAATACAAAACATTGGTTTCCTTTATTCTTTGACCTTTCTTGTATATTGTATTGTTTGGTTTCGTGTATTGTGTATGTGTTTTGGTGATTTGTAGACAGAATAGTTAAAGGCAACACAATTTCATTTAAATCCGAGACTCGTTTCTGAATATTCTGATACTTACAACACAGCAGGGCCGTCGCTACCGGGGGGAGGGGGGAAGCCTCCTCCCCCCGGATCATATCTCAAAGGGCGCCAAATTGACCGCGGATATTTGAAAAACTATAGCAAAATGACATAATGAAAACCGATTTTTTCAACTACTACTTGCATAAGATGATTATTATTATACATAAGTACAGTGACTGTATCGAATTATTGCCTACCCTACCATCTACTCAATTTATTCTTACTAGACTGACAGCATTGTAGAAAGCTTTGTTGCTGCTAGAGACTAGATGGCAGGAGTGGGGAATTCCCAGCTTTCCCGGCTATACATAAAAATCGTTCAATAGGAAGAAACATAACCTTCTTCTTCTTATATAAAATATTCGTGAAAAGTGAGTATGAATATTGATTGAAATTTAAAATCGAAAACTGAATATGGATATGGATCCTTGCCAAAATAAGTTCAAACCGTCTGGAGCGGAATTCAGAACGACAGCCCAGAAATGAAAAATTGAAACGGAAAAAGGCGCAAATGTCATGAAAACATGGCTAACGGCGAGTTGTTCAAGCACTGACGCGAAGTCAGGAGCTTTTGGTGCATGTTCTATTGTCCATTCTGCTTAATCGAATTTACCAATTAAGAACCAATTTTTTTTTATTTCTACGGTTCTCACTAAATTTAACACAAGTCTTTCTGTCGATATTCCGCAACTAGTCCAAGCTTCAATTCGATCAGGTTTATATTTTTGGAGATATCGAGGAAATAATATTCCCGGTGGTTATAACTCCAAACCGTTGGTCGATTATGCCCAAAAACGAACTCAACTCTCCCATTCGGATGCGCAACCTACCCTGAAAGTTGCAAGTGCCTAGCTCCTTTCGATCCAAAGATATCCAGGCAACAGTCAGCCATCCATCTACTGAACTGCCCGAATATCCAACAATATCTATCTGATTTTGTTCAAACTTGGAACTTGGCAGTAGAGTTAAGTTCTCAAGGCTCTCGCAAAATTTCAGCGATATCGAACGAATAGTTTTGGACATATAGAATTTTTTTCAATGATTTTTAAAAAAAAATTCTAGTTATACGATCCTCACGAAATTTCGCAAGATTTCGCGTTGGCATTCTACAACTAATAACCACGTTTGTATTGAATCGGATTTGTATTTTTCGAGATATTGAGGAAATAACAACCAAATTTCAGATGGGTATACCTATGAACAAACTAGCATTAAGATGCACAACCTACCCTGAAAATTTCAAGGTGCTATCTCTTTCCGTTCTCAAGTTATCGTGGCAACGGCCGGTCGGACAGAATCAAGTTTGAACTCGAATTCTTCATTAGAGAGTTGAACCAAATGGTTAGCGACAATTTTCGGCAAAAACTTCGAAAATTACAGACATTTGGGCGAAATGGTAACGTGTGATGTTACCCAGAACATGCGCGCTAAAAAAGGACTGTATTTTCGAATAGAGCGAAAAGTTTTGGCAGCACCAATGCTGACACATAGTTTTCAAAGGAAGTAGCATCTTGTGAATCTTTATTCAACAACTGCACTGACATGTTGATTTTCAGTGTCTATAAAACAACATTTTTTTTTCGTGATATTTCGGTAAAATATTCGATTGAGTGACATCGAAGATTTAATTCTCAGGGTGATGAGTACAAAAATATTGCTTAGATTCAGGAATTACAAAAAACTCATTCAATATTCCAAATAGCAGATATTTTCGAAGAATTGTTGGAACATTCCACTCTAGATAGCAGGGTAACATGAAATTTTAGTTATATCAGTTTTCGAAAGTTTTCTTTTTAATATGTATTTATAAAATCTTCAGATTATTCTTATCATCTCGAAAGCTTGATATATATATATATATATATATATTTATTTTTGTCAAATACAATGCTTTTTTGGCTCTGGATCTTTTGAGAGATGCAAACAATTTTTTTTACTCAAAAACACAAATTCAGAACGCGGTATTCTTTGTAAAATGATTTTCATTCATAGTTATATTAATTTATAATTCATTCTTCATTAAGAAACTATGTAGTATTTATCAATATATGTACACTTTATCCATATGTGTGTTTTTCGATTTTTGTCTGTTTTTTCAAATTGGGGGCGCCAACAGACCTTTCGCCCCCCCCCCCCCCCCCCTCGGAATAGCTCTTAGCTACGGCCCTGTAACACAGATTACTGTGCTTATACTCTGAAAATATTTCTCATCAATTTGCTTACTGTAATTCATTTAGCTTTTTCAATACTCATTCAAAATAATTAATATTTCTCTCAAAAGAATCGGAATTTTCCAATATACCCCAATTTCCAATTTGTGTATTTGTCCATGGTATAAAAACACCATTGTTTTTATACCATTATTTACCTTTACTTAGGTATTCTATCCTTCATAACATATCTCTCTCTAACGTACTCCACAACGAACTGTGTGATAAAGTTACGTGAGGGCCAGTCCATGTTATTCTATGTCTATGGCCTCTATCTACTCAAATATCAGGAATGCTCAGCCTTGCTCTAGACATTTCGATGATACTCTCCTTATTATTTTAACTGATAATTTTTGAATCATTAAAGCATTAAAGATTGCTCATTTAATCTTGATGAATTAACTATTATTTGTATTAAATTTCCTTTATGATGCAGTTCTATCATAAGAATCCATTTATATCATTCCCAACTCTGACGAAAGCAATACTTTCGGAGATATAATTTATCAAAGTTTAAACAAGAGCGCCAAAGCTCCAGTCCACAGGGCTTGAACCTTTTTTTTTCAAATAGTCCACTTCACAGAGCTGTGTGTGCTACGAATGAATTGTTTGTACAAGAATTGTAGTAGATTTTGTCTTCTGTATAGAACATCTTTAGTCGTGAAAGCCACCGCTTTTGAGTTGTTATCAAAACACCAAATTTTTGTATCCAAAATCCAAGATGGCGGCTCGAGCGCATGCGCTCCTTTGTTGAATTCAAATACCCATTTTTGATACCCGCGTACTGGACTAAGAAGAATTCTCAAAAATTTTTGGAATTTTGCTAAATGGCCCAAAAATTATTTGTTCTCAGAATGAAATACGGATAATATCAGACTTTCGTAGTGTTCCTATTTGGAGCTACTAGGTTAATAAGATAAACAGTTTTCTGCAGTGATAAGACCCCACGATAGTAGCAAAAATTTGATCGTCAGCATTCTACTACTAATTAACGAGTTCAAATTCGAACAAATCTGTATTTTTTGAGTTATTGGGGATCAATATTTCTGATGAGTATTAGGTACTACTAATCCGTTTGGCAGATTATGCCCATTTACTTTACTGTAGCAAATTTTCAAGTCATTTTCATGACATTTGGGCAAAACTATAATTACGCTGCTCCCTACATTATGCGCGCATTCGAAATTAAATTAAATGGATATCCATCATGAAAATTATACAAGATGGAGTTTATGGATATGGTCAAATTATTTTTCAAATTTTTTTGTGAAAATAAAAAAGGCATAATTGTTCAGGGTTACTAATAATGGAACGAAAACATGTATTTCTTAATGAATGGCCTGGATATTTTGAGTTTCTTGAAAACAATAGTGATGCAAGGAAAAAAAGTTAGATCACATGTTTCAATAAACAACAAATATTTTCTTTAGAATACTTTTCAATAAGTTGCTAAAAGTGTTTACCATTTACTTCTTCCTCAACGGCCTGTTTGCATCCACTCTTGCACATAGGCCTCCCCCTGAATTTTCCAACTTCTTCGATCTTGGGCCAACTGGTGCCAACATCGTCCAACCTTTGCTTTGATATCATCTAACCAGCGCTCTGGTGCTCTTTCTACACTTCGTTTATGTTCTCGTGGTCTCCATTGTACAATTCTTTTACTCCATCGGTTGCCTTCCTGCGCCGAACAACATGTCCCACCCAGGATCATTTCATTTGTTGCGATCTTACCCGTTAAGTCTTCTGCCTTTGTTCTTCTTCTGATCTCTTAATTTAGAATATGGTTCTAACATAGCCCCTTCTATAGATCTTTGAGTCGCTCCCATTCGATTTGCTGAGCGGACTGTGAGTGTCATCGTTCCTACGCCGTAGGTGAGAACTGGGAGTATCCCGAGCTGAGCCGAGGCATTGTGCTTAGTGCTTGTGAATGTGCTTGAAGCCTTTTTGAGCTCCCGAGCACTTTTTGAAACCAGTGCTTAGTGCTTAGTAATTCAAGCACTTTATGAAAAGGCTTAGTGCTTAGTAATCCCTTAAGTGCTACCGAGTACTTCCGAGGATTACTAAGCACTAAGCCTTTCCGAAATCTTGTCGTAACACGAATAGACGCTGACGCGCTGCGGTCGGAGGAGTTAATGAGTACCTGATTTATTCGATATATGCATTTACATTTCTATCTTATTACAATGCTAAATTGCTTATGAATACAATCACAATAGAAAATAATGCTACCCGATTTCTGCAGATTGAATTTTTGCCATTTCGAGAAATTAAAAAAAACTGACTTCATGTTTATCAATTCGAATTCGATTATGTATTAATGAAAAAATATTCCAACGAGCACTGTATTCACGTCAGTGATTTTTTTTATTATAAAGGGGAAGAAAATACATGGCCTAAGTTCCATAATATAATACTATGTTGTCATATATGTTTCAGGTTTTGTCCCTTTTTTAAATAGGGAAATACATTTTACATGTGCAGAAAAAAACTGAGACGCTTATGGAATTCATATTGCCATTCATTGTATCATTTCCTTAAATAATAAAGACCTTTTCAATATGTGTGAGAATAGAACGAATTTTGAGATTTTGAGTTTTATAGAAATTTGTACGACTTCGGTCGATGGCCTTTTGGAATGTTTTTCCAATAAAGTACTGTTATTATTATTATAGAAATTTGTTGCGCTGCACTCTATTTCTTATCCTTCAATGATGCATATGAGCAATGCAAGTTTTGCTAGTTTACATGTTTCTCCAATTGAATACAATTTTATATAACAATTCGCAGAGAATATCCTCATTTTCATCTGAAAGTACTTAGTGCTTAGTGCTCGAAAAACCGAATTACTTTTATAAGGTGCTTAGTAATCGCAAGCCTTTTGTGAAAATGCGGTGCTTAGTGCTCAAGGATCAGGATCATTTTTATTGAGTGCTTAGTGCTTAGGGCTTGAAGCACTTTTCTTCAGTGCTCGGCACAGCTCTGGAGTATACCGGTGTTGAATACTTTTTTTTTAAGTTTATAGGGATATCTGGATTTCTTAGAACATTTTTAAGTTTTCCCACTGCAGCTCAATTCGAATTCTTCTCGTGATCTCTGAAGTATGTCCAGGTATACTTATTCGCTGATTGATTTTGGTACCATCTATTTCGATTCTTATATATTGTTCAGTCATTACTTTGGTTTTGCTTAAGTTCATCCTCAAGCCGACCCTCTCCCCAAAATTGCCCACTCTTGCACTGGTGGAGATATTTAAAAAGTTAAATTGGATGGAATGGGGTAAAAATCGACGGCAATACCTCATCCATGTAAGATTTGCCGACGGACGATAATATACCATTTACTTACCACCTGAAAATAATGAATCCGCTGAAGAAAATCTTGCAATGAATTTAAAATGACGTTAGTAGGGATCGTGGAAATATTTAATGTCTAAAACTATGTAGTTCGTTATTGGGCAAAATTGGCCAGATTTAATTTGGTTTCTTCCATGGTGCAGTTCTCATTCTCAGATTGCTCATTTAATCTTGATAAATAAACTATTATTTGAATTGAATTTCCTTTATGATGCAGTTCTATCATAAGAATACATTGATATAATTCTCAACTCTGAGAAACCAATACTTTCGGAGATATAATTTGTCTGTTTGAACTAGAGCGCCAGAAAGCTCCTGTCCACAGGGCTTGAACCCACTTTTTCATAAGATAATGTTTGAAGCATTTTTTTTAACGACACTTTTTTCAAATTTAATTTCTTTCATGATGCATTTCTATCATAGGAATCCATTGATATAATTCCCAATCCTGAGAAACCAATACTTTCGGAGATATAATTTGTCTGTTTAAACAAGAGCGCCAAAAAGCTTCTGTTCACTGGGCTTGAACCAATTTTTCTCCTAGTTTCTGTGAATATTTCGTCGAAAACAAAATTAATAAATAATCACTAATTAATAAAAGTTTTCTTCTATAATATTGCATGTTGCATAAAAATGCAATACTGGTAATTATAAAAAAATATATACTATATATTGTAAATTGTCTCGGTTACTGTATACTACAGACAAATTCATAATGTGAACTACTCAATGCAGCGAAGATAATAATTTTTTTATTTTATTGATATTTTTCAGAGTTTGGGAGAAAAAAACCCGAAAAGAAACCACTTAATAATGAATATGCCTCCCACAGTATCATTTAATGATTACTTAAATATAGAATTGATTATAAGGAAGATTCGGCAACTATGCCTAGAGGTAAAACAATGTTAGATACTCTTGATGATTATAATCCTCATTCCATGAAAACTGGAACCGAAATTTATTTGTATATTTCTCAATATTATTGAAAAGAAAATAGAACGAATTCATCATTGACTCGTTTTAGCTGACTCCTTTTCATATTCATCAAATTATGACTTATATACAATTATTCGCAAAGTGCCTCGGAAATACAGTTATTTTCGTGAAAGCAAAATCTGCTCCTCTACTCGGAACCTACTTCCCACTTGAAATCCATAGTAAATACTGATGAAATTTCAAGAGGTAACTATTTCTGCATAAGCCTCCAATTCTGCTTATACACCATATACATAATAGGTCCGGAATTTAATCCTAAACGTCCTCAGTCTCTTATTACATCCTTGAAATGTTGCAGTATCTATCGCTACTTCCTTCTCATAAAAGGATCTGGACCTAACTGCGGTATAATTCCCGATTAACGTCAAATGAAACGACTTGTTAATAGCCGAATCGGTTTAAACTGATTTTCCGGTATGAAACGGTTTAGGTTGGAAATAAATTGTGATAATGTGAAACTGAAACTTTGGTCGAACAATACAAAGATTTTATTTATTTTCAGTTATATTGACTTCAGGAGAATGAGATTGCCCCATGAAAGGGATTTCAGCTGTACAACTTGTTTCTTAGTTATTTCCCCTTTTAGAATTTCCTTTATAAGAGTACATAAGGATTAACTACAAAATAATTCTATTGTGGCTTTGGTGTGACTGTATGTGCTAAATTTTGAAATCGCATACACGATTGGGACTTTCAAGTTCATCCAAATTGACATTTTGGGTCCTGTTAGCTAAACTCGTGTTATTTGATCAAGGGAATTCAAGGTAAACCCATATCTTATGTATGCAAGATATACAGGGTCATTCTTTTAAGGGGAGAATTAGCCTTATGTGCGAAAGTAGAAAAGATACGCTCATAAAAATTCACAGACATAGGTTCTCGACCATGAACTATTTTTTTTAAATATTGGCAGTTTTCTACCGACATCCTCATTTGAAATCACAACACGTATTTTGTATTTCACAATTGAGGAGTAACTTTTCAACACGCATTATGTCCAATTTGGGCGACATTGTTATTGAAGCGGATTCAGAAATGATTGTTATTGCTCTATAGCCATATGGGTCGGTTTTTCAATTGCGAGTTAACTCGGGGTTGAGAGTTTCGCATGTATTTAGCGATATTCCTCAACGCATAACACTCGGGTTACCCACAACCTCGAGTTAACTCGCAATTGAGAAACCGGCCCTTAGTAAACAAAATCTTCCAAATGGCATTAATTCAAATCCAAAGTATGTAAGCCGCATCGCCATGAATTATGTTTACGTTTGTATTTTTAAAACAAATTAAATATAACTAAAAAATGTTTTATCGATTTGCTCGTGCTAATTAGGTTACAGGCCAACACTTACTGTGTAGACAGTTTTCTCTAAATTTATTATAAATCACAACAAACAGCATTATGTTCAATTTCAACCACAACAAAACGCATTATATACAATGGGATGAATCAAAACGCATTAAGTCCAAAGGCTTTTTACATTTTCTGTGTATATCTGATCAATATTGATTTAAATGAGATTTGTTATTAACTGTGTAATTCTATCAAACGAACTCGACTTACTCAAATTATAAGCCAGGGCGGAAGAAAAAATTGTTTTTCGTTGATTCCTAATAAAATGGTTTTTGGACTAAATGCGTTTTGAAAAGTTGCTCCTCAATTAGACTCCTCTTCAAAAATTGACGTCTGTTATATGACCATATTTGATCGTTTTGGAGATATTTGCATTTCAAAAATTGGTTCAAGCATTGACTTGAAGTCAGGGTTCTGTTGTCCATTCTTTTGCACGTATGTTCTGTTGTCCATTCTCCTGTATTGGACACACTTAATCGGATTTACCATGGTAAATTCGATTAATTTACGAGTATGTATAGGAGAATGGACAATAGCTCCTGAATATCACGTCAGTGCTTGAACCAATTTTTTTTTTCGTAGTTTTTTTGAAATTTTATAGGGCTATAGTTCTTACAAAATTTTAAACACATCTTTATGTTGATATTCAACAACTAGTTACAAAGCTTCAATTCGATCGAGTCAATATTTTTTGAGTTATCGAGGAAATAATATTCCAGGTAGGTATAACTCCGAAACCGTTAGACCGATTATGCCCGTAAATGCACTTAACTGTCCCATTCAGATACGCATCATACCCTGAATATTGCAAGTCCTTATCCCCTTTCGTTCGAAAGTTATCGAGGCAACAGTCACCCATCCATCTACTGAACTCACACAAGGCTGCTCGAATCTCCAGCAATATATATCCGATCGTGTTCAAACTTGGAACTTCGCAGTAGAACTGGGTTCTGAAGGCTGTCGCAATATCAATAATGTCGGATGGATAGTTACTGATATATAGAATATTATCATTTATTTTCAATGATTTTTTCAAAATTTTCTAGTAATACGATTCTCACGAAATTTTACAAGAATTTTTGCGTTGGCATTCTACAACTAATAACAATGAATTTAATCGGTTGTGTATTTTTCGAGTGATCGGGGAAATAACAACTGAATTTCAGATGGGTATAACTCCAAAACCCTTTGACCGATTATGCCTATAACAAAACTGAAATGTCGCATTCAGATGCACAATCTAACCAGAAAATTTCAAGTCCCTATATCTTTCCGTTCTCAGGTTATCGTGACATAAAAAATATTTTTCAATAATTATTGTGATCATTTTCTAGTCATACTATTCACCAAGTTTCAATTAGATAGAATTTGTATTGGTTGAAAATAAAATTATTACTCGGAAACCATGGGGCAGATTATGCCCATTAACGAACTTGCCCGTCTTAGTGGGATGCGACACCTGTCCTGAAAAGGATGCGACCTTAGCTCTTTCCGTTCTCAGCCTGCCAGACCGAATCAAATTTGACCTCGAATTCTTCATCGGGGAGTCGAACCCAATCCATTTTCGGCAAAAAAATTGAAAATTACAGACATTTGGGCAAAATGATAACGCGATGTTCCCCAGAACATAGGCGCAAATAGATAAGCTAAGAGGAGTGCTTTGACGACTTGTATCGAAGTGAGTGATAGACGTTAAACAAGGAAATTTTAAGAGTACCTATATAGATGCTCTTTATTCAAGTACCTAATCACATTCATTTATCACAGCCATACACAGGATATTCACCAATTATAATTGTAGTTCTTTTTCAGTTTTATCAAAGGAACTTCTTTTTTTCAAATGGAAAGTCCCATTTTTCATTTCAGGTAGTAATTCTGTACAAAATTTCCATTGGATTTAGGTACATTACATTTTCCTATACTTGAAATTCATAGTTTTCAAGATAGTTACTCCTTTCTTAATAAAGTAAATGCTGTTGTCATGGGAATCACAACTTACGATAACTGTCAATACACAAATTAAAGACATACATAGAAAAAATAAAATTGAGGGACAGCGCCGGAGGCCTAGGGTGGCACATATGCAGACCATTATTTCTAAACTACCTATCTTCAATATTAAATGGTTTCTTTCCGGGTTTTCTCTCCCAAACTCTGAAAAATATCTATAAAATGAAAAAATTATCATTGATTGATTGCTTCTGATAAATCTGTGATTTTTACGCAGATGCAACTCAAAAAATAACAAATTTTTTATTTTATAGATATTTTTCAGTCTGGGAGAGAAAACCCAGAAATAAACCATTTAATAATGAATATACCTCCCACGGTATCCTTCAATGATTATTTAAGGATACATTTTTCTGTAAGTTTCAGTATTTTCTCGTTCAAGGGGAAGGTGATGTTATGAATTTGAATTCACCACCTTGTACGCAGGAAACTACGTTTAACTCTTGAAGTATGGATTTACTTCTATTATAGTCGAGTCTGCAAATTGCTATCTGAGGCGGGGGCAAGGATAGCAAGCAGACGAGACAATAGAAAGTTTTTAGCTGAGGTGCATATAATATTTTTTCGTCAACCTTCATATACCCTTATGAATTACCTCTTAAATAATTTCACGATAGCAAATGCTACACACACTCAAGTTTGTATTGAACCTTATACAAAAATATTTCATGATTTCAGTCATTACCGTCCATTTCGGTAACGCTAACCCAATGTACTGTTCGAACGATTATCCCATGAACAAAATCGATACAAGATATAGAGTGAATTTCATTGTTCGAAATGAATGATTATTTGCGTCATCGTACACGATGAATTAGTTAATACAGATTGGATGTGTATCATGATTAAATTCTGCTTCCATGGTCACCGGAATAGATATGAGCCAATTACCGGTTTTGGTTAATTGCTGTCAGTATAATACCACATCAATTAACGTTGCATCCCATTACAATAAGTTGTATGGAAAGAAGCTTCTGGAAAATTGGTTAAATCCCTGTGGACAGGAGCTTTTTGGAACTCTTGTTCAAACAGACAAATTATATCTCTGAAAGTATTGGTTTCTCAGAGTTGGTAATTATATCAATGGATTCTCATGATAGAACTGCATCATGAAAGAAATTAAATTAAAAAAAAATGTCGTTTAAAAAAAATGCTTCAACCATTATCATTAAAAAAAAGAGTAATCTGCAATGCTTATATGCTTTAATGGTACAAAAATTCTCATTAAATTTATTTAGCAAGATTAAATGAGCAATCTGCAGTGATTCAACCTCGTGGAATGGGTTGCTGCAACTTACACTAGGTGCATATTTTTCGCAGCTCGAAATACCTAAGGAAAATATCATCGAAATGTCTAGAGCAAGGCTGGAGACAATCATTGCAGATTGTCCATTTATTCCTGATATTTGAGTAGGTAGAGGCTGACGAACAAATTATTTTAATAGTTCAAAATATCTTAATAAAATACTATCCTCTTTTCATTATTCAAAATTTAATAGTTCATACCACTTACACATTCTTTTCTCAACCTAAACTCAAGAAAAATGTTTGATACACAAATGTAGATCCATATTTGAGCATTTTTTGCTAGCAACATTATGAAAATACTGTATATAGGAACATGTCTCACAACTGTAAGGAAGTAAAAGGTGATATTAACCTCAGTGGTCAACGAACAGTAATTCCTTTTGATGATTCCATTACGTTCTCTTTTCCTATTGCCTTCATAAACTACATCATTAAAATGATCCAATTCCAAATCATCTGAAACATCATCCCCAATATTTGTACATAAATTATTCAATATGTAATCAGTCAATATTAATTTCGGTTTCAAAACAGTCTTGTATATATTCACAAATTCAAGAATCGGATACTTGTTTTCCAACAGAAAATATTTTCAAACTACGAATTGACAAGTCTCTAATAGCTAGATAAGATGACATTTATGAACAGTGAACACAGACAGATTCTGTGTTTACATTCTGTGAATACATATAGAACTCCGATGTATTATTGAAATTTTGAAAAATCATATCTCCGAAAGTATTAGCTTGATAGAGTTGAAAATGATAACAGTGGATTATGATGAAACTGCATCTTAAAAAAATCGAATTTGAAATTTTTTATTGTAAACAAATTTTTTTTTTCGTTACTCCGAAACCATCATTTCGATTCTACTCAATAACAAACACAACCCAGATATTTATCTCCTTTCCCTACACTGAAAATTTTAACTGCCTAGCTCAATCCGTTCGAGAGTTATGTGTTAACGGAGGGCCAGCCGGAAAGAATAGATTTTGACTACGGATTCTTGATCAGTGGGTGAAACCAAATCGTTCAATACCATTTTCATAAAAAAATCGAAAATTACAGACATTTGGGCAAATTGATCTGTTCCGAGGAACAAGAGCGCCAAAAATCATGGGGCTCTCATAATACTATCACATTCTTATCATATAATATTTCATAATTTTTTCCGTCTATTCGTAGAAAGTATTTATTTTTTGGCTATCAAATTAAGAAGTTATTCAGTGCTATTGGATAATTTTTGCGTGAATGTACTAGGGAACAAGGCTATCATTTTGCCTGAAAATGTCGATTTTTTTGTATGTTATTTTCAAATTTTTTTTCGAAAATGGTGAAAAATTCGAGGTCAAATTTGATTCTGTCTGGCTGGTAGGCCGTCCGTCCGTTGCCACGATACTTTCGAATGGAAAGGGGCAGCGACTCAGGTAAGTTAATAAATTGAATTGAAACTTGGTAATCAGTTGTAGAATTTCGACATAAAAACTAGCGTGAAATTACGTGAGGATCGTATGATTTCGAGAAAAATTTTGAAAAAAAATCATTACAAAATATATTCTCATGACTTTTAAAAATTTTCTATGATCCTCACAAAATTTCACCTTCGTGTTTATGTTGGTATTGAACAATAAGGAACCAAGTTTCAATTTGATCGGATCTGTATTCATTGGTTCAACGAGAAAATAATATTCCAGAGGGGTATAACTCCGAAACCGATGGGCAGAGTATGCAACAAACTCAACTGTTCAAATCGGATGCAAGTCGCTATCTCTTTCCGTCCAAAAGTTATCGTGACAAGGCTCATCCATCCAGTTACTGAAATCACACTAGGCTGCACGGATCTCCAACAATATAGATACAATCGTGTTCAAATTTGGAACTTAGCTGTAAAGTTAGGTTTTGAAGCATCTCGCAAAATATCACTGATGGCGGACAAATAGATTTTGATATATTGAATATTCTTAAATGATATTCAATGATTTTTTGGGCGCATGTTCTAGGGGAACATCGTCCTATCATTTCGCCCAAATGTCTGTAATTTTCGAATTTCGAGCTGAAAATTGGCTAATAGACTAATTCGGACTCCCTGATCACGAATCCGGTGTCAGATTTTTGGGTGCCGTCCGGCCGGCCGGCCGGCCGGTTTCCCGGCCGTAGGCACGATAACAGGAGCACCGAAGGTCCTATCGACTTCAAACTTTCAGGGTAGGTTTCTGATCAAAATGCGACGGTTAAGTTCGTTAACGGGCAAAATCGGCCGGACGGTTTAGGAGTTATAGACATTTCAAATTTTGAGGTTATTTCCCTGATATTTCAGGAACTAAAGAAGATGTTGAATCGAAACTTGGTAGTCAGTTCGAGGATATAAACGCGCAACTTTTGGCAAAATTCTGTTATGATCTAAATGTTGGTAATTTTTAAAAAAATATTTCTTTTAATTTTTTCGAAAAAAAAATTTTTTTTTCGTGAACTATTCATCAGATTGCAACAAAAACTTGTACTAACGTCAATTGTAGTATTTTGCAACATTGTGCAAAATTTTGGCTCTATACGATTTCAATTTCTGGAGATATAAGACAAAATGTGTCAAATTTCCTGGGTCTCTCTCAGTATTTTCATCGATTATTATATAATAATCAATAATATTAAGGTATTCAACATGATACTGCTTTTTTTCTTTACTGGTCAGTACGGGCCACAAGGAAGATGAACATGCGCCCAATAGCTCCTGTCCACAGGGCTTGAACCAATTTTTTTAATTTACTAGTGGTACAATCCACACAAAAATTCGCAAAAATTTGCGCTTCGGCATTCTACAGCTAATTTATATATTTTGATGTATCAGCAGAATATTTTAAAAATATGATTAAAAATTGGTTCAAGCACTGACGTGAAGTCAGAAGCTTTTGCGCGTATGTTCTATTGTCCATTCTTCTGTATTGGACACCCTTAATCGAATTTACCATGGTAAATTCGATTAAGTGTCCAATACAGAAGAATGGACAATAGAACATACGCGCAAAAGCTTCTGACTTCACGTCAGTGCTTGAACCAATTTTTTTCAAATCAAATCCAAAAGCTCTCAAAAAATCACCCGTTATTACATAAAGATATATTCTCATTAGTGATAGAAAAACTGGCCTAGAATTCCTTTCTACCCATCACGAGATTTAATATCCACAAATGAGCCTCTCACCTTACAAGATCAGAAGCCTTCTGCAAAATTCAAAGGTCCCCTCTCGCAAATATACTCCTCTGAAGGCACATGGATCTCTTGAAGAAGAATCGCCTCTCTATTCCTCAAAGATATTCACTCTTGTCCATAGAAATCCCTTCAATATTTAGTTGCCTCCTCCTAAGGAGGATCTCTTTCAAAACCAGGTCTGACCACTAATGTAGGGCTATCATCTAATCTCCTATAGATTTGTGATGAAATAACACGATTTTACCATGAATATATATGTATAATAATATGTCATCATGACATTCATATTTTATTTTTGGAGGTTCTCGCAAAAATACGACCATAGACAACATATCATACGACGATTCGCATCCACCTACCGAACTCACAAAAGGCTGCTCGGTTCTCCAACAATATAGATCCGATCGTGTTCAAACTTGGAATTCTGCAGTAGAGTTAGGTTCTGCAGGCTCTCCCAAAATTTCAGCCATGCCGGACGAATAGTTTATGATATATAGAATTTTTTTCAATTATTTTTAATTATTTTTTTTTGAATTTTCTAGTTATACCATCCTCACGAAATTCTGCAAAATTTTCGCGTTGGCATTCTACAACTAATAACCATGTTTGAATTCAATCGGTTTTGTATTCTTCGAGTTAATGAGGAACAAAAAACATCCAAATTTCAGAAAATTTCAGATGGCTATAACTCTAAAACCGTTTGGACGATTATGCTCATAAGCAAACTCAAATGTCGCATTCAGATGCACAACCTAACCTGAAATTTTCAAGCCGCTATCTCTTTCCGTTCTCAGGTTATCGTGACAACAAAAATATTTTTTAATAATTTCTTAATAATTTTCTAGCGATTCGATGCTCACAAAATTTCATAAACGTGCTTAGGTCTATATTCTACAACTATTCACCATGTTTGAATCCAATCGGTTTTGTATTCTTCGAGTTAATGAGGAACAAAAAACATCCAAATTTCAGAAAATTTCAGATGGCTATAACTCTAAAACCGTTTGGACGATTATGCTCATAAACAAACTCAAATGTCGCATTCAGATGCACAACCTAACCTGAAATTTTCAAGCCGCTATCTCTTTCCGTTCTCAGGTTATCGTGACAACAAAAATATTTTTTAATAATTTTTTAATAATTTTCTAGCGATACGATTCTCACAAAATTTCATAGACGTGCTTAGGTCTATATTCTTCAACTATTCACCAAGTTTAAAATTCGATCGGATTTATTTTGGTTGAAAACAAAATTATTACTCGGAAACCATTGGGCCGATTATACCCATTAACGAACTTGTCCGTCGTATTGGGATGCGCCACCTACCCTGAAAATTTCAAGTCGCTAGCTCTTTCCGTTCTCAAGTTATCGTGGCAACGGACGACCGGACGGCACCACAGAATTAAATTTCACATTTGGGCAAAACTATAACGCGTATGTTCCCCAGAACATACGCGCAAAAAAGTGGAAAAGCCCTGTGAACAGGAGCTTTGGCGCTCTTGTTCAATCTTTGACAAATCATATCTGCCATAGTATTGTTTTCTCAGAGTTGGGAATGATATCAATGGATTCTTATGATAGAACTGCATCATCAAAGAAATTAAAGTCAAACATCACAAAAGAAATTAAATCCATGTGTTAGTTTTGTGTGTCCACTTCTCAAGCGGCTTACTTTAATCTGGTTTCTGCGTCCATTTGGGTAAAAGGATTTCCTCAATGAGGTTGGCTTGATGTTTTTGAGGTGTGATGGGGTATCTATCCATTCTTTTTGCCATTTACTTTCCATCTTCCTCTTTACCTGAAGATTGGCTTCTTCTCCAATGAAGACTCTCTTAAGGTGTTGGCTTCCAAGTGCCTCTTTAGCTGCCTTGTCTGCTAACTCATTCCCCTTTATTCCAGTATGTGAGGGTACGTATAAGAAGGTGACTGTACTATGACGCAGATGTAGTAGGTGAAGTAGGTATTGAATTTGTTGGGCCAGAGGGTGACGGGGGTAAGTTTGTTCGATGATTTTAATTGCGCTCAAGCTGTCTGTACATATCACGAATCCAGCTTGTTCTTGTTGCTCGTCGAGTATTTCTAAAAGTGCATGGTGTATTGCCGTCAATTCTCCTGAGAATACACTTCCTTCCATCTTGTATTTTATTATTACTCTAGGACTAACTACTGCGAATCCAACTGTTTCTCCTCCGTCTTTTGATGATGCATCGGTATAACTATGAAAATAATTATATCAAATGAATGGAAACTGAGCCAATATTCCAGTTTTGTTTTAACTGGAGATATTCTGAAAACTCAATTTGATTAACTTACCAAAGTATATATTTGCATCATCATATATTATATACATTCAATCATACTTGGTTTGACATGTCTCTCATCTGTAGATGAGATGAAAATGATGACATGTATGAACACAGATCATGAAATTTATAGATACGGATGTTATTTTCGATTACCGCATTCTGTGAAATCATAGCGATACGATTTAATATTGAAATTTCGATGAATCATATCTCCGAAACTATTGATTCGTTAGAGTTGAAAATGATATCAATGGATTCCTATGATGAAACTTCATATTAAAACAAATTGGATTTGAAATTCGAAATGTAAAATAAAAATTTCATCTCATTACTCCGGAACCATCAATCCGATTTTGTCCAATAACGAACTCTAAATATTTCAAATGTCTATCTCATTAACACTACAAAAGTAACTACCTACACTCTTGTCCACTACAGTATTTGTCGTCTGACATATGTTTCGGAAACAAAGATTCCATCTTCAAGGACGAAGCATTACCAAAGCATGAATCAATATCTACACTTAAGTATGGGTTGACATTATACCCTTAGTCATAAACCGATTAGTGAGAATAATGGGTTGTTAATAGGGGTTAGATCATTATTGAGTAAAATATCCTTTCTCTTATATATTTCGATACCTTCAAGTGTTCCTAAGTAGGTACGCTTTATTGGAATTTTTTAACAATTTGACAAAAGTTTCTGAAATTGAGTGGCCAGTTGTTAAAACGTGATTTGCAACAGCAGATTTATCGATGTTGCTGTTCCAAATGTGTCCCGTATGCTCTTTATGCCGTGTGAGAATGTTTCTGGTTGTTTGCCCGACGTAACACTTGTTGCAGTCTAAACAATAAATTTCAAATATACTCGATTTTAACTATCTCATTCCGTTCGAGACTCATCGTGTCTACTGCCGGCCGGCTGGGCAGAATCGACTTTGACAATGGATTCTTGATTAGGGAGTCAAACCAAGTCGTTTAAAACCACTTTCATTCAAAAATTCTAAAATTACAGACATTTGAGCCAATTGATAAGCACTGTGCTCCAAGGAACAAGAGTGCCGGATATATGATGTGCCTCAAGATAACTTTAGAAAGGAAAGAGACAGCGACTTGCAATTGTTAGGGTGTACGTTGCGCATCCGACTGCGACATTTGAGTTCGTTAGTAGGTATGCATAATCGGCTAAACGGTTTGGTAGGTGAAACCTTCGAAAAACTTATGAGAGAATATTATTCATCTCACGATAACTTTCGAACGGTTCAATATTCTGGGTAGGTTGCGTATCCGAATCGGACAATTAATTTCATTGTTGGTGATAATCGGCCAAACAATTTCGGAGTTATATGCATATTATATTATGTTATTATTTCCTCAATAACTCGAAATATAGAAATCTCATCCAATTGAAAATTAGTAATTACTTGTAAAATGCCGGCACGCTAATTTTCAAGAAATTTCGTGAATATATCTCTAGAAAAATTGACAAGAGAAGATGCGCGCAAAAGCTTTACGTCATTGCTTTTCTCAAATTTTTGAATTGATATAACTACTTTAGAGATATACGGATATACTTGCACATCTTTCATGCCTGGCAAACAAAAATGCCATATTCGTTCAATAACGTCTACCCTCGCAGCATATTCTTCTAGTTTCAAACCTACTTGAGGAAAATTCGACCTTTATTTCGATTTTTATTGCACGCATTTTCTATGGACAGCGAGCTATTGGTTTGCCCAAATGTCTGTAGTTTTCGAATTTCTTGCCGAAAATTGTTTCAAAATGTTCGACTCACATATGCTCAAATTTCTGCAAAGTTTCGTGAGGATGCTACCCTAGGACATTTTATATTTCGGAAACTATGTGTCAGATTTCGCTCAAATAACACACAGACCTTCAAACCACCATATTACACTCGAGTTATGAACTGACGTCTGCATCTGAAATTTCAAATGATGTAAATCACACTTTACTAAGAATACCAATATAGCAGCGAAGTTAGTGTATCTTCCTGCAGCGCGGGAGATCCAGGATCAAATCCCCGCTGGGTATGTGTACTATTGTATTCATTACAAAATTTGAATGTGAATTAGAATTCAGTCAATGTCCAATAAATTTTTCTACGTGTTAACGCTAACAAGATGGCTTGGAGGTTCATTGGCGCTCTTGTTCCTCGGAACAGATTGATTATCAATTTGCCCAAATGTCTGTTTTTGGTTGAAATGGTCATAAACGATTTGGTTCGACTCACTGATCAAGAATCCTTGGTCAGAATCGATTCTGTCCGGCCGGTCCGTAGACACGATAACTCTCGAACGAAATGAGCTATACAGTTGAAATTTTCAGAGTAGGTTTGAGGGATAAATATCTCAGCTAAGTAAGTTATTGGGCAAAATCGGCCTCATAGTTTCGGAATAACGAAAAAAAAAATTTTTTTCACATTACAACTTTTGAATTCAATTTTTTTTAAGATGCAATTTCATCATGAGAATCCATTGTTATCATTTTCAGCTGAAACAAGAAAAAAAAAAAGTTTCAATAATACATCGTAAGTTCTGTGCATTCACAGAATGTGAAAACAGAATCCGTGTTCACTGTTCATAAATGTCATCTTATCTAGCTATTAGGGAATTGTCAATTCGTTAGTTTGAAAATATTTTCTATTGGAAAACAAGTATCCGATTCTTGAATTTGTGAATATATAAAAGACTGTTTTGAAACCGAAAATAATATTGACTGATTACCTCTTGAATAATTTATGTATAAATATTGGGATGATGTTTCAGATGATTTAGAATTGCATCATTTTAATGATGCAGTTTATGAAGGCAATAGGAAAGTAGAACATAATGGCATCATCAAAAGAAATTACTGTTCGTTGACCACTGAGGTTAATATTACCTTTTACTTCCTTAAGTAGTGAGATCTACATTTGTGTATCAAACATTTTTTTCAGGAGTTAAGGACTCTAATACAGAAAAGAATATGTTAGTGGTATGAGCTATTAAATTTTGAATTATCAAAAGATGATAGTATTTTATTAATATATTTTGAACTATTAAAATAATTTGTTCGTCAGCCACTACCTACTCAAATATCAGGAATAAATGGACAATCTGCTATGATTGTCTCCAGCCTTGCTCTAGACATTTCGATGATACTTTACTTAGGTATTTCGAGTTGTGAAAACTATGCACCGAGTGTGAGTTGCAACAACTCATTCCACGAGGTTTGATCATTGCAGATTGCTCATTTAATCCTGACAAATGAATTTAATGACAATTTTTGAAACATTAAAGCATTGAAGCATTGCAGATTGCTCTTATCTTTAAATGATAATTTTTGAAGCATTTTTTTACGACACTATTTTTAATTTAATTTCTTTCACGGTGCAGTTCTTTCATAAGAATCCAGTGATATAATTCCCAACTCGGAGAAACCAGTACTTTCGGAGATATAATTTGTTTGTTTGAACAAGAGCGCCAAAAAGCTCCTGTCCACAGGGCTTGAACCAATTTTTCTCATACGATTTTGCAATTTGTTACTACTTTTTGCACTATCTGTACCGAATATTGTACCTTTTTCTTGCTCGTTCTAGTGAAAATCGTGCTATTGTTTTGTTCAAATGTCTGTAATTTTCGAATTTTTTACAGAAAATGTTCTCCAACGATAAGGTTCGACTCACTGATGAAGAATTTGTGAATTGATTCAATAATGTCAGGCGGGCCATCGGTTGCCACGGAATCTGTCGAACGGAAAGAGATAGCGACTTTTTAGGGTAGGTTGTGCATCCAGTTTTGACGGTTAAGTTTGTTAATAGGCATAATTGGTTTTGTAGTTATAACCATCAGAAAAGTTGTTGTTTTCCCCAATAACTCTCAAAAGACAGGTTTAATTTTGTAAGGATATCATCCACTGCAAAAAAAATAAAAAATTACTTCATAAAAAAATTAATATTTTCCTTCAAAAAATTTATATTTCTGAAATTATTCGTCAGATTCTGCTGAAATTCCGCAAAAACCTTCAAGCCAAATATTATTTTCGCCATATTTTCAGGAATATAGATCCGATTGAATTGAAATCTATAATCATGCAGTATTTCTTAACCCAGATGTAACCAAAACTTTTACTTGGAAGTATTTTAATCCTGATGATATTTTTGGGTTCAGATTTACAATCCAAATATATTCAGTGAAAACCATTTTGAAAAATTTTCATTGGTTTTCGAAAAAACAGCCGTCCTTTTAAAAGGACCGTGGTAAGATGGACTACTTTGGATTTCTAAGTTTCAATCAATATGAGAAAGGTTCATATTTCTTGATTATAATAGAAAAATATTATTTTTTTATGGAAAAGTAGAAAGCATTGTTTAGGATGGAGGCCTACTTCACCTTTATCGAACAAGAAATTAACCTATTTATGGAAATACTCTTACGTTGTGTATTTTGATAAATAACCAAATGGCATTTGTTGTCGTACCGCGAATGACTATGCAAAGTAGCACTGAAACGTACAGGCCCTATTTTCCTAATTTTTGTATGATTCAAGAAGTCCCTGTGCAATTTGCAGTTGAATTTATTGTTATTGTTTCACCGACTTTCCATGAATAATTTTTTTTCGCTTTGCTGAGGAATCATGTTGGTGATCCTAACGAAGGTTGACAAGAAAAGATCATCTTCATCAGAGTCGGAATACTAATCAATTCGTCTAATTTCCGCCTCGGCTGTAAGATGCTTAGCAGGTATATTGTGAACAGTAACCACGTCTTCTCTTCCCGAATCTTCATATGTGACTTTAGAATTTGTATTTTCAGGTGGGGGCAATATTATTTCATGCGACGTCTCCAAACCATTTTCTACGTATTTTCAATTTCCTCTTCAGTATTTCATGGAGCCGCGAAAGATGTTTGTATTAACTTTACTGTAGAAAGTGAACAAATTGTCAAATTTTATTTCAGAGTAATCGCAGTTGCCTATAACGCCAGGGTCCTTTATAAAGGACGACAATATTGATGTACCAATTTTGAAAATATGAAAGAGTGGATGAAAAGAAATTCTTATTGGAAATCAATCTTATACTATATTCAATAAGTTAATGGTCCAATAAAAACTAATTATCATAAAATAATCTTAGAATGCTTAACTCCAGTTATCTCTAGATGCCATTGAGAATTTACTCTTCTATAACTAGCACTCAAGCTTCTCAAGAACTATTGATGGAATGAAAAATAAACAAACAACAGTTTGATAGATATCCAAGGAAGTAATGAATGCAGTGCCATCCCTTACAATAAAGCCGAACTCTTGTATTACAGACTTTTGTAGTGATCCTTTTAAAAGGACCATGGTATAAAGTGGGTTAAGAGTGTGTAAATCGTGAGTAGACAATAGAACATGCGCGCAAAAGCTCCTGAATTCACGTCAGTACTTTTTAAGACCGCATTCGATATATTGTGAAATATGTGGGAAAGTAGACGAGGGTATATCAAGTTTTCTATTGCAACGGTCCTCAAAACTTCAATGGGGCAACAGGTCAAAAGTTCTTGGTATTCAAATATATTTACATTATTTTCATTCAAGCAAGACTATTTGAGTATCCGATCTAAATTCAAGAGTTATCCTAAGCCTTGCAGCTGCATATGAAGTTAAACAAAAAACGGAAATGTATTCTTATTATACTCCTTCTAGAAAAATCTTTTTCGGTTCACCTGTCCACCCCATCACACTAAAAAAGAAATAAAATTCCGACAATCATCTTCAATTAGATTCAAGAAATCCCAAAAAAGCAAGCGGTCCGTTTCGTTTGGTCGACTGGGAACACCTGCTTCATGATAATATTCCACCTGCCCCCTTTTGTCCGGGCGAGCAGGTCAGTAAATACTCTCAAGGTTACTTAGGATAGTTTGGCGAGCTCTCTGTCGCCTTTGATGGCAGAGACTGAAGTGGAATGATGACATTAGACAATGAACACCTTCATAGAGATCGAAAACTTTCGTGTTAATCTTCTATAAATAATAGGTGTCACGTTGGGAATCCTCACCCCTTCTTGTGTGAACGGAAGGTGGCAAGAAATTATACTGTGAGGTATCAAAGAAGCAGAATAGTTGAAAATCCGTCATTATATTAAATCTTTCAGGAATGTATTTCATCGAGGACGTTTCACTATAACAGGTGACAAATTTATCATGGACTGAGTAAGAATGAAGACGTAAATGTAAGGTATCAGTCTATATGATCATTTGGATATTTTTGATCCGAATATCGGCACAGAAGTAGTTCGCGAGTTTTCAGAGTGGCTGTGGAAACATGAAAAAATTTGTGTCTTTTTTTTCAACCCCCAATTTTGAAGAGTGCATATATCTGGGTTTATTCATCCAAGAGTGATATTACATTTTTGGCTCTAGAGTCATGAGTTTTTCTCTGATAGATTACTACTTATGTATATCATTTTCACGATAAAAAAAACCTTAGTGCTCAGGCAAAAGACAATATCAACCATCCCTTAAACTTTTCATAGTTTCCTGCATTATTCGTCGTTATCGAATAAAACTATCGTTCTTCCGCCGAAAGCCATCAGGACTCTTATACAAATACTATAGTTCGAGTTGTTTTTGGAATACCTACTTATCTACATCTATAGTGTAGTATAGTATAGTATAGTATTTTTCAGTTAAGTGCAACTCGCTTATTTGAAATGAAATAATAGTATTATATTTTCGAATGTATTTTGAAATTCTACGTGTATTCTCTTCAGCATTCCCTTTAGCTATCTTGAGTAGTTTTCGACTTATTGACAGTTATTTGTAAAATTTACTGAGCTTCTAAGATCCTGTGTATTTCATGAGAGGTTTGCGTGAATTATCGACACATTATGACGTGGGAACTGTCCATTGGTATAAACGGAAATTAACGATCAGTGTTGCCAGACTGACAACTGGGCGTAGTTAAGTAGAAATTGCAAAAATTGTAGTGTGAAGGAAGTTCTACTTAAAATTTACGAGTATATGTACACCATTGTTTTATCTAATTTTATCGGTTGAATTGATTCAACCCATTTGTACTCCTGTACGTATCGTACAGTTTGAGATAATAAATCCTTCAGACCCTGTACGGTACTTCGACCAAAAATTCATTTTTATTCTGGATAAGGGTGACCATTCGCTATCTCTTTTTGTTCTGAAGATATCCTGAGATACATAATATTTTTTCATAATTTTTTAAAAATTTTCTAGTCCTCACAAAATTTCACACACATCTTTATGTCAATATTCTATAACTAGTTACCAATCTTCAATTGGATCGGTTCTTTATTTTATGATAGAAAGTAAACTGAAATTTTGCATGCTCCCTCCGAAAAACCGTTAACCGACATGAGCAGATAGTTGAACGATATCGGAATTATTTAAGGTAATCTCAAAAAACCGAGAATTCCATACATCCCATTATTATTCAATTTTTTCGTTCTTTTATTTAATTATTTATTTATTTAACCATAAATAAGGGTTGACCTATAAACCCAACAAAGAAAAATACATATTATGAAATTTGAACAATCGGCCGAAATGGATACCGAATAGAAAAAAAATAGAAGGAACTAAGAGATTAATGCGAAATTCACCCCATTCCCAGCACGTTGAAAATTGGTCTATTTTAATTGTAGTGAAGTTCTTTTACGAGGCTTGCGCACGTAGTTAATAAGTACAGGGTCTTTATAAATACTTGTATCATGGTAGTTGACTTTGGATTTTGATTTTCCACTTCTCACATCTAGTGTTTTCTTTTTGGTAAGAAAATTTCTAAACTGAGAGCCAATATTGAATTATTGCCAATACATAAGAGTCTTTTTCAAATTCATGTACATTCAGTTTCAAAATTATTTAAATCTGCAAGGACTCATGATTTAGAAAAATATACATTTATTCTGATCTCCTATTACCGCAATGGTACATTAATCAATGGTGAATGTATTTACTCTGTAGAGGCCTGTTAAAATGAATATCTGGCGAAATATCCTGATGTGCAGATTCTAGAAACTTCTCTAAAAGCCCACATCAGAGGTGTTATGAACAGATTCATGCAGTCTGGAAACGTTAACATGGGAAAATCGACAGGAATACCTCAAGCGAGACCTCAAGTTTCACAATATACAAGGAATTGATGAAGACAATCCTTAAATGTCCCTGAATAAATTATCTTTAAAGTCTGATGTCCACTTGAGTACTTGCAACTCCTACCAATAGATACTCCAGGTCTCCTAGAGTAGGCACAGCTATTGGTTTCTAAATAAAGTGGACCCCCGATATGTCGCACTGTCGAATTGGTCCGATTTTATAGAGAACTGCCTAAGACCCCCTTAGTCCGGAATTCTTTGAAAATAATTACCTTGTAATCCGACAAATCACTGATCAAAATATGTAATAAGATTCTATCTGAACTAGTGCAGGAGTTCGATGACAACCGTATAGTAAGTCGAGGACTCCCGCCTACCTTTCCAACACGCTCTCCAGGCTTGACTCTCCTCGACTTTAGCAACTTTGCATATCTGAAAGATGATGTTTTGAAATACAATACGATAATATTGAGTACTTCCAATCATCAATAACAATTTGATGCCAATATATTAGACCGAAAAGGTTAAACAATATATTTGTTAACAAACGAAAAAGAGTTTATAAATGCCTCGAGAATAATGGAGCACATTTTGAATATTTTATGTGAATTCATTGTTATCATTATCACAAATGGCCAAACTCCCAAGCTGGGAGTTATCTTACAGTTATTCAATGTATTCTGTCCATTTGTATTGATTTATTTCCTGTATTCGAACATAAATCCAAAAATGCATTCAATTGAAAATTTCACCTTCTACAAACTTAATCCGAACTATATCACCTATTAAATCAATTTATTTTGTATGATAAAAATGTTTGGTCCAAACTGTGATGGAAGAAAAAATAATCTCCCAGTGACGGTCACCTAGGAACTCATCATGACCCTGTATAAGTGATCACTTTACTCAGGTCGACCAGCAAAAAATATAACAGTTATCAGAGACGTATAATGAAGTGTTTAACTAGACCACTCTGCATCAAATTTATCCCGACTTCAAGGTAGGTACGTATGGTCGACGCTTGTGTTTCGTTGCAGGAGTCCACATCAGGTCAGACACAAACGCGTCTGTCCATGGTCAAAACAGCGTTTCCTATCGGACGATACTTACCGTACATGTACAGCATACAGGGTGTTTGGTAAATCGACGTGATTTACCGGGGTTATACTAGACATCATTTGAACGATTTGAGTCCTGTGAACCATGGTCCAAAATATATGGTTACTGAGATATATCGATATTTCGACTTACTATCGAAAACAATTAATTTTGTGGCAACTACTCAACACACTGAATATAGAAGTAAGGTTTTTCTGTAAGCTGATGGGATAGAGATCGTTTCCAAAAAATTCGAATAACGCGAAAAATAAAGAGTTTCATGTGGCATCAAATTTTCATGAAATAATTGCGTATTTCTCAAAAAAAAATATAATTAACTTTACGTGAAGTGAAGAAACTTCCTTAGTTGATAAACTTTCCAAAAAACCGAATATGTAATAAATTTTCCCACGAGATCAAAATATATAGCTGGAAATACGAGCAAATAACAGACCTGACCCACTAGAAAAATCATACCAAGTAGCTGTCAAAGTACCACTCCTAGCACTTTACCCTGTTGAAGGACCAATAGATGTATCAATCATTAAAGAAGTTGGGTTCCATCTAAAACTGCAGATGATAGGCCATACCCAGTTATTGTAGGAAATCCAGTTAGAAAGACAGTACTAGTTCCGGTTGAGGTTAGCGTAACTGTTCCGTTTAAGTACTAGAGCATTTATTATAATAATAATAGTAGTTTTTTACACAACATTTTCATTTTTATATTGGCAGAATATTTCAAAATATAGGACAAAATGTTGATGTAGTAATATAACATGCGTATATGTATTGTATATATCTTGTTTTCAATTCCGTTGAACTCTGGTTAGTGGATTTGACCTTCGAATAGAAAACTGCCTCTATTATATAGTTGACAAATACTAATTTGATCAGTAAACTTACGAAGATTTTCGTTCTTCTTCAGCTAAATTGTTGAGTCTCTTAATTGGTTATTTCATTAAATCTTTATATTCTTGGAACTGCAACTCATTACAAAGTTTTCCTCCCAAAATTATTACAATAAAAATATTCCGAATATAAATAGGAATGAACCCCCCTCCCGGCAAATTGATATCCGGGGCACAACCTCAGTTAGCGTGAAAATTAACGTAAAAGAGGCCTGTTTCACCACCGTTAAATACGTTAACTGAAGTTGCGATTCATAATTATCCTTATCTGAGGACCTCAGTTAGGACTTAACGGAGATTGAATGCTTTGTGAATACGGCGGATAATCTATTAATCTGTATACAAGTAACAATCGAAGAAAGACCGAATTAAATAGCATATGTAGTAAAGCTGAACACAGTGTTTTGCCCTACATCAGCTGATTTTGATCATTGCAACTCACTTTATGTCACTGACTCTTTATCTATTATTATATACTTAGGTTGAATTGAATAATAACCTGCGCCTTTCATAGGAGATTTACGTATTTAATGATTTCATAGAATCTTCTTGATATTTTTTGACTTATATCACAGTTCATATATTGCTGAAATTTTGCTTTCAAAACCTTATATTACAGCCAAGTTCTTGATTTAAACACGATCAGATCTAAATTGTTGGAAGTATTGTGAAAATATATATTGTTTTTGTAAGCCAAGCTGTCTTGGGCTAGTACAGTATCTTTTTGATGATGTATGATTATGACCACTCTGGCTATAAATTTAAACAAGCGCGCCAAAGCTTCTGGCTGCACTGCTTTTCCAACTTTTTATCTCACTTAGTAGATATATCAGAAATATGCGATTCCTTTAATCCAAATCAATTTCGGTTGGATTGGGTCAAACGGAATGTGCAAATATTCCGGAATACCCCTACAATTACCACATTTAATTCTTCTCCAAATGGAGCAGACAAACCAATTCCCTGTACCTCTAGATGAAATTGGATTAGTCTTCGTTCTAGAAATTCCTTCGATTCCGTAATGCTACTAATGTTTAACAATGTTTAAAGTATGATTTGCATAATCCGGCGAATGGTGGCATATAATGAAACCGCTTCATTTCGGATTACCTTCGGCTGAACGTGCAGAATCTCAAAATTACTTCATTTATCACTTCAGGTCTGATTATAAAAATTCATGAAGTGAGCTCAGGACTGGATTGTTTTAATTTCAGGAGGATACTGTTATTTTGTAGAACATAATTATACAATTTTTTCCTTCGATTGATGTCTGTTTCAATTGATAGCGGCGAAAGTTTCTTCTAACTTCACGGAAAAAACATTACTATGAAATAGTCACCAACTCCCTATTGACCAATAAAATATTATCTCATTTCTTCGGCCATTCATCCAGTGATTCTCCTCTCGTCATCAAAATTAGCGTTTGTATGGATTAATTCTACTGCAACAGTATGAACCTGAAAATATGCGTTAATCTAATGCTGCGTATACATAAGCGCGCTGCGCGGCGAACACGCAGCCAACGAGCAGCGCGGGCGCCGAAAGTAGTTTTTCGGATTTTCGGAGCACGATCAATTTGAAAACCCGTACCAACTCGAACGAATCGCGTGAGCGGCAGGTTCGGTTGCAGCGCGCTAATGTATATGCACCATTATAGACAATTTATGTAAAACATGTGGGAAGGCTCTGTGAACAGGAGCTTTAGCGCTTTTCTTCAAACTTTGACAAATCATATCTACGTATATTGGTTTCTGAGAGTTGGGAATTACATCAATGGATTCTTATGATAGAACTGCATCATAAGAGAAATCAAATTCAAATACTAGTTTATTTATCAAGATGAAATGAGCAATCTGCAATGATTTGACCTCGTAATAGGATGTTGCAACGTACACTCGGTGCATAGTTTTCACAACTCGCAATACCTAAAGAAAGTATCATAGAAATATCTTGAATAAGGCTGGAGACAATCATAGCAGATTACCCATTTATTCCTGATATTCGAATAGGTATAGGCTGGCGAACAAATTAATTTGATAGTTCAATTCATTTGTTTGAAAGATTAAATACATATTTTATATTCTTGATTTTCTTTATTTGAAAACTTACCTCATATAATACAGAATATATTAGATAATATACAATCCTCTTTTCATAATTTTAGTCCATACCACTAACACATCCATTCTCTATTAGGAACCTTAACTCAAGAGAAAATATTTAATACCCATCCAGATCAATATTTTAGCATTTTCTTGCTAGCAACATTAGAAAAATACTGTATAAGGGACATGTCTCTACTTAAGGAAGTAAAAGGTGATATTAACCTCGGTGGTCAACGAACAGTAATTTCTTTTGACGATTCCATTATGTGGTTCTTTCCTATAGCCTTCATAAACTGCATTAAAATGATCCAATTCTAAATCTTCTGCAACATCATCCCCAATATTATACATTAGTTAATCACATGAAACAGGTCCATATTACTTTTGGTATCAAAACAGACTTGTATATATTTACAAATTCAAGATTCGGAACCTTGTTTTCCAACACAAAATATTTTCAAAGTAAGAATTAAAAACAAATGAAAAATAAGATTATGTGAATTCTATCTCAGCACTGAGCGCTGACTGCCGCGTTCGGAAACGGGGATCGAGAACGCAAGTATTTGCAAGAACCTGCAAACCGCTGATGATGATCTACTCGATCCAGGGTTACACCATATACAAGAGATAATCTATTATGTATATTAGGGGTCAAACTTTCCGAAAAGCCCTAAGATGAGATATGTGAACACAAATCATTCAAATTTATATATTCATAGATACGATTACAGCGTTCTGTGAAATCATAGAATCACGATTAAATATCGAAATTTAAAAAAATCATATCTCCGAAAGTATTAGCTTGTTAGAGTTGAAAATAGTATCAGTGGATTCCTATGATAAAACTGCACGTTGAAAAAAAATGGATTTAAAATTTGTAACGTAAAAAAATCCTGGTGGGTTCGCTTATGATAACATAAAACTTATGCGTAAGCTCATAGGATGGTTATATAGCGGCCTTCTGGAGTAAATCAAGGAATTGAGTAATGAATCCAATTATTAATATTTCAGAATAATGTTTATCAAGCATCAATACAAAAATTTTATGAATAAATAAGTTTGGAGACATGGATCTTCCAAGTTATAAATGGATATAGCTAACAACACTACGAATTTTCTCGATATAATTATGTTTGCCTTGATTAGGAACCTCGCAAATGAAAACTATAACTGAATTCACGAACAGAGATTGGACTTTCATTTGTTCAATATAAAAGGAAAATTTTTATACAATCCATTTAGAAACGCTTGATTAACTGTTGGTAGGTACACCTCATCTTCATTATTCATGTACCATAATTAAACTTGCTTTCTTGAAAAATTTAAAGAGATATAGAGTGTTCCAATAAAGAAAAACTAGTTTTCTTCTGATATTTTATGCAATATTCTTTGTTGGAGTATTGGTAGTTCTCAATGCGTATATAGGTGATTCTGTTCTAACTGTGATTTTTTTGATTAAAAATTTCAATAATTTGGAATTATACTTTATCAATTTTTTTATGAATATTATTTATCTATTTCACTGTCAAAATAAAAATCTGGAGGATTTTACTACATTTCGATGCATCAAGAACGAGAAACAAATTTAAAATTTTACGTTCCAGGGTACTGACATAAAATAAATTCGGTAGAAATTGTTTGAGAAAATGATTATATTTATTTCAAATAAACTCTTGGCACCTTTTCTTCAGCTCATTGTTTGTAAAAACTACTAGTGTGACGTACTTTCAAGGTGGTTCACTAGACGTTTCATAAATCTCAATGTAGATGGCACTCAAGTCGACACGTTGAATGTTGAAATATATTCATAATTTTCCAATAAGCACAAAAATTTCATAAATTGATTATTAATTAATGACCTATGAGAACAAACAAAACAGGACATTGAATATCACAGAATATCACGGAATCACCCATATAGCGTTCTTTAAGACGCAATCATACATAAATAACATAGTATACTCACTTTTGCCATTCCATTTATATAAGGATCAATAAACTGTCTCCACTCTGGAATGCTGCTTTCAAAACCATATCAATCTGAAAAAATAATTAATAATCTCCCCTTTAATGTTAGAATAACTCATTAAATTCAAAAAATAGCTTAAAGGTTTCGAATAAAAATGGGTTCAAGCCCTGTGGACAGGAGCTTTCTGGCGCTCTAGTTCAAACAGACAAATTATATCTCCGAAAGTATTGGTTTCTCAGAGTTGAGAATTATATCAATGTATTCTTATGATAGAACTGCATCATTAAGGAAATTTATTTCAAATAATAGTTTATTTATCAAGATTAAATGAGCAATCTGAGAATGAGAACTGCACCATGGAAGAAACCAAATTAAAATAGCTGAAATGAATTTGAGTCTCTCTTATAGAACAGGAAGAAATGTACGAGTATGAACACAGATCATATAATAAAGCTTAGATAGAATGATTATAGCATTCTGTGAAAACATAGAAGTACGATTCATTATTGAAATTTAGAACTTCATCTAAGCAGAAATTGAATTCAAACAGAAGAACTTAAATTCAACAAGAGTGCCAAAAATTATCAATCCAAAACCACTAGACGAATTCTACCCAACAACGAACTCATCCGAGATATTCATTCTTCAATTCTATGATGAACGATAATATATATCTTTCCTCAAATCTACTCCAATACACCAATATTCCAGTTTTGTTTTTAGTGGAGATATTCTGAACTCAATATTATTAACTTACCATTACCATTCCCATCATCATATGGATTGACCATCGGCATGAAAATATCAACCAACAAAAAGTATGATATCATATTATAATTCTCATAATTCTACGATTGCTGGAATGAATGACAATGAGACAACGTCATGTCTCAGGAAAATAAGTTGACATTATAACAATTCATAGAATACCCACAGAATAATTCTATCATTCTGTGAAAACGTAGAAATACGATTTACATTGAATTTTTGAAAAATCATATCTCCGAAAGTATTAGTTTGTTAGAGTTAAAAATTAAATCAATGGTTTCTTATGGTAAAACTACTTATTGAATTTAATTTGGAATTTGTTTCGTAAAAAAAATATTTTTTTTTTGTTACTCCGAAACCATCTGTCCGATTTTGCCCAATAACGAACTTAGCCGAGATATTTATCCCCCAAACCTACTCTGAAAATTTCAACTGTCTATCTCGTTCCGTTCGAGAGTTATCGTGTCTACGGCCGGACCGGCCGGACGGCCATACCGGCCGGACAGAATGAATTTCGACCACGGATTCTTGATCAGTGAGTCGAACCAAATCGTTTAAGACCATTTTCATCGAAAAATTAGAAAATTACAGACATTTGGGCAAATTGATAAGCACTCAGTTCCGAGGAACTAGAGCGCCAAAAAGGCCAATCTATAATTCCTGTGGTTGAATCCATGGTTCTCAATCAGTTTAAACTATACGATCTACAAGCACTTCAGTCATCGGAATCTTCGGCAGACTAATTGTCAAACTTCAGAGTTCTGATCTTCTTCTGGTCTTAGGAAATCGGAATTATCTCTGAAGAGATAAAAAACATTTGAGAGAAGCACTGATGTGAAGGAGCTTTTGCATGTTTATTATTGGATATTCACGCCTCACACAAGCTCACTAAATACTGCATGAACCTTCAAGCCGTCGTTTGTCAACCGTTCACTAGATTATAATAATTTGATCGGATCTGTATTTCTGGAAATATCTAACACTTTAACATCTCAGCCATCAACATGTTGTCGCAATTCTGAGATCTACAAGATTTGAAATTACCGAATGAGTAGATACCACAAATGCAGTACTCAATTGTAAAATGGCATCGTGTTATCATTTTGCCAAAATATCTCTAATTTTCGATTTTTTTGACAAAAATGACCTCAAACGATTGGGTTCGACTCCATGATAAAGAATTCAGGGTCAAATTTGATTCTGTTTGGTCGGTGGCGCGTCCGAATACGACGGCCAAGTTCTTTTCGATTGTAAAATGGAGGCTTGAAGGTTTGTGTGGAAATTCAGCACACGGTCGTCCTCCATTTGGGCAAAATGATAGCACGGTGTTCCCTAGGTTGCCCTAGAATATGCGCGCAATTCATTTCATTCGTTCTACAGGGTTTATCATGATATATGCGCGGGACTTCAGGATGTGATAGCTCGTCGAAAGTTTCTATTAACTGACCCTCTGAAATTCATAATTTTCTAGATACAGGGTATTGAAATTGAGAAAATAATTTAGTTTTTTGTGAATATCTCTGGCACCGTTTATCCTAGAAAAAAAAAGATTTTGTAAGCATTTCTTACTCATAGTAAGCCATGTTTTGTGCTGAAAAGTTTTTTTAAGTCATAATCGTTGAAGGTTTTGACGGGGTAGTGGGTTATTTTCTGCCCAACTTCTACGCTACTGGAACAAGTATGTTTTTGAGACGCTCAGTTGAACCGCCAATGTTTTCTACAGAAAAAAGGTACTCTTGGTTATAAGCAAGTTCCTATTAATTGATCCTCTGGAATGCATAATTTTCAAGATACAGGGTATTGAAATTGAGAAAAAAATTTCGTTTTTTGTGAATATCTCCGGCACCATTTATCCTAGAAAAAGAAGATTTTGTACGCATTTCTTACTCATAGTGAGCTATGTCTTGTGCTGAAAAGTTTTTTCAAGTCATAATCGGTGAAGGTTTTGACGGGGTAGTGGGTGTTTTTCTCCCCAACTTCAACGCCACTGGAACAAGTATGTTTTTGAGACGCTCATTTGAACCGCCAATGTTTTCTACACAAAAAAGGTACTCTTGGTCATAAGCTCTAAGTCGATCATTTTCGAGAAAAAAAAAGTGGCAAGGCGCTGTGGACAGGAGCTTCGGCGCTCTTCTTCAAACTTCGTCAATTCATCTTCAAAATTAATGGTTTCTCAGAGTTGGGAATGAAATAAATGGATTCTTATAATAGGAGTGCAGTTGAAAATGATATCAGTTGATTCTTATGATAAAACTCCACCTTAAAAGATATTGAATTCGAAATTTGTCCAATAACGATCTAAACCGAGATATTTCATTCCGTTCGAGAGTTATCGTGTTAACGGACGGCCCGACGACAGGCCTGATGGCCGGACAGAATCGATTTCGACCACGGATTATTTCTCAGTGAGTCGAACCAAATGTATGAAACAATTTTCAGCCAAAAATTTTAAATTTTCAGATATTTGGGCAAATTCATAAGCGCTCTGTTCCGATGAACAAGAGCGCCAAAATCAACTTTATGTTGAAAAACCTAACAGTTTTTAAAATATTTTTGCGCGTATGTTCTGGGGAACATACGCGTTATAGTTTTGCCCAAATGTGAAATTTAATTCTGTGGTGCCGTCCGGCCGTCCGGCCGTCCGGCCGTTGCCACGATAACTTGAGAACGAAAAGAGCCAGCGACTTGAAATTTTCAGGGTGGGTTGCGCATCCCAATACGACGGACAAGTTCGTTAATGGGTATAATCGGCCCAATGGTTTCCGAGTAATAATTTTGTTTTCAACCAAAATAAATCCGATCGAATTTAAACTTGGTGAATAGTTGTAGAATATAGACCTAAGCACGTTCGTGAAATTTTGTGAGAATCGTATTGCTAGAAAATTATTAAAAAATTATTAAAAAATATTTTTGTTGTCACGATAACCTGAGAACGGAAGGAGATAGCGGCTTGAAAATTTCAGGTTAGGTTGTGCATCTGAATGCGACATTTGAGTTTGTTTATGAGCATAATCGTCCAAACGGTTTTAGAGTTATAGCCATCTAAAATTTTCTGAAATTTGGTAGTTTTTTGTTCCTCATTAACTCGAAGAATACAAAACCGATTGAATTCAAACATTGCTATTAGTTGAAGAATGCCAACGCGAAAATTGTCGCAGAATTTCGTGAGGATGGTATAACTAGAAAATTAAAAAAAAAATAGTTGAAAATTATTGAAAACAAATCTATATATCATAAACTATTCGTCCGGCATGGCTGAAATTTTGGAACAGCCTTCAGAACCTAACTCTACTGCAGAATTCCAAGTTTGAACATGATCGGATCTATATTGTTGGAGAACCGGGCAGCCTTTTGTGAGTTTGGTTGCGTAGTGGTAGCCAAGTGTAGCGTGTAGCGGATGGGAATCGTCGTATGATAATATGTAGTCTATGGTCGTATTTTTGCGAGAAGCTTCAAAAATAAATATATGAATGTCATGATGACATACTTTCGCTCGTATATTATGGGATAATCGTCTTATTTCATCACAAATCTATGGGAGATGATAGCCCTACATTAGTGGTCAGACCTGGTTTTGAAAGAGATCCTCCTTAGGAGGAGGCAACTAAATATTGAAGGGATTTCTATGAACAAGAGTGAAAATCTTTGAGAAATAGAGAAGGCGATTCTTCTTCAAGAGATCCATGTGCCTTCAGAGGAGTATATTTGCGAGAGGGGACTTTTGAAAGGTTATGTATTATTTTTAATATGATATCGCTGAAATTTTGCTGAAGGCTTCTGATCTTGTAAGGTGAGAGGCTCATTTGTGGATAATAAATCCTGTGATGGGTAGAGAGGAATTTTAGGCCATGTAGGCCACTAAGGCCCACTTGCACGAATGCGGGTTATCTAATTAAATCCGGATTAACTCTAAACCTAGGGTTAAATTGATAATAGTTCTTGCACCTTCAAGAGTTAGAGCCTAACCCTGGGTTAAAACTATAAAAATTTAACCCGGCAAAATAGCAGGGTTAAATGGCTAAGTCCGGGTTAGTCATGTAAAAATTGACATTTCTAATTTAAATAGTTTCGATTTGTGATGAATTTCTGGTAAATAATAAATATTAGCAGTGATCGGTAAATTGCTTGTGTGGTATTTTTGAGAATGATTCATGATTAATGGATATACTACAAACTACATTCTGATCTACGCATGCGCCCCGTTTTAACCTCAACATCAAAGATTAAAGAGAATAATCTTTGCTCAACATCGAATCTGAAATCTGAAACGTAAACAAAATATTCTCAATCCACGAAGTACGAACGAGTATTCCTTCCGTTGAAAATAATCGAGATTACCTTGTATTTGAAGATTGGAGGAATCTAGAAATATTGTTTACGTATGTGAAAGAAATTCCAAATTATGGAGAACTGTGGAAAAGTTGTTCAGAAAGAAGATATCTGGTATATGTCCTTCAGGATTTCTGGCTAAAAATCAGCAGTAGGTAATAGAAGTGAATTGAATGAATTACTTTACTCAGAGAAATCCAAGTCTTAATATTTCCTTTCAGGTTGGAATGAATTAAGGTCCAGTTGACGTAGAGCAAAAAAGTAATGCTTTTCGACAAATAGAATGCATGAGTTACTCTTGGAGTTACTGCAGATAGAATTCTTAAAAACAAGGTATATGGAACTTAGTCGATTGAATATTTGTGAAGCTTAAGTATATCTCATGAGAAAATTTAATATTGATAAGAGGCAACCAAGATGACATGAACACTAAAATTTTTAAAGTTCAAAAGTGGAATAGCCAAGAAGAAAATCTAGTGTTTCTATTCAAACAAATCTGTTTTCCTGATATCATGGGTCTCTTACGATCCATCATCAGGGTGTTTGGATGCCAGCGTGTACCTATATAATAGGCATTTTTAACGAAACATTTTAATTTTTCTAATTGCAGAATATTTTAAAATATAGGAGTAGAAGGCGATGCAATATAACATGTGTGTAGGTATATATTATGTATATTGTTTTCCCGTGGAACTTCAGGTATATGTTTCTTAAATGCTTGTTGCTTAGCATGCTTAACAATGAATACCTCTGAAGAACAGATTTTACTAATATTATAATAGAATGGCTTGATAATTCAACGCTAACTTTGAAAATGATGTATCCTAGTGTTGCGGAGGAAAATCCAAGTATATTTTACAACGAGAAGTAGTATATAAGGAAACGGAGAAAGTCAGTTATCATATTTTAATAATAATCTATATACAAGTATTTATCCTCCCTGCAGTGTTTCACGAATCCTCCATGATTATGTGGGCAGCAGTGGTCCAAACTCGAAAAAATGTATTGCATGCTGCTTGATGTAGTATTGAATTTTCAAAATGAATGTTATTCTTGATCTCTCTTGAAGTAAATAATCGAATATGTTAATAGAGTTTTATTCGAAATTATTTCCTTTGTTTGTATTACGGCTTCAGTGAGGTATACAAATTTTTTGTTCACTGAGGGCTGATATATTTTACGACCTGTAAACTGTCAAGTAGCCTTACCGAAAGGAAAGTAATCTGTAAATGTTCACTTTAAAGGGGATCAGTAAATTCAACGAGCACATAGTTGACGAATACTTTACGGAGAGGTTGAATAAATCGGCCCTTAGTAGATAGTATAAAACAATTTATAGATTGGTATCTAAATAAATGAATCTTATTTTCACAATAACTCTTTTCCCCTAACCCATGAAAACAAATTTTCACAGACAATTTACATGAATCATTAGCTTCAAACGTTCATTATCTTGAAATACAAATGAATAAGTGGAAATTTAATTTTAATATTTCAATATTGAATGGAATATTTAGAGTTTATCTATAATTTCAGATATCTCATCTCATCAACGAGTGACAAAAGTATTGAAATTGATTATGCATTAAACGATGTGTTCAAATGTCAAATTATTACCATATTCCATATCGACAGACATTCTTGTAATGATTATGAAGAATTAAAAAGGTTTGATGGCTAATATAAAAATTTGTTCAAGCACTGACGTGAAGTCAGGAGCTTTTGCGCGTATGTTCTATTGTCCATTCTTCTGTATTGGACACCCTTAATCGAGTTTACCATGGTAGGGTGTCCAATACAGAAGAATGGACAATAGAACATTGGTTCAAGCACTGACGTGAATCAGGAGCTTTTGCTCTTCTTAATCGAATTTACCATGATGAATTCTATTGTCCGTTCTCCTGATTGGACCCTTTTAATCGAAAAAAAAATTGGTTCAAGCACTGACGTGAAGTCAGGAGCTTTTGCGCGTATGTTCTATTGTCCATACTCCTGTAATGAACACTCTTCTTAATCGAATTTACCATGATGAATTCTATTGTCTATTCTCCTGTATTGGACACTCTTCTCAATCGAATTCACCATGATGAATTCTATTGTCCATTCTCCTGTATTGGAGACTCTTCTTAATCGAATTTACCAAGATGAATTCTATTGTCCAGAATGGACAATAGAATTCATCTTGGTAAATTCGATTAAGAAGAGTCTCCAATACAGGAGAATGGACAATAGAATTCATCATGGTGAATTCGATTGAGAAGAGTGTCCAATACAGGAGAATAGACAATAGAATTCATCATGGTAAATTCGATTAAGAAGAGTGTTCATTACAGGAGTATGGACAATAGAACATACGCGCAAAAGCTCCTGACTTCACGTCAGTGCTTGAACCAATTTTTTTTTCTTACTAATTAAACAAAATTTATTTAAATGTTAGAACAAGTAACAAAACCAAACGTTAAGTTCATAATTGTAAGATTCAGCCCATATGTGGTTATTGTAAATATTGAAAATACCATCTCTTAAGAAAGATCGATAAAAAGAACTTTGGCCCCAAACTGAGGATTTGGAGCTATTTTGTTTACTCATAGTGAGCTATGTCTTGTGCTGAAAAGTATTTTCAAGTCATAATCGGTGAAGGTTTTGACGGGGTATGGGATTGTTTTTCTCCCCAACTTCTACGCCACTGGAACAAGTATGTTTTTGAGACGCTCATTTGAACCGCCAATGTTTTCTACACAAAAAAACGTACTCTTGGTCGTAAGCTCTAAAGTCGACCATTTTCGAGAAAAAAACAAAGTTTGAAAGCGCTGTGGCAGGAGCTTCGGCGTTCTTGTTCAAACTTCGTCAATTCATCTCCAAAATTAATGGTTTCTCAGAGTTGGGAATAAAATAAATGGATTCTTATAATAGGAGTGCAGTTGAAAATGATATCAGTGGATTCTTATGATAAAACTGCACCTTAAATAAATTGAATTCGAAATTTGTAATGTAAAAAAAATGTTTTTTATCGTTACTCCGATTTTGCCCAATAACGAACTAAACCGAGATATTTCATTCCGTTCGAGAGTTATCGTGTTAACGGACGGCCCGACGACAGGCCTGTTGGCCGGACAAAATCGATTTCGACCACGGATTATTCCTCAGTGAGTCGAATCAAATCGTATGAGACCATTTTCAGCCAAAAATTTTAAATTTTCAGATATTTCGGCAAATTCATAAGCACTCTGTTCCGATGCACAAGAGCGCCAAAATCAACTTTATATCGAAAAACATAACAGTTTTTAAAATAATTTTTTTTTCTAACTAATTAAACAAAATTTATTTAAATGTTAGAACAAGTAACAAAACCAAACGTTAAGTTCATAATTGTAAAATTCAGCCCATATGTGTTTATTGTAAATATTGAAAATACCATCTCTTTAAAAAGATCGATAAGAAGAACTTTGGACCCAAACTGAGGATTTGGAGCTATTTCGTCTTGCATCCATCTAGAACAAGCCAATCTTGGCGGAAAATCTCTTGGCAATAAGGATTGTACTCTTTGGATATTGTAGTGATATAAGAATTGTCTTTTCAAAATTCTCCGCACCGTCGATTAAGATAGGTTTAAGTTGTGAGCTATGTTCCTGGTACTTGTGGTCGTATTTTCTTCAAGTTCGTTGCGGACAGCCTCTTCGTGGCAATATGCAACTTCCATAGGCCTCCTATTATCAGCAGTATTCATTTTAAAAATTCCATTTTCCCATAGTCGTTGATGAATGCGTTGAAACAAGTAATGGTGTGGTACTTGACGATCAGGATGTCTTGATTCAACCGCCTTGATTCTCCCGAATTTCCGCTCGCCATACCGTGAAGGTATAATGCATTTCGCACATTTCAGCGATTGTGGAATTCCTTTTCAATTTTGTAATACAAATTTACCTATTCAGGCACAAACTAATTGTTATTTTGACAGGCGGTAGCTTTTTTTTGAAATTTAAAGCCTATTTGATAAGACAAAATTATTTTTCTTGAAGTCCTGCGTATAATATGAAATACCCTGTATAGACACAGATCAACATCAATTGATAATATTTTCAGATTTACCTTATTTTCTGTTCTGATGAAAAAGTAATATTTCCGTTTTCTTGAATAGGTAATAATAATATTACCGATAATTTTATAAAACACTCGGAATACTATTGAAGATTTTGATCTACTCAACTACTAAGTTTTTTCTCTTCGATTTTGAGGATTAGCAGACCCTGAATATCGGAATAGCAACAAAACTACCGAAAATAGCCAACAATATAATTAATACACTTATTTTCAGTATTCCAGGTTCCCACGAAATAAGATCGTTTACAGGCGAGATGCCTGTCAACTAAGCTATTTCAAAGAACAAGTTTATGGTATTTATCAAACGGGAGATCATTATGAAGGAAAAATATCATAGTTCAACTACCAGACTGTTCATTATTCTGTGAATATATTAACGAATGTGAATAGGTCGTAATTTCATGATTTTCGGTTGATGATTCCATAATAATGAAACCTTACAGTAATAATATTTATAGCGAATTTTCAGCAATACTGTTGTTTTGACTCGGATTTTAATTATAATGGTAATTCATGTTATGACTGGACTCGTATAATGAATGTAATATGCATTATATTGCGGTATATTCCCGTCGGTTGAAGAAATTGTAATATATGAGATATTATATTGATGAATTCTGATTCATTCGATCTTTGGGTGACGAAATGTGACTAAACAGTGTGGAAAAGCCAAATGGAATAAATGAATTGTCTTGGTTGCTGTACATATTTATGTAAAAAGAAAAAACAGGTCAAATTCAAATTTTAAATTGTCATTCTTCTTCGTAAAAATGCGGTACAGGTACACCCCCAATTTTTCAAATAGGAAGTATGGGCTTCTGATACATCGTTTGAAAGGTAGAGTCGTTCTCTATTCAGAAATGTTATCACTTTCATGTTCACTACAAAACTCAAAATAAAAAAAAACAAAATCCTATATTACCGAAATTCATTATAATATTCCCTGAAATATTCCCAAATCTTATTACAATAATAGTAAACTTCAAGATGTGACAGTAATAATATGAAAAAAAAACCAAAGTATTTTGTGTTCTCCCGATGGTACCATGATGGTAACATAAAGCACTTTCTGTGGCAATGTTTGTTTCTTTAGAACGTCTTCGCAAATTGTTTTGTGCTGATAAGTTGTAGTTTATTATTTGTCTAATTTGTGTTTGAATTGCATTATCTTCAATTTTGAATAATAATTCGATTAACGAAAATACACAATATAACAGTTTCACAATTTATTGGTTACGGAGATAACACCCGAACACTAAAATAAGTAAGACGCTTGTTTCAGCAGTTTTACGAGTTTGGGCATGTAAGGCAGATTAAAAAAACGGGCTGCTAATACACTGTGTGAGGATGTGAAATTGGATGTGATGCTTGACTTTGAAGAAAATCCACATAAATCGAGTAGAAATGCCTCCACAACACTCAAGGTCAGCCATACACCGATTCTATACACATTAAAACGAACTAAAATGCATCCTTATAACATTATACCTACTCAGGAGCTGTTGGAAGACGATTTTGATAGGAAAACTTATTTTTGTGAACAAATGATGGACATGTTGGATAACAGCATTATCCAATTAGTAGACGTTTTGATTTCTGAGAGTGCACTTTTCCTCTCAAAGGCCATGCTAATCGTCAAAACTGGTCTATACTTGCCTATACTGGTCTACCTAGGGCAATTTGAATGGAGTTAAACATTGAGCAATACTCCGAAATGATGTTCCAACTTTGGCAAATTCTTGACCTGATCAAGGAAATCCTCGAGTTCTACGGAATACAATATGGTTCGAATAGGATGGAGCACTACTCCATTACCAACGCAATGTCCGGCGGCACCTCGACGCAATATTTCCAAATCGGTGGATAGGAAGGCGAGGATCGATCGAATAGCCAACGCGATCCCCTGATCTGAACCCACTAGATTTATTTTTATATGGATAATCTGAACAGCATTGTGTACAAAACTAAACCCTTTGATTTGAATGATCTAAAAGAACGAATAACGCTTGCGATTAGGTCGATCACTCCTGAGATGTTGTATAATGTTGGAAGACATTTTTTTGAGGTTAGGATGTTGCCAAGGCCTTCGCGGTGAACAGTCTGAACATCTACTTCATTAACATTTATAATTTATTTGCTACATTCCGTATTACATTTTAGTTTTTGATATTTTACCGAATTGATCTAATCACATGATTTTATTTTTTTCTAATTTGATATTTGAAATAGACATGAAAGTGATAATATTTCTTAATGTAGAATGACGAGACCTTTCAAACGATGTATCAGAAGCCCATACTGGTTGTATCTGTATTTCGAAGGAGGTTGAAGGTAGGGTTCTAATTTGATATTTGAAATAGACATGAAAGTGATAATATTTCTTAATGTAGAATGACGAGACCTTTCAAACGATGTATCAGAAGCCCATACTGGTTGTATCTGTATTTCGAAGGAGGTTGAAGGTAGGGTTCACATTTTTACGAAGAAGAATGACAATTTAAAATTGATGTGTTTCAGGATTTTCCGTAAATATGTACAGTAACCAAGATAATGAATCTATTCCATTTAGCTTTTCCATACAGTACAATCACTAAATGGTTCCTTTCTTGGTTTTCTCTCCCAAACTCTGGAAAATATCTATAAAAAGATATTATTTTGAAAATTGCTTCTGCGTTAGAAATACAAAATCTTCAGAACTATTTTTTTGGTCGACAGTTATTCTGAAATTCGAAATTTGTACCACCAAAGTATCCTTTAATGATTACATATATATATATTTATTTATATAATACCATTGGTTTAATGAAAGTTTCCTTTCGAGGATGAAGTCGTGGCCTATGAAAGCCGTCCGTATTATGAACAACTTTTTTCGCCGTATCTATTATTTTGTACAAAAGTTTCTCCTGCGATTTTATGAACAATTATTATTGAAACACCTTAATGTATTTCAGGTCGATGTTACATAATTATGTTAAACTTGGTATTCTTCTATTCTACGGGAAAAAAATGACATGCGTTAATGTTTTACATTCTATATACTCGGTTGAGATATATGTACTTGAATTATCAAGCGCTCTATCATAATGGTAAGGTTTTCGTCCGCTACTGGATATTCTTCGATTCCAACCCATGCTGTTAGCAGAGCTGTTCATTCCTTCTGTGTATATTTTTGAGGTTTAACTGATGTACTTTCTGATTGAAGGATGAAGCACCTACGATTATATTCGCTGAAGTTCGCACCAACATGCATATACATCTTTTTTGCTGTAGTTGAACTTTAATTTAGCTCTTGCTGATAGTGAGTAGAAAATAATAAACCTTTGTGTAGAAATTGAGGTGTTTTTGATATTCACTATATGAACAATGATCTATAGAATAACACATTCAATGTAATATGAACTCTAGTTTCGTTGAGAAGTGAGAATAGAATCATAATTTTATTTCTCAGATTTTGCTGGAGGAGAGGGAGGGGGGGTAAGATGATGAAATTTTGTTCTGTTCCCAGTTTTCACTACCCTACCATTTAGTGACGTAACCTACGTTTCTTGATTGAGTCATTATAATAACAAATCATTATTAGAATAATAGTATATTATTTAACGAGTGGTGATGTAAGTCATAACTCACGCAGATGAAGTTTGCAGCGCGAGCCGGAGGCGAGTGCTGTAGTTCATCAAGTGAGTTATGGCCATTACCGCAAGTTGAATACTATACTTTATCTCAACTATAACAATAGATACAAAATCTAAAATAAATAATGATATTGACTAGATAACTAGAAAACGATTGAATAATTATGAGATCTACTACCTTTGATGCCAGATATTTCTGATCAGGAGCTTCATTTAAGAAATCATTTAGTTGTTCTGGCGTAAAACTTTCTGCCTTTTTAGCTACATGTTTCTCTGATTGACGTTTAAGAAACGCACGTAATTATAAATAATTATCTATATTGATTCCATTATTTATGTTGAGTGTGCTTCTTAGCATGGAGCAGAAAGTCCATAGAGACGGTGCTGAGTTCACTAGAATATGCCAAAGAACATTCACTGTAAACGATGACTTAATGTTTTTGCCGCTACACCAATCTTGAAAATATTTGTATACAACTTTATACTTGTTTTGAGATCTTTCGGCAATAAATTCTGTATGGTGACATTAGCTGCTTCTCTTATTTCTGGAGGTGCACATAATAATTCATCTTCACTATCAGAATTCATCGTTTTCAGCAAAATATTCACGGTAATTAGGTATCAACCATAGACATAGAATAACATGGACTGGCCCTCACGTAACTTTATCACACAGTTCGTTGCGGAATACATTAGAGAGAGAGAGATGTTATGAAGGATGGAATACTTAAAGGCAAATAATGGTATACAAATAATGATGTTTTTTTATAAGTATCAGAATATTCAGAAACGAGTGTCGGATATAAATGAAAATGTTTTGCCTTTAAATATTCTGTCTACAAATAACCAGAACACATACACAATACACGAAACCAAACAATACAGTAACAAGAAAGGTCAGAGAATAAAGGTTTTGCCAAACGCCAAATTATAAGAAAATATTTATATCCCGTGGTTTGCCTTTAACTATTCTGTCTTTTTTCAATGCTGATTTCAATGGTCTCTTTCTCACAACCAGTCCATGTTATTTTATGTCTATGGTATCAACTCAATTTCAAAACGTCAAAATTATTCAGGTGATAGAAGCACAGACCCACCTTGATATTCAACTGGTGAATAATTCCAGGAATAGTAGTGAGATATAGCGGTGAGTTATTATTACTCACGTTGTTTGCTTACAGATACTATTAATTGAATGAAAGCAATTGAATAATGAATATACAGGGTGTCTACTTTAAAAAGGGCCAAACTTCAAGGGGAGATTATTCAAGTAATTTGCAACAAAAAATGTCATATAACACATGGTCCAAATCCTGACGGTTATTCTTCAATTTAACATTTCTTGATTTCACGAAATATTTAAAATTTTTCCATAAAATCAATTATAATTCAGTTATCCAAGTAGCCTCCTGAAATTCGATTACATATCTGGAAAGGGCATTAAATTTGCTAAAAGTCAAAAACTTCGGTGTGCCAAAAAAATCATTTTTGCAGGTGGGGTAAGAAGATGAATATCACGATTCTTAAGTGACCAAAATCATTCATATTTTTCCAATGGTTTTATCGATGAAAAATTATTTATTAAGGACACGTTTTCTTTTCAGCAAAAACTACCTCATTCAATGTACTTTAAAATGACATATCAACTTTTGCGCTAACTGCTTTTCTTCTGCCATAATATCATGGCTAACAAGATTACAACGAAAAAGTCGAAAAATTCCAAACCAAAATTTGCTCAGTTTTGAAGCTCTTTATGATTGAATATCGAAGTTATTCTCATGAGAATTATGAATTCAGGTATCTGTCAAAAAAGAGTAATTTGAAGAAATAAACTGATAAACAGATTTCATGAAAAAATATGAAGAAAACATACCACATACTAATAAACACACTACATGCTATTTATAACAATTGTTCGGAATGTCCACCGCCTTGTTCGATACATTTTACAGAACTGAATCCACAACCCTACGAAGTTCACAATGTTTTTGACGAATTTCTGCACAACACATATGTATCCTTTCGATCAAATCCTCTCGAGTCTGAACGCGAATTTGATACACTTTTTCTTTTAAGGTGTTCCAAACATAAAAATCTAAAGGCGTAAGGTCCGTGCTCGTTGGTGGCCATCTCACCGGACCGTACCTTCCAATCCATTGTTGCCCAAAATATTGATTCATTAAGTCTCGTACGTTCCGACTATCATGACCTGGACAGCCATCCATTTGAAACCACAAATTTCGCCTGTTAGCCAGGGGCATTTCACCTAATATGTTTGCTACGCTGCTTTAAATTAATCTTATGAATTCTTCAGAGTTGAGGCGATCGGGAAGTATAACTGGTCCAAAAAGTTCACCTCTCATCACTCCCAACCCCATGTTGACCCTTAATTAATGTTGGTAATGAGAAACAATAGTTGCATGGGGGTTTTCTCTTTTCCATACATGGCTTTTCCGCAAATTTATCAAACCCGATTTCGTAAAAGTTGCTTCATCAGTCCATAATATTAAATCGCTCCCCCACTCCTCCAACTTATTCAGGTACCACCTACAACATGTTAGTCTCACCTCAGCATCTACAACTAACAGATCCTGCGCCGTTTCAAATGGTATGGATGAAACTTATTTTTTTTTAGTACTCTGTGTACAGTAGAATGATGTATCCTCAATCTACATCCAACTCGACGAGTACTTGTTGTGGGGTCCTCCCGAATAGCTTGGAGTTTAGCAGGTGCATGCTGGCCTTGCTGTGCATTTCGACCACATTCTCTTATTCGGTAACCACCAAATGAGCCTGTTTCACCTAATCTTCTGAACACTTGTACAAATGTCTTTCTATTTGGTTGTCGTCTGTTCGGAAAACGTATACCATACTCGCCAACTGCTGCGCGAGCATTTCCATTCGCAAATCCATATATGAACAGCATATCGCGATATTCTATGTTCGAAAAAACAGGCATTATAACACTTAATATTAATCGCGTTAATTTGTTAAATTCAAGAAAACGTTACTAATACTCAGAAATATTAAGTGACAAAAACTGTTAGATTTCAAATTTGTACAATGTTCACTTTGATATTCAATCGCAAGGAACTTTAAGAAAGAGCAAATTGAGGTTTGGAATTTTTAGACTGTTTTGTTGTTAACTTGTTAGCCATGATATTATGGCAGAAGAAAAGCAGTTAGCGCAAAAGTTGATATGTCATTTTAAAGTACATTAAATGAGGTAGTATTTGCTGAAAAGAAAACGTGTCCCTAATAAATAATTTTTCATCGATAAAACCATTGGAAAAATATGACTGATTTTGGTCACTTAAGAATCGTGATATTCATCTTCTTACCACACCCGCAAAAATGATTTTTTTGGCACACTGAAATTTTTGTTTTTTAGCAAATTTAATGCCCTTTCCAGATATGAAATCGAATTTCAGGTGGCTGCTTGGATAACTGAATTATAATTGATTTTATGGAAAAATTTGAAATATTTCGTGAAATCAAGAAATGTTAAATTGAAGAATATCCGTCAGAATTTGGACCATGTGTTATATGACATTTTTTGTTGCAAATATCTTGAATAATCTCCCGTTGAAGTTTGGCCCTTTTTAAAGTAGACACCCTGTATAATTTAATAGGAGTAGATAAACATCTACAACCTATATTCTCAATCAATGGTTTAAGGGGTACCATCTAGGCTTCAAATCGGCAAAATCGTCAACACATTCATTTAAGTCGATTTTCTTAACCTATATTCTCCATCAACGGCCATCATCATTAGAGCTCCTGAGAAAAAAAGCGTTCGTTTTCCACTGTTGCTGCCGGCAGTGTGAGGTATATTTTAAAAAGCTTGATAATTTATGAAAAAGCCTCAGGGAGCGTATTAAGGGCCTTAAGTGAATCAAGAGCTGTTTTCGAATTGTCAGGATGCCCCTGGATGATTGTTTTTGCAAGGGTGAGCTGTGTTTCCAAGAAATAAATGTTGACTAAATTTTCCTAATTTTTATAAAAGGATACAGTTGTTTTTGTCGCTCTTGTTCCTCGGAACAGAGTGCTTATCAATTTGCTGAAATGTCTGTCATTTTCGAATTTTTGGCTGAAAATGGTCTTAAACGATTTGGTTCGACTCACTGATCAAGAATCCATGGTCGAAATGGATTTTGTCCGTCTGTCCGTCCGTTAACACGATAACTCTCGAACGGAATTAGCTAGACAGTTGAAATTTTCAGAGTAAGTTTGAGGGATAAATATCTCGGTTGAGTTCGTTATTGGGCAAAATTGGCCTGATTGTTTCGGAGTAACGAAAAAAAAAATATTTTTTTTACATCACAACTTTTGAATTCAATTTTTTTAACTTGCAGTTTTATCATCAACTGATATCATTCTCAACTCTAACAAGCTAATACTTTCGGAGACATAATTTTTCAAAATTTCAATTATACATCGTAGTTCTGTGTTTTCACAGAATGCGATAATTATTCTATCTACGAATTATTATGATATAATCTATGTTGCTAGATGTCAACTTATTTCCCTGAGACATGATATGTCAAATTTTGACATTCAATGCCCATGGTTAATCCATATGATGATGGGAATGGTAATGGTAAGTTAATCATATTGAGTTGAGAATATCTCCAATAAAAATAAAAATGAAATATTGGCTAAAGTTTCAATTGATATAAGATAATTTTCAGAGTGGATATGAGGAAAAAATATATCGTTCATCATAGAATTGAGGAACGAATATCTCGGGTAGAAGTAGGGTAGTTCGTTGGGTAGAATTGGTCTATTGGTTTCGGATTAATAATTTTTGGCATTCTTGTTGAATTTTAATTCTTTTATGATGTTTGAATTTAATTTCTGCTATTATGAAGTTCTTTGATAAGAATCCATTGATATAATTCCCAACTCTTACCAATACTTTCAAAGATATGATTGGTCAAAATTTGAACAAGAGCGCCAAAGCTCCTGTCCACAGGGCTTGAACCAATTTTCTTTCAAGAACTGAGCACTATTTGATTGAATACGAACTAATGCTTGTAATGGTATAACGTCTGGGTTTTCAACATTTATAAATCAGAAAATTACCCTAAAATAGGTACCTACTTCAAAATATTCTGTCTCCATTTATTATTATTTTCATTTTTCTCCCACAATGCTGTTCATTGGCACCGCATTAGAATTAGATTTAATACCTCATTCTAGGATTTTGTAAATTTTTAGTTTTTGCCTTCCAACACTGTGCAAAGGTAATAAAATATTATATACCTCCACCCCCTCTAGAAAAACGTTTTTTCCATTTCACCGCATGTATATGTTACGTTCTAACGACCGAGAAGGAAATAATGAGGACTGGATCATTTCATTAATGATACGAGATAATTCCTTGATTTCGAAAATTTCCTCATCAAATCTGGTACGTGTAAATACATTCCAGCAACCAATATGATAATTCAGGTGGACAGTCTATTATTTCTGTATATCAGCTTTCCCGATCAGATTTTCCCTCACAACCAATGCAAATTGAATAAACTTCATGATTTATTCGTGCCAATTTCAACGCTCCACTCGGGGCAGATATTAGAGTGATTGATGAATTAGGTTTAGTAAACCTGGACGTTCATGCGTTTGGAGCATTCGGTCACAATTATGCTTAAGCATTTCCAGACAGTTCGCTTCTATGACTACGTGAATGAAATGTGGTGCAGAAAAGTACCTAGTTGAAATATTTAGACACAAACCAACTATATTTGCCAGAAGTGGATCTAAGATCTGCCATGTGTAGGTATTTCAGATAAAAAATATATTTAAGTTCAGTACTGAAGGAATTATTTGATCATACAGCTGGTCTCAACTATTTCTAGTTTTTACAGAATCTTCGGAAAAGTTAGAAGAAGCTCCTCATCCAGAATTGAACAATCAAAAAGATTGGAAATCTAAACTCGTCAGTTTCTGCTAGCTCTAATCTCATCATATATGTTATTAATATTATATTATTTGCTTCCTAAGATAGCAGTGCCCTGTGAGGAAACCATTGAGGAGGTGCAGTGTGTTTATACTGAGGTTCAAATATTTCTTGGATCTGAAAGTGTCAAAGTTCCGGAGGAACTTTTTGGAGATTGATCTCCATGGTATTTCTCTTTCAGTTTCTTCTTTCAACCGAAATTCCGGGCCAATAAAAGGAGTACGTGCTCTTTTCTTGGCAAGTGTATTGGCCTCCTCATTTCCTTTAATTCGCGAGTGACCAGGAACCCAGATCAAGGAGACTCTGTTGTTCTTGCCTACTTAAATAAGTTTTCTTCGGTGCACCCATAGCAGCTTAAGTGTCAGAACGGATTGCTATATCACACCTCTGATAGTTTCTTTCTAGGTTCATTTCCACGCATCTTTCAATGGCGAGTATTTGTGCCTGAAAGAAGCTCAGATAGGAGCCTAGCGATAGTGAGCATTTGGTGCCTGCCCTATACAATCCACCACTAGATCCTGTATTGGATTTTGAACCATCTGTGTACCATGGTGTTCTTTTTGATGCTTACTATCTTAGTCATTTGAATTGGGCTGATTTGGCAATTAAGAAGCTTTGTGAGACCCTTGGAAAGTATTTATTTATTGTTGTATATTATTCCAACTTGCTGACAGTATGGTCTCTATAATATGTAAATATATGTTGTTTGTGTGGAAGCGTCCTAAATTATTTGACGAAATACTTGCATTTATCACATCGTTGAAATTTTCTTCGGATATTTTCACTTTGAAATATATAATTGTTCGGGGATTTGACAAAATGAGTTAGTGACAGTCTTTCGCATGAGAAAGATTATCTGGATATTTTTGGATATATATTTCCCACTCATTGTTTTCAACTTGCGAGACGGGCTCCAGAACTCTATCTGTTCTTCAATATTTGCTATATTTTATATGCGATTTTTCTCAATTTCAAACTGGTTTATCTGTGTGTGCCTATGATGTCATACAGCATCATGACATGAATTCGAACATAGAGTGATATGAAATATGATTATCATCACAAAACACTAATGATAATCTAGAATTCTTTGGAGTCACATCAAAAATCAAAAATTGTTGACAACTTGCTTAGTCGCATGTAAATAGAGTGGACCAGTACACCCCAATCGTTGTAGTTTCTGAGATAAATATTTTTTAAAATTTTCCAGTGATGTGATCCTCACAAAATTTTTTCATAGGTCTTCGTGTCGGTATTTTTCAACTAATTATCGTTCTTTGATTCGATCAGATTAGTATTTTTCAAGCTACTGTGAAAACAAATCTTCAAATGGCTAACTCTGAAACCACTCGGTGGATTTTGCCCATTAACAAACATAGCCGGCGCAGTTGGACTTCAAACCTACCCTACAGCTACAGATAAAGACTTATAATTTTCAAGGTAGGTTCTCATCCAAATGCAACAGTTAACTTCGTTTGGGTATAAGCGGCCAAACGGTATCGGAGTTATACTGATCTAAAATTTTGTTGCAATTTCCTCAATAACTCAAAACATGCAAACCCGATCGAATTAATACTTGGTATTTACTTATGGAATACTCCGTGACTATCGTATCCCTAGAAAAAAGAAATATTTTTTTTGCAGATTTTGTATTTCAGATAGTGTTTGTGAGATTCCGCATATATTTTCGAGTTACCATTTTACCTCCTGTAGGGATATTTCTGCAAGAGAAATGCGATAGTAATTTCCACTCATGCACTCGAAACCGTAATTAAGAATTTCAGAAGCTTATTTCTTTACTCTAAGCAACCCAGTCGGACAACTCTGAAAGAATTGCTTGGAGGATAATTCCAGTACCTATAATATTTGGGGTGTGAACATTTTACGAATTTCCCTACAGTAGTTTAGGACAACATCTCCAGATGCACGTAGGGTGGACGTCTTTATTTTATTCGATAGAATAATTTAAGTACAAACATAAGTTGTGAAAAATTAAAATTGGTTCAAGCCCTGTGGACAGGAGCCTTTTGGCGCTCTTGTTCAAATAGACAAATTATATCTCCGAAAGTATTGTTTTCTAAGAGTTGGGAATTATATCGATGGATTCTTGTGATAGAACTACATCATGAAAGAAATTAAATTTGAAAAGCGTAATTTAAAAATAAATGTTTCAAAAATTATCATTTAAACAAGAGCACCAAAAAGAAGAGCAATCTACAATGTTTCAAAAATTGTCATTCAATTTATTCATCAAGATTAAATGAGCAATCTGCAATTATTCAACCTTGTGGAATGGGTTGTTGCAACTTACAACTCGGTGCATAGTTTTCACAACTCGAAATACCGAATGGAATTATCATCGAAATGTCTAGAGCAAGGCTGGAGACAATCAATGCAAATTGTCCATTTATTCCTGATATTTGAGTAGGTAGAGACTTACGAACAAATTATTTTAATTGTTCAAAATATATTAACTAGCAACATTATGAAAATACTGTATATAGGAACATGTCTTAATACTAAAGAAAGTAAAATGTAATATTAACCTCAGTGGTCAACGAACAGTAATTTGTTTTGATGATTCCATTATGTTCTTCTTTCCTATTGCCTTCATAAACTACATCATTAAAGTGATCCATTTCTAAATCTTCTGAAACATCATCCCGAATTTGTACGTGAATTATTCAATATGCAACCAGTCAATATTATTTTCGGATTAAAAACAGTCTTGTATATATTCACAAATTCAAGAATCGGATACTTGTCTTCAAACTACGAATTGACATAACTACAATAGAAGATGACATTTATGAACAGTGAATACATAGAACTACGATGTATTATTGAAACTTTTAAAAACCATATCTCCGAAAGTATGAGCTTGTTGGAATTAAAAATAATATCGATGGATTCTTATGATGAAATTGCATCTTAAAAAAAATTGAATTCAAAAGTTGTAAAAAAAAAATTGTTTTCGTTACTCCGAAACCATCAGGCCGATTTTGCCCAATAACGAACTTACCCAAGATATTCATCCCTCGAACCTAATCTGGAAATTTCAATTGTCTAGCTCATTCCGTTCGAGAGTTAGGGTGTTAACGGCCGGACGGCCGGACATAATCGATTTTGACCATGGATTCTTGATCAGTGAGTCGAACCAAATCGCTTAAGACCAATTTCAGCCAAAAATTCGAAAATAACAGACATTTGGGCAAATTGATAAGCACTCTGTTCCGAAGAACAAGAGCGCCAACAACAAGGTTACGTTCACTCCTCCCATGGATATACCGGATGTTTCTGATTTTGATGTATATATTTCAAGGGATAATAGGTCACACCTGGACTATTCCGAAACAGTCCCAAACAAAAATTTGAAGGCATGCATCTTCGATAATTATACAGTATAATTAATGGTTTATGACCGAAATTATCTTTCGAGATATTTGCGTAACAGATGAACCGATTGCAATAAAATTTATTATGCGTGTAGTGTGCTTACATGATCTTCATCATGTGCTACGACCAGTTCAAAAAACTCAGTTTCGTATTTGCCATTTTCATTTTGAATCAACTTCGTTAAACAACACCCCGTACATTTAAAATTTGAATATTGTTACGCACTATCTGAAAGCCTATGAATAGATCTTCAGAATGCCGGTGGAACATTTTTCGGCACTACTGCATTCAAATGTTAATCTACATTTGAGTACAAACTCAAACTCTTATTCTGTGTTAATTGATTTAATTAATATCTATTTATATTTTTGTACCAGAAACTGAACAATAATAAGAATCTTATTCATTTCAACAATTGCGCGAAATGTAAATGAAAAGGAAGGATGTGAAGGAAAAGGAAATGAAAAAATATTCTGGGATATGGCATATTGATTTTGGAAACCTAGGATAATATCGGATGCTAATAATGCTGTGTTGAAAAATAATTCTCAAGAAGGTTCTTTCACACATCAGAACATATTCAAAACCGAACAAAGGCGCTGTACGAGCTGTATGAAGTTCAGCTTTAGGACATTTCTGTAGATGCAAAGGATACAATTTTTTTTGGGTATCTTCTATGATATGAACTGAACATTGTGACATTGTTAAATACTCAATCTTGATTGGGATTACTTTTTAATAGAATATATTCTGAATAGAATAATTATCGTTAATTTAAATGTTTTTTTACCAATATTCTTCCAGAAGAACATATTACCCTTGAAAGATGCCATTTAAATTTAGAAATGTTTCCATGAATGAATTTGTAATAAAAATGGCAGCCTTTAGTATCAACGAAGATGTCCAAACCATAGTGTTACAGATTTTGGAGAAATTTTGGCTATTTACCGTTTTCTTCGTAATCATGGAAAATTTCTATCTTCGTTAAACCACGAATATGGACGTAGCTAATCTACCGGAAGAACAAATACTAGTAATGGTCGAATATATTCTAAGAACCAAGCTTCTGGTTAGTCGATCAGATAAAAGTGGGAAAGCTCTGTGGACAGGAGCTTTGGCGCTCTTGTTCAAACTTTGACAAATCATATCCGAAATCATTGGTTTGTCAGAGTTGATAATGATATCAATGGAGTCTTATAATAGAACTGCATCATAAAAGAAACTAAATAAAAAAAACTTACCAAATTATATATTTCCATCATCATATGGATTATTCAAGGGCATATAGGGTAGTGGTAATTATAATATCCTATAATTGGTCATTTTGCATTCAATCATACTTTGTTTGTTAGAATAGAGATACATTTGACGTGTCTGGCATTGAACAAAATTAGAACACAGACAGATGGAATTCGCATTCTGTGAAAACATAGCAGAACGATGTATTATAGAAATTTTGAAAAATCCATATATCCAAGTATTAGCTTGTATATATATATATATACTCTTTAGACGAAGAGCTTTAGATGTGTTAACAGAGGTTGGTGTAACGGGGTACCATTCAATTCGACGTATGATACAAGAGCTTAGGGAACGATATCTTAAACAAAATTTAATTCGAAATTGGTAAAGTATTTTTTTCGTTACTCCGAAACCATCCGGCCGATTTTGCCCAATAACGAACCTCGCTGATATCTTCGTGTCACAAACGTACTCTGAAAATTTCAACTGTCTAGCTCATTCCGTTCGAGAGTTATCGTGCCTACGGCCGGCCGAACTGGCCGGACAGAATCAATTCCGACCACGGATTTTTGATCAGTGAATCGAACCAATTCGTTTAAGACCACTTTTATCAAAAAATTAGAAAATTACAGACATTTGGGCAAATTAATAAGCACTCTGTTCCGAGGAATGAGAGCGCCAAAAATTGTTTGGAAAACAGAAACAGAAATAGAATATTTGCATCCGATCCATGTTCAGAAATTTCATCATCTCGAAGAAGGTGATGCTCGTTTAATTTTCTGCAAATGGGTTTTAGCTCTTGTAAAAACCATATCAAGAAAACTTGTCACCAAAAAAGTGTTATTGGCTGGTGATTGTAATACTGACACACGAAACAATGTGTTTGGTCTTAAAAAAATCCATGTGCCATATCTTAAAAAAACTTCCAACATAGATTAAGTATAAATGTGTGCTGCAGATTGTACAACAATTGGACCTCACATATTTGAGGCGGACAAGTGAAGCATAGTTGAACTTTCCATCACATATTTTATCCCAGTTTTTGAAAGGAACTAACAATATAATTATGTGGATCCAGTAAGACGGTGCTAGCCTTCACTATCATCGACAAGTGAGAGCATTTCATTTCCGAATAAGCGGATTGGACGAGGAGGTCCATTTTATTAGCCGTGGACAATTGCAATCATTTATGAAATAAGGAATCATCCAGAAACAATCGGAAAGTTAGTGAGGTACATTTTGGTAATTCGACGTGATCCTTTAACAGGGTTATACTAGACATAATTTGCCACGATTTGAGTCCAGTGAACCATGGTCCAAAAATCTATGGTTACTGAGATATATGGATATTTCGACATTAGGAAAGTTTTTCACTTTATCATCGAAAACAATTAATTTTGTGGAAATGACTTATTACTGAATATAGAAGTAAGATTGTTTTAAAAGCTGATGAGATAAGGAAATAAGTGAAAAAACTTCCTTGGTTGATGAACTTTCCAAAAAGGTACACAGGTAATAAATTTTCCCACGAGATCATAAAATATAATGGAAATACGAGCAAGTAACACACATTTTCGATACTTTGTTATCCCCCTTATCTTCTCCTTTACTTGTGATTCATGTGATTATTAGTTGCTTGATTGACCGTATTTCTAGAATGAAAATTGAAATAATTCTCAATTAACTGAGAGTAACTCTAAGAAATTTCAATTTGAGGATGATGATATTTTTCCAAAAAGAAAAAAATGATTTCATTGGGTTCTGGAATAGAATACGCCTCATTGCAGCGGTTTTCCGGCCATATTTTTTGATTTCGTGAATTATTGACATATGTACCTTTTTCAAAAGGAACATATGTAAATGGAAACAAATTAGTTTTCTTTGAATTTGTGCCCCAAGTTCATAATCTGTTTCTTCAGTAATTCTCAATTGTTTCATCAAGATTTTATGAGGAAAACAGTTGATGCCATTTATGATCCCTTATATCTCAGGTTGTCAACTTTTTTAGTGAATACTTTTTTGCATGAAATCATAACTGTCTCATAAGCTTTGAAAAAATTACATCGAATATTGGCAGTCAAGCAGTTTTTACAAAATTAAATATTTTCGATATCAATGCAGAAAATTTCCAAAAAGTTGAAAAATTCGCTATGTGCGTCAATTTTCAAGAATTTTCGTGATTGAATTCTAAACTTAGGTCTATGACACACCCCATGAAGGATTTACATACATCAGCAAATTATAGTTAGAGTATTCTATGAAATCATATAAATAAGGATGGTTATTGAAATTTTGAAAAATCATATTTTCAAAAATGATAGTTTGTTAGAGTTGAGAATATTATCAGTAGATTCTTGAGATGAAAAAGGATCTTGAAAAGAATCGAATTTGAAATTTGTAATGTAAAAAAAAATTTTTTTCTTCTTTACTCCGAATTAACCACACCGATTTTTCCCAATGACGTGCTTAAGCAAGATTTTTATCCCCCAAAACTACTCTGAAAATTTCAACTGTTTAGCTCATTCTGTTCGAGAGTTATAGCGTTAACGGCCGGACAGAATCGATTTTGAACACGGATTCTTGATCAGTGAGTCGAAATCGTTTAAAACCATTTTCAGTCACAAACTCGAAAATTACATACATTTGGGCAAATTGATGAACACTGTGTTTCGAGGAACGAGAGCACCAAATATATAAATTAAATCAATTAATGCAGAAAAAGGTATATACACGTTTCAATATTTAAATGAAGATTAAAATTTATCAGTAGTAGTGCCGAAGAATGTTTTGCCGAAATTTGAGAGATCTGTTTATAGGCTTCCAGACAGTATTAACAACATACAAATATGAAATGTGGTTTAGCAGGATGTTGTTTAGCAATGAAACAAAAATTAAGATGACAAAAACGGACCTCCGTTTGTTGAGCTGGTTGTAGCATAAAATGAAGACACTGTGAGCCCACTACACTCACATCAAATTTCATTCATCCCTATTATGAAAATAACGCCAAATTTAATTTTGGCCAAGAACCTCCAATGACAGGGTACCTATATCAAAAATGCAAGCCTTTAAATTTTGTTTTTGGTAATACTTGGAAAATTAATCAAACCTAGTATTTAATCATTACTTCGACCAGCTAGTCCCCTTTTCATGATATACGGTATCATACATACAGAAGAATGAGAGTTTTGAGCACGCTATCAATTATCTTGTTTTTCAAACTATCAATAACTATTTTGACAGTCCTTATGTATACCAACACCAATCTCGCGACATCTTACATCATAAATAATATAATTGCAACCCTCTTGTATCCCAATAAATTTCATCTTAGTTCCTCCCGGAGGAATACATAGTGAATTCCATCCGATCTTCTTTTGTTGTCCTAAGATCGATCTCACAAGCCAAAAAAACGACATCACCCAATTTAAAATCAACCAGAATGAGCACTCAACTGAGAATCCGGAAAAACCTACAAATTGAGTTTGAAAATGCAATCGGAAATTCGATTCGGCCAGCTGCATATGGGATGAACATGCAAAACTCAGGTCGTCCTTTTTTCCCTATATTTCGACCCGAATGGGCTTGCTATCTAGTTTTCGCCTTAGGCCATACAGATAGGTACGTACGCATACACTTCGGTGAATCTGCTGCTTTTTCCACAAAAGCCTTGAAGCAATGGAATTCGTCGCATAACTCTGGTCGGAGTTAATGTATTTCTGTTTTCCATGTCGCTAATATTCGTATTTCCATTCATTGGTAAAAAATAAGCTTTAACGCTGAATTCTGACGAACTGGAACGAGGCATCCGATGACCAGTATAATTGGAGATGGAGATAATATTCGTAGAACTAGACGCACAATGTGTCCCAGCCAAATGAAATTCCGTATTTCAATTAAGGTAGAAACAGACTATGCCCACGTACGCCACGTACGCGACGCAACGTGGGAAAGCTAGCGTGCACACTTGACCCACGTACGCAACGCATACTGACATCAGTCGTTTTCATTTGTCAGTAGTACGATGTTTTCTGATTCAGATAGTGAATTTGAGGAAGATTCATTGAGTTTGTTGTTTGTACATGAATATGTCCGTGCCTCAAGAAAAAAAAAAAGAATTAAGAAGAGAAGATGTTGGATACACAATATAAATAAAGACAGAGAGAAAAATGGAGAATATCATACATTGATGCGGAGACTAGAATCTGACGAAGACCGATTTTTTATGTACTTCCGCATGTCTAAAGTACAGTTTGAGGAGATTCATGGTATGATCGAATCCGCTATACAAAAAGAAAATACACATCTTCGGAAGCCGATAAGTACCAGAGAAAGAGTAGCAGTTTGTCTAAGGTAAGTATAAATTATCTTTTTGCGCGTATGTTCTGGGAACATCGCGTTATAGTTTTGCCCAAGTGGTGTTAATATATCTGATGCGTACTAGGAGCTTGGTTATCACTTCGTGAATATTCAGAAATGGCTCACCCATTTGTAAAATTCTTAGGTTGACCGTCTTTGGGCCTCCGCAAACTATATGTTCGGCAGTTTACTTTTTCGATCCACAGAGCCTGAATGTTTCGTCTGCTCATGAAATATATTTTTTCTACAAACGTCAAAAAATGACAAGGTTCGCGCATTGACAACAATATGCGAAGTGACCCTTTTTTTCATTTTCCTTCGTTACCATGACACCGTGCGCGAAGTAGTGTGCGAAATACTCACTTCGCACACTGCATGTAAACTATATGGAATTTTTATATTTTAACCTTTATGTTCCTCAATCACTTTGATATAATTGTCAACAAATGCCATTTTATTTCCATAGTTACAGTAATTACTTGATTTGGAAAAACAGTTTAAGCCAGTTCAATACTATTTTTCATATTAAGCTAAGCATGTTACTTATTTTAGAACAATATTTTTGACGTTTGTAGAAAAAATTTTGTTTGCATCTCATGCGCGAAATACTTTGGTGATCTCGACTATTTTTTTAACTCGGCTGCGCCTCGTTAAAAAAATCAGTTCTCGATCACCAAAGTAGCATTTCGCGCACTAGATACAAAAATAATTAATAAACAATAAATATTGAAATTGTTTAGGAAAATTTTATTCAAAATGTATATTTTCGTAATAAAGTTGAATATTTTTTACAAGATTAGTATCATCGGAAATTTGAGTCTTAGGCATTTCAACTAAATATGATGGGGAAGAATATGATGTGTAGGCTTGTGAAAAATTTCCAGAAGAAGAATTTATATTTTCTTGGTTTTGGCTGATTATCTGATCCTCAATAGTAACTGGTGCTCTCAATATATTTCGTTGCAACTCTGCTTGTTTGAGCTCTGCTTCACTTACAGCTTTAAGCAAATTCATTTTAATTGGAATTTGATCCTGCTTTGAGAGTTTCTTTACCGTTTTACTCATACTTAAGAAGAATGTGTCTAAATCATCCATTTCCTGTTTTTTACTTCTTCTTGCGTGCGAGTTTTTCATAATTTCCACCAGATCGGCCAAGTTATTGTCCCTACTAGAACTGGCCTTTCTTTTGCTTGATGGATTGGATGTGGGAGTGTTGGTGTGGGATGGAGTGCTATCAGAGGAAAATAAATTAATATCTTCGAGGGGAACGCTCTCTGGAGAAGGAAGAGGGGAATTAGCATCAGATACAGCAGCTTCCAGGTTTCCGGTAGTGTGACGGCCTTCTAAATATGGCTTCAAAATCGTTTAAATTTTATTCAAAATGTATATTTTCGTAATAAAGTTGAATATTTTTTACAAGATTAGTATCATCGGAAATTTGAGTCTTAGGCATTTCAACTAAATATGATGGGGAAGAATATGATGTGTAGGCTTGTGAAAAATTTCCAGAAGAAGAATTTATATTTTTTTTGGTTTTGGCTGATTATCTGATCCTCAATAGTAACTGGTGCTCTCAATATATTTCGTTGCAACTCTGCTTGTTTGAGCTCTGCTTCACTTACAGCTTTAAGCAAATTCATTTTAATTGGAATTTGATCCTGCTTTGAGAGCTTCTTTACCGTTTTACTCATACTTAAGAAGAATGTGTCTAAATCATCCATTTCCCGTTTTTTACTTCTTCTTGCGTGCGAGTTTTTCATAATTTCCACCAGATCGGCCAAGTTATTGTCCCTACTAGAACTGGCCTTTCTTTTGCTTGATGGATTGGATGTGGGAGTGTTGGTGTGGGATGGAGTGCTATCAGAGGAAAATAAATTAATTTCTTCGAGGGGAACGCTCTCTGGAGAAGGAAGAGGGGAATTAGCATCAGATACAGCAGCTTCCAGGTTTCCGGTAGTGTGACGGCCTTCTAAATATGGCTTCAAAAACGACATCTGTTCCTCGTACCGCCAAGGCGCAATAATTTTCCCTGCTTGTCCACTTTTTTTCTTGCGTCGTTTCATAGCATTGTTGAAGCAATTTCGCAACTTAGCCCAGTTTTCTCTACACATTTCAACTGCAACAATAATAATAAAAATTCTTAAAAAGTCAGTAGCTTTTGCGCACATGTACCATTGTCTATTCGAGCCTCTTACAAAGTCGATAATGCTGAAATTATAGTGACTGTAGGCCTAAGTTTTGGTTCGTAGTAAGGACAGTAGGTACCGAATGGGTTCCAAATAGTGGGACAAACGCAGCGTATGAAAGGTTTCACCCAGATCCAATTACAATAAACGACTGTGTGACTACTTTGAACGGTTCTTGGACCGTCTCAATTGCAAACCAAAAGAAACCCTATATTCCCATATGGAAATATTCACTGTGTTATTTACTATTCACACAGCATCATCTAGCCCTAAACATACCTAATTTTTAAAAATTTGTATTATTTATTTTACAGATTCCTAGCTACGGGTAATTCATTTCGGAGCATTGGATTCAGTTATCGCATGGGTTTTTCTACTATACGTATAATTGTGCAGGAGGTTTGTGAAGCGATTTGGAAACATCTTGGACCTATCGTGATGCCGCAACCCACAGCGGAAATGTGGAAACGAATAGCAAATGATTTCACCCGCTTTTGGAATTTTCCAAACTGCATAGGAGCTCTAGATGGTAAACACGTGAACATAAAGTGTCCAATTAAAGGCGGCTCAGATTATTGGAACTACAAAGGTCAAAATTCCATAGTTCTTCTTGCTTTGGTAGATGCCCATTACAAATTTGTAGTGATAGACGTGGGCTCCTACGGAAGAAATAGTGCCGGGGGAATTTTCGAAAAATCAACACTGGGTAAACTATTGGATCAAAAGAAATTGAACATACCAGAAGATCGACCTCTAATGCCAGGATCAGAACCATTGCCGTATATTATAGTCGGCGATGAAGCATTTCCCCTTAAACAATATTTACTGAGACCTTACAGCAAAAATGCTTTGCTCAATAATGAATCGAATAAAATTTTCAATTATCGATTGTCTAGGGCCAGAAGAATCGTGGAAAACGCATTTGGGATATTGAGAGCAAGGTGGCGGGTATTTCAAGGGCCTGTTCAGGTACAACCAGAAATGGTGGACAAAATAGTTCTAGCAGCATGCTGCCTCCATAACTATTTGGGCACCACTTTTGAGCTGCAGGATGAAAGAGGAACAGAACCTACACCACAACAATCATTCCATACATTGGATGGTCTTAGAAGGAATCACACGAAATATGCATATAATATCAGAGAAAAATTCAAACAATATTTCATCTCAAGCGAGGGTTCAGTGCCATGGCAATTAAATATGGTGAGAAGAGGATTACAAAATCCACCCAACGAAAATGATTAGTTCATGGATTATTTCTACCTACTATAAAAATAAAATGTATTAATAAATAAATGAAATATTTTTTTATTAACATTATGTGTATGACTTATGAAACATCAACTAGTACATAAGAAGCAAGTATGTACCTAATGACTTTAGAGAGACTACAACTCTGACTACAAATAAATACTCATGTCATTTCGAGTTAAAAGACAACAGGCTAAATTCGCATCATTTATTTTGGTGATTTGCTAAAAAAGTAATGAATGCATTTTGATAAACTTTTACCAATCGTTAATATCATAAATAAATAAGCAAACAAAAAGGAATATGAAAATCCAATAGGTAATTGAGAAATACGTGCAAAAATATCATACACAAGTATAGGTACCACCTACCTACGTTATGAAAATGTAATACAATCATATTTATATAGAAGGACTATTAGATCTATATAAATATATACGGGTCGTATTTTTAACTCCTTTTTTTAAAGTGAATTATACAGAAATACCCCACATATTCATTTATTCAGTATTAAACGTACCTATACTGTGTATATATACTTACATAACCTACCCAATTCGAATTCATACAGTACGAATTTAGTAGCATGTATAGGTACTTGCTACATAAATACCCACACATATTCAATTATTCAGTATAAAACGTGCCTATATGGTAGCCAATTCTTACAGTACAAATATGTTTTAGAAAATTATAGTATCAGGTAGGTACTTGCCAGGTTTGCCAATTTTCTGGGCTATTTCTTCCCATGCTGCATTTCTCAATGTAGCATCGCGATATTCCGCGGATTTAATATTGTAAATTACCTCGTAATTCTTAATTAAATCGATGAATTGTTCATCTGCCATCTTTTCAAAATCTAACTGACGTATTTCGAATGTATATTTCTATAGAAACACACTAATCTACGCCACCTTGGCATCTACAATCCCCTACACCTTCCCCCGTCGATCTGGATCGGCGGATATCGCGTTGCGTGGGCCGCGTGGGATAGCGTTGCGTATGATAGCGTCGGTGTAGTGTGTTTCTTGACAAATAAATTCAAGGGTCCAGATATCGCGTGGCGTCGCGTACGTGGCGTACGTGGGCATAGTCTGTTCCTACCTTTATGGGGCATATTGGCTCTCTTGTTCCTCGGAACAGAGTGCCAATATATGATATCATACTTTTTGGGTGATATTTTAATGCCATAATTAATCCATATGATGATGGGAATGGTAATGGTAAATTAATAATATTGAGTTTAGAATATCACCAGTAAAAATAAAACTGGAATATTGGTTTCAATTGATATAATATCATTTTCGTAGTGGATTTGAGGAATGAATATCTCGTTCATCATAGATTTGAATAATGAATCTCTCGGATAAGTTCGTTGTTGAGTAGGCTTGGTCTATTGGTTTTGGATTAATAATTTTTGGCACTCGTGCACAATTTAAATTCTTTTAAGATGTTTGAATTTGATTTCTGTTATGAGGAAGTTCTATCATAATAATCCATTGATATAATTCCCAGCTCGTACCAATACTTTCGCAGATATGATTTGTCAAAGTTTGAATAAGAGCGCCAAAGCTCATCCACTGGTCTTTCCCACTGTTTTTTTATAGAATACCAAGAAAGGTGGCAACTTCAGATTCTTGAATTACGTTCCGTCATTGGTCACGTATTGGTTTCCCCAAGTTGGGAATGATATCTTATAGATTCTTATGATAGAATTGCATATCAAAAAATTAAATGCGGAAAGTAGGTCTATGACTCACCCCGTATGTTGGATTTACATAAATCTGCAAATTATAATCCGAGCATTCAATGAATTCATAAAATTACGAATAATTATTGAAATTTTGAATAATCATATCTCTGAAATTATTAGTTTGTTTAGAGTTGAGAATGACATCAATGGATTCTTATGATGAAACTGCATCTTAAAATTTGTAATATAAGAAACAATTTTTTCTTTACTCCGATTTTGCCCAGTAACGAATTTAACCCAGATATTTATCCCCCTAACCTACTCCGTCTAGCTCATTCCGTTCAAGAGTTATCGTGTTTACGGTCGGACGGCCGTACGCATTTGCCATGGTAAATTCCATTAAGAGTGTCCAATACAGGAGAATGGACAATAGAACATGCGCGCAAATGTCCTGACTTCACGTCAGTGCTTGAACTATTTTTTCTAAATAAATCCTGTCATATGATCGCCCACCGACAGTTTTCTTCCCAAATGGTCAATATCAGTACATATTAATTAATTAATTTATTTCAAATTACAATAATAGAGGAGGTATAAAAACTCAAATTAAAATTTACCTTCAATATAATTTCGTTTAAACAGTAGATGATACCCACAATTCATAATAACGTTAAACCATGAAAGACTAGTACAAATAAAAATCGAGTAAAACGCTGACGTGAAGTCAATTACATCATGCCGTCTTTTTTCAACCGAGTACTAGATTTTAATCAGATAGGATCCTTTTTTTTGGGATATATTGTAAAGAATACAAAGGTGATCGAGCTGAAATCCGGTACTCTAAAAATCTGTATCTGGAAATTTGTAAATTCTGGGAGAGCATTCACAATCTTATTTCACAGTCAAGTCTAGATTTGAACTCGATGAGATCTATATTGGAGAATATATTGCCGAAATATCCAAATATTCCAACGATCGAGACGTACTGCTCCACTGGTTTTACACTCGACCAACGAGGTTGTCAACATTTTCTATTTTTGATGTGCCTGGTAAGAATTTAATGAATTGTATCGGCCGAAATCAAATTTGACAAGTCGGTACATCAGTAATAAAATTCGTTCAATACTCAGTGAGAATTGGCATATCTCATCTATGGTATGTGACTGATTTTACAGCCAAGTTCTCGATTTGAACTTAATCGAATAATATGTAACATTATGATATTTTTCTGAAATCAAGGTGTTAAAGGTTAGTAAAATCAAACGTTCAATTTCGGAATTCATGTTAATTATTTACCGCTTCACTGGCCTAGTGGTAGAGATTCGTCTTCTTGGCAAGTAGGTACCGGAATCGATTCCCGTAGCCGAAATCATTTTTTTTCTACTATAATGCTATATAGGGCGGTTTTGATAAAATTACAATTCATAGTTCCACATGGCATACCCGTACGATTCGATTAATTTGTGTCGTAGGAATAATTCGCGGAATAAATTATTGAAAATAAACCACTGCTGTACAGGTATTTTTTATCTTACGGCACAATTGTACGATAGAACTGATTTGTATGCTTACGCCGCCACAACCAAAGCACTGTTTATTTTCGACCCAACAGTAAATTTATGTATTCGAATGGGTTCTTACGCCACCACAAACACAGCATTTTTTATTTTTGACTCAACAGTGAATGTATGTATTCAAGTGGGCCATCACAGACACATCACTGTTTTTTGTCGACCCAACCGTGAATGGTATGTATTTGAGGCGAAACTCATCGTTTCAGAACTTTTTCGGCCAGAAAGCGGACCAGTTTTTTTGACGTTTGTGTTTACAGTCGGATTTATATTCTTGGAAATATTATTGGTTTTCCGGGGCTAAGCAGCTTTGGGCGAGTTCAGTACCTGGATGGGTGACTGGTCTGGCTATATATTCAAAGAGCGCACCAAAGCTTCTGGCCACATTGCTTTCTCAATGAATTCACGTCAGTAATTGAACCACTTTTTTTTTCGTAATTTTTTTTTTATTTTCTAGGGGTATTCTCACAAAATTTTACACAATGTCTTTATATCGATATTCTACAACTAGTTACCAAGCTTCAATAACTCGATCGTTCACTATATTTTGTGTGTTATCGAGGAAATGATATTCCAGGTGGGTATAACTCCGAAATGGAAACTCCGATGGACCGATATGCCCAAAAACGAACTTAATTCTCCCGTTCGAATGTGCAGCTTATCCTGAAAATTGCAAGTCCCTATCTCCTTTCGTTTGAAAGTTATCGAGGCAACGGTCACCCATCCATCTATTGAACTCACACAAGGCTGCTCGGATCTCCAACAATATAGATCCGATCGTGTTCGAAATTGGAACTAAGACAGAAGAGTTAGGTTCTGAAGGCTCTCGCTGAATGCGAGAGCAGCGATGTCGGACGAATAGTTTCTGATATATAGAATATTTTTCATTGATTTTCAATGATTTTTAAAAAAATTTCTAGTGATGCTGGGGCCGCACTATCGCGATTCTGCGAATATTCGTGTTTTCGCTGCAAGTGTGGCCGGGTACTTCGTGGAATCCGGCGAAGACGAATATACTTCGCCGGACTGTCGGTAAACTGGCACGATTCAAAGGGTTTTTTATGATGCAATATTCGAATTCGGTGTTTAGTTCAGTAGCGCTTAGCGCTCCAGAATTTGAGTGCATGTTTGATTTCGCAGGAGATATACGACTTGTAGTAGATAATTACTCAACCACATATAATAGAACGCCACTGCTTCCTCCATTTCAATTCTCAAGAATAATCGTCACGTCGGGTTAACTGCAGATGAAGACAAGAATATCGCGTGTGGTACCAGCATTCACTGGGGCCACACTTGGAGGCGAATATTGTACGACTTCATCGCGATAAAAACATCGCGAAGTTTTCGTCGCGATGTCCTTGTGTAAATCTGCAGTCAACCTGACGTGACGATTATTCTTGAGAATTGAAATGGACGAAGCAGTGGCGTTCTATTAAATGTCGTTGAATAATTATCTACCACAAGTCGTAAATTTCCTCCGAAATCAAACATACACTCGAAATCTGGAGCGCTACTGAACTGAATACCGAAGTCGAATATTGCATCATAAAAAACCCTTTGAATCGTGCCAGTTTACCGACAGTCCGGCGAAGAATATTCGTCTTCGCCGAAACACATCGCGATTCGACGAAGTACCCGGCCACACTGCAACGAAAACGCTAATATTCGCAGAATCGCCCCAGCGCTTGAAAACTTCGCGATGTTTCTATCGCGATGAAGTCGTAAAAATGTTTGCCTGCAGTGTGGCCCCAGCATAATACGATCATCACGAAATTTCGCTAGAATTTTCGCGTTGGCATTTGGGTTGTGCATTTTTCGAGTTATTGAGGAAATAGCAACCGAATTTCAGATGGGTGTAAATCCGAAACCGTCTGGCCGATTATGCCTACAGACAAACTCAAATGTCGCATTCAGATGCACAACCTAACCTGAAAATTTCAAGTCGCTTTATGTTTCCCTTCTCAGATTAGCGTGACATAAATAATATTTTTTAATCATTTATGGCGCTCTTGTTCCTCGAAACAGAGTGCTTATCAATTTGCCCAAATGTCTGTAATTTTCGTGTTTCCGATGAAAATGGTCTTAAACGTTTTGGTTCGACTCACTGATCAAGAATCCGTGGTCGAAATTCATTTTGTCCGGCCGGTCCGGCCGGCCCGCCGTAGGCACGATAACTCTTGAACGGAATGAACCAGACAGTTGAAATTTTCAGAATAGGTTTGGGAGATAAATATCTCGGATAAGTTCGTTATTGGGCAAAATTGGACAGATGGGTTCGGTGTAACAAAAAAAAAATTTTTTTTCATGACAAATTCCAAATTAAATTTTTTTCAATAAGCAGTTTTACCATAAGAATCCATTGTTATCATTTTAAACTCTGAAAAACTAATACTTTAGGAGATATGATTTTTCAAAATTTCAATGATAAATCGTATTTTTACGTTTTCACAGAATGATATAATTATTCTATGTATGAATTGTTATAATGTGTACTCATTTTCCTGAGACATGACATTGTCTAATTTATTTCAGCAATCGTAGCATTATGAGAATTGTAATATGATATCATACTTTTAGTTGGTTGATATTTTCATGCCGATGGTCAATCCATATGATGATGGGAATGGTAATGGTAAGTTAATAATATTGTGTTCAGAATATCTCCAGTAAAAACAAAACTGGAATATTGGTGTATTGGAGTGGATTTGAGGAAAGAATATAATATTATCGTTCATCATAGAATTGAGGAATGAATATCTCGGATGAGTTCGTTGTTGGGTAGAATTTGTCTATTGGTTTTGGCATTCTTGTTGAATTTAAATTCATCTAAGATGTTTAAATTCAATTTCTGCTAAGATGAAGTTCTTTCATAAAAAAAATCCATTGATATAATTCCCAACTCAGAGAAACCAATACTTTCGGAGATATAATTTTTCTGTTTGAACAAGAGCGCCAGAAAGCTCCTATCCACAGGGCTTGAACCAATTTTTTTAAATTTTCTAGTGATATGATTCTCACAAAATTTCACAAACATCCTTCCAAAATTATAACTCGGAAACCATTGGGCCGATTATTCCCATTAACGAACTCTTCCGTCGTATTGGGATTCATCGCTATCTTTTTCCGTTCTCAAGTTATCGTGGCAACGGTCGGCCTGTCGGACAGAATCGAATTTGACCTCAAATGCTTCATCAGGGAGTCGAATCCATTCGCTTGAGACCGTTTTCGGCAAAAAACTCGGAAATTACAGACATTTGGTCAACATGATAACGCGATGTTCCCCAGAACATACGCGCAAAATTGACATAATTTCCCCCACTTCCCAAGTAATATGATTTCTTCATAGATTATTCCACTCCAATTAACTCAAAGTGTAAAAATTATAGTCCACTACGAAATTAGTATTATCTTTGAAATTCCATCGAACCCTAATATTTTTTCCGCATTCCATTCCAGAGCACTAATGACAGCATCATAACCGCCATTTGAACTTAATTGACATACCACCAAGGAAATATGAACGACGGAACAACAATGATTTATCATCTCAGCCAGACTTCATTGTCGCCAGTGGGGTGGTTAAAAACAAGGAATGTCTCCTAATTGAAAACCGGTCAAAGTTTGGTTTTCGTTCGGGGATCGCAAATTTGCTAAAAGGTTGTTTTGGAGACACGCCCGGAGAACCTTCAAAGTAGACCGCTCCAGTGCCGATCTATATAAGTATATCGAGTTTTCAAAGTTCACCGAAGAGTGCACACAAACATAAACTCAGGAGCCAGGGGGCGTATAACCCTGTCGATGGCTTTCATTCATCCGGATGAAGGCATTTTGTGTATTGAATACGGACAGAAATTCGATAGAAATGGAGTCTCGAGAGAATCTATTTCGCATGGCATCTACATCAAGATATTTATGTATTGTCTTTTTAGGGACATTTTCAATAATTTTGCATCACTTATTAACAAAAAATGGCCTTAATATTCTGAAGAATTAAATAAAATTGGTTCAAGCACTGACTCCTTTATTGGACACTCTTAATCGAATTTACCATGGTGAATTCTATTGTCTGTTCTCCTGTATTGGACACTCCGAATTTACCATAGTAAATTCGATTTAGAGTGTCCAATACAGGAAAATCGACAATAGAACATGCGCAAAAGCTACTGACTTCACTTCAGTGTTTGAACCAATTTTTTTTCGTGGAGTCAGGAGCTTTTGCGCGTATGTTCTATTGTCCATTCTCCTGTATTGGACACTCTTAATCGTATTTACCATGGTAAATTCGGAGTGTCCAATACAGGAGAACAGACAATATAATTCACCATGGTAAATTCGATTAAAGGTGTCCAATAAAGGAGAATGGACAAGAGAACATACGCGCAAAAGCTTCTGACTTCACGTCAGTGCTTGAACCATTTTTTTTTCAATTATTTCTTTAAAATTTCCTAGTGCTACGATCCTCACGAAATTTTGCAAGCATTTTCGCGTTGGCATTCTACAACTAATAACCATATTTGAAATGGGTCGGATTTGTATTTTTTGAATTATTGGGGAAATAACAACCAAATTTCAGATTGATATAACTCCGAAACCATTTGGCCGATTATGCTAGTTATCGAACTTGAATGTCATATTCAGATTCGTAATCTACCCTGGAAACTGCAAGTTGGTATTACTTTCCGTTCTCAAGGAATCGTGGGATACATAATATTTTCGTAATTTTTAAAAAAAATTCTAGTGGTACGGTCCTCATAAAATTTTACAAACCTCTTGATGTCTACTTTTCAAGCTTCAGTTCGATCGAGTATATATTTTTTGAGTTGGTATCGAGTAAATAATATTCCAGATGGGTATAACTCCGAAACCGTTGGGCCGATTATGGCCAACGTAAAACTTAACTCCCCCATTCAGATGTGCAACCTATCCTGAAAATTGCAAGTCCCTATCTCCTTTCGTTCGGGAGTTGTCGAGGCAACGCTCACCCATCCAGCTACTGAACTCACACAAGGCTGCTCGGATTTCCAACAATATAGATCCGATCATTTTCAAACTTGGAACTTATGAGTAAAGTTAGGTTCTGAAGGCTCCCGTAGAATTTCAGCGATTTCAAACGAATAGTTTCTTATATATACAATTTGTTTTCAATAATTTTCTATGATTTCTTAAAAATTTTCTAAATATACGATCCCCACAAAATTTTGCAAGAATTTTTGCGTTGCCATTCCACAACTAGTAACCATGTTTGAATTGGATCGGTTTTGTAATTTTTTAGTTATTGAGGAAATAACAACCAAATTTCAGATGGGTATAACTCCAAAACCGTTTGGTTGATTATGACTATTAACGAACTGAAATGTGGCATTTAGATGCTCAACCTACCCTAATAATTGCGAGTCGCTATTTCTTTTCGTTCTCATATCAGGTTATCGTGACATAAAAAATATTTTGTAATAATTTTTTTTTTATTTTTAGTGATACGATTCTCACAAAATTCCACAATCATCTTCGTGTCATTATTATACAGCTAACTACCAAGTTTCAATTCGATCGGATTCGTATTGGTTGCCGACAAAATGATCACTCGGAAACCGTTGGGACAGGGACGTTTGGACGCGCCACGTACCCTGAAAATTTCGAGTTTCTTTTTCTGTTCTCAAGTTATCGTGGAAACGGCCGGCCGGACAGAATCAAATTTGACCTCGAATTCTTCATCAGTGAGTCGAACCTAATCGTATGAGACCATTTTCGGCAAAAAATGCGAACACTACAGACATTTGGGCAAAATGATAACGCGATGTTTCCCAAAGGATACGCGTAAAAATTCAGCAAAGCAACAATAATCCCATCTGTCAAATCAATAAGTGAATGTATGACAAAATTATTTTCGTGATTGTTATTCCTATTATCAGTGTGTTTTACATCCCAACAAATAGTTTTTATAGTTGAAAAGGAATATGCTGACATATATCGAAATTTTCGTAGCTTTGGCCTGCTGTAATCCGTTAAAGTTGCCTAAAATGATTAAATTAATACAGTAAATGAAATTCATAGCAAGAAATTAATCTCTGCAATAGCTGATACTATCACGCTCTAAGGACCATACGGAATTTCACGAGAATGTTATCACTATAAGTAAAAACAAAATATCTTGAAAAACTCCAATATATCGGAAACTCATCGCCGAGATTGTACCTAAAGGGCAAGGATAAAATGGGTCATGTGAAAAATCCGCAGTGTATCTAGCTTCTTCGTCGTAACATAAAATGATGTTTTTCTTGAAACTATATAACTCAGCGTAGTGAGTTATGTAGTTTCCAGAAAAACCATCAGATCTGTGGTTTGGAAAGTATTGTAATAAAATTTCACATAGGTTGATGATATCGTGTTGAAGGACGATCGAACAGAATAAAGTTTAACTACTGATTTTTTTTTTGCTTTCGAACAATACATACCCGATTGAATTGAAACTTGGTGCCTAGTTGTTGACATCTGGCACAATGAGTTATGCGGAACTTTTTGAGGATCCTATCACTAAAATATTCTGTATCTCAAAAACTATCCAGCCGATATCGCTGAAGTTTTGCGAGAGCCTTCATGCTCCTGACTTCACGTCAGTGCTTGAACCAATTTTTTTTCCTAATTTTTTTGAAATTTTTTAGGGTTACGGTTCTCACAAGATTTTACACACGTCTTTATGTCGATATTCTAAAACTAGTTACCTACCAAGCTTCAATTCGATCGAGTCTATTTTTTTTTCAGTTATCGAGGAAATAATATTCCCGGTGGGTCTATACCGATTATGCTCAAAAACGAACTCCCATTGGTATGTGCAAATTGCAAGCATCTATCTCCTTTCGTTCCAAAGTTATCGAGGCAACGGTCACCCATCCAGCTACAGAACTCACACAAGGCTGCTAGGATCTCCATCAATATAGATCCGATCGTGTGCAAACTTGGAACTTGTCAGTAGAGTTAGGTTCTGAAGGTTCTCGCAAAATTTCAGTGATGTCGGACGAATAGTTTCTGATATATAGAATTATTCTCAATGATTTTCAAGGATTTTTAAAAATTTTTTAACGACTTGATCCTCACGACATTTAGCAGGAATTCTTACGTTGACATTCTACAACTAATAACCATGTTTGGATAGGATTAATTACGTATTTTTCGAGTTTCTGGAGAAATAATAACCAAATTTCAGATGGGTATAACTCCAAAACCATATAGTCGATTATGCCTATGTACAAACTCAAATGTAGCATTCAGATGCTCAACCTAACCTGAAAATTACAAGTCGCTATCTCTTTCCGTTCTCAGGTTATCGTGACATAAACAATATTTTTTAATAATTTTTTTAAATTTTTTTAATGATGCGATTGTCACAAAATTACATAAACGTCCTAAGGTTTGTATTCTACAACTACTAACCAAGTTTCGATTCGATCGGATCAGTATTGGTTGAAAAAAACATCATTACTCGGAATTCATTGGGCAGATTATGCCCATTAACGAACTTGTCCGTCGTATGGGGATTGGCAACGGCCGGCCGGACGGCCAGCCGGCCGGACGGCCAGCCGGCCGGATATAATCAAATTCGACCTTGAATTCTTCATCAGGGGGTCAAACCCAATCGTTTGAGACCATTTTCGGCGAAAAATTCGAAAATTACAGACGTTTGGGCAAAATGAGAAGACGTTGCTCCAAAGAGGAAATGCGCAAAAATTAAAAAAACCAAGATTTTGGTTTTTTATTTTTCTTTTACAAAAATAATTGACAACTCTTCTTTTCATGTCCAAACGCACTGTAATTTTTTTGATTAGAAATATTAATTTTTCGCCCCATTTTGAAAAAGCACCCTAATTCTCAATCGATAGTTCTCACTTCAAAATATCTGCTTTTTTTGAAAGTCAGTGGGATTTTTATTCTTTGAAATCTCTACTTTCTCATGGTGTAAAAAAATACATCACCATGGTAAATTACCTCAGAAAATGCTACGACATAACAGTTAGTAAGGCCCAGACCCTCCTAGCCCCTTCCCCACTTCTCCATGAAATACCTTTTGATGGGCTAAAATTTTCTGTAGGTTACTCAGGTATATAAGGCATCTCTGCACATAATTTATAGAAGATTCCACAACTTTCTCAAAATATTGCAGATGTCTTATTAAATATTATCATTATTAATTTGGCATTTTTTGCGAAAATGTACCATATTAATATATATTTTTTTACACCATCAGAAAGTAGAGATTTCAGGAAACGAAAACCTCACAAACTTTTTGAAAGAAGCGGATACTTTGACGTGAGAATTTTCGATTGAAAATTTGGCTGCTTTTTCGATATTTAGTCAAAATACGGTGAAAAAGTAAATATTTTAAATAAAAAAAATCACAGTCTGCTTAGGACATAAAAACGTAAGTTTTCACCAAATTTCATGAAAAAAAATTTTTGTAAGAGATAAAAATAAAAACTCAACAACCTGGTTATTCGAATTTTCCGCATAAATTTTGAGGTTATGTGAAAAAAGTGTGAATGCAAATGTTGTAGATCTTTTTATTACCTGCCTATAACTTTGCCCTTCACCTTTTTTCCATAGGACTTTTAATTTTGGCCAGAAATCGAGATAAACCGTTTCTTACCCTTAGAAGCTCACCTCCTTCCACTTCCCGAGCTCAGATCGCCCATAAATTATTTATCATTCTTATGATATTCTCTTCCTTTTCCAATTATTGGTTTCATCCTACTTTTTTTTTTAAATTATCGACCCTGGTCTATATTACGAAGTAGTCGCGTTAATATGACTCATGTATCTGCTATCTATTACAAGCATTTCAGTTCCAGTTCCAGTATAATACGAAATCGATGAAAGCTCATCTCTTCGTGTTCGTATTGTCGGAGGGACCATCAGTATATACAATAAATAGATGTTCATTCCAGCTTACGGATACAACACAGTAAAATGTAAAGGTAGGCGAATGGAAGTGAGCGGACTGTATTTCAGAATACTTCGGAGCCCTACACTGAAACGCTTTCAACTAAATTGAAAACCCCGATGAAATGTGTCCATATTATTTGTTCATCTTTTGTCCAATATAATGCTCTTTCCGGGATAAATGGAGCTTATTAAAAAATATTGAGATTAATTCCTCCCCATTGTCATGCTTCATTTCAGGCTCATAATAATACATTAGCTGGATAATACAGACCATATTTCTGTAGAAAATGATGATTTGCCGAAGAATCTGTTCCCAAAGAAACAAACATAATGTTCTCAATGCGTGAAATATTCTATATTAAAACTGGTTGGTTTAAAAGCCCTTAAATACTAAGTCTTTACAATACAATAAAAATGCGCTGATAATTCGAAACAAAGGTGCATTATTCCCAATGCAAAATTAGAAAGTAATTCATAGAACTTTGGTAAGAAGATTGCGGATTGCCTTCAGGTCAATCCATCCGGATGTATTCCTGAAGAAGGAAATATTGGAGTTGATATCAAAATGAAGTTTATTATGACATTTGCGACAGGTCCTCTATCACTCGCGAAAAACTCTTTGAAGAATTTTGGGGCGAATATTTGGAGCTCAGCATTGACCTTTATATAGGGTGATTCCTTAAGTTCTACATTCATTTTAACTCATGGATTCCTCTCATCAAATGAAACACCTTTTTCATTTACCGTTTCTCAGGTTCCGCCCAGGTAAACAGTAATAAGCGTTTAAAGATTTCACAATGTGCAAAGCCACCCATGAACTGTCTTTAACTGTTGAACACAGAAACACTTACTGGATTCAATATCACATAATTATATGAAAGCTTTATCATGTGATGCTCGAAATTCAACGAAATTATCTGTGAAATCTTATTTAATCACTTAAATCTTAATCTTCATGCTGCATTTCAGAAAAAACTTCCGGAATATTGAAACACTGACTCCAAAATGATTTTCATTGAATATACACTATAATATTATCCACAATATTTTCTTCGCCTATTTTCACATTCATCACATATTTTATTTCAAATCATATAAATGAATATAATATCAATATCCAACTAAAAAACGATTATTATAACCTCTATCTACTGAAAAACAATATGTGATTATTATGTTCTATATGCAAGTGATGACCTCGTATAGACACAGTATAAAAATATTTTATTATACTCTGACAGAAGCAGGCACAGCAAATAAAATAATTATTAGAATTAGCCATAGGATATATCGTTGATTGAATATATTGGCGATGTTAGAGGTTAACGTCCGTTGTTTATAATTGGTATGAATTGGTGTAATGATACTTATAATTGATATTTCTCTTATGCATACTACTATACTACAAACTGATAGGATTCAACTATGTAGTTCGAATAAAACAATCAGAATTGACGTGAATTATATCTGTAGAAAATTAAAAAGATGAAATTATGTTCTATATATGAGAGAAATCCTTAGAATTATTGTGCAGAATCGAAGCAGTATGACAATAAACGTTCAGATGAGATGGATAACAAATACTTCAAAAGTTCCATATTCACTATTGGGGATACATAGAGAAAAATGTATAGATGCCTTTTCATCTATACAATGAAATTGTTTGAATAAGTTGATATTAACTTATCCCGTTTTAAAATGGTAATTATAACCAATCAATTTGGAAACAAGCGAGATTGAATTGAATTTCTATAAGTGTCAACTTTGAAATCAATATTCAGTTTATGCCTTTATTCGGGCAGATCATATCCATCCGTGATTATAGTCCAGGTTCGGATTGATAAAAGCAGGTAAATTTCTGTAATTTTTTTCATAGGTTTAGGATTTCACGGGTCTATAACGAGGAAACCAGTAGAAGTACGGAAAACCTGTTGATTGGAGATTCTGTGTCATAGTTATAGAAAACTTCGTACCAAAATTAATTCAATTCTGAATAACCATGTCAAAGCTATAAAAGAAAAACTGATATTTTCTTCAAATTTTGGAGCCTGTATCTTTTGCGCGCGTGTTCCGCAAGGAACAGCGTGCTATCATTTCGTCACAATGTCTGTATTTTTCGAATTTTTTTTCGAAAATGGTCTCAAACGATTGGGTTCGACTCCCTGATGAAGAATTCGAGGTCAAATTCAATTCTGTCCGTCCGGTCCGGCCGTTAGCACGATAACTCTCGAACGGAACGACTTAGAGCGTTGAAATTTGCAGGGTAGTTTCGTAGCGTAAATATCTCGGACAAGTTCGCTAACGGGCGAAATCGACCGAGCGGTTTCGGAGTTAAGGCCGTTTTTAATAAAAACGTTTTTTATGAATATTTCCGGAACCGATCACTCGATCTTTTCGATATTTGGCATCAGATTGTAGAATCATGACCTTTATATGCCTGCGAAGTTTTGTGTTGAACGAACGGCCCTAAAGTGGCAAAAAAAAATTTTTTAAATTTTAAAATTTTGTTTTCACGATAACTCGAAAAATACTGATCTGATTAAATTGAAACTCAGTAGTTAGATGCAAAAGACCAAAGCAAACACTTTTGCAGAATTTCGTGAAGATCACGTGACATGAAAAAATAAAAAAATTACTACTATTTTGCGGAATACTTTGCTTTTAATGCCGAAACATATGTTTTTGAGGTTCATGCTGCCCTTTCCGGGCATTTTCCGTATTGCGCATGCGCAGATGAGAAGTCCTTTAACTGCTGTAGTTTTCGTCAGAGAGGATTGGGGTTTTGGGGTGGCGGATGCTATTCCTCCATAGAATTCAGATCCCTGATCAGGGTCTGCGCATGCGTAGATTAAAGATGCGATATCTTCCGAACCACTAGTGTTGGAGAATCGGAGTTTTTTGTAAGGTGTGTTATCTGAGGACTTTTAGCCGCCAGTAGATTGCGCATGCGCAGAAGAGAAGTGACTGTTTTTGGGTTGGATGGGTTATGTTGGGAGTGCTGAGTCGATATTATGAGGTTTTAAAAGAATATTCATAGCAATTCAGTGCAAGGACAAGTCAGTTTGGGGGATGTAGCGTTGTTTCAGAGTAAAAGTGTCCGTACCGTGGCCCTCGGGCTAATTTCGAAATGGATGTAACCCCTTACGGGCATTTTTCGTTATGCGCATGAGCAGACCATCAGTGATTTAACTGCTGGTGCTTTCGTCAGAGAGGATTGGGGTTTTGGGGTGGCGGATGCTTTTCCGCTATAGAATCCCCTGGTGAGGGTCTGCGCATGCGTGGATTCAAGAAGCGATATCTCCTGAATCACTAGTGTTGGAGAATCGGAGTTTTTTGTGAGGTGTGTAATTTTGGGAGACGAGAAGTGAATGGTTTTGGGTTGTTTGGGTTATGTTGGGAGTAATGAGCCGATATTGTGAGGTTTTAAAAGAATATTCATGTCAATTCAGTGCACGGACACAAGTCAGTTTGGGGGAAATAGCGTTGTTTCCGATTTGAAATGTCTGTATGGTGGCCCTGAGGCGAATTTATAAATAACTATATTCGGTCGATCTATATTAAAATGCATTCGGATTTGGAGAAGATGCAATTGCGTCCCTAACGGAGGACCCACAACCGAATTTTTTTCTGATCTACGGTTAAACTAACAGCCAAACTGTATTGATAGCTATATTTGTTAAAGGAACTTGAAAAAAAAAAAAGCACTGACGTGAAGTCAGTACTCTTTGGCGCGCGTGTTCACGGTGGCTAATTTGAATTGAATGATTCAAAAATTAACAGTGCTGTATCTAAGCTGCCATCAGGATAGAGTAACAAAGTTGGAAAAGAACACAAGTGACTCTCCTTAGTCGCACAAGCTCCTAGAAGATTTTGGAGGGTCAGTATAATCCTAATCATGTTTATAGCACGCGCGCAACAGCAGATTGACTTAACAATGAAAGAAAAAGTGTAAAAAGTCAATCTGCTTTGGCGCGCGTGCTATAAACATGATTAGGATTATACTGACCCTCCCAAATCTTCTAGGAGCTTGTGCGACTAAGGAGAGTCACTTGTGTTCTTTTCCAACTTTGTTACTCTATCCTGATGGCAGCTTAGATACAGCACTGTTAATTTTTTAATCATTCAATTCAAATTAGCCACCGTGAACACGCGCGCCAAAGAGTACTGACTTCACGTCAGTGCTTTTTTTTTTTTTCATCTGCCGAATCTGGAAAAATTGTGAATGGAAAAAGTGTTTTATTTGATGAGAGGAATCTATGGTTGAAGTTAATGTACAACAATTTTGATAAACATTATAAAATCTAGGCTGAAGGACACGAGTAAGACGGCCATTTGCAATAGTAATAGATGACTGTTATTTTATTATTATAAAAGCACTTTAGTTGTGCTCAGCTTCCCGCAGCATAACATTAGCTGCTTATTTAAGACTGCAGCTAGGTGTTATGTTGCAGCTTTTGTCCTCGTCAGTCCGTCGGTCCGTCAGTTCGTTATGTGTCCATTATTGCCTGCTCTGCGCATCCGAATGGGAGAGCTGAGTCCGTTGTACGGCATAATCGACCCAACGGTTTCGGATTTGTGGAATACTATTTTCTCGATAACTCGAAAAATACAGACAGGATCGAATTGAAACTTCATAACTAGTTGGAGAATATCAACGTCAAGACGTATATGAAATTTTGTGATTACTGTATCACTAGAAAATAAAAAAAAAATTACAAATTACGAAATAATATTATTTATCTCACTATAACTTGAGAACGGAAAGAGATAGCGACTTGCAATTTCCAGGGTAGGTTCGCACCCGAATGCGACATTTCGTTGATTGGTATAATCAGCCAAATTGATTTGGGGTTACACTCATCTGAAATTTTGTTGTTATTCTCTCTATAACACAAAATATACAAATCTGATTCAATTAGAACTCGTTAATCAATATTGTAGAATGCTGACCCACTAATTTTCGCGGAATTTCATGAATATCGTATCCTGGAGTTACTCGAGGCAAGTCTTTTCGTATTTCAATTCCAATAGAACTCATATGTCGCTATCATAGATCCTGTGATCATAGGCAATTCCCTCGTTATACTGAAGTCTATCATTAAAATTGTATGAAATGTATTCATATAATTTATAAAAGCTGAGGAAACGGTATACAGGGTGAGTCTTTGACCACTGCATTAATTTTAACCAAAGATTCCTCTCATCAAATGAAACACTTTTTTCATTTAACATTTTTCCAAATTCAGCTCAGGTAAAAAGATACAGGCTGTTGAAATTATGAAAAAAAATCAGTTTTTATTTTGTAGCTTTAACATCCTTTTTTCGAATAAAATGAATGTTGGCGTAAAGTTTTCTATAACTATGATACATATTTTCCAACTATTAGTTATTTTCTACTTCTACTGGTTTTCTAATTATGGGCTCGTGGATATATAAAACTGAACGAAAATAGCATAAAGAAAGCATATAAAGTTTTTATTGAGTCATTTCAAGAATATTCCATCGTTTTAGAACATTATATTATTCTTCATCATTTCTCCTTAAACGCACCGTTTTCGAGATATTCTTCATTGAATGTTTTAAAATGGAAAACTCCAGAAATTTCACTACTTTTATGGATCCGTCCCTGAGCGTTGGAATTCCGAATCAAGCTGTATACCACGTTACCATGCCTTATTCTCGTCCGCCAACAATGTCATAGATAATTTATATGCGGGAGTGTATTAGCACATTGTGAAATCTTTAAACGCTTGTAACTTTTTACCTGAGCCGAATCTGGAAAAATGGTAAATGAAAAAAGTGTTTCATTTGATGAGAGGAATCTTTGGTTAAAATTAATGCAGAGGTCAAAGACTCACCCTGTATATGGATTTTAAATTCATAGTACAGTAGAGTTGAGAAGACCATAGAACATGGGCGCAAAAGCTGCTGACTTCACGACAGTGCTTGAACCAATTTTGCCAAAATGGTCGAAGTTCTGAAAGACGTCATATCATCTAAACTACCCCAGTTCTAAATATAATCTAATCTAGTATCTTCTCGAAAATTGGAAGAATATTTTAATTCCACCCGAACGGAAATTAATGCTGGTGGAATATGATGCATTTCGGGAAATGATTCAGAGCTGTCCAGTGCATTTGAAATATGGATCTTGCTCCTGCATCATAATTTAATGAAAACTTCTGCAGGAAAATATGCCAACTTCCCGCATATTCACTGAAATCAAGTCCCGTAAGTTGAGATTAATGTATGTAAGGGAAGATAATTATTCGAGGAATATATTATCATCATTTCAAATACCTCGTTTAAAACTAGCGATTGGTATACAGGTAAAATGAATAGGATGCACTAGAATTTTCAGACGTACTGGATGATAGATAATAATCATTCAAGAAAAAAATGGTTTCAAGCCCTGTGGACAGGAGCTTTCTGGCGCTCTAGTTCAAACAGACAAATTATATCTCCGAAAGTATTGGTTTCTCAGAGTTGGGAATTAAATCAATGTATTCTTATGAAAGAACTGCATCATAAAGGAAATTAAATTCAAATACTTAATAGTTTATTTATCAAGATTAAATGAGCAATCTGAGAATGAGAACTGCACCATGGAAGAAATCAAATTAAAATAGCTGAAATAAATTTGACTCTTTCTTATAGAACAGGATGAGATGTACGAGTATGAACACAGATCATATAATAGTTTAGTTTAGATAGAATAATTATAGCATTCTGTGAAAACATACAAGTACGTAGGTACGATTCATTATTGAAATTTAGAAAAATCATATCTCCGAAAGTATTAGCTTGTTGGAGTTGAAAATGATATCCATGGATTTTAATGGTGAAACTGCATCTTAAATAAAAATTACAGGCATTTGGGCAAATTGATAAGCACTCAGTTCCGAGGAACTAGAGCGCCAAAAAGTGTAATTCCCTTTCCGGGATTTGAGCCCGCCTTCTCTCGTTTCGAAACCGAAAACCAAATCAAAAAACCGAAACCGAAAACCCGACGGCCTAGACCAACCGGCTATCGGGCTCCTCGTACGATCTTGTCGATCTCCGGTATTAGAATAAAACGTCGGTACTTACCTGGGATATATATTCTTAATTTTCACTTTTCGACATAAAATCGCCACATGGGGGTTTATTTGACGGTTTTTTACCCTTGTCTCTCTAAGTCGATTTTGACGTTTCTCGAACCAACTATTAGCAAGGAAATAGACAATGTCATGTCTCAGGAAAATAAGTTGACATTATGAAAATTCATACATAGAATAATTATATAGTTCTGTGAAAACGTAAAATACGATTTATTATTGAAATTTTGAAAAATCATATCTCCAAAAGTATTAGCTTGTTAGAGTTAAAAATGATATCATTGGATTCTTATGATAAAACTTCTTATTGAAAAAAATTTAATTTGGAATTGTTTTGTAAAAAAAATTGTTTTTTTGTTACTCTGAAACCATCTGTCCGATTTTGCCCAATAACGAACTAACCCGAGATATTTATCTCCCAAACCTACTCTGAAAATTTCAACTCTCTAGATCATTCCGTTCGAGAGTTGTCGTGCCTACGACGGCCGGACTGGCCGGACAAAATGAATTTCGACCACGGATTCTTGATCAGTGAGTCGAACCAAATCGTTTAAGACCATTTTCATCGAAAAATTCGAAAATTACAGACATTTGGGCAAATTGATAAGCACTCAGTTCCGAGGAACTAGAGCGCCAACAAATCAAGGAATATTCAAACATATTATATTTGCACTGGTACATCAAAATATTTATACCTTATCAAGTTCAATTTCGGAAAAAGTAAAACCAATTTCGGAAAAAGTAGAACCAATTTCGCAAAAGGTAAAACATATTTCGGAAAAAGTAAAACCAATTTCATAAAAAGTAATACCAATTTCGGAAAAAGTATATCCAATTTGGGACAATATATTCATTATTACTTAGTACAATTTTGTGTACATAAGACCATTTTCCTTATTTTCGTAGTGAATATCTTCTCCCTTATGAGTTTAACTCATATGTTGAGCGATTTAAGAGAATGACTAAACTGCAGCAAGCATATTTATTGGCTAATTGCAACCTATCTAGTATATCTACTCGGTGTATTTTGGGCAATTGGGTCTGGTGGTTCGTTTTACAGGATTGAATATGTGTTTCAGAAATATCAGTGTATGTTTCTGCGAAATGACTTGTTATATTATATTACAATATACAGGATGTTAATGGAAAGCTGCTTCCTTGAATGCTAAACTTGATTTTAAATATTATTTGAATTTATTTCTTTCATTATATGATTATAATTACACTTTCCTATCTTCTGAGGAAACCCTTCATAAGATCTCCAGAGCTTGTGCCACTTAGGAGAATAAGTTGTGTTAGGTGTGGACTTTGTACGGGACCTCCGGTTCCTAGAAAAACTTAAGCAGGCAGGTAATCACATGTAAATGCTGAAAAGAATGAACATGGCAAGTGTGAAGAAGTCGGTGGATATTTCTCGACAAATTTGACTAGCCAGGTCGAAAACAGATCTGCTAAATCCGAATGCTCGTTTTCTTTCACAAAATATTGTTCAACGCCAAAGTTTCCGTTCAAAGTTCTTTTCCAACTTTTTTTTATAGCATAAACGGTAAAAGTTGAAGGACGAAATTTGAAAAAAATAATGTGTGCGAATAATTTTGTTTCGTTTGACTGACTCATAAGAACAATTCGAGCCAAAAGAGTATCATGAAATAGCACTATTTGTAGCCATGGTATCCAAAACATAGACTAAGGTGAAGATTTTCACGAAAATTCATAAAATCGTCAATATCTCGAAAACTGAGATAATTTTAACAAAGTCAAATCTAGATATTCTGGTCGGAATAATTATCAAGTAGATTCTGGTCGTGCCTCTGCGGTTGATCTAGGAACGTTGTACAATATGGAAAAGTATAACAGGTAATTCCGCAAAAGGAGTAGAGAAAATCACTCTGCTGATACCTGCCGACACGTGTTTCTGCTAGTTGGCTTCTTCAGGACAGGGCAACCAAGAAACCAAGAATAAAGGTGGAAAGATAACTGAAAACAGGTGGCACCACAACAGTAGCGAACAACCGATTTCTGCCTTCAGCTCCAGGACCTCCAATTTGGAGATAAACTATGGCATCGGCACGAAGGAAGCATAAGCTACCTGCTCGATGTGACCTCAACCTGAGCATATGCACTAAAGAACAGAGAATAACGCGGATAAGTATATTTAAATGGAAAAGTATAACGGTTTATTCTGCAAACGGAGCAGAGAAAATCATGCTGCTGGTACCTGCTGATACGTGTGTCTGCTAGTTGGCTTCTTCAGGACTGGCCGAAAGGGCAACCAAAAAACCAAGAAAAAAGGTGGAAATATAACTGGAAACAGGTAGCACCACAACAGGACTGAGCAACCAATTTCTGCCTTCAGCTCTAGGACCTCCAATTCGGAGGTAAACTATGGCATCGACAAGAAGGAAGCATAAGCTACCTGCTCTATGTGACCTCAACCCGAGGATATGTACTGAAGAAAATAGGATAACGCGATGTGTCCTCAACCCTAGGATGTATACTAAAGAAAATAGAATAAAAAGCATAAGTATGTTTAAATGGAAAATTATAACGGGTAATTCCGCAAACGGAGCAGAGAAAATCATTCTGCTGGTACCTGTCGACACGTGCTTCTGCTAGTCGGCTTCTTCAGGACAGGGCAACCAAAAAACCATGAAAAGGGGTAGAAAGATAACTGAAAACAGGTGGCACCGCAATAGGAGCGAATAAACAATTTCTGCCTTCAGCTCTAGGACGTCCAATTTGAGGGTAAACTATCGCATCGCCACGAGGGAAGCATAAGCTACCTGTGCGATATGACCTCAACCCTAGGATATGTTCTAAAGAAAATAGAAAAACAAGCATAAGTATATTTGAATGGAAAAGTATAACGGGTAATTCCGCAAAAGGAGCAGAGAAAATCATTCTGCTGGTACCTGCCGACACGTGGTTCTGCTATAGTTGGCTTCTTTAGGACTGGGCAACCAAGAAACCAAGGAAAAAGGTGGAAAGATAACTGAAAACAGGTGGCACCACAACAGCAGCGAGCAACCAATTTGTGCCTTCAGCTTTAGGACCCATTTCAATAACCTTATCCGCGATATCCTATTTTCTATTTTACAGAATCTTTACACAAATATTGTGTAGAATTGCGCAGAATACCTACTACGACGTAAATCGAGTTTCAATTGAATACCTACTAGTGCGGCCCGAAATATAAATATTGACATAACAGAATGGCAATTTCCTGAAAAACCGCATGAAAATTTTATAATCTATTAGGAGAGTACACAGCGTTCATGATTCAGTGGACAATTTCATTATGCTGCAACAATGGCAACGATGGCCTCATCGATCCATTACATTCAAAAATTAGTGAATTCAGACCCATTGATTTTCCACATGAAAATTCAATTATCTGAAAGTCACAACGTTTTCCGAACGTTGTTTGCTAACAAACACAAACCCAACAATTTTTCATTACCTATATGGCACTCATTTAGGTTGTGATGTCAAAGCTTGGAATTTTTATTTCACTTCATTAATGAAGCAGAATTTTAAAACCGGTGCCACAGAGTAATGCATGAAGTCACTTAGCAGGACAGAATCACACATCAAGAGATCACCAGGCGTATTGGAAATTATTATTATGAATGGCCTAGTTTCGCTTGTTATAAGCAAACAAAAATCGCCGGTAATGTTCTAAGAATTTCAAGCGAGGATCTGATGCTGGAGGTGCTGGAAGGAGAGAAGGATGGAAAAAGAATATAGTTTGATGCCTTAAAAGACTAATGGTCGATTCCAATACAAGAACAATGCACATCCTTAGTCCAGGACCAGCTGATTCTGAAATAAACCTTCAACTCTGGTAGTTCCAGTTCGACAAAAGCGAAATCGGTGACACTACTGAATGGCGGTGATGATGAAAGTACAAGAAAATATACCGAACAAATAGATGTTCTGAATGGGGAGGTGAAAATTTCCTTCTTGAAAATATAGAAAAATAATTTTCCCTGATCCATTCTTCATCAAATATACAGGGTGTTCCATCTCAGACGAGCCACCCCTTATATTTCTATCCCATAGTGATTGGAGAAATTTTCCGAAACACGTCGAATGATTTTGTTTGGGGGACATCTTTTGACGTATATTTTAGGCTTGAACGAGCAATCCCCTAAGAGGGAGCGCCTCAACCTCTCAAAATTGAATATTGAAGTACGAGCCCACTTTTACTAAGCCCTTTTCACAACACTTGAAAATTCTTGAAAAAATCACATTCTTAAAAAAAATTTTTTGTTTTATCATGCTTACAATCAAAAAAATAAAATCTGCATTTTTTTCAGATGTTCAAATTGTTCTCCATTAACTTCCATACAAAATTAAGTCATCCCCACAAGAAGAAGTCCAGAGGTCTCAGGTCAGGAGATCGGCAAGCCACTCCATAGAGTATTGCAAATTAAGGTATTGGCGAACTGCTGCGGCGTAGTGAGGAGGACCTCAGGTCTGTCTTGTTGGAAATGCAATTGTTGTTCAAGTAGTAGATGATGGTTTTCTAATTTTTCTGTTATTATTGACAGGTTTTTTACTGGGTTTTCTCTCCCAAACTCTGAAAAATATCTATGAAATAAAAATTTATTATTTTGTGATTTGCTTCTGCGTAAGAAACACAAGATATTTGTCAGAAGCAATCAATTGAACAATGTTCCTAACAAACAACAACGAAACAACATCAACGAAGGAACAACTATATCGTAACGTTTCGGAGTCGATATCAGACTCCTTCGTCAGACTTTTAATGAAAATCTTTAGAATTATTTTGTTGATAGTTATTTTGTGAAATTCAAGAATTGCCACATTGACAGTATTTAAAAATCATAGCTAACATAGTCTTACTTCGCATAGAAATTTCCAAGTTCCAACTCCTTTTTCAATAAAAGAAAACCCAGAAAATAACCTTTCAATAATGAGTATACCTCCCACAGTATCCTTTAATTATTATTTTCTGTTATTAATTTTTCATTAAAAGAAAACCCAGAAAAAAAACCTTTCAATAATGAGTATACCTCCCACAGTATCCTTTAATGAGTATTTTCTGTTATTAACGGATCAATCGCATTTTTCAGCATTTCAAGATAAATTTCGCCATTTAAATTACCAGGAACAATCAGACGTACAATAAGGTGATCTCCCAAAATTCCTACCCAACCATTTAGCTCTTCGGATGTGGAGTGTGAGCTTCTCGAAATATCTGAGGATTTGTATCACTCCAAAATCTACAATTATGCCGGGTAACCTCTCCATTAAGTGAAAAACCACATTCGTCAGAAAAGCAAATGTTGTACAAGAAATTTGGGTTATTGTTGATACGCTCGGCCATAATTTCGCAAATTTCTTGCCTTCGATTCCAATCCTCATCTTTTAATACATTAATTAATTTGAATTTGTACGTATGGAACTTGTGTTTATGTAAAATTCTGATTCCTAAACCACCTGACCGATTCTAGCCAATAACGAACTTAGCCAAGATATTCATTCCTCAAATCTACTCTGAAAATTATATTAAATCAATTGAAACTTAGCCAATATTGCAGTTTTGCTATTACTGTAGGTATTATGAACCCAATTTGATTAACTTATAAAAGTATATATTTCTATCATCATATGGATTATCCAAGGGCATTATATTATCACCAAAAAAGTATAATATCATATAATCCTCATAATTCTACGATAGCTGAGGTTATTTCATTCGTCACTTTGCATTTAATCATACTTTGTTTTCTAGTACAGGAGTGGTATTTTTTGTCAATTTCGAAAACCATATCTCCAAAATATTAGCTTGTTAGAGTTGAAAATGATATCAATGGATTTTTATGGTGAAATTTGTAAGTACTTACGAAATTAACCGAGATATTCATCTCCCAGACCTACTCTGAAAATTTCAACTTTCTAGCTCATTCCGTTCGAGAGTTATCGGAGGACCGGCTAGAAAGAATCGAGTTTTATCTCGGATTCTTGATCAGTGAGTGGTCAGTGATCGTTTAAGACCATTTTCATTCAAAAATTCGAAAACAACAGACATTTGGGCAAATTGATAAGCACCCTGTTCCGAGGAACAAGATCGCCAAAAAGTACTGACGTAAAGTTAGTACTCCTTGGCGAGCTTGTTAATTTGAATTGAATGATGAGTGCTTCAAGCTCAGTGGATAGAGCGAGCGGAGACCTAGTCAGAGGATAGTGGACAGCATTCACAGTCGCGTCTAAAATTAACAGTGCTCTGCCTAATCCAGTGTAAGGATACAGTAACAAAGTCGACAAAGAACACCACTAACTATCCTTAGTTGCACAAGCTCCTAGGACTCTTCACACATTAAATACATTTTGATATAATATCCCCTGAACTATATTTTTGAAAACAGCGTGATACTGACTGAATTAAAATCAATAACGAATGTCATAAGGTGTCTGAGATCTGAGAAGATTTGGTGTTCTAATAACTGTATTGGCACATCCACCTTGACGTTCTAAACGAACAAATATTGTATAACCTGATTCCAGTGTCTCCTGCACGGTCCGATTGCGACTATAAACCATACAGAGGCTTACTCAAAAACACACACAAAAGTTCATCAAAATCGGTCGAGTCGTTTAGGAGGAGTTCAATGACATACTCTCTTAAAGTAGAATTTTATATATTGAGATAATATCTCCAATTCCGTATTTGAAGAGCTTTGTAATCAAGTTTTCATGAACAACACAATCAAAAGTCTTATGGCGAATTCCATTGGCAAAACCACTGATGCACTAGTGCTGCACTGAGTGCAATAAATGTTGCAATGGACGTCAGAATGTGTCAAAATGCTCGACGAAATTCTCCAATGGAATACGATTCATGCACTCAGTGCGCACAAGTTCTACCAATGGAATTCGCTATTAGAGAATTCTTTGACCCAGCAGCAACCGGTGGTAGGTATCATCTACCTACAAAAAAAATTTCTGGAATAAATCATTAGGCACTATCAAATACGGAAAACGGAAACTCTCGACTAAAAATCACAACAAACTGCCAGGTTAGGATACCTAATTATGCGTGCCCCTTAGGAATTTCAATGCTCGACGGTCGCATAGTTACTCGAGCAACAGTCTCCTATCACAAATTACTCCCCAGATTTTCAACGATTTTCTGAAGACACGAGAGGAGGCAAATTTATGAGTAATTGGGTCCGAATGGGTAGCCATACATTAATACACTCATAATGGCATCTGTTCGGGAGAGAATGGCCGAGACTTCTCTAATGGGAATTGCAAACGCGGTCTTACTCTAGCCCCACTTATCTCCTTGTTTATGCATGAGTTCTCGCCCGAACAGGCAGTATGTAAGCGCAGCAATTAGATCCGGGACTAGAGAAACTGCAAACTGAAGTTTTGTGTGGACTTCCCGAGCCGCGATATATGCTCCTTGTTCATTTCGAGAGCCGATGATTCTCTGCTTTGTTGTAAACGTTGATGCAGTTGCTACAGTACTTCCCCAGATAAGTTCAGTTTTATGTCTGAATAGAGAACACAAAAGAGTTGAGGATTATTATCTTCCTATACATACATCTATAATCAAGTCACATCTTCAAATATTTCGGATACGTATATTCCATTCACTTTCATAAAGTCTCCCGGTTGGCCATGATTTAGGTCTATCACGTTTTTGTTATACTAAAACTAAGGCAGGTTGGTACTCCTGAAATATCGTCAATGTCAAAACAATTCTCTGAGACGTTGTCAATTTCTACTTCCAACAATCAACATAATGTTCTATCTTGGACAAGATATTATCACAGATCACTATCTTCCAATAATAAATAACTCTTCGTTTTGAAATTGAAAATGCTGAACAAGCAGAGACGAAGTATCAGGAAGTGCTATATAGAACTGATATCTGCAATAGGAAAACTTCATTCTGTCTTAGGACATGTTGAACTCTCGAATGAAATTACTTAGTTTCCCATCCTATACTTTAAGGATTAACAGTGACAGTAACAGTGTATTTCAAGTTGAGCAACAAGGCATTTAAATGTCTTCTGTAGGCTTATTTCTTGAGAATTCAGAAAATTGGGGAATTCCATAGGTAGGTACGTCTGTTCGTTTAGATGTTTTCCTGCCAGGCTATTCAGGTACTTTTATTCTTTTTGGAGCTCTAGTTCCTCAGAACTGAGTGCTTATCAATTTGCCCAAATGTCTGTAATTTTCGAATTTTTCGATGAAAATGGTATATAACGATTTGATTCGACTCACTGATCAAGAATCCGTGGTCGAAATTCATTCTGTCCGGCCGGCCGTAGGCACCATAACTCTCGAACGGAATGAGCTAGACAGTTGAAATTTTCAGAGTAGGTTTGGGAGATAAATATCTCGGATGAGTTAGTTATTGGGCAAAATCGGACAGATGGTTTCGGAGTAACAAAAAAAATTTTTTTTTTACATAACAAATTCCAAATTAAATTTTTTTCAATAATCAGTTTTACCATAAGAATTCAATGTATCATTTTTAACTCTAACAAACTATGTTATGATTTTTCAAAGTTTCAATAATATATCGTATTTCTACGTTTTCACAGAATTATATAATTATTCTATGTATGAATTGTCATAATGTCAACTTATTTTCCTGAGACATGACATTGTCTAATTCCTTGCTAATAGTTGGTTCGAGAAAAGTCAAAATCGACTTAGAGAGACAAGGGTAAAAAACCGTAAAATAAACCCCCATGTGGCGATTTTATGTCGAAAAGTGAAAATTAAGAATATATATCCCAGGTAAGTACCAACGTTTTATTCTAATACCGGAGATCGACAAGATCGTACGTGGAGCCCGATAGCCGGTTGGTCTAGTCCGTCGGGTTTTGGTTTCGGAACGAGAGAAGGCGGGCTCAAATCCCGGAAAGGGAATTACGCTTTTTGGCGCTCTAGTTCCTCGGAACTGAGTGCTTATCAATTTGCCCAAATGTCTGTAATTTTTATTTAAGATGCAGTTTCACCATTAAAATCCATCGATATCATTTTCAACTCCAACAAGCTAATACTTTCGGAGATATGATTTTTCTAAATTTCAATAATGAATCGTACGTACTTCTATGTTTTCACAGAATGATATAATTATTCTATCTAAGCTTCATTGTATCCCTAGAACCACAACCTAGATTTTACGTTACACTCACCACAACGTGGCGTCGTATACGACTCCACAATAAAATGACTTATATCTTCTATGCCTGTAATTAAAGATGAATGATATGTAAAGATATTCAAAATATATTTATTTCCTTTTATAATTCCACAAAAAAAAGAACACTTTTCGATAACATTTCATAAAATATAAGAAAAATAAAGTAAACCCCTAATTTTCTTCGACATAAATTTCCATTGCAGTGAAGTTTAACCAAGCTTCGACAAAATAAAAAAAAATCAATATTTTTCTACTATACACATTATATGGAACCCTTCCAACGAAACTGAAAAGTAAAACTTATTTTTACTTGCAGTCTATGCAAATGCTGAGTCGATGTTCAGCACATACATTTTTTTAGCAATGCTCGCATTTGTTGCGTGCTTTCCGGTTCTTGGCTCGAGAGCAAAAATCGCAACGACCTAAGGGCCGTTCAGCTCGTTCCAGCACTTCTTCTTCTTCGTCCTTTTTTAGAATTTGACGAATATTATTCCTCATTTCCCTTGGCCGTCTACCATTATTCATCCTATTCATTGTCAATTTTTTGATGAACTCAGTACGTCTTATCGGTTTACTGCGGTCTTCATTATATTTTAATATCACGTATGAATTAATTCCTGCAATATCTATCATAGCATAAAATATTCTAAGGGGCCACCTGCGAGTTTTTTTGGCCACCGTCGATGAATGGCAAAGTTGATCAAATGTATCGACGCCTCCTTTGGTTGAGTTGTAAAACATTATTATTTCAGGCTTGTTGGTCTCTATATCTACATCAGCTTGAGTGTGCATGGTTGACAATAAAATTACAGTCTTGTTCTTTTTCGGAACGTAAGAAACGAGAGTGCCTTTTTCATTATGAACAAACATCGAGGAGTTAACAGTTTTTCCTCTCGTTTCTATAAGTTGTTTGGGTATATCAGGTTTGTTTTTCCTCATCGTTCCGACCATGGTTAACTTATTTTCTAGCAGTCTTTCAGCTACTTCCCAAGAACTAAACCAATTATCCATAGTGCAGTTTCGATTTGAACCTTGGATGTCACTTGTCAAATCTAGCACATATTGAGTTGGAATTGACAAATTACTTTGCCTGGTCTCTTTTCCGATATAGGGCTTTGCTGAACACATATAAAATGTTTTTGCATCGCACATTGTAACGAGTTTCAAACCATATTTATCGGGCTTGTTAGGGATGTACATTTTGAAAGGACATCTTCCTCTAAAACTCAACAAAGTTTCACTAATTGTGACATACTCCGATAGACTGTAATTGTTCCGGCAGCATGACTCGAAAATATTCCATATCTTCCTTATAGGAGCGAATTTGTCATTTTTTTTTCTTTCTTCTCTGGTTGCTCTGTCGTCAAACCTTAGACAGTTAATCAAAAATTCGAAACGGTTCTTAGACATTACTGATCTGAAAATAGGAGGACCCAGCTCCGACGAAAATATATCCAGCACAGTGAGGTGCGCACTTTTCATAACACCACTGAGGTTTAAGAGACCAAGCAAAGCATACAATTCCACAACATTCGTTTCACCAATATAGCGCTGATCACTTCTATAACACGACTTCTTCAGTTGTATTTGTTCGTTGGTAGAATGCACAATTATGTCCATTATTTTATCAGTGAAAAATGAACTCCAAATCTTGCGAATATCCATTACATTACGTAAAAGAGCTTTTGGGCCGATTAAATGTGTTACGATATTTTCTTTGGCAGTTCTTGTATTCCTTGCATGGAAACTTTTGAAATACCATCTGCGTCCATTTTTCGAATAAATTGCTTCTTTACATTTTGTCCCACAGAGTGACGAAGAAGCTCCAGCTCCATCCCCCACATTACTGTTTTCCTCATCTACATTTTGTAACTCATCTGCATCAAACTCATCGTTTTCCTCAGTTTCACTATATGCAAAATCCTCTATTTCACTTCCGTCACTCTCAGCAATATCGTCATCATGAAACTCATCATTTTGAATTCCGAGAGCAATTTGTTCTAGCTCCGCTTGGCTCAGTGGACGTTTCCTTTTTTCCATAGCTGTATTTACGTATTTTAGGTTGATGAAAACGAAAAAATAATAGAAATCAGCTCATATACCTTTAGAGTATTTACAACAGTAACCACAACGTGGCGTCGTATACGACCGAATCACTTTTTTTAGCCAGTAAACATTTATTTATGGAAGTCACTACCGCGTCAATGTGTTTCCAATAATAAACTGAAAAGGTATTGAAATGCACAACTTTCTACAGTACCTATTTGACGCACGCGTAATGTGACTTTCTAGATCCGCTCGGTCGCATAGGACATCACGTTGTGGTTCTAGGGATATGATCTGTGTTCATACTCGTACATTTCATCCTGTTCTATAAGAAAGAGTCAAATTCATTTCAGCTATTTTAATTTGATTTCTTCCATGGTGCTGTTCTCATTCTCAGATTGCTCATTTAATCTTGATAAATAAACTATTATTTGAATTTAATTTCCTTTATGATGCAGTTCTTTCATAAGAATACATTGATTTAATTCACAACTCTGAGAAACCAATACTTTCGGAGATATAATTTGTCTGTTTGAACTAGAGCACCAGAAAGCTCCTGTCCACAGGGCTTAAACCCATTTTTCAAATGACTTATCACACAGTAACGGACTATTGTCTCCATTATTTTTCAAAATACCAACACTTCATTCTTGATTTCCGTACAAGAAAATAGCATAACTGAATCTTTCAATCAGTTCATATACGTGAAATATTTCCATAGTAACAAGTTGACATTGTGAAAAATACGTACCTAATTACTACGACTTCTATGTCGAGAGGACAACGATGCGTAGTTATCTCACAGGAAAATGAGCATAACATTTCCAAAATATACACGGTGAAATGTGTCAAAATTTCATGGCTAACCTAAAGACTTTATAAAAGTGAATGGAGTATAGATGACATATTGATAATGTTTACTGGAGGTACAGTTTTGATATATGTTTTGTTGGCACTGTTCAACGCATTGCACACAGACATTGAATTCACATTAGATGTTGGCGTCAATGAGATTAATTTCGTGGCCTTAATAATGAATGATAACAAAATATCTGTAGACATAAACAGGAAAAAATCCCAAACAGGCAGGATCAACAATGAAATCTCAAATCATTGTGCCTGTCCTAAATTCGCTGTTTTGAATACCTACATTCATAGACGCATAACTTATCTTTGAACACGGACAATTTCAAGAAGGAACTAAGACCAATCAAGTATATCGCTGCCAACAACGGTTATAATCCTAACATAGTTGATGAACTATTGTTCAAGAAGTTTATCCGATTGCACAATAATGAAGTTGAAAAATCCGTTTGATAACCAAAATAAAAATAATCCTAGATTGTCATTACCATTCTATGGGAATCTTCGCTACCCAATTGCTAAATCCTTCAAAAAACACAACATAGACATTGTTTTTAAGGCTAATAACTCTATTTACGATTACCTATTAAATACCAAAGATAACACTGCGATCTTGGTGTTTATAGGCTGACATATAAAACCTGTTATAAGTCCTTCATAGCAAAAATTGCAAAGACAAAAGCTCACTGGGACGACAACTAAATTGTAACCAGCACAGGTTTGATGAACATGAGAATTTGACAATTCAACACAATTTGGACAAAGGCAATACATTAGACCTAATGGAGATATATGAAATAACAAAAAACTTAAAAACCAACCATGACAAATGTTTACACCCAAATTGAGTACCACATAAGTTACTATCTTCGAGAGCTTATTGTAGAAACAACACTCAAGAACAAAACGGAACACACCTACTGTGCTTGTCAAAGTCACAGAGGTAATATGTCATTATTGTCATTTTTCGGGCCACCAAGATTTTTAATCCTCAGTCGTAAATTGAAGTGCCGACATTTTTTTCACTTCATTCAATTCAGAATTTTGTTTAACCTATTTCTGCGTGCATATTCTAGGGAACAGCTTGCTACCGTTTTGCCCGAAAATCTGTCATTTACGAATTATTTGCCAAAAATAGTCTCAAACTATTAGTGACGACTCAATGAAGAAGAATTCGTGGTCAAATGGGATTCTGTCCGACCGGTCGGCCGTTGCCACGATAACTTTCGAAAGGAAAGAGATGCTACTTGCAGTTTTTATGGTGGGTTGCGCATCCGAATAATACTCGAGTAAGCGTGGATATAATCGGCTACACAGTTCCATAGTTATACCGATCTAAAACATTGTTTCCCAAATAACTCAAAAAATACATATTTCAATCAAATTTAAACTAGGTAGTTAGTTGTAGAAGTACAACGGGCAAATTCTCGTGATTTTCGAGAGGGTCGTAAATAACTCAAAAAAAATATTTGAAAATTACAGATATTTGAACGGATTGATAGGCACTCTGTTCATAGCACAGCGCGCCAAAAATGTTTTCTTAATTTATTTTATATTTTGGAAACCATCTGTCAGATTCTACTGAAATTCTACACAAAGCCACCATTTCACAATATTTTTCAGCAATTGAAGTGGAAATAAAATTTGGAACTGAAATATTTTTTCCTCAAAAACCCAAAAAATACAGATCGGATCGAATGTATACTTTGTGATTAGTTGTGGTATGCTGATGCACAAATTTTTGCACAATTACGTAAGTATTGTTAGAAAACAAATAAAAAAAAATTTCTCTATTGTGAAATTTCACGTTAAACGCTAAAATGAAGGCTTGAAGGTTCATGCAGTTTTTCGTGAGGGGTTCTGAGGCATGAATAAACAATAGAGCATGCGTGCAAAAAATACTGATTTCTCGTCAGAGCTTTTAAGATATGTTTTTACTGAAACACTGAGCACTTAAAAATCGGTTGGTATATGCGAGAATAAATTTTTCAACTATGTGTATTTATTCAACCGAACTCCTATAAAATAACTTTCATTATTAGTTGTATGTCAATTACGATGGTATGTAGAACGACTATAACGTCCGTACATAGGAAACAATATATTACATAGTATACCGGGTGGCCCACCACAGACGCACAACTCGTTTTGAGAAAGTAAATGAAGATATTTACAATATTTATAACTACAAATAATGGTCAAAAACTTCCTTATTTCAAATGGCACACCCGGTATTTCTAGAGAGAGAGAGAGAGACAGAAATCAACTTTATTGATATTGCAATAAATTGGCTATCGACCGCAGTCTTCCAGCCAGTTATCTACATTTTGTATATAAAAGAGTTAGAATACAACTTATTTAAATTGAGTGTTGACAATTATTGTTATCCTAGGGATTCCAGGTGTTATTTCTATATCTTGTTGAAGGTAAAAATTAATTTCAAAACTATCTTCGCAAGGTTTTCCTACACCTAAACCTGATAGTTTTCTCATCAATTTTTGACCATTATTTGTAGTTGATGTTTGAAAATTAATTATGATTACTCTCTATATTCTAGAGTTAATTTTTTTGTCTGTACAGGAGTAGTTTATATGTCTACTCAAAAAAATACTGTTTGTATCGCTGGCGTAACTTGTTTCTTCATTAATTGCTATTTAAAACAAATCCATATTCTCAATTTTTCGCCATTTTCTCGTAAATGTTACTTCTAAGGTATAAAGTGATCTGAAGAAACTCATCATAATTTGAGCTTGCCCTCCATTTTTGAGGTCGAATACAGGGTGTTACCGTTAAAAAATGTAACTTTGGTCTATATCTTTGTATTTGAACTCCCTGTTTATTTGAAAATAATTTTAAATTGTGCTTTTGACCACCCTTCGCACATCACAAAATATATTTTCAAAATATCTTCATTTACTCCATCAGAACGAGCTCCGCGTCTGTGGTGGGCCACCCGGTATAATACTTCACATCATTTCTACCCTAAAAAAACAGCTTCTACAATGTTAACTTTTGAATTCCAAATTAAACATTTTCTTCAATTTCAACAAACTATTATCAATTTCAATATACAATATATCTTCAATTAAAATATCATCAGATATTGACGTAACAAATTATGCGTTTCAAATTACACTCATCAATAAATTACGGACAAGAATAATTTGAGCCATTTTGATATCACTGTAACCTTTTTAATTGTCATAAGTCATAAGATATTACCCTTTAACAAAACAAGCCCTGTGGACAGGAGCTTTGTCGCTCTTGTTCAAACTTTGACACATCGTATCTCCGAAAGTATTGGTTTCTCAGAGTTAGGAATGATATCACTGTATTTTTATGATAGAACTGCATCATAAAGGAAATTCAATTCAAATAATAGTTCATTTATAAGGATTAAATGAGCAATCTGAGAATAGGAACTGCACCATGGAAGAAATCAAATTAAAATGGCTGAGATGAATTTGACTCTCTCTCTTATAGAACAGGATGACATGTACGAGTATGAACATAGATCATATAATAATTCATACATAGAATAATTATAGCATTCTGCGAAAACAACGATTCATTATTGAAATCTCGAAAAATCATATCTCCGAAATAGTTAGCTTGTTGGAGTTGGAAATGATATCAATGGATTTTTATGGTGAAATTGCATCTTACAATAAATTGAATTTGAAATTTGTAAGTTAAAAAAAATTTTTTTTTTCGTTACTCCGAACCCATCTGGCCTATTTTACCCAATAACGAATTTAGCCGAGATATTTATCTCCCAAACCTACTCCGAAAATTTCAACTGCCTAGCTCATTCTGTTCGAGAGTTATTGTAGAAACAAAATTTAAAATTTGTTTTTTCACTTTGCGGCCACCCGATCAATAAAAAACTTCACTTGCATATAAAGGCCATTATTCTACAATTTGACGCTAAATTTCAGATAGATCGAGTGATCGGTTTCAGAAATATTCATAAAAAATGTGTTTATTAAAAACGACAATAACTCCGAAACCGCTTGATGTATTTCGCCGGTTAACGAAATCGTCCGAGATATTTATGCTCCAAATCTACCCTGAAAATTACAATCCTCTAACTCCTTTCGTTCGAGAGTTATCGTGTTAACGGACGGCCGGCCAGCCAGACAGAATCGATTTTGACCACGGATTCTTGATCAGTGAGTCGAACCAAATCGTTTGAGACCATTTTCTACCAAAAATTCGAAAATTACAGACATTTGGGCAAATTGATAAGCACTCTGTTCCGAGGAAAAAGAGCACCAAAAAGAAGTCTTGGAAACAGAGTACCTTTTTGCGCGTATGTTCTGGGGAACATCGCGTTATAGTTTTGCCCAAATGTCTGTAACTTTCGAATTTTTTGACGAAACTGGTCTCAAACGATTTAGTTCGACTCCCCGATGAAGAATTCGAGGTCAAATTTGATTCTGTCCGTCCGGCCGTCCGGCCGTACGGCCGTCGGTTGCCACGATAATTTGAGAACGAAAAGAGCTAGCGACTTGAAATTTTCAGGGTGTGTGGCGCATCGCAATACGACGGACAAGTTCGTTAATGGGCATAATGGGCCCAGTGGTTTCCGAGTAATAATTTTGTTTTCAACCAATATAAATCCGATCGAATTGAAACTTGGTGAGTAGTTGTAGAATATGAGCCTAAGCACGTTTGTGAAATTTTGGGTGAATCGTATAGCTAGAAAATTTTAAAAAAATTATTAAAAAATATTTTTTTGTCACGATAACCTGAGAACGGAGAGAGATGGCGGCTTGAAAATTTCAGGTTATGTTGTGCCTATGAATGCCACATTTGAGTTTGTTTATGAGCATAATCGACCAAACGGTTTCAGAGTTATAGCCATCTGAAATTTGGTGGTTTTTTTTTCCTCATTAACTCGAAAAATACTAAACCGATTGAATTCAAACATAGTTATTAGTTGTAAAATGGCAACGCAAAAATGTTTGCCAAATTTAGTGAGGATAGCATTTGTAGAAAATTTTTAATAAATCATTGAAAATAAAAAAAAAAAATTCTATATATCAGTAACTATACGTTTGAACTTGCTGAAATTTTGCAAGAGCGTTCATTACCTAACTCTACTGCCAAGTTCTAAGTTTTAACACGATCGGTTGAATATTGTTGGAGATTCGAGCATTCTTGTGTGAGTTCAGTAGATGGGTCACCGTTGCCTCGATAACTTTCGAACCAAAGGAGATAGGGACTTGCAATTTTCAGGGTAGGTTGCGTATCCGAAAGGGAGAGTTGAGTTCGTTTTTGGGCATAATCGGTTTAACGGTTTCCGAGTAATATCCACCTGGAATATTGTTTCCTTGATAACTCAAAAAATAAATATTTGATTGAATTGAAGCTTGGTAACTAGTAGTAGAAAATCAATACAAAGACGTGTTTAAAATTTTGTAAGAATCGTACTCCTAGAAAATTTGAAAAAAATTACGAAAAAAAAAATTTTAAGACCCGCGCCTCCAGAAAATTTAAAAAAAATCACGAAAAAAAAATTGGTTCAAGCACTGACGTGAAGTCAGAAGCTTTTGCGCGTATGTTCTATTGTCCATTCTTCTGTATTGGACACCCTTAATCGAATTTACCATGGTTAATTATGTCGTCCATTCTCCTGTATTGGACACTTAATTCGAATTTACCATGGTAAATTTGAATTAAGAGTGTCCATTCTCCTGTATTGGACACTTAATTCGAATTTACCATGGTAAATTTGAATTAAGAGTGTCCAATACAGGAGAATGGACGACATAATTAACCATGGTAAATTCGATTAAGGGTGTCCAATACAGAAGAATGGACAATAGAACATACGCGCAAAAGCTTATGACTTCACGTCAGTGCTTGAACCAATTTTTTACCCTCAAATGTGTAACACCCTGTGGAGAAATTCAGCAAAAACATTCAGCTTCTTTGAAGTGCTATGTTTTCTTAACAAAATACTTTTTTGCTCTATATCTGCTCTTTTGGAGAAGTTAAGAGGTTTAAAGGAGATGTTGCAGTTTGTCAGTTTTAGCAATCCACAGCCTATTCTTTTAAGACCATTATCCTTTCGTTGCGTAGGAACGCAACAATAATTTTTTACCATAATGCCAGAATACTGGAATTGCAGAAAACGCTATTTTAAGTTTTTCTTCAAAATAGGTAGGGAAGCCTGGACTCGTATACCATGATAGTTCTTTACATCCTGTTTATTCCCTGACTTAAAAATTGGACGAATATCCAAATTCTGTCAATGTCCAAATTATTTTCTATTTAAACTCAATATGATTTGTGCTATTGCTATTAGCATTATTTGTACTGGGTTTGGTGCTTGAAAATGTTCAGTCGACAAATGTTGAATCTGACACGAAAGGAATAAGAATAATTTGAGCCATTTTGATATCACTGTAACCTTTTTAATTGTTGCTCGATTTTGGTAAACCAAAGTGTAGCCCTAAGTCATAAGATATTACCCTTTAAAAAAACAAGCCCTGTGGACAGGAGCTTTGGCGCTCTTGTTCAAACTTTGACACATCGTATCTCCGAAAGTATTGGTTTCTCAGAGTTAGTAATAATATCAATGTATTCTTATGATAGAACTGCATCATAAAGGAAATTCAATTCAAATAATAGTTTATTTATAAAGATTAAATGAGCAATCTGAGAATAGGAACTGCACCATGGAAGATATCAAATTAGAATGGCTGAGATGAATTTGACTCTCTCTCTTATAGAACAGGATGACATGTACGAGTATGAACATAGATCATATAATAATTCATACATAGAATAATTATAGCATTCTGCGAAAACAACGATTCATTATTGAAATCTCGAAAAATCATATCTCCGAAATTGTTAGCTTGTTAGAGTTGGAAATGATATCAATGGATTTTTATGGTGAAATTGCATCTTACAAAAAATTGAATTTGAAATTTGTAAGTTAAAAAAAAATTTTTTTTTCGTTACTCCGAACCCATCTGGCCTATTTTACCCAATAACGAATTTAGCCGAGATATTTATCCCCCAAACCTACTCCGAAAATTTCAACTGCCTAGATCATTCTGTTCGAGAGTTATTGTAGAAACAAAATTTAAAATTTGTTTTTTCACTTTGCGGCAACCCGATCAATAAAAAATTTCACTTGGATATAAAGGCCATTATTCTACAATTTGATGCTAAATTTCAGATAGATCGAGTGATCGGTTTCAGAAATATTCATAAAAAATGTGTTTACTAAAAACGGCAATTACTCCGAAACCGCTTGATGTATTTCGCCGGTTAACGAAATCGACCGAGATATTTATGCTCCAAATCTACCCTGAAAATTACAATCCTCTAACTCCTTTCGTTCGAGAGTTATCGTGTTAACGGACGGCCGGCCAGCCAGTCAGAATCGATTTTGACCACGGATTCTTGATCAGTGAGTCGAACCAAATCGTTTGAGACCATTTTCAGCCAAAAATTCGAAAATTACAGACATTTGGGCAAATTGATAAGCACTCTGTTCCGAGGAAAAATAGCACCAAAAAGAAGTCTTGGAAACAGAGTACCTTTTTTACCCTCAAATGTGTAACACTATTAGCATTATTTGTACTGGGTTTGGTGCTTGAAAATGTTCAGTCGACAAATGTTGAATCTGACACGAAAGGAATAAACATCTATTGTATTGCTCTACTAAGTCACTATATACTAAATTTCCTTGATAAGTAAATTTATTTATTACTGCCGAAAAGTAAATATATTTATAATCCCCTTCTGTTAACTAAAAGCCTGATCACAACTTACTGTTCTTCTTCCATATTTCTGACTTTAATTATTTTACTGGAATACAGCCAAAATAAATCCCTATTCATTCAAATATGTCCATTTGTGCCATATTTAACTCGTCTTGACCGGCGATAGGCATTCAGTTTCGATTCAAATCATTTTTTAAAGAGAATGAAATTGGATCTTCCCAGATTAACTTGACAGATGGTCAGACACATGTCATATGTTTATGTAAAGATCAAAGAGGAACATGCAATTCATTAGAGACAGATATACGATCTATAGAGAGCACAAAACATAATATGAAATAATTTGAGCCACGTCAAAAATAAAAAATTGTTGATAACTTGTCTGGTCGAATGTAAAAATAGTGGACCAGCACACCCCCATCGTTGGAATATTTTGATCTTTCGGTTTTGAGGGATCTTGTAGAATTTGAACGATAACTGACCGATAGTTAGATAGATTCATCATTTTTTTAAATATTTATTTTTTATTTTACAGTAATGCAATCCTTACAAAATTTTGTATAAGACTTCATGTCAGTATTTTTCAACTAATAACTGTGCTTTGATTCGGTCAGATTACTATTTTTCGAGTTATTGTAACACCAAAATTCCTTCCTCATCATGAGTCCCACGAGAAGTTGTTATTTCCATGATCTGAACGCTTTATTCCTAGCTCTATATACTCGTAGCCCAGGAAAGTTAGAGCTAAAAAGGGGTCTAGCCCCTAAAAATTGTTCCACAACTGGAAATCATTTTAACCGCTTTTGGGGGTCCGGAATATTTTATATTATTATTGTATGTATATTATTATACTGATCCTCCTAGGTCTTCCCCAAGGAGACCCCTCATAAGCTCTCGAAGAGCTTGAGCGAGTAAGGAGAACCAGTTGTGTTCTGTGTAGGCTGTATCCTTACGCCACCTTGGGCACAGTACTGTTAATTTTTGAATGGTGGCGATTACCGTGACCAGAAAATTTATTTCCTAGCCTCGGGATTGAAATTGGGGCTTCCACTCCCACGTCAAACGCTCTACCCCTGAGCCAACCGCAGTACTTAGCACTTGTAGCTCGAAAACTACGCATTCTACAGAAAATTTTATTAGAAGAAGATTATATTTAGCATCTAATGGCGTTCAAAACATCGGAATCGGAATAGCAGTTCAGCCGAAAACACCTGTGAAAGATGAGCAATTTTTATAAACTCAAAAGTTGACAACCCTCAAATTCCAACGCTTACAGGTCGAAAAAGATTGCACCGATTGAAAAATGTCGTAAAACTAAACTTGTAGGAAATTCAATTGTTAATTAGATGCTTTTCGAAATTTGAAATTCGATCACTCCAGTGCTGAAATTTGAATTTTAAGCCGAAAGAGTCCGCAGTTACAAATTTCCGCAGGCAGTCCAACGCAGGAAACTTCGTCTGAACTCAAAATTTCTCATTTTTTCCTTTTTTCGCGCTCAGAACAGAGAACTTATCAATTTTCCCAAATATCTGTAATTTTTCAAGTAAAAGTGAACGTAATCAACTGAATTTATACTGAAGTTATTTTAAATAATGTAGAACTTTGATAACTTCATGTATGTATGCATAACTTTATTAACTGAGATGGTTTGATGCCTGTTCAAATGACTCGGCCTCCAGCAGTCGAGGCATTATTAAACTCTATTTCTTATGCCTGCAGAACAGGCTGCAAAAATACATGCACTTGCCGAAAACTCGGGCGCAACTGCTAAGCCATGCAAGGGCAATTACGAATTCATAATTTCTCGTATAGCAATTCTTAATAATCAGTATAATATAAAACTCTTGTTCTTCCTACAGGGTCTACTGCGATGCGGTACTGGCCAAAAGAAGAAGATAGCGGCACAATTTCCTCACGATTGTATGACCAATGTAAATAATTTCCTTTTAATTGTAAATTGTAAATACTTTTTTTTATTGGCGCTCTAGTTCCTCGGAACTGAGTGCTTATAAATTTGCCCAAATGTTTGTAATTTTCGAATTTTTCGATGAAAATGGTCTTAAACGATTTGGTTCGACTCACTGATCAAGAATCCGTGGTCGAAATTCATTCTGTCCGGCCGTCCGGCCGGCCGTAGGCACGATAACACTCGAAAGGAATGAGCTAGAGAGTTGAAATTTTCAGAGTAGGTTTGGGGGATGAATATCTCGGCTAAGTTCGTTATTGGGCAAAATCGGACAGATGGTTTCGGAGTAACAAAAAAAAATTTTTTTTTTTTACATAACAAATTCGAAATTAAATTTTTTTGGCACTCTAGTTCCTCGGATCTGAGTGCTTATTAATAAGCAGTTTTATCATAAGAATCCATTCATATCATTTTTAACTCTAACAAGCTAATACTTTCGGAGATATGATTTTTCAAAATTTCAATGTAAATCGTATTTCACAGATTGATATAGTTATTCTATGTATGAATTGTCATAATGTCAACTTATGACATGACATGACATTATCTAATCAATCGAAGAATTATGAGAATAAAGTGTATTCCGAAATGTGAGCGAAGTGAGAAAAATCTCAATTGTTTGCTCCGAAATTAGTTTTCTCAGATAAGTCTTACATTTCGGAACGGAACATGAAGTAAGAGATCTGAGAATAGTGAGACTGCTTTTCATCCATAGACGAATGCTCAGTTCTCTCAATTTATGACGGGACTGACAGAAGGGAATATTCTAACTTCAAAAATATTGGGGTTGAAATACTCGTATTTTAGCGATGCAACGGGGACCTCACCCAAAAATGTTTGAAAATATTACGTAAATATTGAAAGCATAATTCTGTAGTTCGAGAGAGGAGAAAATTTGGTGAACGTAGATCAGGAAATTTTTGATCGATTACAAGGTAATTTTTTATTATTACTTATCTTTTTTCATACATGTTTTATGGAATACCTACTATTTGTAGGTACTTTAAACCTGTTTTGGGGAATTGTCATACGAAACTTGTTTTTTTGGCGCTCCAGTTCCTCGGAACAGAGTGCTTATCAATTTGCCCAAGTGTCTGTAATTTTGGAATTTTTGGCTGAAAATGGTCTCAAACGATTTGGTTCGACTCACTGATCAAGAATCCGAGTGCGAAATCGATTCTGTCTGGCCGGCCGACCGGCCGTAGGCACGATAACCCTCGAACGAAAGGAGTTAGCGGATTGAAAATTGCAAGGTGGTTTTGGAGCGTAAATATCTCGGACAAGTTTGTTAATGGGCGAAATCCATCGAGGGGTTTCGGAGTTATGGCCGATTTTATTAAAAATATTTTTCATTAATATTTCCGAAACTGATCACTCGATCTATCTGAAATTTAGCATCAAATTGTAGAATCATGACCTTTATACGCATGTGAAGTTTTGTATTGACCAGATTCCCGCAAAGTGTAAAAAAAAAAATTTGAAAATGTGGTGCAGTTCTTATTCTCATGATTGCTCATTTAATCTTGATAAATAAACTATTATTTGAATTAAATTTCCTTTATGATGCAGTTCTATCATATGAATACATTGATATAATTCCCAACTCTGAGAAACCAATACCAGATATAATTTGTCTGTTTGAACTAGAGCGCCAGAAAGCTCCTGTCCACAGGGCTTGAACCCATTTTTGCGCGTATGTTCTGGGGAACATCGCGTTATAGTTTTGCCCAAATGTCTGTAACGATTTAGTTCGACTCCCCGATGAAGAATTCGAGGTCAAATCTGATTCTGTCCGTCCGGCCGTCCGGCCGTACGGCCGTCCGTTGCCACGATAATTTGAGAACGAAAAGAGCTAGCGACTTGAAATTTTCAGGGTGGGTGGCGCATAGCAATACGACGGACAAGTTCGTTAATGGGCATAATCGGTCCAGTGGTTTCCGAGTAATAATTTTGTTTTCAACCAATATAAATCCGATCGAATTGAAACTTGGTGAGTAGTTGTAGAATATGAACCTAAGCACGTTTGTGAAATTTTGGGTGAATCGTATGACTAGAAAATTTTAAAAAAATGATTAAAAAATATTTTTTTTGTCACGATAACCTGAGAACGGAAAGAGATAGCGGCTTGAAAATTTCAGGTTATGTTGTGCATATGAATGCCACATTTGAGTTTGTTTATGAGCATAATCGACCAAACGGTTTCAGAGTTATAGCCATCTGAAATTTGGTGGTTTTTTGTTCCTCATTAACTCGAAAAATACTGAACCGATTGAATTCAAACATGGTTATTAGTTGTAGAATGCCAACGCAAAAATGTTTGCGAAATTTGGTGAGGATAGCATTTGTAGAAAATGTTTAATAAATCATTGAAAATAAAAAAAAAATCTTATACCAGTAACTATACGTTTGAAATTGCTGAAATTTTGCAAGAGCGTTCATTACCTAACTCTACTGCCAAGTTTCAAGTATTAACACGATCGGTTGAATATTCTTGGAGATTCGAGCATTCTTGTGTGAGTTCAGTAGATGGGTGACCGTTGCCTCGATAACTTTCGAACCAAAGGAGATAGGGACTTGCAATTTTCAGGGTAGGTTGCGTATCCGAAAGGGAGAGTTGAGTTCGTTTCGGTTTTACCATGGTAAATTTGAATTAAGAGTGTCCAATACAGGAGAATGGACAACATAATTTACCATGGTAAATTCGATTAAGGGTGTCCAATACAGAAGAATGGACAATATAACATACGCGCAAAAGCTTCTGACTTCACGTCAGTGCTTGAACCAATTTTTTAGTTATAAATATGCACCCTGATATAATGAGCAACTCTCTTATTTTCTCTTCCTGTTCTATTTTCTGGGATCGTCGTTAGTAAATAATAATTAAAGGTCACTGTGGGAGGTATATTCATTATCATGACATAAGTCGTAATTTGTCCGGCGCATTTTTTCATTTTTTGTGCAATATAAAGTAAAATATATATCTATGGGAGATGATAGCCCTTCTTAAGGGCCCTGTAGCGGGCTTCGAACATCTGAAGTTCTGAATAATCATCGCTTGGACTTGGACCGGTCAGACCTGGTTTTGAAAGAGACCCTCCTGGCCTTACGAGCAACATTTTCATTTTTGAATTCAAATATTGAAGGGATTTCAAGAGTGAATATCTTCGAAAACTAGCGGAGGCGATTCTTCTCCACGCGATCCCATTCGCCTACAGAGAAATATTTTTGTGAGAGGAGACTTTTGAAAGGTTATGTATTACTTTTAATTTGTTCGTTTCCTCCTCTTGTCTTTTCATTTTTCAGGTTGAGTTTCGGGTACCTTGGAGAAACCTATCCGTTTTTTGACGAGAGAATCCACATTGCAGAAATATATCCCCATCAATATTTTTAAATTTCAGTAAATTTTGTAAACAATAGTTACAAATCACCACACTCACGGGGAGAAAGGGTTTTTTGCTGAGGTTTTTCCCTAAGCTCTTGTATCATACGTCGAATTGTATGGTACCCCGTTACACCAACCTCTGCTAACATATACAGCTCTCAGTCAAAAGAATATATATATATATATATATTCATTATCAAATGGTTTCATTCTGGGTTTTCTCTTCTAAACTCTGAAAAATATCTATTAAATAAAAATTTATTATTTTGTGAATTGCTTCTGCGCAAGAAACACAAGATATTTGTCAGAATCAATAAATCGAACAATGTTGCCTAACGAACAATAACGAAACAACATCAATGATAAAACAACTATTTCATGACGTTTCGGAGTCTAAATCAGACTCTCGTCTGATACTCAACGAAAATCTGCAGAATTATCTACGAAAATTATCAACAAAAGATAATTCTGAAGATTTTCATAGAGTGTCTGACGATGGACTCTGATTTGGACTCCGAAACGTTACGAAATAGTTGTTTTTCATCGTTGATGATTCGATATTGTTTGTAAGGCAACATTGTTCGATTAATTGCTTCTGACAAATATCTGGTGTTTCTTACGCAGAAGCAATTCACAACATAATAAATATTTTTTAATAGATATTTTTCAGAGTTTGGGAGAGAAAATCCAGAAAGAAACGATTAGGTTATACAGGTTGACTAAATTTAATGTTTCTTGAAAAAGAATGCATGAAAGGCTGAAGTGGCTGAACTACTAAACTGATTTCGATGTTTTGAACGCCATTCGACGCTAAATATACTGTTCGTCAAAAAAAATTCTGAAGGATGCGTACTTTTCGAGTTATTAATATAATACTGCAAAAAGTGTGAACATTTTGCAGGTTTTAGGCTCTCAAATCTGAAGCACAACCTAGAAACTTATATACTTGTTATTCAGGCCCCCCAAAAGACGTTACAATGATTTGAACCACTGGAGCAATGGCTAGAGCACTAATTTGCCTGCGATAATAGCTCATTCCGACTCATGAATTATCACATCAACATTTTCAGTCCTGTTGTAATTCATTACTATTTGAGACTGAACTCAATTCATCAACTCATTATTTCTCAATTCTAAAAAATTGGTTCAAGCACTGACGTGAAGTCAGGAGCTCTTGCGCGTATGTTCTATTGTCCATTCTCCTGTATTGGACACTTTTAATCGAATTTACCATGGTGAATTCTATTTCTATTCTACTGTATTGGGCAGCCTTAATCGAATTCACCATGGCAAATTCGATTAAGAGTATCCAATACAGGAGAACAGACAATAGAATACACCATAGTAAATTCGATTGAGAGTGTTCAATACAGGAGAATGGACAATAGAACATAAGCGCAAAAGCTCCTCACTTCACGTCAGTGCTTGAACCAATTTTTTTTTTCGTGAAGTCAGGAGCTTTTGCGCGTATGTTCTATTGTCCATTCTCCTGTATTGAACACTTTTAATCGAACTTACCATGGTGAATTCTATTGTCTGTTTCCTGTATTGGACACTCTTTATCGAATTTACCATGGTGAATTCGATTATGGCTGTCCAATACAGGAGAATAGACAAAATAATTCACCATGGTAAAAGTCACTGCTTGAACCAATTTTTTTTCGTGAAGTCAGGATAGAAAGCAATGATGAAAAAATTAATACATTATTGTCTACCTTCAATTCTTCTTTAGGAGAAGAATATATAATTATTCTTGAAAAATATTATAGGAATTAATGTCATATTTAAATAATCAAAGTAAAGAAAATTATAAGTTTAGTTACTAACATATTGAATGAAATTCAATTGAATTCCAGTAATATTCAATTACTTATTCTTAACCAATAAATGTCCATTGATTGATCTAAAGGTGATGAGGTGAAAACTAAAGATAATATATTCTCATTAGTGATAGAAAAACTGGCCTAAAATTCGTCTCTACCCATCACGAGACTTAATATCCGCAAATGAGCCTCTCACCTTACAAGATCAGAGAGTGTGCTTAATTTAAAGTTAAGTTTTGAAGCCTTCAGCAAAATTTCAGCGATATCATATTAAAAATAATACATAACCTTCCAAAAGTCCCCTCTCACAAATATACTCCTCTGAAGGCACATGGATCTCTTGAAGAAGAATTGCCTTCTCTATTTCTCAAAGATATTCACTTTTGTTCATAGAAATGCCTTCAATATTTAGTTGCCTCCTCCTAAGGAGGATCTCTTTCAAAACCAGGTCTGACGGCTTATGTAGGGCTATCATCTCCCATAGATTTGTGATGAAATAACACGATTTTCCCAAGAACATACGCGCAAAAATATGTCATCATGACATTCATTTTTTTGAAGGTTGTCGCAAAAATACGACATTAGTTAACATATCATACGACGATTCGCATCCAGCTACCGAACTTACAAAAAGCTGCTCGGTTCTCCTATAACATGGATCCGATCGTGTTCAAACTTGGAACTCTGCAGTAGAGTTAGGTTCTGAAGGCTCTTCCATAATTTCAGCCATGCCGGACGAATAGTTTATGATATATAGAATTTTTTTCAATAATGTTCAATAGTTGTTTTTAAATTTTCTAGTTATACTATCCTCACGAAATTCTGCAAGAATTTTTCGTTGGCATTCTACAACTAATAACCATGCTTGAATTCAATCGGTTTTGTATTTTTCGAGTTAATGTTGAACAAAAAACAACCAAATTTATGATGGCTATAACTCTAAAACCATTTGGCCGATTATGCTTATAAACGAACTCAAATGTCGCATTCAGATGCACAACCTAACCTGAAAATTTCAAGCCGCTGTCTACTTCCGTTCTCAGGTTATCCTGTCATCAATAATATTTTTTAATGATTTTTTTTAAATTTTCTAGTCACACGATTCTCACAAAATTTCACAAACGAGTTTAGGTTTATATTCTACAACTATTCACCAACTTTAAATTCGATCGGATTTATTTTGGTTGAAAACAAAATTATTAGTCGGAAACCATTGGGCCGATTATACCCATTAACGAACTCATCCGTCGTTTTGGAATGCGCCACCTAGTTATCGTGGCAACGGCCGGACGGCCGGACGGCACCGCAGAATTAAATTTCACATTTGGGCAAAATGATATCGCGATGTTCCCCAGAACATACGCGCAAAAAAATCCACTGAAACAGTAAACAGTCTGCATGGATTATAATGGAATTCTGTTAGCCTATCTTCCGATATTTCATACATATTTATTTATCTCCACAGACGTATTTCATATCCGAGGACACATAAGCCTCAGTATTTAAATTCATTTCGTTCTAGAACAATCATTCCAAGAAGAAAAATGGCTGTTTACTCACTGAGTAGCCGTTAAGTTATATATTCTTACGTGATAGGGTTAATTTTCACGCCCACGAACAAGTAAAATACACGTCTTAATTACTCAACGTTCACTTGTGTAGGAACAGCGTGTATAATTCATAGACCAGTGCCGAGTTGGCATGACACATTATGTAAATCTTACCCATTCTCGCCAGATGTTGTCCAACCTGACACCCAAAATACAGAACAAAAACACAAATGACCGACTATTAGAATCATATTTACCAGAGAATATGGTAATGGTAGGTTAGATGGAAGGGAATGAAGTCGACAATAGAAGAAACCTGCAATTTCTGTCCGCTCTTGTATTGTTTCCGTAAATAAAGGTGTTCATGCTCTCGAAGATTGCTATAATTTGGTTCCATCTGTTGTATCCACTTGTGGTACATAAAAGAGATCTTGGTGAATTGAAAAGTTGAAGAAATAACTATATTTCAACTCCGAGGACAATGGTTTCTTGTGTATTTCGCAATATAATGACCAAGAAGATTTTCAGGTTACTACAGATGGAATGAGCTCTCGAAACATTATGCCGTTAGCTTTATTACGGGTCCTTAATTTAATTTAATTGTATCACTCTTTTACGATGCAACTTGATAAACATGAAACTGGAGTATCAAACTGAACGTACCTGAATTAGTTTTGAAAATTCTTCATCATCTATGAAATCTTTCAATAATTCATGATATTTATTTCAGTAACAATAATGAATTCTAAAACACTTTCCGCCGTATTCACAAAGCATTCAATCTCCGTCCTAACTGAGGTCCTCAGTTAAGGATAAATTTGAATCGCAACCTCAGTTAACGAATTTAACGGTGGTGAAACAGGCCTGTTTCACGTTAATTTTCACGTTAACTGAGGTTGCGATTCAAACTTATCCTTAACTGAGGACCTACGTTAGGACTTAACGGAGATTGAATGCTTTGTGAATACGGAGGTATAGAGGGTGTCCCGTAAAGACCACGTCAAACGAAAACGGAATGTAGATCAGAATGTGCTCTATCTGATGTGAAAAAATCGTTCATATGAAAGTCTCACAGTTTTCGAGATATTTGATGTTTTATGAAAATGTTGAATTTTTACACTTAAAATGCTTTCTCTCTTGCGGAAGCTACAATTGAATACATTTTGAATCAGTTTTTACCGTAAATATTGTTGAATTATTACTTCAATTCATGCAATGAAAAATAGCACGAATATTATACAGGGATTCTGAAAAAAAAAATTGAAAATCACGTTCTGAAGGAAGTGTTTTTTTGTACTGAATTATATCTGACGTGGTATAAAAAAAATACACTAGACCTTTTCTGCATATTACGTTGAAAAGTTGCCCATTTTGTGAGGATTCCGAAAAGGTAAAATAAAGGTGATAACCTTCTTCACGAAAAAGGATATTCGAATGTTTATCGAAAATGGAACATTTCTGTGAAAAACTGATTTTTTCACCTTCTCCATAAATACTTCCATTTTGCACTTCCTGCTGAAAATAATAAATCAATAATTCAATAAAATGTTATTAAGATACCAATTCACTGACTGAGTTTTTTTATTTCTTTTTCTTTGCCTAAAGAACTCTCGAACATCGATATGTTGTGATGCGATTCAATGATTCAAACTTAAGGTATCTATGGAAACGTTAATTTTTATCTAGTGGAAGTTAATGCGTATCAGTTTACTGGGTAAAATGTCTACAGTAAATGTGTCGTATACTGCAAGAGAATACGCCGACATGCACCTTATTTATGGAGAAGTACGTCTTAATGCTAGAGCAGCATCGAGGCTTTATTCAGAGCGGTACCCCAATCGCCGACATCCTAATTACGAAGTTTTTATCCGGACCCAAAATGCAATTGTCGAAGATAGAGTTCCTGGGAGTCGTAAAAGTAGTGGCCGGCCTTCGATCGTGGAGGATGACACCATTTTGAATGAAGTCGAAAATAATCCTTCAGTATCAACCAGAATGGTAGAGCTCATGACAGGCATATCAAAATCAAGTGCCCATAGAATCCTGAAGAAACACAAATATCACCCCTACCATATTCAGCGAGTGCAACAACTACTACCAAGAGACTATCAAGCCCGAGTACAATTTTGTCAACAAATGTTGCTGAAACATACAGAAAATCCCGATTTTTTCAATAATATCCTTTGGACTGATGAGTCTCCCTGTACTCAAAGCGGGTATATCAATCTGCATAATCTTCATAGTTAGAACATCGAGAATCCGCACAATATAAGGCAAGATATATCTCAATATCGATTTACGGTGAATTTATGGACTGGAATATACGATGGAAAAATATTCGGTCCGACAGAATTGCCGCAATCATTAAACGGCACCAACTATTTGAATGTTCTAAGGAACAGTGCACCCTTACTCTTAGAAGATATACCACTGGAAATGCGACTTAATCTATGGTTTCAACATGACGGGTGCCCAGCACACTACAGTCGTCATGTTAGGGAATATTTAAACCAATCATATCCTCACCGGTGGATCGGAAGGGGCGGTGAAATTTTGTGGCCTCCCCGTTCACCAGACTTGAATCCTCTGGTTTTTTTTTACTGGGGTTTTTAAAAAAAATAAATTTATTCGAATCCCATAAGAGATGAAGCACAACTAAGGGACCGCATTCGTATTTCAGCAGCCAAATTAGCGGTTAGAAGTTTGTATGGTTTGAAAAGGTAATTTCTCAATAGATGCTGGGCATGTATTAGAGAAAGGGGTGATCATTTTGAGCATTTGCTCTAATAAGAATCCTGAATTTTTATTATTGATATTTTTATAAAGTTTCTCCACAATAGATTTGTTGATGTTGGGGGTCCTGTGCGATATTACATTATATCATTGCAATTAATGAATAGTTTCCCTTTGAAAGTAATTTAAGGACTAACTGACATTTTTCAAGAGAATTATTCAATATGTTACAGCAGAATCTGCAAAATGAAGGGATTTGTGGAATTTGCGGAATCCTCACAAAATGGGCAACTTTTCAGCGTAATATGCAGAAATGGTCTAGAGTCTTTTTGCGCGTATGTTCTGGGGAACATCGCGTTATAGTTTTGCCCAAATGTCTGTAACTTTCGAATTTTTTGACGAAATTGATCTCAAATGATTTAGTTCGACTCCCCGATGAAGAATTCGAGGTCAAATTTGATTCTGTACGTCCAGCCGTCCGGCCGTACGGCCGTCCGTTGCCACGATAATTTGAGAACGAAAAAAGCTAGCGACTTGAAATTTTCAGGGTGGGTGGCGCATCGCAATATGACGGACAAGTTCGTTAATGGGCATAATCGGCCCAGTGGTTTCCGAGTAATAATTTTGTTTTCAACCAATATAAATCCGATCAAATTGAAACTTGGTGAGTAGTTGTAGAATATGAACCTAAGCACGTTTGTGAAATTTTGGGTGAATCGTATGGCTAGAAAATTTTAAAAAAATTATTAAAAAATATTTTTTTCGTCACGATGACCTGTGAACGGAAAGAGATAGCGGCTTGAAAATTTCAGGTTATATTGTGCATATGAATGCCACATTTGAGTTCGTTTATGAGCATAATCGACCAAACGGTTTCAGAGTTATAGCCATCTGAAATTTGGTGGTTTTTTGTTCCTCATTAACTCGAAAAATACTGAACCGATTGAATTCAAGCATGGTTATTAGTTGTAGAATGCCAACGCGAAAATGTTTGCGAAATTTGGTGAGGATAGCATTTGTAGAAAATTTTTAATAAATCATTGAAAATAAAAAAAAAAAATTTATATATCAGTAACTATACGTTTGAAATTGCTGAAATTTTGCAAGAGCGTTCATTACCTAACTCTACTGCCAAGTTTCAAGTTTTAACACGATCGGTTGAATATTGTTGGAGATTCGAGCATTCTTGTGTGAGTTCAGTAGATGGGTGACCGTTGCCTCGATAACTTTCGAACCAAAGGAGATAGGGACTTGCAATTTTCAGGGTAGGTTGCGTATCCGAAAGGGAGAGTTGAGTTCGTTTTTGGGCATAATCGGTTTAACGGTTTCCGAGTTATATCCACCTGGAATATTGTTTCCTTGATAACTCAAAAAATAAATATTCGATTGAATTGAAGCTTGGTAACTAGTAGTAGAAAATCAACACAAAGACGTGTTTAAAATTCTGTAAGAACCGTACTCCTAGAAAATTTGAAAAAAATGACGAAAAAAAAAATTTTAAGAACAGCGCCACCAGAAAATTAAAAAAAAATCACGAAAAAAAAATTGGTTCAAGCACTGACGTGAAGTCAGAAGCTTTTGCGCGTATGTTCTATTGTCCATTCTTCTGTATTGGACACCCTTAATCGAATTTACCATGGTTAATTATGTCGTCCATTCTCCTGTATTGGACACTTAATTCGAATTTACCATGGTAAATTTGAATTAAGAGTGTCCAATACAGAAAAATGGACAACATAATTTACCATGGTAAATTCGATTAAGGGTGTCCAATACAGAAGAATGGACAATAGAACATACGCGCAAAAGCTTCTGACTTCACGTCAGTGCTTGAACCAATTTTTTTTATACCACGTCAGATAGAATTCAGTACAAAAAAAAAGCACTGATGTGAAGTCATTACTCTTTGGCGCGCGTGTTCACGGTGGCTAATTTGAATTGAATGATGAGTACTTCAAGCTCAGTGGATAGAGCGAGCCGAAGATCTACCCAAAGGATAGTGGACACCATTCACTGTCGGTTCAAAAACTAACAGTGCTGTATCTAAGCTGCCATCAGGATAGAGTACCAAAGGTGGAAAAGAACACAACTGACTCCCCTTAGTCGCACAAGCTCCTAGAAGATTTGGGAGGGTCAGTAAATCCTAATCATGTTTATAGCACGCGCGCCAAAGCAGATTGACTTAACTATGAAAGAAAAAGTGTAAAAAGTCAATCTGCTTTAACTTACAAATTTCAAACTAAATTTTTTTTTAAATGTAGTTTCTCCATAAAAATCCATTTATATCATTTTCAACTCTAACAAGCTAATACTTTCGGAGATATGACTTTTCGAAATTTCAATAATGAATCGTACTTCTATGTTTTCACAGTATTCTATAATTATTTTATCTATGAATTATTAATATGATCTGTGTTCATACTCGTACATGTCATCATGTTCTATAAGAGGCAGTCAAATTCATTTCAGCTATTTTAATTTCTCAGATTGCTCATTTAATCTTGATGAACAACAAATCTTGTTAAGGCTTGAACAAGAGCGCCAAAGCTCCTGTCCACAGGGCTTGAACCAATTTTGTTAATTAAAATTAAACTTTTCCACTCAATTATTATTTCACGATATTCAGATTATATTATATTGACAATTGACGTGTGTTGAAATTAAATAGGATCGAATGTCAGTGCTGTTTACCACGAAACAAAAAATATAACTAGAACCAATGCGGAAACGAGGTCATTACAGCACTGTTTTTAGTGCTGTAATGAACTCATTACGATACTGAAATAAAGAAAAATTATGCTAGTAACCGCTCAACACCAATTTAAGGGACATTCATTCTTTATATAATTACCGCCCCCACATATGAAAAATTGGGAACCATTCTTATGTCACTATACCCATTCCTGAACATTGATGCCTGAATATTCTGATATATCCATATAAAATAAGATCAATTTCTAACCTCACTGGAAGTAACAGTAGTCAAAGAGAAACAGGTGAATATGCAACGAATGTAGTATCAAATATATTTATAATTTATACAGGGTGTTTCAGAAAAACGCTAGAGAATTTGAAGGGTTGATTCTTGGAAACCACAAAAAATATCAAAATAAATTTTGGAACATTGACATAACTCTTCAAACTCTGTAACCTATTGTTTAAATAGTTTTTCAAAATGGTCAGGGGTGGAGAATACAGGGTACCGTTGGGTTTATTTACCGATATTTATGAAGGAGGATATTATTGGTCGTTAAGAATACAATAAAGAATTAATTTGAACAAGTTTTCTCCCTTGAATCAATTTGATATTCCCAAGCAAATTCAAAATAAATGGAGATGATTTTTTCAATACATAATTTCAGAAAAAGGCATCGGTATAATTAATGACTATTAAATAGGGCCTTTCTTTTCTCCATCACGCTAGGACGAAGCAACTTACCGCCAAGTTCTTGAGGTACATTAAACTCCATTATTAAAACACTTACCTTTACCACTAGGGACCAAATGTGGTTTACGTATCAATGTGATTCAACCCATTCCTATATTCTAGCTTGAGAATATTTATGTGAAGTCTTCCGTGATCATTTGATTGGTCGTGGAGGTCCCCGGGCATGCCCCCAAGCTCACCAGAGCGGAACCCACTTCATTTCTGTGTGTGGGAATTATTTTGCTAATACGTGCTTCAATAAGAGGAAGAGCGGAACTTTGTGTTATATCCAATGGAAGTCACTTTTAGAAATGTTTATGAAATTACATTGAGTTTTTGGCGCTCTTGCTCCTCGGAACAGAGTGCTTATCAATATACCCTAATGTCTGTAATTTTCGATTTTTTTTATGAAAATGGTCTTGAACGATTTGGTTTGACTCACTGATCAAGAATCTGAGGTCAAAATTGATTATGTCTGGCCATCCCTCCGTTAACATGATAATTCTCGAATGGATTGAGCTATATAGGCAGTTGAAATGTTCAGAATGGGTTCAAGAGATAAATATCTCGATTGTTCGTTATTGGGCAGAGTCGGCATGGAGTTGGAGTTGGAGTTGGAGTTGGAGTTGGAGTTGGAGTTGGAGTTGGAGTTGGAGTTGGAGTTGGAGTTGGAGTTGGAGTTGGAGTTGGAGTTGGAGTTGGAGTTGGAGTTGGAGTTGGAGTTGGAGTTGGAGTTGGAGTTGGAGTTGAAGTTGGAGTTGGAGTTGGAGTTGGAGTTGGAGTTGGAGTTGGAGTTGGAGTTGGAGTTGGAGTTGGAGTTGGAGTTGGAGTTGGAGTTGGAGTTGGAGTTGGAGTTGGAGTTGGAGTTGGAGTTGGAGTTGGAGTTGGAGTTGGAGTTGGAGTTGGAGTTGGAGTTGGAGTTGGAGTTGGAGTTGGAGTTGGAGTTGGAGTTGGAGTTGGAGTTGGAGTTGGAGTTGGAGTTGGAGTTGGAGTTGGAGTTGGAGTTGGAGTTGGAGTTGGAGTTGGAGTTGGAGTTGGAGTTGGAGTTGGAGTTGGAGTTGGAGTTGGAGTTGGAGTTGGAGTTGGAGTTGGAGTTGGAGTTGGAGTTGGAGTTGGAGTTGGAGTTGGAGTTGGAGTTGGAGTTGGAGTTGGAGTTGGAGTTGGAGTTGGAGTTGGAGTTGGAGTTGGAGTTGGAGTTGGAGTTGGAGTTGGAGTTGGAGTTGGAGTTGGAGTTGGAGTTGGAGTTGGAGTTGGAGTTGGAGTTGGAGTTGGAGTTGGAGTTGGAGTTGGAGTTGGAGTTGGAGTTGGAGTTGGAGTTGGAGTTGGAGTTGGAGTTGGAGTTGGAGTTGGAATTGGAGTTGGAGTTGAAGTTGGAGTTGGAGTTGGAGTTGGAGTTGGAGTTGGAGTTGGAGTTGGAGTTGGAGTTGGAGTTGGAGTTGGAGTTGGAGTTGGAGTTGGAGTTGGAGTTGGAGTTGGAGTTGGAGTTGGAGTTGGAGTTGGAGTTGGAGTTGGAGTTGGGGTTGGGGTTGGGGTTGGGGTTGGGGTTGGGGTTGGGGTTGGGGTTGGGGTTGGGGTTGGGGTTGTTGTTGGGGTTTGGAATTGGAGTTGGAGTTGGAGTTGGAGTTGGAGTTGGAGTTGGAGTTGGAGATGGAGTTGGAGTTGGAGTTGGAGTTGGAGTTGGAGTTGGAGTTGGAGTTGGAGTTGGAGTTGGAGTTGGAGTTGGAGTTGGAGTTGGAGTTGGAGTTGGAGTTGGAGTTGGAGTTGGAGTTGGAGTTGGAGTTGGAGTTGGAGTTGGAGTTGGAGTTGGAGTTGGAGTTGGAGTTGGAGTTGGAGTTGGAGTTGGAGTTGGAGTTGGAGTTGGAGTTGGAGTTGGAGTTGGAGTTGGAGTTGGAGTTGGAGTTGGAGTTGGAGTTGGAGTTGGAGTTGGAGTTGGAGTTGGAGTTGGAGTTGGAGTTGGAGTTGGAGTTGGAGTTGGAGTTGGAGTTGGAGTTGGAGTTGTAGTTGGAGTTGGAGTTGGAGTTGGAGTTGGAGTTGGAGTTGGAGTTGGAGTTGGAGTTGGAGTTGGAGTTGGAGTTGGAGTTGGAGTTGGAGTTGGAGTTGGAGTTGGAGTTGGAGTTGGAGTTGGAGTTGGAGTTGGAGTTGGAGTTGGAGTTGGAGTTGGAGTTGGAGTTGGAGTTGTTGATGTTTTAAATAGGCTATCGATGTCGATACATTTTTTAATAGAATTGAACAATTTGGTAAGTTTTCAAAGAATACCTTCCCAGTAGGTAGATCATTGAGTGTTCTTGGCGTATTCCTCATAACACTTTCGAAACATTGAAAAGCTTCATTTCTTTACCAGTTTTATTATACATAGTTCCACAGATGTATACAATAGTTGTTCACATCTTCACTACAAGGAGCACAAGAGAATAAATTTCTCCAGATGTTCAGATAGAGACGAAATTTTCAAAGCACTGGGATTTAGAGACAATAAAAATTGTCCGTTAAGTATTTAATTCATAATGGCATCCGTTTTTATGGTTGTGAATTCTTTTTCTCCCTGAAAAATAATCTCAATTATCGCAAGGTCATAACGAATTAATAATCTTCTAAAAAATCGTGTATTCCTAATACGATCGATGCATAATATAGACAAAATATATTGGTAATTGTAGTGGATACATTTCATATTAAATTGTTTTCTGTGGGTGTTGAAAAAAGTCGAGTCGTATATAAAACTTCATAAAATAAATATAACGAGACCAAAAACGAGACTCTCGTGTTGCGCTTTATGTAGTCTCGGTATCGCCTATAATATTTATGAAAACGTCTCGTCTCGTCTCACTTTCACGAGACGAGAACGAGACGAGACGAGAAAAATCTAGCTCTCGCGTGAAGCCCTACAAAATTTCATGGCCAACCGGGAGACTCTATAAAAGTGAATGGAGTATAGGTAATTTATTCCTTATTATGCGTGTTCAAGATTCAACTGACTATAAGAAAAACTTAATTGACAATTTCAACTAGACAACCCTAGTTCTGGAAACATAATATCGAGAGAAAACAAATTCCCCATATTCAAAGCTAACAATAGTACTTGTTTTCATGAATGAATACAATATGCTAACTAACTTCATATCGCAGCACTCTATTATGAAGTAGTTAGAAATTTCGTTTAACACGCTTTTCATGTTGAGAATTTCCTCAAGCATCCCTAGCGTCGGAACCTAAATGGCGCAGTCGAAATTTACAATATAACTCGAAGTCAAACCGAAGTAAGTTTGAAACTTCGTTAACGAGTCAGCGTTAATCATAGTTTAAATTGCGGACAAACCCTTCAGTTACATCCAAACGACATCCACTCGGCTAATCGCATGAAAATACCCAGGGGTATACTGTGAAGAATCATCCCTCCGGAATTTCATAGATGTTTTACTCGTCAATGCAAGAAGAAACAAGATTTTGGCATGTATTCATACCAAAAGAAAAGTTATAGTGCTGGTTAGTAACTCATGCAGTAGAAGTTCTGTGCAAATCTAACACTCTGCCAAACGCAAAAATGAATAAAAAATTGCAACGAATATTTCCCTCATACATAGAACTTCTCATGACAAGAATGCAATTATCGAAAAATTACAGCGATTATTTTTTGACGTTTCTTAAAACCAATGAAATGCTTCTTTATTTGTCACAAGGGTAAGTTTCAACTTACCTTGTCATCATTATAGTGGGAATAAATCTCTTGTGATTATTCTCGGGAATAATCACTGTGGCTTTTATTTGCCTAGCAAATGTCAGATAGTTGTCAAAATAATTACCTAATTGTGTCAACGCGATATATGAAATGTAAATTTGTGAATCCTAAAATAATCTAGTCAAATATAACTCGCGAGTTCCATAGATTAGAAAATAATTTGACAGATTTTGTTCAAACTTGTTGCCATTTGGAAATAGCCAATCGAGCCCTGCGGGCTCGTCTGCGGGCTCGTCTGCGGGCCTTCATGGTTATTGCCTGGCAAAGTTTTCAAAGAATCTGTGAAATTATTTTCAATTTATTCTCACTCTCTTGTTATATTATACTGATAATTGCACTGCAGAGCGAAAATTGCATCCGAAAACATCCCGTTGCCTTGACAACACCTACAATACAAACAGATAAACTCCAAAGTGTCAAAAATTGTCGCGTTTCAGTGAATGCGCAATAAGTTGATCGAAGAAAATAAAATTAAAAATCAGCCGAAAAATTGATGTGAGATTGACGGTAAATTGGTTCTATATGCGTGATGGACTGATGATCCGGATTGATGGTAATACTGATGTTAGATTGATGCGAGAATGATGCCAGACTGAATGTGTGAATGTGTTGGGACATTCAGCGTTCAGCATTCGCGCACAGTTATCACGTCTAGCCGTCAAGTAGGTTTTGTGCAGTGCATTAAAATTGACTGTTATATCCACAATTAATACAGGTATGCCACTCAGCGACTGACATTTAATGACCAAGGTCCCGTTGATTTGGTAAATATTTGGAATAGTTAGCGATGGGTTAATTTGTAAACCTGCTAACTTTTCAGGAAATCGGAATAACTATTTTGATTTGATTTAACTTATGTTTCAGAATTTTGTTGGTACTTGTTCTATATAGATGGAAACATAGCACTGTCTCATCGAGAAAAATACTTCATTCAACACCTAATTATGGATTTTTACCCAACACTGTATTAGAAATTTAAATTTTCGTAAAATGTAGTTAGCCGGTATGCACTCCAACTCATCAAAAGGATCAAAACTTGGTTCAAGCACTGAGGTCAACAGCTTTTTCGCGCATGTTCTATCGATATAGACAGTTTTCTGGCGCTCTTGTTCATCGGAACCGGGTGCTTATCAATTTGCCCAAATGTCTGTAGTTTTCGAATTTTCGGCAGAAAATGGTCTCCAACATTTTGGTTCGACTAACTAATCAAGAACCGAAATCTGTTCTTTCTGGCCGGCCTTCCATTAACATGAGAACACTCGAACGGAATGAGCTGGGCAGTTGGAATTATCAGGGTAGGTTAGGGAGATAAATATCTCAGTTGAGTTTGTTATTGAGCAAAATCGGCGTGTTGTTTTTTTTTAATTACAAATTTCAAAATGAATTTTTTTAAGATGCAGTTCCACCATAAAAATCCACTGATATAATTTTCAACTCTGAAGAGCTAATACTTTCGGAGACATGATATTTCAAAATTTTAGTAATACAGGCGCTACATCAGTTCATATATGTCATCTTATCTACCTACAACAAACATGTGAAGTTTATTTCTGTTCTGTAAAACAAAGCATGAGTGAACGCAAAATTACCAATTATAGGATATTATATGTTTTGTGTGATATACCCCTACCCTATATGACCTTGGATAATCGATATGTTGATGGAAATATATACTTTGGTAAGTTTATAAAATTGGGTTCAGAATATCTTCAGCAAAAACAAAATTGAAACATTGGCTAAGTTTCAATTGATATAATATAATTTTTAGAGTAGATTTGAGGAATATCTCGGATTAGTTTAATTTTAATTTAGTTTCTTTTATGATGCAGTTCTTTTATAAGAATCCATTGATTTCTTTACCAAATCTGAGAAACTAATAACTTCGGAGATGATTTGTGAAAGATTTAACAAGAGCGGAAAAGCTCCTGTTCACAAGGCTTTCCCACATTTACTATATAACTGATTATGCTGCGTGAATCCACACTTACTAGTTAATCCGCCGTATTCACAAAGCATTCAATCTCCGTTAAGTCCTAACTGAGGTCCTCAGTTAAGGATAAATAAGAATCGCAACCTCAATTAACGTATGTAACGGTGGTGGAACAGGTCTGTTTCACGTTAATTTTCACTTAAACTGAGGTTGTGATTCTTATTTATCCTTAACTGAGTACCTCAGTTAGGACTTAACGGAGATTGAATGCTTTGTGAATACGGCGGAATATCTGCTACATACATTGCGATTTTCCGGCTGCGGAAGTTCGTCACCGGAATTTCGGGATGACGACAATACATAGATTGAAACGATAGCTTTCATACAATTTCCAGTGTGTGTTACTTCAACAGCAGCTTGCCAACCATCCCAAAATTCTGGCGCTGTATTTCCGCAGCCGACAAAACGCAATGTATGAAGCAAGCCTTGAGATGCGTATAAATTACGCGCGGCAAACCCTCGAACATTTATACGCGAGGCGGCATCACGCTGTGTAAACAGGGTTGCTGCGCGAGGCAATACCGTATGAACCGAAGAGATGGAAAATGGCCGAAGTCATCGTTTTTAATAAACCTGGAAAAAAAGAAAATTCCTACAAAACTACAGGCCAAATAGCCTCCTCTCCTCCTTAGGGAAAGTAGTGGAAAGAGCTTTTGCCAAAAGATTAATTGAGGTAACAGAAGAACTGAACCTCATGCCACCTGAAAAATTTGCATTCAGAAGAGATCATTCTAAAGAACCTTTACTCAATTACTGAGGCTCACATAATATATCACGGAAGGCTTTCATAATAAACAAGCAATCAGACTTGTCCAATTGGATGTTGAGAGGGCATTCGATGGAGTATGGTACGGAGGAATGGATTATGAAATGAAGACTGCATGATACTCGAGCAAAATGTGCAAGATTATCTGAAACTATCTGAGACAGGAATATCTATGTCAAAATAGAGGATGAATCCTCCTCTATTAGATAACTATAGAAGCAAGAGTGCCCCAAGGATCCGTCCTGGACCCACTTCTGTATAATATCTATTTCCACGACATGCCAAAATATAGGCACCATGGTAATACTCCACACAGATGACACAGGAATTACCTTCAGACATATAGGAGAGCAGATGTCATACAATGAAGACTACAGGAAGCAACCGAAGAATTAAATGGTGCATAAAATGGAAAATCCAGATGAATGGACGTAAAATGGCAAAATGAGGCACAATATCTAGGGGTGATACTAGATAGAAGACTAATATGGAAAAGCCACATATAATCAGCAGTCGACAAAACAAACGAGGCGATAAGCTTACTATATCCGCTAATAGGAAGAAAGAGCCGCATGAATAACAATATAAAACTGACGATCACTAATACTGCGTGGAGCTTCGCAGCCGAAAGCCATATCAAGAGGATACAACCGACAGAAGATCATTGATAAGAAGGGCAATGGACGTACCAACAAATACTCAAAGACCTAGAATGGGAGCCGATCACAACTTCTATGAAGAAACTAGCACTGACGTGAAGTCAGGAGCTTTGCACGTATGTTCTATTGTCCATTCTCCTGTATTGGACACTCTGAATCGAATTTACCATGGTTTTATTCTTCTATTTTTTTTTATTTCAGCTGTCCGGAAAGAATCAAATTTGAACTCGAATTCTTCATCGGGCAGTCGAACCCAATCGTTTGAGACCATTTTCGGCAAAAAATTCGAAAATTACAGACATTCGTCTAAAATGATAACGCGATGTTTCCCAGAACATACGCGCAAGAAGCTGATCACAACCAATGAGGAGCTGAAAAGAATTGTGATCTACGAACCAAACGAAGATGCGAAAAATATGAAATCTTACTACAAAAGGCCCAGAGTCCAACTACTGGGAGAATGAAATCAAATATATTGTTTAATAGAACTTACGCGCAAAAGCTCCTGACGTCACATAAGTGCTTGGACCAATTTTTCACAAATATATACGAACTACTTTCGAATATTTAACCCGTAACTGGTGACGTACCATTTTAGTTACGTGGAGAGTGACATGGAGTCTCACAGACTCCTTTACTGAATTTTGACTAGTGTCAAAACTGAACTTCTTCAGTAAAAACAGCTATTACTTATATCTCATTTACCTATTTAAAAAGATATGTGTACCTGAATTCGTCAAATTTGGAAAAAACTGCATTCGACACATAAAATATTAAAAAAAAAAAAAAGCACTGACGTGTAGTCAGTACTCTTTGGCGCGCGTGTTCACGGTGGCTAATTTGAATTGAATGATGAGTACTTCAAGCTCAGTAGATAGAGCGAGCCGAAGATCTACCCAAAGGATAGTGGACACCATTCACTGTCGGTTCAAAAATTAACAGTGCTGTATCTAAGCTGCCATCAGGATAGATTAACAAAGTTGGAAAAGAACACAAGTGACTCTCCTTAGTCGCACAAGCTCCTAGAATATTTGGGAGGGTCAGTATAATCCTAATCATGTTAATCGCACGCGCGCCAAAGCAGATTGACTTTTTACACTTTTTCTTTCATTGTTAAGTCAATCTGCTTTTGCGCGCGTGCGATTAACATGATTAGGATTATACTGACCCTCCCAAATATTCTAGGAGCTTGTGCGAGTTAATGCAGTTAAATCACTGATGGTCTGCTCATGCGCATAACGAAAAATGCCCGTAAGGGGTAACATCAATTTCGAAATTAGCCCCAGGGCCACGATACGGACACTTTAACTCGGAAACAACGCTACATCCCCCAATCTGACTTGTCCTTGCACTGAATTGCCATGAATATTCTTTTAAAACCTCACAATATCGGGTCAGCACTCCCAACATAACCCATACAACCCAAAAACAGTCACTTCTCTTCTGAGCATGCGCAATCTACTTGCGGCTGAAAGTCCTCCCAAAATCACACACCTTACAAAAAACTCCGATTCTCCAACACTAGTGGTTCGGGAGATAACGCATCTTCAATCTACGCATGCGCAGACCCTCACCAGGGGATTCTATAGAGAAATAGCATCTGCCACCCCAAAACCCCAATCCTCTCTGACGAAAACTTCAGCAGAGAAATCACTAAAACCTCACAATATCGACTCAGCACTCCCAACATAACCCATCCAACCCAAAAACTGTCACTTCTCTTCTGCGCATGCGCAATCTACTCGCGGCTAAAAGTCCTCTCAAAATAACACACCTTACAAAAAACTCCGATTCTCCAACACTAGTGGTTCGGGAGATATCGCATCTTTAATCTACGCATGCGCAGACCCTCATCAGGGATAAGGATTCTATGGAGGAATCGCATACGCCACCCCAAAACCCCAATCCTCTCTGACGAAAACTACAGCAGTTAAATGACTTCTCATCTGCGCATGCGCACAACGAAAAATGCCCGGATAAGGCAGCATGAACCTCAAAAAAATAGGTTTCGGCATTTTAAGCAAAATATTCCGCGAAATAGTAGTAATTTTTTGATTTTTTTCATGTCACGTGATCTTCACGAAATTTTGCAAAAGTGTTCGCATTGGTCTTTTGCATCTAACTACTGAGTTTCAATTTAATCAGATCCGTATTTTTCGAGTTATCGTGAAAACAAAATTTAAAAATTTTTGAAAATTTTTTTTGCCACTTTAGGGCCGTCCGGTCAAAACAAAACTTCGCATGCAGATGAAGGTCATGATTCTACAATTTGATGCCAAATTTCAGAAAGATCGAGTGATCGGTTCCGGAAATATACATAAAAAACGTTTTGACTAAAAACGGCCTTAACTCCGAAACCGCTCGGTGGATTTCGCCCGTTAACGAACTTGTCCGAGATATTTACGCTACAAAACTACCCTGAAATTTTCAACGCTCTAAGTCGTTCCGTTCGAGAGTAATCGTGCTAACGGCCGGCCGGCCGGACCGGACGGACAGAATTGAATTTGACCTCGAATTCTTCATCAGGGAGTCGAACCCAATCGTTTGAGACCATTTTCGAAAAAAAATTCGAAAAATACAGACATTGTGACGAAATGATAGCACGCTGTTCCTTGCGGAACACGCGCGCAAAAAGACATCTGGTCAGGTTTAAAATATAACAATGAATGAAATATATACGTATATTTTTTATGTCTAATTATATATCAGAACTAAATTTTGGTATTCAATAGAACGATAAAGGAACATCTTATTTTTTGGGAAATCGAAAGAAAATTATCAAACATAAAAAAAAACAACAATACATAGAAATCGGATAAAATAATAAAAAAAAATTGTCTTTATTTTTTTAGCCACCGGATATCAAATGTGTTCATAGCGTCTTCTCATGTAGGAAAATGCACCTACAAGAAAGAGGTTCTGGAGAAGGAGGAAACCAAAAGAGAAACACTCTGGCGGAATCTTCCAGGTTTGGTTCATTCCAAAAAGTTCCTTAGGAACTTTAAAGAAGTGAGATCCAAAAGGTATCTGAATCTCTGTAAGAATAAGTTACACCTGGTCACTGGCTTCCTCACAGGACACTGTCGCCTCAGGAAGCATTTGATGAGAATAGGTTTATCAGATACTGACGAGTGCAGATTCTGTGGGGAGGAGGAAGAAACTCCTCTTCACCTTGTTACAGAATGCCTCGCCATTGCAAGTCAGCGAAAGGAATGCTTTAGACAGGAAACTTGTAGGAGTGAAGACGTAATATCCTTGAAGCCTTCCCAGATATTGAGGTTCATTTATACTCTGGAACTGGAGGGCGAGCTGTAGATGGCGTAATGGTGAGAACAGCTCTGATGGGGGGCACAATAGATCTCAAGGTCGCGGTGCAACGTAACCCCTTATCAATAATAATAAATAATAATAATGTGGGGACGAACTAAACTCCTTGCTAAAGTCTTCATAAAATCTTTTTTCCCCAATGGTTGATTATTTTTGTTACACCCATACATTCTGTATGTGTTGACTGTGATACTTGTGATCAAGTATTTTATGAAACAACGCTGTGTTCTTCTGGATGAGCGATAAATAGTACATTTTTCGTCAAGGGCATCTACACCTCCCTTTTTCATACTATAAAAGTTAATTATTTCAGGATTTCCAGTTTCTGGATGGTTATCTATGGTATGCTTTTCTGTCGCAAAATAATACATTAACGGTGATGTGGACTCAGTGGAGCCTCTGGGACTCTGAGGTGTTGTTAACACGAAGATGGTTGATTGAATATTGACGATGAAGCAGTTAAAATGGACTTTCCCCATTTCTAGGAAGGTACTAGATGGCGCGTAACTATCGCTTAAACGTTTCAAGAGATTTTCATATTTTTAAATCACAAGTGACTCCACCTTACCTGTTAAGGGGTAAGGAGAGAATCGCCTGCAGCGTACGATGTACGACGAACGATTTTGTTCATTTTGTTTTCAAATTTTACATACCTTCCTTCAAAATGATAAATGTGAAGTGAAGAATTTCAGGGTATGTAGTAAACATATTTCTGCTGGAGATTTCCAAGGGTTTATCATTCGAGATAATATTGAACCAAAACAACATCATTCTGCTTCACACACATCTTTATGTCGATATTCTACAACTAATTACCAAGCTTCAATTCGATCGAGTCAATATTTTTTGAGTTATCGAGGAAATAATATTTCAGTTGGGCATAACTCCGAAACCGTTTTACTGATTATGAAAAAAAATTCACTTAACTCTCCCATTCGGATGCGCAACCTACCTTCAAAATTGCAAGTCCCTATCTCCTTTCGTTCAAAAGTTATCGAGGCAACGGTCACCACTCCAGAGACTGAACCCACACAAGGCTGCTCGGATCTCCAACCATATAGATCCGATCGTGCTCAAACTTGAAACTTGGCTGCAGAGTTAGGTTCTGAAGTCTCTCGCAAAATGTCAGCGATGTCGGACGGATAGTTTCTGATATATATAATTTTTTTCTACGATTTTCTAGTGATATAATCCTCACGAAATTCCGCAAGAATTTTCACATTGGCATTCTATAACTAATAAACTTGTATGAATTGGATCGGTTTTGTATTTTTCGAGTTTTTCAGGAAATAACAACCAAATTTCAGATGAGTGTAACTCCAAAACCGTTTTACCAATTATACCTATAAACTATCTCAAATATCGCATTCAGATGCACAACCTAGCCTGAAAATTTCAAGTCGCTATCTCTTTCCGTTCTCAGGTTATCGGGACACGAATAATATTTTTAATAATTTCTTCAATATTTTCTAGTGATATGATTCTCACAAAATTTCACATATGTCTGTAGGTTTCTATACTACAACTACTCACCAAGTTTCAATGCGATCGGACCAGTATTGATTAAAAGCAAATTCATTACTCGGAAATTGTTGGGCCGATTATTCTCATTAACGAACTTGTCCGTCGTATTGGAACACGCCACCTACCCTGAAAATTTGAAGTAGCTATCTCGTTCCAGTCTCAAGTTATCGCGGCAATAGACCGCCGGCCAGCCGGTTGGACATAATCAAATTTGACCTCGAATTCTTCATCAGTGAGTCGAACTCAATCTTTTGAGACCATTTTCAACAAAAAATTCGAAAATTGCAGCCATTTGGACAAAATGATAACGCGATGTTCCCCAGAACATACGCGCAAAAATCAGGTAGTACTCCTAGTTACCCTGGGACAACAACTCTGGAATATATTTCAGGAGAACCAATAAACGAGTCGACATAAGATTCCGAATGTCTTTTGTCAATATTCTGGTGCCTCTTCCGAATTATTAACTGCAATTTCCTGGTGTTTTCAGGTGTTTCTCAGTTTTGAAACAACGTTGTACATACCTAATGGATAAATGTAATTGAAACTTTTCAATTGGAAAATAATAATCGTTTGTGTAAAAGACTAGTGTAATATACAGGGTGAGTCTTTGACCACTGCATTAATTTTAAACAAAGATTCCTCTCATTAAATGAACTCTTTTTTCATTTACCATTTTTCCAGATTCGGCTCAGGTAAAAAGTTACAAGCGTTTAAAGATTTCACAATGTGCTAATACACTTCCGCATATGAATTATCTATGACATTGTTGGCGGACGAGAATAAGGCATGGTAACGTGGTTTACAGCTTGATTCGGGATTCCAACGCTCAGGGACGGATCCATAAAAGTAGTGAAATTTCTGGAGTTTTCCATTTTGAAACATTCAATGAAGAATATCTCAAAAACGGTGCGTTTAAGGAGAAATTATGAAGAATAATATAATGTTCTAAAACGATGGAATATTCTTGAAATGACTCAAGAAAAACTTTATATGCTTTCTTTATGCTAATTTCGATCAGTTTTATGAATCCACGAGTCCATAACTAGAAAACCAGTAGAAGTAGAAAATAACTAATATTTGGAAAATATGTATCATAGTTATAGGAAACTTTACGCCAACATTCATTTTATTCTAAAAAAGGATAACAAAGCTACAAAATAAAAACGATTTTTTTTTCAAAATTTCAACAGCCTGTATCTTTTTACCTGAGCTGAATTTGGAAAAATGTTAAATGAAAAAAGTGTTTCATTTGATGAGAGGAATCTTTGGTTAAAATTAATGCAGTGGTCAAAGACTTACCCTGTATATTATTATTCTATAATATAGATTATGTTACTTCAAAGTCCAGTACATTCAATATCTTTTTATCCCTCCCCTTTTTTCAATTTATATTATATTAATTTCTTGGGGTGGCCTCACTTTTTAATTATAGTGAATAAGTTGGGAACATGGTGTATCCTCATCGCGGCCTCTTAAGCAACCATCTTGTTAAGCGATGTGAACCATTAATGATGCCATATGGGGTGTTTCGCGAGGGGATCTTTCACAAGGGGATAAAAATATGCACTTTATCGTTAGACCACATAGAATTTCGATCTGAGTAAGATGTGGGGTCGGTAATTCGATAAGTTTTAATTGGAGAACCCCTAATATGAATTCCAAATGATTCGAGTGGTGTGGTTTCAGAAAATAATTAATCTGCGGATTAGAATTGCTGACTTCGCATTTTCTTCATATATTTCGTGGAATACAATTTGAGCTTCCTGAATATATAGAAATTACCTATTCTGGCGAAAAAAATAGAGCTGAATCATAACAATATTATATATGCCTAACGAATTTCGTCCTTGCTGTTAATACTGGGAAAAGGGATCTTGGCTTTAGGATTGGTAATGGGGTGAATTATACACTTCCTTCAAGTTGTCAACGTTTTAATCCTCTTTTGGGATCTTCGTCAGGACTGTAAGAATATTTATTTGTTTGAAATTCGTACAAATGATCAATCCTATAATACAGGAACAACAGTACAAGAAAAAGAGTATTAATTGTATTGCACCGCTGTTCCTGTATTGAAGGATTGATCAATTGTCCGAATTTCAAACAAAGAAATATTCTTACAGTTATAAAGAAGATCCCAAAAAAGGATCGAAACGTCGACAACTTGAAGGAAGTATATCATTCACCCCATTACCAGTCCTAAATCCAAGTTCCCTTTCCCCAGTATTAACAGCAAGGACGAAATTCGTTAGGCATGAAAATGAACACCGGCTTTTTTCAGAACATCACCATTGAACATAGGGTATGATGCTGTGAGGTTGTTGAAATCTTGGATGAATATCAATTGGAGATCAGCTTTAGTGAGGAATAGAAGAATTTATTCATTGTCTTGTAGAACAAAAAACGTTTCACCTAAACACATTGCGAATAACATTAAATGCCTCGATACGTTATCCACAGAGGAAAGTCCGTATATAAATGAAATCGAAAAAATCAAAACCAGATTTCAAATCTCAGTTTTGAATTTAGAAATAAAAATCACTTTGTGGAAATTGAAAATACTTGAAAAAGAAGAATCATCAATCAAAGCTAAAATTGATAATCAGATACCTATAGATGTTTCCACAGCGTTTTTTCGGAAAACACACGAGACATATGACAAAAATTTTATCTTTATCAAAAACAATAACTTGAAGAAAATTCAAAGTTTATGTAATGAAAGGGCTACATTCAGATTGGAAACCAAAAAAAAACTTTCTTCTTAACTATACGAACATACAATTACCTGAATCAGTTATGCAGAACCTTGGCGTAGGTCCAAAGTTCAATATCCCTGTTCACTCAGGTTCTAAATACAGATTGAATGTCAACATAATTAAAGACTTTGAATAAATCTTGAATAGTCAATCCAATTTCACTGAGGCATCAAAAAATAACCTCATATCTTCTTTCACTAATATTACAACAAATCATTGTCATAAAATGAAAAGAAGTAGCAGAGAGAATAATATATTTCTGACTAACCTGATTGCAACAAACAAAAAAAATCTTAGGGACCATCTGGAGAGTATTGTATCTAGAGCAGATAAAGGAAACAGTACAGTTTTCATGTACAAAAGTGATTAAATGACAGCTATGAGTGAATTAGTGAAAGATGAAAGTACATATAAGAACCTCAAAAATGATCCCACCTCAAAGTTTCAAACAAAAAGTAACGAATTAGTAAGAGAACTTTTCATCCAACAAATCATAAATGACCACATAATGAAAAAACTTAAAACATAAAAATTGGTTCAAGCACTGACGTGAAGTCAGAAGCTTTTGCGCGTATGTTCTATTGTCCATTCTTCTGTATTGGACACCCTTAATCGAATTTACCATGGTAAATTATGTTGTCCATTCTCCTGTATTGGACACTCTTAATTCAAATTTACCATGGTAAATTCGAATTAAGTGTCCAATACAGGAGAATGGACGACATAATTAACCATGGTAAATTCGATTAAGTGTGTCCAATACAGAAGCATGGACAATAGAACATACGCGCAAAAGCTTCTGACTTCACGTCAGTGCTTGAACCAATTTTTTTTTCGTGATTTTTTTTTAATATTCTGGTGGCGCTGTTCTTAAAATTTTTTTTTTTCGTCATTTTTTTCAAATTTTCTAGGAGTACGGTTCTTACAGAATTTTAAACACGTCTTTATGTTGATTTTCTACTACTAGTTACCAAGCTTCAATTCAATCGAATATTTATTTTTTGAGTTATCAAGGAAACAATATTCCAGGTGGATATAACTCGGAAACCGTTAAACTGATTATGCCCAAAAACGAACTCAACTCTCCCTTTCGGATACGCAACCTACCCTGAAAATTGCAAGTCCCTATCTCCTTTGGTTCGAAAGTTATCGAGGCAACGGTCACCCATCTACTGAACTCACACAAGAATGCTCGAATCTCCAACAATATTCAACCGATCGTGTTAAAACTTGAAACTTGGCAGTAGAGTTAGGTAATGAACGCTCTTGCAAAATCTCAGCAATTTCAAACGTATAGTTACTGATATATAGAATTTTTTTTTTTATTTTCAATGATTTATTAAAATTTTTCTACAAATGCTATCCTCACCAAATTTCGCAAACATTTTTGCGTTGGCATTCTACAACTAATAACCATGTTTGAATTCAATCGGTTCAGTATTTTTCGAGTTAATGAGGAACAAAAAACCACCAAATTTCAGATGGCTATAACTCTGAAACCGTTTGGTCGATTATGCTCATGAACAAACTCAAATGTGGCATTCATATGCACAACATAACCTGAAATTTTCAAGCCGCTATCTCTTTCCGTTCTCAGGTTATCGTGACAAAAAAAATATTTTTTAATAATTTTTTTAAAATTTTCTAGCCATTCGATTCACCCAAAATTTCACAAACGTGCTTAGGTTCATATTCTACAACTACTCACCAAGTTTCAATTCTATCGGATTTATATTGGTTGAAAACAAAATTATTACTCGGACACCACTGGACCGATTATGCCCATTAACGAACTTGTCCGTCGTATTGCGATGCGCCACCCACCCTGAAAATTTCAAGTCGCTAGCTCTTTTCGTTCTCAAATTATCGTGGCAACGGACGGCCGTACGGCCGGACGGACAGAATCAAATTTGACCTCGAATTCTTCATCGGGGAGTCGAACTAAATCGTTTGAGACCAATTTCGTCAAAAAATTCGAAAGTTACAGACATTTGGGCAAAACTGTAACGCGATGTTCCCCAGAACATACGCGCAATAATGCTGTACCACCAAGACTGTATAGACTGAGAAGAACTCACAAACCTAATCTTAGCATGAGACCAATAATTGTAGTTGTTAGAATTCCTCTACATATAACTTGTCCAATTTTGTTCAACAAATTTTATCCTCTTGGACCACAACGTTTGACGTACTATAATGTGAGAAACTCTTTGGAACTTGTTGACTTCGTGAAAATGGTACAACTGCCCCCAATTTATGTTCTGGTGTCATTGGACGTTGTTTCTTTGTACACCTATATACCAAAATAACTGGTTTTAAGCATAATAAAAGAAAAATGGTCTCATAAATCAGCCTACACAGAATTAAACAAAGCGCTATTATGTAAAATAGTAGATTTAATTTTTGAATCTAGTTACTTAACGTTTAGTGAACAAACATACCTACAGGTCGAAGGCACAGCGATGGGTAACCCTGTGAGTCCTACCTTAGCAAACATAGTTATGAACCAACTTATCTCCAAATGCGTTAAAAAACTTTCATTTAGCATACGTTGATCATACAATCATAGCTGTTCCAAACGACAAAATCAATGAACTTCTCACAACATTCAATGCTTTCCATGACCGGATTCAGTTACCTTTAGAAACTGAAATAGAAAATATAATATCATTTTTGGCGCTCTAGTTCCTCGGAACTGAGTGCTTATCAATTTGCCCAAATGTCTGTAATTTTGGAATATTTCGATGAAAATGGTCTTAAACGATTTGGTTCGACTCACTGATTAACAATCTGTGGTCGGAATTCATTCTGTCCGGCCGGTCCGGCCGGCTGGCCGGCCAGCCGTAAGCACGATAACTCTCGAACGGAATGAGCTAGAGAGTTGAAATTTTCAGAGTAGGTTTGGGGGATGAATATCTCGGCTAAGTTCGTTATTGGGCGAAATCGTACAGATGGTTTCGGAGTAACAAAAAAAAAAATTTTTTTTTACGAAACAAATTCCAAATCAAATTTTTTTTAATAAGCAGTTTTATCATAAGAATCCATTCATATCATTTTCAACTCTAACAAGCTAATACTTTCGGAGATATGATTTTTCAAAATTTCAATAATAAATCGTATTTCAACGTTGTCACAGAATGATATTATTCTATGTATGAATATGAATTGTCATAATGTCAAATGATGTTCCTGAGACATTATCTAATCAGTCGAAGAATTGTGAGCGAAGTGAGAAAAATCTCAGTTGTTTGCTCCCAAATTAGTTTTTCTCAGAAAATTCTTACATTTCGGAACTGAACATGAAGTAAGAGATCTGAGAGTAGTGAGACTGCTTTTCATCCATAGACATAGATATAACTCTCGAACGGAATGAGGTAGGTAGTTGAAATTTTCAGAGTAGTTTAGGGAGATGAATATCTCGGTTAAGTTCGTTATTGGGCAAAATTGGCCAGATTTAATTTGATTTCTTCCATGGTGCTTTTCTCATTCTCATGATTGCTCATTTAATCTTGATAAATAAACTATTATTTGAATTGAATTTCCTTTAGGATGCAGTTCTATTATATGAATACATTGATATAATTCCCAACTCTGAGAAACCAATACTTTCGGAGATATAATTTGTTTAACGTAGATTCCAACTCCTTGGAAAAAAATTAGTTCAATAATTTATAAGTTATTAACATTGGAATGAAGCCCTATTTGAGAAAATTCAAATGGATTTTTCAGACTACACACGAATTTTCTTAGAATAATATGTAAGTAGCAAATTAAAACGAAAGTTGGTATCATTTCCGGTGAAACCAGAAGTCCAACGAATCCGAATTTTTTTCCAAGAATTCATCTCTCCTAACAAAGCTTAACTATACAATTCCTAGTGTTCATCTCGAGTCTTTCTTTGAAATATTCTAACGAACAGTCTTCATGAATCACCCTGTATAGGGCCACACGGCTATAAATCGTTTGAATTTTTCATATGGCAAGCGGTATAAAAGGGTGGTCGACGATTCTTCGAAAGAACTCTTAAGAGGGTCTAGTATCAGTCATGGGATGTCGGTTAGACCCATCTGACACGTGGGCTGTCATCCATTCGTAGCTAGGTATTTATGTGTTATAAAATACCTTTTGAATGCGATGGCTACTAAGGGATGTTCTGGGTAACAGCGTGCTAGTATTTTGCCCAAATATCTGTAATTTTCGAACACTTTGCCGAAAATGGTCTCAAACGATAATGTTCGGCTCACTGATGAAGAATTCTAAGTCAAATTTGATTCTGTCCGGTGGCCGACCGTTGCCACGATAACTTTCGAGCGGAAAGAGATAGCGACTCGAAATTTTCAGGGTAGGTTGCTTATAAGAATGCAACAGTAATGTTCGTTAATGGGCTAAATCAGCCGAACAGTTTCTGATTACTAATTTTGTTTCCAAACAATACAGATCCGATCGAATTCGAACTTGGTAACTATTTGTTGAATACCGACACAAAGACGTAGGTATCTGAAATGCGTGGCGATCGGTACACTAGAGAATAAAAAAAAATTATTGAAAAGTATCATGGATCCAACAATCAAATGAGAACGGAAAGAGATAGCCACTTATGTTAAGGTTAGTTCATCCGAATACCCGAACACGCCGACTATCCGAAAACCGTCCATATCTGGACTCATCTGTGACCAATACAGACCTCATTGATCATTCCTATACACGTGCTCATTGGCCCATTATAATCGAACTCGCATATGATTTCGAGTCAGTGGAAGCCTTCTCAAAAGTAACTGAGAATGTAGATTGACGTCTCTAACTGTTTCAATCGAAACCAAAACACCAGTAGTGGCCAAAAGGCGATGTTGCATGATTCGACAAATACTCAAAGGCTCTCTACGGCTAGACGCAGTCAGAAACTGATTTTATTTAGGAGTGGTAGGTCTTGGGCGTCGACTTCTCGATCTTTTGGTCACGTTTCCAGTTTCTTGATATCGATGGACGACCCGGGAAGCTACGCTTCCACTAACTTGAAAGAAATTCGCAACATCTCTCTGATTACGTCCCGTCTCGATCATACCAATAGCCTTATTCTTTTCATCCGCACTAAGCTTACGTCTAGGCATTATTGCAAAACAAAATTTCAGATTTTGAATCAAAGTTGATTGTAATAACGTAAAAATAACTGATTCCCAATTCCCAGAAACGCTTAAACAAGAACTAGCCTGAAACTGAAAATGTTGTCAAACGAAGAGCAAAAGAACCGTTCAGATATAACACATTAAATATTCGATTTCTCATAAATAAACATTTATTGGACAAGAATCTAAAATTTTGTGGAGCAATATACTCGAAAGGCTTGAAATCGAACTACACAAGACAAGTTTCCCTACAGTCTGTTTCTTAAATTTCCTTCAATGCTCGCGAAGTTTATTTGGTTTCCTCCTAGGACATTTATATTATTTTCCTGATTCATGAATGAATTTTTTCGGCGTTCCTAGCTTACGCTAACAGCACATTATTCATATGCAAGGCCAGAAGCATTGCTACACTATTAATTATACATACCCATTTTTGGCGCTCTAGTTCCTCGGAACTGAGTGCTTATCAATTTGCCCAAATGTCTGTAATTTTGGAATATTTCGATGAAAATGGTCTTAAACGATTTGGTGCGACTCACTGATCAAGAATCCGTGGTCGGAATTCATTCTGTCCGGCCGGCCGTCCGTAAGCACGATAACTCTCGAACGGAATGAGCTAGAGAGTTGAAATTTTCAGAGTAGGTTTGGGGGATGAATATCTCGGCTAAGTTCGTTATTGTTGAAAGCATAATTCTGTAGTTTGGTGAACGTAGATCAGGAAATTTTTGATCGATTACAAGGTAATTTATTATTACTTATCTAATAAACTATTATTTGAATTGAATTTCCTTTATGATGCAGTGATATCATATGAATACATTGATATAATTCCCAACTCTGAGAAACCAATACCAGATATAATTTGTCTGTTTGAACTAGAGCGCCAGAAAGCTCCTGTCCACAGGGCTTGAACCCATTTTTTATATGTCCAACTTATGAGACAAAATGACGGATCAATCCTGACGAATTGGTACACTAAACCAACTTCTTCTGACAGGGTTTTGAATTACTTCTCACACCACCCACAAATACATAAAAAAGATCTAAGCACACATAGGAACAAACAGACAGCGGAAGCGACTTTGTTTTATACTATGTAAGGATATGGTTCACGAGCCTATACGTACGTAGTTAGATATATTATGTGTAATAGATATTGTAATAAATTACTATATATCATGAACAATTAACGACTCAATAAAATATTCTGAAACTATTCACATTGACCCAAATGTTCTTGAAACAAGCCCTGTGGACAGGAGCTATTGGGCGCATGTTCATCTTCCTTGTGGCCCGTACTGACCAGTAAAGAAAAAAATACTGAGAGAGACCCAGGAAATTTGACACATTTTGTCTTATATGTCCAGAAATTGAAATCGTATAGAGCCAAAATTTTGCACAATGTTGCAAAATACTACAATTGACGTTAGTACAAGTTTTTGTTGCAATCTGATGAATAGTTCACGAAAAAAAAATTTTTTTTTCGAAAAAATTAAAAGAAATATTTTTTTAAAAATTACCAACATTTCGATCATAACAGAATTTTGCCAAAAGTTGCGCGTTTATATCCTCGAACTGACTACCAAGTGTCGATTCAACATCTTCTTTAGTTCCTGAAATATCAGGGAAATAACCTCAAAATTTTAAATGTCTATAACTCCTAAACCGTCCGGCCGATTTTGCCCGTTAACGAACTTAACCGTCGCATTTTGATCAGAAACCTACCCTGAAAGTTTGAAGTCGATAGGACCTTCGGTGCTCCTGTTATCGTGCCTACGGCCGGAAAACCGGCCGGCCTGCCGGCCGGCCGGCACCCTAAAATCTGACACCGGATTCGTGATCAGGGAGTCCGAATTAGTCTATTAGCCAATTTTCAGCTCGAAATTCGAAAATTACAGACATTTGGACGAAATGATAGGACGATGTTCCCCTAGAACATGCGCCCAAAAAACACCATGAAGAATCTATTGTTCAGATGTTAAGTCTCAGTAATAAAGTTTGTTTGAATGAGAAGAAAATTACAAATATTTTAAAAACGAATAACTACCCTAGAAATTTTGTTAACAAAACTATTCATTTGTACAGAAATAAGGTCATTAAAAACAGTAGGGATAACAATGAGTGAACCCAAAAACATGGACTCGTTTATTATGGATTTCCGTATATTGAAGGGTTATCAGAAAAAATTGAAATTTTAATGAAAAATCGTTGCATTAACTTCAAGCTTGCTTTCTATCCTCTTGAAAAACAGAGACTATATACTCAAAATTGAAAGACCCTTATCCAAAATTAATGACATCGAATTTAGTGTACCAAATTCCTTGTGAAGATTGTAATTCATCATATATTGGGACGACAAAACAATACCTGAAAAATCGAATTAGTCAACATACACACGATTGTGAAGAAAATAAGAAAGACGAAAATGAAAAAACCTCTCTAGCATTACACCAATTCCAAGAAGAGCATAATTTTGATTTTAGTGGAGTGAAAATATTAGATAAGGAAAGCAAGTTCCATAAGCGATGTATCAGTGAAATGATATACATTTCCATAAATGATACGGTGAATGTTAGAACAGATATTCAAAAATTAAGCATAGTTTTTAACAATTCATTGCGAGAAATAAAAAGGTGGATCTGTATCAGTGGATTTTCATTCCAACATGTATATGAAGTCGACGAAAACAAAACACTGGCAACCACTGACCAGTATCATGTTAACCGAGCTAGGAGAACCATCGTTTCGAAAAAAGAATAGGCACGTGAACAAAGATCAAATTAAGTGACGAAACCGATAATTGCAGTTTCAATGAAGTTCAACAACTTTCAATCACATCGTAATACATCGAACTAAATTGGTGAGTTCCAAAGTTAGGAAAATCTCACGAAACTTATATTTCTGTTTTTATTAAAAAAACAACCAAAAAAAGTATAATTTAGTTAATTCTAAATTCCGCCTTAATGTGAGTCATTTTATGTCGTTTGCTGTTATTTGACTGTGTCTACATTTATGTCATATTATAGGCATTTATATTGTGTTATATTTGTTTGCATCAAGTCTATGAGAGCATTCTTCAGAGAAAAATTGTATTAATTGTATTGTACTGTTGTTCCTGTATTATAGGATTGATCATTTGTCCAAATTTCTAACAAATAAATATTCTTACAGTCCTGAAGAAGATCCCAAAAAAGGATCGAAACGTCGACAACTTGAAGGAAGTGTTCACCCCATTACCAGTCCTAAAGCCAAGATACCTTTCCCCAGTATATTATATATATTTAAAATTGTTTCCATAACAATGTTAATGAATTCGAACTGCATATGAATCGTAATATCTATAAATATTTCAAGATTAAATTTCCTAGCCAACACTAACCTCTCTTGAATGTCTCTGTCTTGGTATTTATGAGAACTCCAATAGTTCTCTTGCATGAATTTTTTTTAATATTGGAATCGATTATTCTATCCATAAGAATACTGAAAAAGTTCAACCACCGTCAAAAATTTCAATTTTCAACGAGAAAACGGTCATTCAAATTTGGTTGCACATAATGCCTGTTCAAACGATCGAAACTTGACGCCAGTCCGCGACGTAACCCGTCAAATCTACTCTCACTCTCTTCTCGTGTCCGTTTCACTCTTTATTCCAGTTTAACACAGCTCCCTATAAAGAGCTCGAAGTCAGCATTCGCTTTAACAAGCAGATGGTAAATTTTTATTACGTCATCCATCATAGCAACGATTCAGAAGCGTTTCACCTCATTTGAAATTGCTTCTTGATTTACCGATTTTCAATAGCGAAATATTCAAGTTTTATAAATTATGAAAGTGTATGGGGGCATACATGATGATCTGGTATTGAAGTAGATTCAGAAAAACATAAACATAATGGTATTTCGTGTTACATATGCATGAGACCGATTGCGTCGTAACTGATAGATATTCTCGAGTTCAAGTCACAAACTGAGATCTACAAGATATCTCTATAAGATTGCCTATGTCTCAATACGAGTTCCCAAAGACATCGCAAGCGGCAAGCGGATGCCTAGGTGATATGCGCATTAAATTGTCGCAATGTTTATATTATGGGTAGAAGGAATAATTTTGGGAGGATATTTATATGGTTATCTAGACCTCAGTCATTGAGAGCTATGTTTTGTAGATATAAATCGTACAACGTCAAGTCGTCAGCTATCATCGCTATGATTCGCAGTCCGTATGCAAACAAACAAAAAAATTACATTTCAGTTCCACAAATCATTTGATCATAATTAATTTTTCGGTAAAAATGTAATTTTTTATGTTCTACCTTTATTGATATTGATTTTTTCTGAACGTTTGTTAGAATACGGAAATATGACATTTAGGCTAGAAAAATTCCGGGATGATAATATTATCTAATATTAGAAATTTCGTTCTAATTTTCATCACCTTTTGTGATACATTCAATCAGTCAGAGTATGATTACCATGACATCATCTAAATGCATCAGAAATCCACTGATCAAGGTTAGAAATTTTCATGAATGAGTTAATTTAGGTAGCTGAGTGCTCAGTTCGTGAAACGCTGATCAACGAAAAAACTGAATAACAATAAGACAAATGTTAGTGAAAGTGTAATTTGTACCTTTTTGACATTTCACATATAAATTAATCATGGATTAAATTTGATTTGCCTCTTATGATACTAACTAGGCTGATTGTAATCGTTAAGAATAGCTTATAAAAAGTCGCATATAATTTAAATCATTGATATCGCATGTAATAACAGTATCATTTTGGTTTCATCCAATCAATGTTAATTCGGATACGGAAAATCAAATGATTTTCTTCATAATTTTCAATACGTATGTATTTTTGTTCAGCTTTATATTTAAATCATTCCAAATGGTGCGAATACAAAGTACGAAATAATTCAATTTGCTTCAAACAGATGCATTTGCTTAGATCATTGACCGACGAGTATCTTAGGTAACATCTGTTAGTTGTAATTCTTCCTTGCATAGAGCAAAGGTCGGCAACAGGCGGACCGCGGTCCGTATTCGGACCGCAAGAAATCGAAAACTGGCCCTCCAAAAATTTGAACTACCTATTTATAAAATAATAGAAAAAAATATATTAAACAGATAAATATAAGTCATTGCTATGTTGGTCAATATTTCTAGTATTTTACTAGAAATACAGCGACCGAAACTAGTCTAGATACGTAATTGTTATTATAGTGTAGGCCTGGATGTACCAGTAATTTACCCTAAGTATTCGGACTCCACTTCAAATTACTTGCCGACCACTGGTATAGAGGGTCCGAAGGAAAATATCCTTATTTTCATCAGATATTTGATTCAGTAAACGTTACTGTAGAAAACCATAATTTTATAGTGAACAGAAAACGAATGTATCCAAGACGCAAGATTCTGTTTCCAGTCATTTCATTTTTGGCGTTCGGCCGAAATATTTCAGAGGTGTTTTCTATCCAAGTGATATTTTGTCAGTCATCCATTATGCTACAGGTTAGTTCATTCTCTATTTATTACTATTTCAGTGGATCTGATACTATAATTTGAAGTCATTGTCTAGTTGACTTGTTATTGAATTTAACCCTAAATTACTAACATCTCATATATGACACATAGTCACATAGTTACTAACGGGATATAGATTCATAGTAGTGGAATTTTATTTTTTTTTAAACCATGAAATTAACTGTTTTTCTACATTATTCCACAAAATATTAAATGTATATTTGTTCAATTCATTGGGTAAATAAAGAGGATTTTACAAAAATTCATATATAGATGAAATAAAATAGTTCAGAATATTAAAACACATGAATAAATTCCAAAGCTTTCGATAATAAAAAATACAACATGCGATGAAATCTCACAAGTTTTCAGCGCATTCTGAACAATTTTTTTCCCAACATTCTAAGCAGATAGGATTTTGATTCTTGAAACATATATTTGAAGTCCTCCTTTTAAGTTCATACAGACACAAAAACAGTTTTTCTGTTTTCAAAGTTTTCTTCTTTCTCCGCTCATTTTTCTGGTTTGCAGAAAACACCTGAAATGTATCGTTTTATGTTTCTTGTTATATTAGGGATGGTCAGTCGGTGGTGAGATTCGGGGGTAACTAGCTGAAATGCAATTTTTTTCCGAAAACGCGCATAAAAGACCCGAAAACGTTATCTACACAAATACCAATACACTCAGACGGCCTCGGAAGTTCAAACTATATTTAAAGGCGAATGGAGCAAAACTAGTAATTGTTGCTTGGTATGGAGACCTGTATTTGAGTATAAAATGAAATTACATGGAGTGGGGGTATCAAATGATGCACCCCCTCAAAGAAATTATGGTTTGAACCTTTGCTTGCGTCTGTGAGACGGGGTGTTAGTAATTAAGGGTTAATACACATTGATGATATTATTATATCTTGAAATTTGTGTGTGACCTGGCCCTCATCATGAGTGCATATTAGGAAAATCTTTGGTTTGGCATTCAATCTTCGTGAAAAGTCGAGAGAAAAAACATAAGATCGGAGAATAGATACCAATATAATTAAGGCAAGTTCGAGTAAGTTAACTTTTTGAATGACATATTGATTTTATATTATTATTACATTATTATTTGAGCTTTAGTTAAATGAAAAGGTACATTTTTACTATATTTATATTGGCGTAGATTGTAAGAACATTGATAGAATATTCTTAAAATTACTACATGTATAGGTTTGTTTTAACATGGGTCCTAAACCATCGAAACCGTCGGGAAGAAAAGTTTCAGCAAAAATATGTATGTATAATTCGAATGATAATGAGAATAAATATCAAAGTATTCATCAGTGAAATCATTTGAAATAAATGGAAATTTCCCGATTTGATCACTATCGAGAGTGATTGCAAATATCACAAATACTACTTTATGTGAGATCTTTGAGAACTCACAATCAGAATTGAATGAAAATTTCCCAAGTAGCTCACCATACGCAATGATTGGGATTATCACAAATACTTATATCTTTATGCAAGATCGCAGGGACCGCACTATGTGAGGTGAATGCGACTGTCCCCATTTGGTACCGAATGTGAGATATCTGAGAATTTCCGGATGGTACATCGCTGAGCTCATCCTAGGTGGTGGACAATAGGACGAGAAATAGAGCTCTCTTAAATTTCCCAGACAGGTATCAACACTCCTCACATTCTCCAGGCAAGAAGTTACTGAGATATCTCTGGGAGCTCTCTGTGTTGCCCGGATGTCTTCGTTTGGTACACGATGTGAAAAAATTGAGAATTCCCACTGAGAACTGCAAGTCGCAATATCTTTCCGTTATCGAGGCAACGGTCTACTGCAGTGGTAGCTACTGAACTCACCCAAAGCGGCTCCGATCTCCAACAATATACATTGATAGTCTAGTCAACAAGTGCTCTTTGGGTAAAAATGTTTGCGTATTCTCCGAAAATTATGATTGAGATTTCATTCGATTCGGAATGGCATGTACATAGTTTTTGAGAAAATGGTAAGGCCTATAACCTCTTCTCCTGTTCCCAAGTGGCAGCGGTTGAACTCGGAGCTACTAGAACTCGGGGATCTGCGGTCTAGCTTCAGTGGAGATGGGAGTGGATTCCAAAAGGGAACCTAGTAAATGGGCGCCAGGCAAATTTAATTCTCCCAGATACCCCAGCGTAATGTAATAATTCCTAAATTTGCCAAAAGAATATTCACGCTGAAAACGAACAATTTATTCCAGTAGCTTACAACTCAGATCTTTAGATTCAAACAAAAAAAACCACTGTGATACCCTGAATAGGGTGCGGCGGAAATTGTACGTAGATATTCTTCCTTGATCCGAATACGCGTCGCTTGAGCTCAGGCGCATACACGTTTCTTATCTATGATCATATCGTTCCGCAATTTCCGCTTTACAACGATAATAATTTATACAATTTGATGATATTATGTTCAGGTCGTATATAGCAAGATATATTTCGAGATCATTTTCAATAACTTGCGTGCTGGCTATTCCTATTCCGTCAATCCAACCAGGTATCCTGGTATCCTCCTCTATGTCTATTCTTGAACGTAGTATTACGTCGTTGGTCTAGCAACGCTGTTCTCTTTCCGCTCGTAATCTGCAACCATGGATTGGATGTCCCACAGCGTTGTTTATGGACCACTTTTTATATAATCCAACGCCTCAGTTCTACTCTTCCTAACATATTTATTTATTTATCGTATGGCAATTTAGACACATTAAGCTTAAAAGCGAATTAACACATATATGTTAATACGAGTATAACATACTTAAGGTTTTCGCAATCAAATATAATTATCTTAATATATATATTTCTTGTGTGCGTGTGTATGTGACTGAACTCCTCCTAAACGACTGGACCGATTTTGATGAAATTTTTTGTGTGTGTTCGTGGAGATTCGAGAATGGTTTAGATTTACAATTTGGTCTACTGGAAAATGTTTTTGGCGTTGGAGTTTGAGTTGGCGTTGAAGTTGGCGTTGGGGTTGGAGTTGAAGTTGGAGTAGGTATTGTGGTTGGCATTGGCTATGGAGTTGGCGTTGTAGTTGGAGTTGTAGTAGTTGTAGTTGGATTGGAGTTGGAGGTGGAGATGGAGGTGGAAATGGAGATGGAGGTGGAAATGGAGATGGAGGTGGAAATGGAGATGGAGGTGGAAATGGAGATGGAGGTGGAAATGGAGATGGAGGTGGAAATGGAGTCGGAGTCGGAGTCGGAGTCGGTGTCGGAGTCGGAGTCCAGTAGTTGGAGATGGAGTTGGAGTTAGAGTTGGATTTGGATTTGGAGTTGGCGTTGGCGTTGGCGTTGGGCAGGCGTTGAGGAGGCAGTACGAAGTCTGCCGGGCCAGCTAGTACATTATATAATAATTAATATAATCCATCGACCCAGCGGTTGCCAGGAGGAATTCTTCTGGTCTGCCGTTGTATGATCTCGTGGGGACATTCCTTCGTGATGTGTTGAATCGTTTGGTATTCTCCGCAGTCGCAGTATGGTGATGGTTGTTTGCCCAATTTGTGTAGGAGATATGCACATCTGCCATGTTGTGTTATAATTCTGTTAACTTATGTGTTCTGATTTCCGTGTTCGAGGGAGTGAGAGTGAGAGTGTGTCTTGTAGTCAGGAGATCCTAGAGGATTGTCTGACTGCCAGAATGTGCTAGTTCATTTAGCGTTACCCAGGGTGCACCACGAGGCGGCGAACTAGCTCTGCACCCCTTCCTAACATAAACACCCGGATAGTCGGGATTGTCCTGTATAAGTTTGCTTCAAAATTAATTCTGGTCGTGTCTCCACCAAATAATTCCTTAGATACACAGCAACGTTCTGTCAAAGTCGCCAAGATCATTCACGTGGTCAACTTGGATTTGCAAAAGGTATTTAAATCCTATTTCGAGATAAGTGAAGGTTACCTGTTATCTTTCCAAATCAAACCAATATAACCCTCAATCTTAATTTGATTTTCGAAACTATATCCAACTAAGAAGATTCCAATAATTCTTACAAAGTTTCGAAAATGCGTATAACCAAGTTGCTCCCTTCGTTGAACTTCCACAAAAAAATGGACGATCTTATCTCACCAACGCCGACTCTTACAAAATTTCAGAAGGTCAAAACTAAACAATATTGCCAATCCATCCTGTTTTCTGAACAGAATTCCTTATGCGTCGATTGGTACTATTGTGACCAAACCTCAAATTCAATGTCAATACAATCGACAACTTTATCGCCAGCAAAACATAAACAAACTTCTGCCTGGATCAAAAAGGAACGTTACAGGCCGCTCGCAAAAATTGCAATAGTTATAAACAATTAAGTGAAAAAAAAGAAGGGGGTTTGTTCGGCAATATCTCAAAAACTATCTAAGGTAATTCAAATTTGAAAAAAAATTCAAATTGAGGAGGAAGAAATGCTACGAAAGAGTCCCGACTGCTGGAACTATAGGACCAATATTTATAATTTTCCTAGCGGGTTGAAAATACGCCCGAAAACGGGTACTCCGACTTGCGCAAGCCTCGCCCGCTTCGGTCCTTTCATGAATAAATATTTTTTAAACTTATTAAATATGAAAACAAAAAATTGAAAAAATTCAAGCGTCTGCAGGATAAATCAATGAACAATAATCCCTGCTCCAAAAATGTTTATCGCGACTTTTAATTAGTTATCCATTAGTTAATTAACAATTTTTTGTAGCACGAACATTAACATTGCAAGTACGGTAATTTTTAAACTATTAATCTGAGAATGTTTTCCTTCCGTGGAGCTATTTTCGAGAGGTCTTGGAATAGATTACCGTTGGAAAAATTGAGAAATTGTTAATTGTCGTTTTGTTATTAACAATTTACTCAAGTGAAAAAATTTTTTCAAAAGAAAATTATAAATATCTAATAAAGAACGCATTGGTTTATAACAGTTTTTTGAACAATAGGAGAAAATAATTATGAAAATCATTTTCAAGTAGTTTCTGATAAAAACAAAACGGATCAATAGTAATATTAAAAATTGAAGCTTTATAATTTTTCAGTTGAGTAAATTGGTCAAAACAAAACGAAAATTAACAATATTCAAAATTTTCTAATGGGAATCTATTCTAAGACCTTTGAGAAATAGCTCCACGAAAGGAAAAAATTCTCAGATTAATAGTTTGAACATTATCGTACTGGCAATGTTAATGTTCGTGCTACAAAATATTGTTGATTAACTAATGGATAACTAATTGAGAAGTCGCGACAAACATTTTTGGACCACGGATTATTGTTCATTGATCTATACTGCAGACGCTTGAATTTTTTCAATGGTTTATTTTCATATTTAATAATTGTAAATAATATTTATTCATGAAAGGTCCGAAGGGGGCGAGGCTTGCACAAGTCGGAGTACCCGTTTTCGGGCTTATTTTCAATTTCCTAGGAAAATTATGAATATTGGTCCTACCGTTCTGGTAGTTTAGGACTTTTTTACAGGAAATTTCCTACTCTATTTGAATCTTTTTTGAAATTTGAAGTATCCTTCTTCTTTTTCCACTAATTGTTTATAACTATTGCAATTTTTGCGAGCGGCCTTAGCATTTTCTCAAAAACTATCTACATGCCATTCCGAATCGAATGACACCTCAATCATAATTTTCGGAGAATACGTAAAAATTTTGACCTAAAAAGCACTTGTTCACTAGACTAAGATCCGATCGTGTTCAAATTGGGAACTTAATAATAATAATAATAATAATAATAAGCGCCTTTATTTTGTACTGTCATATACAATACAATTAAATTTCAGCCATATCCGAGGATTAGTTTCTGAGATATATAATTTTTTTCAATGATTTTTTTTTATTTTCTATTGATAGATACCCACAAAATTTCGTGGAAATTTTAGAGTCGGTATTATACAACTAATTACCATATTTGAATTGGTTCAGATTCGTAGTTTTTGAGTAATTGAGGAAATAACAACAACATTTCTGAACGGAATATCTCCAAAACCGTTTGGCCGATTGTGCCTAGTAACAAACTCGCATTCGGATGCGCAAACCACTCTACAAATTACATGTAGGTACCTCCCGCCGTTCTCAAGTTATCGTTAGATAAATAACATTTTTTAATACCTAATAGTGGAAAGGTTTAACGTTTCCACTAATATACATTACTACGCATGATCCATATTTCTATTTTTTAATAATATTTTTAAAATTTGCTAGTGATACGATCCTCGCCTCGATCGGATATGTTTATTTTCAAATTTCAAGTAGCTATCTCTTTTCGTTCGAATAAAATCGAATATTGCAGAGATTTGGGCAAAATGATAGCACACTGTTTCTCAGAACTCGCGCGCCAAAAGTTAAAAGTATTAAGTGTTAATGTTTTGAATTGATAACAAGAAATCGGATAGTCCCAGTTTTCAGTTAACCGAGGGAAGTGCACCACTACGTTTATTCGAATAACTAGGGTTCCACTGTATTCACAGCAAATTTGACGGATGATCCCACATCAGGGCTATAACCTAATTGGATTCGAGCGTTCCTATTGAGAGACCCTTGAGTGAACTGAAATTCCTCATTCCTGTATATCTATGATCCTTCCATTTATGAAATATCCAGCAACTTCCAAATTCCACAACTACTAGGTAAGATCAAGTTAAACGTATATTCCGATGAAAATATCAGCTGACTCTTGAACTGTTAATAATTGAAATGACGACCTGTTCTGATATGCATGCGTAATGCTATATAGATGTACAAATATCTGAACAATACAAAAATCAGACGATACATTGTTAACATACCCGCCAGACCTGTAATAGGTTAGTAATTTTATCTGTCCAACTCAGCGAACCTACTAATTTGAGAGAAGGTCTATAGAATTATTTCTGATAGTAATCTATTGCTGCAATTATTGTCGATATTGAGATAGAAGCTTTCACTAGTATGTGGTTTCGTATTCCCTATACATATTTCATCCCTCAACCATGGCTTGCATGGAAGGTGTTATTAGTTACATGGAGGAACTGAATTATTTAAGTCTGGTGATACAAGGAACGTAGCCTCCATACCAATTCCGATTGATTCAATAAATAATGCAGAATGCCACAAATATCAATAAATTATAGTGACATTAAATGGATACAAAAAGAAGTCCCATGACAAAGGAATTCCTTCTTTATGAGGAATACGAAAGGGTAGTATTCATCGAAATAATCATAATTTTCAAAGTAGATATACTTTGAAAAAGTCGAAAGAAGAAGTTACGTAACACTGATGCTCGAAGTAGTTATTCTGGAAACTATGAGGAACGACTTAGTTCACCACTTTATTGTATACAAAACCAAATTAGTCATCACCCGTTTTTGGCACTCTTGTCCTTCGGAACAGAGTGCTTATGGTCTTAAACGATTTGTTTTGACTCATTGATCAAGAATCCGTACTCAGAATTTATTATGTCCGGCCGGTCGGCCGTAGACACGATAACTCTCGTACGGAATGAGCTAGACAGTTGAAATTTTCAGAGTGGGTTTGGGAGATAAATATCTCGGTTATGTTCCTTATTCGGCCCGATGGTCTCGGAGTAACGAATAAAATTATTTTTTGTATTAAAACTTTTGCATCAAATTTTTTTCAAGGTGCATTTCAATCATAAGAAACCATTGATGTCATTTTCAACTCTTACAGACTAATATTTTCGGAGATATGATTCTTCAAAATTTCAATGATAGGTACATCGTTCCTCTAAGTTTTCACAGAATGCGCATTCCACCTATCTGTGTTCACTGTTCATTGATGTCATCTTATCTACCTATAAACGTCATATTTATTGGCGTTGTTGTTCATGTTCTAGTTTGTTTATATAATTCGTACTTTGAAAATATTTTGCGTTGGAAAACAAGGTTCCGCATCTTGAATTTGTGAATATACATATACATATACAAGACTGTTTTGATACCAAAAATAATATAGACATTTAGAATATTAAATAATTAATGTGCATATATTGGTGATGATGTTTCAGAAGATTTAGAATTGGATCATTTTAATGATGTAGTTTATGAAGGCACTAGGAAAGAACAACTTAATGGAATCATCAAAAGAAATTACTCTTCGTTGACCACCGAGGTTAATATTACGTTTTACTTGCTTAAGTAGTGAAACATGTTTCTATATAAATTATTTTCATAATGTTGCTACCAAAAAAAATAATGAAATATTAAACTACATTTGTGTATCAAATATTCTTTCTTGAGTTGAGGTTTGTTAATGCAACATTCAGTATTATTTGGTTTTAATATTTCTTTTCGTTTTATATTTCACTGTATATTTTTTTGCTTCGAAACGACCGTTGAATCAACGCGTCAGTTTCTATCTTTCATTTTTCATTCCCAATCCATTAATAAATACGTTGGGAAATCTCGGACTACATATGGAGGCATATGTGGGAGAGATGTGAATCAATTTAATTCCGATTCTGAAAGACGACGGTGTATAAACACAGCGAATTTATTACTAAAAATTCCTCTATTTTTTCTGATTTTACGAAGACGAAGTTTATGAACGTTCTACGAACAACAGAAGATACCAAGATACAAAGTACCAGCTACCAAATTCTGGCGTTCATCCTAACGAAGGTAGGTTCGAGTGCTTCCAGCGTATCTTTTGTTTATTTTTCATTTATTTTCCTTTTTTTCTATATTTTCATATTCACTGAGCTACCGTAACATTGGTCCAATTCGTGCCAAATTTTCTTTTCTTTCCGTTGATTCAGCGATTGTTTCGAAATTATTTCATTTCTATATCTCACTGGCGGTTGTTTACTTTTTTTTATCGGTTTTTATTTGATTCCCATATTGAGTGTTGCTTTACCATTTGATTTCTTACAATCACGCCTAATTTAACTCATTCATTATGACAGCTAATAAATTAAAACAAAATTATGCACTGCGTCAATTACAAATTGACGATATTGAGGAAATTCTTTCTTTGGCGACTTCAGCTGTCGATGATGAAAGTAGTCATGTCAGGTTTCGACTTCGCTATAAAGAGTTGAATAATATTTATGAAAAGTTTCATAATGTTCACAATGCAATAATAGCGATTGTGTCAGTTTCGGAAAACCCTGATTTATTGCTGGAAAAACAGATAAAGTCTGCATTCAATGATTCTTTTTGGCGCTCTAGTTCCTCGGAACTGAGTGCTTATCAATTTGCCCAAATGTCTGTAATTTTCGAATATTTCGATGAAAATGGTCTTAAACGATTTGGTTCGACTCACTGATCAAGAATCCGTGGTCGAAATTCATTCTGTCCGGCCGGTCCGGCCGGCCGGTCCGGCTGGCCGGTCCGGCCGGTCCGGCCGGCCGTAGGCACGATAACTCTCGAACGGAATGAGTTAGAGAGTTGAAATTTTCAGAGTAGGTTTGGGGGATAAATATCTCGGCTAAGTTCGTTATTGGGCAAAATCGGACAGATGGTTTCGGAGTAACAAAAAAAAAATTTTTTTTTTACGAAACAAATTCCAAATTAAATTTTTTTTAATAAGAGGTTTTATCATAAGAATCCTTTCATATCATTTTTAACTCTAACAAGCTAATACTTTCGGAGATATGATTTTTCAAAATTTCAATAATAAATCGTATTTCAACGTTGTCACAGAATGATATTATTCTATGTATGAATATGAATTGTCATAATGTCAAATGATGTTCCTGACAGATTATCTAATCAATCGAAGAATTGTGAGCGAAGTGAGAAAAATCTCAGTTGTTTGCTCCGAAATTAGTTTTTCTCAGAAAATTCTTACATTTCGGAACTGAACATGAAGTAAGAGATCTGAGAGTAGTGAGACTGCTTTTCATCCATAGACATAGATATAACTCTCGAACGGAATGAGGTAGGTAGTTGAAATTTTCAGAGTAGTTTAGGGAGATGAATATCTCGGTTAAGTTCGTTATTGGGCAAAATTGGCCAGATTTAATTTGATTTCTTCCATGGTGCTTTTCTCATTCTCATGATTGCTCATTTAATCTTGATAAATAAACTATTATTTGAATTGAATTTCCTTTAGGATGCAGTTCTATCATATGAATACATTGATATAATTCCCAACTCTGAGAAACCGATACTTTCGGAGATATAATTTGTCTGTTTGAACTAGAGCGCCAGAAAGCTCCTGTCCACAGGGCTTGAACCCATTTTTTCACAATAAAAACAACTTATAGGAATTTATTTACGATAACTGATGATGTTTCGGTCAAGTCTACGAAAGCCACACCTAATGTCAAACTTCCGAAGATTTCCTTGCCATCCTTTAGTGGAAATTATAAAGATTGGACAACCTTTCATGATATTTTCACTAGTTTGATTCACAATAATGCTAATTTGTCGGACATTGAAAAATTCCAATATCTTCTGAGCTCTTTAAGATCTCAGGCTTTGTCATTGCTAAAAGGTTTTCCATTAACAGCACAAAATTATCATGTTGCTTTCGAAACTTTGACCAGACGTTATCAAAATAAACGTCTTTTGGCAAATTCATGTTGGCAAGAGATCACAAACATTTCAAAGTTCATCTCATGAGTCAGTTGAGGATTTACGGAATTTACTTGATACATTCTCTGAAAATTTGTCATCTTTGAAAAACTTAGGTTTGCCTGTTGATCAATGGGACTTTATACTTTTCCATATGTTGATTCAAAAATTAGATAATTCTACAATTAAACGTTTCGAATTACAAGAATGCTCGTCAGATATTCCGTCATTTACAAATTTACATAATTTTCTTCTGAACCAGTGCACCGCTTTGGAATCTGCTGCTCTTTCTACTTCCATTAAACCTAAACACAGTCCACTTTCTCATACCATAACTAAACCACATAAACCATCTCCAAATAAATCTTCCTCTATTTTTCTAGCTCAGTCCAATAATACGACTCCTCGAATCAAATGCAATCACTGCAATTCCTCACATAGCATTTATAAATGCTATTCGTTCCTGTCCAAAACTCCAACTGAAAGACTGAAAATCGCTCTAAGTAACAAGTGGTGTATAAATTGTTTGCATTCATCACATGACATTTCGAAGTGTGCCTCTAAATCCACATGTCGTTCGTGCTCTAGAAGACACCATTCCTTGCTTCATATCGATTCCGATGAAACGGAAAACCAAAACCTACCATCTTCTTACTCTAGTTTATGTGATTCTGCTCAGAGTTTCACTACCACTTCATCTTCAAATACTAGTGATCTTCTCGCTACAGCTCAAGTACAAATTCTCCATGCTTGGGGAAACTATAGAACGGTGAGAGTTCTGTTGGACAGTGGTTCCCAAACTAACATCATCACTAGAAAGTGTGTTGCTTCTCTGGGACTTCCTATGTCGAAATCATTCCTGTGCATTAAAGGAATAGGAGAAAGCTCCTCACCATCTTCCTCGACCGTTACATGTAGCATTCGTCCCCGAGAAATTGTGCATCCAACCTTTACTTTCGAAGCTATTGTGATTCCAAAAATTTGTTCAGATTTGCCAAATTTCACAACTAAATTTTTATCTTACAAGTCACTTAAGTTGGCAGATCCGAACTTCAACAAACATGGTAGTGTTGACATATTACTGGGAGCATAAATATTTCCTTCTTTACTTCTTGATGGTCGTCTCGAGGGTGGTGTAGGAGAACCTTCAGCACTTGAAACTGTTTTCGGCTGGGTATTGATGGGTAGGACTCATTCTTCTTGTGGTGTGGTGAATTCGTTGCATGCGACCCTTGATTCATCTTTGAATGCTAGTTTAAAGGCCTTTTGGGAACTGGAGGAACTTCCAATTTCGGCATCGGAAATTCATTCCTCAGATGAAATTCTATGTGAGGAGATTTTCGAAAAAGACATATCTCGAGATAGTGTAACAGGTCGATACAGTGTCTCACTTCCTTTCAAACGCTCTATTCCGGACTCATTTGGCGACACTTATTCATTGGCATTGCGTCGTTTCCTGTTGCTAGAGAAGCGACTCAGTAAAAATTCCTCTCTGCGCACACAATATAGTGATTTCATGCGAGATTATCTAGAATCTAACCATATGACTTTAGTAGAGTCAACGCCTTCTGATGACTCCTCCTATTTTATTCCACATCATTGCGTTCTCAAACTCGACAGCACCTCTACTAAACTAAGAGTTGTGTTTGATGCTTCAGCAAAAGTTGCTGGTCACTCATCCTTGAATGATTGTCTTCTTACCGGTCCAAAGCTACAGAAGGATATCGCCTCTATTCTTCTCCGATTCCGTTCACATAAATTTGTGTTCACTGCCGATATACGACAAATGTATCGCCAAATTTTAATTCAACCAAGTCATCGTAAATATCAGCGAATCCTCTGGAGATTTTCGCCCTCAGAATCAATAAGGTGTTATGAGTTGAACACAGTTACGTATGGGTTATCTTCAGCTCCTTATTTGGCGCTTCGTATTTTGCGGAGGTTGGCTACAGATGAAGAGGGTAGCTGTCCTTTGGCTTCTAGGATTCTCAATGAGGATGTATACATCGATGATATTGTTTCAGGCTCTGATGATCTTCGAAAGGCTATCAATCTCAGGAATGATCTCATTTCTCTTTTGAATAAGGGTGGTTTTGAACTGCGAAAGTGGTCTAGTAATGAGCCTGGAATTCTCGAAGGAATTCCAATGGAACACCAGTTGATGCATTCATTTTCATTTACTGATGGAGAATTCTTGAAGATTCTAGGTCTTTGCTGGAATCCAAATAGTGATACGTTTTCTTTTTCAACATCTAAACTAGATTCAGCTTGCACGAAGCGTAACATATTATCGCAACTTGCCAGAATTTATGATCCCCTGGGTTTTTTGACCCCATTAACTTTCTTTGTGAAGCATCTCATACAGGTCCTTTGGATTCAGGGTTTGCATTGGGACCAGACCCCCTCTTCTGACGTCGTACACTGCTGGAATCGATGTAAATTGGAACTTTGTCACCTGAAGGATCTAAGGATTCCACGATGCATTTTCCGACAATCTTATAGCAGATGCGAATTACATGGATTCGGTGACAGCAGCGAGAAGGGTTATGCAGCTGTTATTTATTTTCGTTTTATTCATTTTTCAGGACAAATTGAAACCTTTCTCATTTGCGCAAAATCTAAGGTTGCTCCAATTAAGCGTATATCTCTTCCTCGTCTCGAGTTATGTGCTGCTCTATTGTTAGCCAAACTAATTTCATTTGTAATGTCCACCTATCCATCGGCTATGTTTTCTGATATATTTGCCTGGTCAGATTCAACGGTTGCTCTGTCTTGGATCAAATCGTCACCTCATAAGTGGAAATCTTTTGTGAGCAACAGAACGACAAGAATTCAAAATCTTGTTCCCCCTGAAAAATGGTTTCATGTTAGATCAGAGGATAACCCTGCGGACTTTGGCTCTCGTGGTTTAAGTCCATTAAAATTGGTAAACTGCACCCAGTGGTGGTCGGGACCATCCTGGTTTAAATCGAATCAAGTTCTGGGCACGCCATTTACCCAAACTGGAAATTCTTCTCTCTGTTCGAAGGAAGAACGGAAAATTGTTCTGACAATAGCAGCTCAGAAATCTTTGACCGATGACCTCATATCGCAGTTTTCAAGAATTCAAAGGATTTTAGCCTATGTTTTCAGGTTCTGCTCCAATGCTCGAAATTCTTCATTGTCTTGTCGGGGCAATTTGACCCTTTCTGAGTTAACATATGCCTTATTCTTTCTTGTAAAACAAGTTCAAGCTGATATTTTTGGTGTGGAAATTGATAATCTTCGAAGAGGTAAACTGTTGTCAAAATCTTTCAGGAAACTGAATCCTTTTCTTGATTCGAATGATATTTTCAGGGTGGGCAGTCGAATTGCACTTTCAGGACTCTCATTTGATAGCAAACATCCTGCATTACTTCCTTGCCAACATCCTCTGACGGATCTTATAATCCGTCATTTCCACTTGAAATATTTACACCCGGGTCATCAAGCATTGCAGTTCCTTATTTGTCAGCAGTTTTGGATACTTTCATCTAGACGAGCAATACATCGAGTGCTCTCAAAATGTAACACCTGCTTCCGTTTAAATCCCAAACCAGTTCAACCTTACATGGGAAATTTACCTTCTAGTCGGTTAAATCAGATAAAACCATTTCAATGTGTTGGTGTGGACTTCGGTGGTCCCTTTCTGACCACAATGTCTAAATCACGAGGTACTAAATATACGAAAGCGTACATCTGCCTTTTCGTTTGTTTCGCCTCTAAGGCGGTACACATCAAGCTGGTATCTGATCTTACCTCAGAAGCCTTTTTGGCAGCTTTGCGACGCTTCATCGCACGTAGAGGTAGATGTAATAAAATTTTTAGTGACGGTGGTACCAATTTCCGAGGTGCCTACGCACTTTTGCGCACTTTGTTCCGCAATGCGACCGAGGCTGAGAATATTGACTGGAGCTTTAACCCTCCATCCGCACCCCATTTTGGAGGACTTTGTGAGGCCGGAATAAAATCTGTTAAGACTCACTTAATTCGAGTGATAGGCGAACAAAAACTCACATATGAAGAACTTTATACCGTCTTGACACAAATCGAAGCGGTTCTAAATTCACGACCACTTTGCCCATTGAGCAGTGATCCAAACGATCTATCTGCCTTGACTCCCGGTCATTTTCTGACTCTTGCGCCCTTGACTGCTTTGCCAGATGATGATTTATCTCATCTACAAATCAACAGGTTGTCTAGATGGCAATTGCTCTCTCGACTTCATGCTGATTTTTGGAAACGCTGGCATAGCGAATATCTGCATACGTTACAACAACGTAAAAAATGGGATAAACCCTCGGTTTCTACGTTAAAGCCAGGAATGCTAGTCCTCATAAATGATGGGCCTATTTCCCCATTGCGCTGGCGATTGGCGCGAGTGGAGAAACTGCATCTGGGTTCAGATGGAATAGCTCGTGTAGCTACCGTTCGAACTAGTCAAAATGCGATGCAACGTCCTATTGTGAAGTTGAGTCCATTACCACAGCAATAAATCATTGTTGAATTCTTTTTTTTTTCTTTTCTCTTTAAAATACATAATATATTTTAGGTGGGCGGTTATGTTAATGCAACATTCAGTATTATTTGGCTTTAATATTTCTTTTCGTTTTATATTTCACTGTATATTTTTTTGCTTCGAAACGACCGTTGAATCAACGCGTCAGTTTCTATCTTTCATTTTTCATTCCCAATCCATTAATAAATACGTTGGGAAATCTCGGACTACATATGGAGGCATATGTGGGAGAGATGTGAATCAATTTAAGTCCGATTCTGAAAGACGACGGTGTATAAACACAGCGAATTTATTACTAAAAATTCCTCTATTTTTTCTGATTTTACGAAGACGAAGTTTATGAACGTTCTACGAACAACAGATACAAAGTACCAGCTACCAAATTCTGGCGTTCATCCTAACGAAGGTAGGTTCGAGTGCTTCCAGCGTATCTTTTGTTTATTTTTCATTTATTTTCCTTTTTTTCTATATTTTCATATTCACTGAGCTACCGTAACAAGGTTCATTATACAGAATGAATGTGTTAGTGGTATGAACTATTAAATTATGAAAAGAGTATTGTATTTTATTAATATACTCTGAACTTTTAAAATAATTTGTTCGTCAGCCTCTACATATTCAAATATCAGGAATAATTGGACAATCTGCTATGATTGTCTCCAGCCTTGCTCTAGACATTTCGATGATACTATCCTTAAGTATTTCGATTTTTGAAAACTATGCACCGAGTGTAAGTTGCAACAACCCATTCCATGAGGTTAAACCATTGCATGTTGCTTATTTATCTTGATAAATGTTCTTTTATTTGATTTTTATGGTGCTTTTCTATCATAAGAATCCATTCATATTATTCCCAACTCTGAGAAACCAATACTTTCGAAGATATAGCAAATTTTGTGAACAATAGTTACAAATCACAACACTCACGGGGAGACAGGGTTTTTTGCTGAGGTTTTTCCCTAAGCTCTTGTATCATACGCAGAATTGTATGGTACCCCGTTACACCAACCTCTGCTAACACATATAAAACTCTCAGTCAAAAGAATATATATATATATCAAAAACTGAACGCCAAACGGAGCGCCAAAGCTCCTGCCAAAGGGCTTTCCCTCATTTTGATTTTTATTGAACAGAAAAGAATAATTCATCAGGATGATGTAAATATCAAAATATAACTGACACAACCATAATTCATTAAAATAGCGACAAAACGAAAAAATGGGTTCAAGCCCTGTGGACAGGAGCTTTTGGGCGCATGTTCCTTGTGGCCCGTACTGACCAGTAAAGAAAAAAAGCAGTATCATGTTGAATACCTTAATATTATTCTGGAACACAAATTTTCCATTACAATAATCTTCATCTAGCTTCTATTTAGTATCAATTCCTGTAGAACGTGATCATAATAAGTGTTTTCCATATAATAAAATGTGTTTGAACTTGGTATGTAGGAAATCTGACATCAATCATTGGAATTAATTGATTTGACAAACAGCCGTCAAATGAGGTAAATAGATTTTTGTGACGATTTTCTGTGACCATAAAAAAAATTAAGCATTTCATTATTGCATTTCTTGAAATAGGTACCTTTTCAAGTCGATCAACATCGTCCTTCTTTCGACGTCTAAACTATGACTTGATTCTTTATGTTTATGTCTTTGAATTTGTTTTCGGTGGAATTCAAAGAGTTCATAGAATAATCGATGAAAATACTGAGAGAGACCCAGGAAATTTGACACATTTTGTCTTATATCTCCAGAAATTGAAATCGTATAGAGCCAAAATTTTGTACAATGTTGCAAAATACTACAATTGACGTTAGTACAAGTTTTTGTTGCAATCTGATGAATAGTTCACGAAAAAAAAATTTTTTTTTCGAAAAAATTAAAAGAAATATTTTTTTAAAAATTACCAACATTTCGATCATAACAGAATTTTGCCAAAAGTTGCGCGTTTATATCCTCGAACTGACTACAAAGTTTCGATTCAACATCTTCTTTAGTTCCTGAAATATCAGGGAAATAACCTCAAAATTTTAAATGTCTATAACTCCTAAACCGTCTGGCCGATTTTGCCCGTTAACGAACTTAACCGTCGCATTTTGATCAGAAACCTACCCTGAAAGTTTGAAGTCGATAGGACCTTCGGTGCTCCTGTTATCGTGCCTACGGCCGGCCGGCCGGCCGGCCGGACGGCCGGACGGCACCCTAAAATCTGACACCGGATTCGTGATCAGGGAGTCCGAATTAGTCTATTAGCCAATTTTCAGCTCGAAATTCGAAAATTACAGACATTTGGACGAAATGATAGGACGATGTTCCCCTAGAACATGCGCCCAAAAAAGTTTTATAATATCAGAGGTGGAGAAATGTGACTTAACAGTTACAGAAACTGCAACAGCTTGTCTATGTCAGTGTCACACGTGTCACAGCTAGCTACACTACTCCCATGGCAGACCGACAGACCGTCAGAGTGCGGTAGACGTCATGAATCGATTGTCATCCATCTTACAGTTTTGGGCGATATTTTCGAAACGAATTGACCGATTTCAATAAAATTTGATGTGAGTCTAGGTTGCATCTGCTATTATATGCTGCAACCAGTTCAAATAACGTAAATCCATCTCTGCAATTTCCGTTCTTATTTTACATTCTCATACAACATACTGTTTGAAATTTTGTAATTTGTAAGTATGTTGTAACACACTGTCGGTGGGAAATGCTTTGTGGCCAGGAGCTATGGCAGGATTGATCAAAATTATAGCCAGAGTGGTCCCATCCAGATACTGAACTCGCCTAAAGCTGCTTAGCTCCAGGGAAAAAAAAATTACTCAATATTTCCAAGAATATGAATCCAGTTGTAAAAAAATCCAAAGTCCAAAAAAAACTGGTCCACTTTTGGCCGAGAATGGTCTCAAACAGTTTCGACTCAAATATGTACATACATTCACTGTTGAGTCGAAAATAAACAGTGCTGTGTCTGTGGTGGCATAAGTACCATAATTCCTTCGATAACGGTTTCCTCGGAGTTATTATTTTAAAAGAAATGTATCCCTCATTCAGTAGAGAACTAAAATATTAGAATCTCTGATCTATTTCAATTCATCAAAATACGCTGCGCAATATACTGCATTTTATTCTCTTTGGCCAACGAATGGTTTCAAATATCGATGTAAATATTGTAAATATATTTAAATAACTGTTTTCCAACATCCTCTGAAACTGACAATGATGCTTTCTTTCTGAAAAATTATCGTAGAAGAAATTAATAAGCAATATTAGTTTGATTTTAATACTTACCGAATTTTTATTATATAAATTTCTTCTGGAGAATTGGCACTATATACAGGGTGTGTCTTAAAGTTGTACATTGAACTAAGCCATAGATTCCTCTCATCAAATAAAACACTTTTGTATTCATCATTTTTCCAGATTTGTCACAAGAAAAAAGATACAGGCTGTTGAAATTTGAGAAAAAATCTTTTTTTCTTTTGGAGCTTTGACATGGTTATTCAGAATTGAATAAATTTTGGTACGAAGTTTTCTATAACTATGGCACATAATCTCCAATTAACAGTTCATCCCTACTTTTACTGGTTTCCTCGTTATAGACTCGCGAATTCCTAAAACTATGAAAAATTAGCATAATGAAGGCAGATGAAGGTCATCTTGATGATTTTGAAATAATCTGTCCTTTTAGAAAAGAAAATTATTCTTTCTCATTCCTCCTAAAACGTACCTTCATTGAATGTTATAAAATATAAAAAAAATTACAGAAATTTACCTGCTTTTATCAATCCGAACCTGGAATATAATCACAGATGATCTGCTCGATAAAAGGCATAGACTGAGTATTGATTTCAAAGTTAACACTTATTGAAATTCAATTCAATCTTGCTTGTTTCCAAATTGATTGGTTATAATTACCATCTTAAAACGGGATAAGTTAACAACTTATTCAAGCAACTCGATTCGAAGGGTAGTTATCTTTTGGGAAATAGATTAATAGGCTTACCATGATCTGTATTCATCTATGTATTCCCAATAGTGAATATGAAACTTTTGAATTATCGGATATCCATGTCATGTGAACATTTGTTTTCATACTGCTCCGAATCATCACAATCATTCTTAAGCGACCCATATACGCTCAATATTATTGTGCAATGTGGGTTGCACAATATATTGACGGTGGCCTCTAGACGGTCAATATTATTGTACAATATGTTGGTTGGTCAAACATTCCATCGTATGGAGGCGATATTGATAGTTGTGCAATATATTGCGCAACCTTTCAATATTGCCCTCACACGATCAATAATATTGCACAAATATAGAATATTGTACAATAATATTGAGCGTGTAGGATTTCTCCAATATATGAACCATAATCTCATCAACTTTATTTTCTACAGATATGCCTCACGTCACTTCTAATTATTTTATTCGAACTAAATAGTTGTATCTTATAAGTTTGTAGTTTATTAGTATGCATAAGGGAAATATCAATTATAATTATCATTCCATCTATTCATCTTGACGAGAAGTTCTTAATCTGGATCTGCGGAATTATGTTAATAAAAAATAAACGTAAAGAACTACCGACGTAATATTTAAGGTTATATAATGCAAATATAATATACAGTTGAATAACACCTCAACCAGTTAGTACATCAACAACGTATATGCAAGAAACACAAAAGAAAAAAAAACTTGCATAATTCATTCCCACATATTCAGTATACTGGCTGTTCAAACTTTACAGTTAATTTTATTAATAAACAAAATGAGTAAATTATATTGTATTGTATATTATTATACTGATCCTCCTAGGTCTTCCCGAAGGAGTCCCCTCATGAGCTCTCGAAGAGCTTGAGCGAGTAAGGAGAACCAGTTGTGTTCTGTGTCAGCTTTGTTACTGTGTGCTTACGCCACGTCAGGTACAGCACTGTTAATTTTTGACCCAACAGTGAAATCAAAATTTTCATAACATTGAAATAGGTAACTATTAAGATTTGTCAATAAAGTTCTTTCTCTGTACTTGTATCTTAGTATTTATTGTTATAGTCGTAGATAAAGTATAGTTTTCGACTTGCGGTAATGGTCATAACTTACTTGATGAATTACAGCACTCGTCTGTGGCTCGCTCTGCAAACTTCTTCTGCTTTAGTTATGACTTGCATTACCGCTCGTTAAATACTATACTATTATATGATGCGAGTTAAAATATGTAAAGAATGTGAAAATTCACGAGGAAGATATTGTGGATAATCTTATAGTGGATATTCAATGAAAATCAAATTGGAGTCAGTGTCTTGGTATTCAGGAAGAGTTTTTTTTTAATGAAGCTTAAAGATTATTTGAAACCATTTCATAAGACTTCAGTGAGTAAATGAGATTCCTCAGACAATTTCGTTGAATTTCGAACATCAGATGATAAAGCTCTCATATAATTATGCGGAATTCAATCCAGTAAGTGTTTCTGTGTTCAACAGTTAAAGACAGATCAGGGCTTTGCACGTTGTAAAATCTTTAAACGCTTATAACTTTTTACATGAGCCGAATGTGGAAAAATAGTGAATGAAAGAGTTGTTCCATTTGAGGAGAGGAATCCATGGTTAAAATTAGTGTACAACTTTATGACTCACCCTGTATATGGTTCAACCGATATGAAATTGAATTTTGACAAGCTGTTGACGCATCGACTTGTTAAATTCAACTTCGGTCGGCAGCTCGGAAGCACGGAAATAAATATGAACATAGACACCCTTGATATGATGTCTATAACATTATGATTTATGAAATTCACACCACACACGTCAAGAATCAAAAACCGTTGAAACTAAATTGAATGAAAAAGAAATTTTTCAAGTTTTGCATTCCTGGTATGATCAAGTATTCAATGCTGAATACATTTCTGTTCAAACCATTGTATTCATTCGAAAAGTTTTGAAAACATCGAAAAAAAACCGGAAAAAAGTCAAATATGTTTAGTCAGTATTATCTCCATTATTCTTATTTTGAACATCCTGAGCGCGAACCGTTTTGACAACATCGAAGAGAAAGAATGTGGAAAGGTCATGCATCTTTTGAATTTCAGAAATATCATCACAGCGTGTTTCAAATTTTGTGTCTAAAATTGTGATCAAAAATTGGCCATAACTTCTGTTTTTCAAATAAGAACGCAATTTTCTTATGATTGCGTTGGAATCTACGGTGAGAAATAATGATAGCTTTCTAACACGAGTTTGCTCCTAATAAACAAAAAATTCAGAAATTATTGAATTTAGGAGCATAATAATGTTAGAAAACTATCATTATTCTTCACCGCAGAATCCAACGCAATCATAAAAAATAGGGTTCTAATTAGGAAAACAGAAGTTATGGCCAATTTTTTATCACAATATTCGACACAAAATTTGAAACACCCTGTGATGATATTTCTGAAATTCAAAAGTTGCATGAACTTTCCACATTCTTCCTCCTCGATGTTGTAAAAACGTTTTACGCTCAGGGTGTTTGAAATAAGAATAATGAACATAATACTGACTAAACATATTTGACTTTTTTCCCGTTTTTTTCGATATTTTGAAATCTATTCGAATGGATACAATGGTTTTAAATGAAATGTATTCAGCATTGAATACCTACTTGATCATACCAGGAATGCAAAACTTGAAAAAAAATGTTTTCATCAATTTTATTTTCACTCCCTGTACAACCAGAAGTGCTTGGGCATCGAAAATATTTTAGCTTTGTAGAGAATTTCAAACAATATCATAATCCCAATTTATCAGATTTCAAATATGTCCAGTTCTCCAGAAACGTCTATAGGCACTCGAACTTGGGACACCCTGTATAGTTTCGATCGAGTTCAAATCTAGAACTTCACTCTAAAATAAGGTTTTGAAGGCCCTCGCAGAGGCTCTCAACGATATATGTTGGATAGTTTATGAGATACAGAGTTTTTGCGCGTATGTTCTGGGGAACATCGCGTTATAGTTTTGCCCAAATGTCTGTAACTTTCGAATTTTTGACGAAAATGGTCTCAAACGATTAAGTTCGACTCCCCAATGAAGAATTCGAGGTCAAATTTGATTCTGTCCGTCCGGCCGTCCGGCCGTTGCCACGATAACTTGAGAACGAGAAGAGCTAGCAACTTGAAATTTTCAGGGTAGGTGGCGCATCTCAATACGACGGACAAGTTCGTTAATGGGCATAATCGACCCAGTGGTTTCCGAGTAATAATTTTGTTTTCAACCAATATAAATCCGATCGAATTGAAACTTGGTGGGTAGTTGTAGAATATGATCTTAAGCACGTTTGTGGAATTTTGTGCGAATCGTATGGCTAGAAAATTTTTAAAAAATTATTAAAAAATATTTTTGTTGTCACGATAACTTGAGAACGGAATGAGATAGCGGCTTGAAATTTTCAGGTTAGGATGAACACCAGAACGCGACATTTCAGTTTGTTTATGAGCATAATCGGCCAAACGGTTTCAGAGTTATAGCCATCTGAAATTTTCTGAAATTTCGTGGTTTTTGTTCCTCATTAACTCAAAAAGTACTGAACCGATTGAATTCAAACATGGTTATTAGTTGTAGAATGCCAACGCGGAAATGTTTGCAAAATTTGGTGAGGATAGCATTTGTAGAAAATTTTTAATAAATCATTGAAAATAAAAAAAAAATTCTATATATCAGTAACTATTCGTTTGAAATTGCTGAAATTTTGCAAGAGCCTTCATAACCTAACTCTACTGCCAAGTTTCAAGTTTTAATACGATCGGTTAAATATTGTTGGAGATTCGAGCATTCTTATGCGAGTTCAGTAGATGGGTGACCGTTGCCGCGATAACTTTCGAACGAAAGGAGATAGGGACTTGCAATTTTCAGGGTAGGTTGTGTATCCGAAAGAGAGTGTTGAGTTCGTTTTTGGGCATAATCGGTCTAACGGTTTCCGAGTTATACCCACCTGGAATATTATTTCCTTGATAACTCAAAAAATAAATATTCGATCGAATTGGTGCTTGGTAACTAGTAGTAGAAAATCAACATAAAGACGTGTTTAAAATTTTGTAAGAATCGTATCCCTAGAAAATTTGAAAAAAATGACGAAAAAAAAAATTTCAAGAACCGTACCCCTAGAAAATTTTTAAAAAGTCACGAAAAAAAATTGGTTCAAGCACTGACGTGAAGTCAGAAGCTTTTGCGCGTATGTTCTATTGTCCATACTTCTGTATTGGACACCCTTAATCGAATTTACCATGGTAAATTATGTTGTCCATTCTCCTGTATTGGACACTTAATTCGAATTTACCATGGTAAATTCGAATTGAGAGTGTCCAATACAGGAGAATGGACAACATAATTTACCATGGTAAATTCGATTAAGGGTGTCCAATACAGAAGTATGGACAATAGAACATACGCGCAAAAGCTTCTGACTTCACGTCAGTGCTTGAACCAATTTTTGTTTAAATATATATTTTTCGAGATATTTTTTCAATTTTCCAGTCATACCATTTTTGAAATAACAAGAAACAATATAAACAAATGTACTGCTCTAAACTGGATGATGAATTTCTACGTTGTTCTCTCTGATCAAATAATTGTGATTTGCCATATTTAAATGGAATATCACATAAATGCAAAGTCACATCAATATTCCATCCAGAAATTACAATTGATTCAATACTCACAATATCTAATTTACGATTCAACCGCTTAGAGTTCTCTCGTAAAAGTACCTATTTCAGTGAAATATTTGGCGTGAATGAGGTTCAACACCGTCATTGGGAACACGTTTTGAAGAGAATTTTCCCTGAAACTTAAACGGTGCGAAGGAACGATAAAAGGACCATCGATCGGAAGTTTAATCAAAGTTGTTGCAAAGTTGGAGTGTTGCTCCGTAAGTTGGGCTCCAGACGATTGAAAAAGAGTAATAGTAAATTAGTTAGGGTTCTCGACGCATACCGACTAGGGAGGTGAATAGACGGAAGATTCGCCCTGGTTGACAGAAACTTGGGAAAATTACGAATTTGGTATATCCTTGTTGTAACTCTGTAAATACAGTCATGTCAACATTTAACTGAACACATCGGAAGAAACCAGGAACATTTCAAGGATAAGATGATACCACCGAAAAGATATACAAGGTGTCCCGACACTCAATGTCAAGTCGGAAGTGGGTGATAGGCCAAGTTATAATAGTAAAAGACAAATATTGGAAAAAGTTACGTATTTTTGTAATTATTGGCATTTCGAAAATTTCAAGGAAATCTTCATCCTGCGATGGCGTTCTTACTCACGCTACAACAGATCTCTATTTTAATTTCAATTTTAGTTTTATTATGTATCCTCAATATTGCGTCTCTACATAGGTGCCTGATATTTTCAGCCTATTGCTCCTGCTTGGAAGAAAATGTCACTTTCCGCTCAATTAAGTATTCAAAATTAATAACTTGCCTAATTTTAACTGTCTCTACTGAACAAAATTGGTTCAAGCCCTGTGGACAGGAGCTTTTTGGCGTTCTTGTTCAAACAGACAAATTATATCTCCGAAAGTATTGGTTTCTCAGAGTTGGGAATTGTATCAATGTATTCCTATGATAGAACTGCATCATGAGAGAAATTACATTTTAAAAAAAGTGTCGTTTAAAAGAATTGCTTGAAAAATTATCTTTAAAAAAAGAGAGCAATCCACCGTGCTTCAATGCATTAATGCTTCAGAAATTGTCATTAAATTTATTTATCAAGATTAAATGAGCAATCTGCAATGATTCAACCTCGTGGAATGGGTTGTTGCAACTTACACTTGGTGCATAGTTTTCACAACTCGAAACACCTAAGTAAAGTATCATAGAAATGTCTAGAGCAAGGCTGGAGACAATCATAGCAGATTGTACATTTATTCCTGATATTTGAGTAGGTAGTGGATTACGAACAAATTATCTTAATAGTTCAAACTAGTGGCCAGCAGTCCATATTTTGGGATTCAGATGAGTCAGCAGATCTACCTAGCCATAGATCTACATTTTTCCGGTAGATCAAAATTTTTCCGGTACATCTATATTTTTCCGGTAGGTCTACATTTTTCCGGTAGATCTACATTATTCCGGTAGATCTACATTTATCCGGTAGATCTACATTTTTTCGGTAGATCTACATTTTTTCGGTAGATCTGCATTTTCCAGTAGATCTACATTTTTTTGGTAGATCAATATAATCGGTAGATAAATTGAATCAGTAGATAATTGAACCGGTAGTTCAATGCCATCTAACGGGTCCTGTGTGATTCTGAGAATCATTCACACACGAAAGTCCCATCGAAATATGTCAGGAGTTTTAGAGTTACTAAAAACCGAATATAGCGTTACCTACCGAATCGTATTGTGAACCTAAGGCCTTCCAAAACACAATCACAAATATTCATCAAAATCGGTATAGCCATTTTTGAGTTCCTGTAAACCGATTATAGTGCCACCTACCGGGGAATATTGTGGATCTGGAACTTACTCAGATACACACACAAAGTTTCATCCAAATAGGTCCAGTCGTTCTTGAGTTGTTATAAACCGAATGCAGCACCACCTAACGGGTTTCTATTGTGACACTGAGAGCCACTCAAACACGTACACAATGGTCGCATTCAGCGGACGAAGCGCATAGCCACTTTCCGCTACGGCTACCTAGCACAAATCAAATGCGCTACATAAATGGAGCAGCTCCACAACGTGTTCAGTTCGTAGCGCATGTACCACCGAATGTTTTGGTAACGGTTGCGCAACTGTTTCGTCCGCTGAATGCGACCATTGTTTCATCAAAATCGGTCGAGGTATTTCTGAGTTTCTACAGACCGATAGCAGCGTCACCTACCGGGGTATATTGCGGACCTGACACATACTCAGTTACACACACAAAGTTTCATCGAAATCGGTTCAGCTGTTCTTCAGTTTCTATAAACCGAATACAGCGCCACCTACCGGTTACCTATTGTGACCCTGAGACACACTCAAACACGCACACATTGTTCTATCAAAATCGGTCGAGCCATTTCTGAGTTCATATAGAGCATTATCAGCGCCACCTACCGGATGTTATTGTCAAGCAAGGACACACTGAAACACACACACAGTTTCATCAAAATCAGTCAAGGCGTTTCGGAGTTGACATTTTATTTTAACCACCCCGTATAGCAGCGGTTATCTTTTCGTAGCGGTTTTACAGTTTTGAGAATTCTCTTCACGGTAGATCTCCAGGGGTGACATTTTACTCGAAACACACTGTATAGTTAATTTTCTGCTTAATGTTTGAATATTTGGAGTAATTTTAATGCAAAAATCGGTCCGATCGAACGGATATTCATTATAGATTTCGTAAATTAACGAAAAGATTCAAATCCCAAGATACGTTTAATGGAGTAGGCTCCTTTATGTTTTTCATTGGGTAAAAAAGAAAGAAAACTAAGAAAAAGCTATATCGGACGCTCGGAGATTCGATCCCGCCGCGCTCCGCGAGGGTCGGGAGCTATAAATCCAATTTCCAACGCCTTAGTCCACACGGCCGTACCAGCTTCGTCAATCGGCTCCGATTATCTAGCACATAAACATTTGATAGTGCTGGGACGATTTCCGTCTTTCGATTTTCAGAATATCGTCAATCCTGTCAAGCGATCGGTCGAAATTGGTTACTGGTTCATATTTCTCGCGGTTTTGCTAGACGATTCCAAGATTTTCGAGTGATTCCGTTCGAAATTCAAATTCGATTTAACATTAATCGTGGCTCGTTCTGACTAAAACGTCGCCTTTGAAGGAGCCGCGTTAAATTCGCCACAGAAATACGTGAAACGTCAGAGTTGTGTCGATTTTCGCGAAAAGTCACATTTTCCTATCGTTCTTCCGGAAAAACGAAAGAGAGGATCGAAAAAAGGGCCGTGTTACGGACTAATTTCGAATCTCGTCTTCGCGTTCCCGCAAATACCGTCTTTCCGAACGCCACCGTTTCTGCGGATGCCTCTATACAATTTTGCACCTTTTGCCAAAATCGGCGTTTTTGCGATTTTTTTTAAAATACACCCCCGTCTTTTCGGTCCGAAAACGTGAAACCCTACGAAACTTCCGTATTTTTCCTCGATAAACCGCTTCGAAATTTCCTCCTAACCCCCCCTCCTAACATCCAAAAAAACGTCACGTTTATAGTAACATATTCAAAAAGTTTTTTTTGTTCCTTTTCTATGAAACCCATCTTCATTTTAGTATTGGGAATATATTAATTAATGAAATACTATCCTCTCTTCATTTCATAAATTAAAATTTAATAGTTCATGCCACTAACACATTCTTCTATGTATCATAAAGCTTAACTCAAGAAAAAAATGTTTGATACACAAATGTAGATCCATATTTCAGTATTTTTTTGCTAGCAACATTATGAAAATACTGTATATAGGAGCATGTCTCACTACTTAAGGAAGTAAAAGGTAAATATTACCTTTTACTTCCTTAATGGTCAACGAACAGTAATTTCTTTTGATGATTCCATTATGTTCTTCTCTCCTATTGCCTCCATAAACTACAACATTAAAATGATCTAATTCTAAATCTTCTGGAACATCATCCCCAATATTTATACATAAATTATTCAATATGAAGGGTACAGGGGAAAAACCGGCTAAGTCACTAATTTTCATATTTGGGGAGAGTGCGCTCAGATTGTAGCCAATCAGAGTATCTACCATTCCAGTTTGTCAGAATGGGAAATAAGTGGCTAAGTTGGCTGTAACAAACGATTCAAAATAACCCATACAGGGGAAAAACAGGCTATGTCCATGCGGTACAGGAAAATAATCGGTCACGTCAACGCGCCTAAATCGCGATGAAATAGCCCGGCATCTGAAATCACGTTCAGACTTGTAGTTAACCTACAATGGACAATTGGTCATTCGCAATTATTTCATCAGTATAGATTGTATACGCCTTGAATGTATAAAATAATGGAACAAGCTAATAAGAGAAGTAGTGAATTTTGTGCAGATGCATTGAAAACTTCAAAAAAGAGACCAAGGCATGGAAGATTGACAGCGGTTAGTAAAAAGTTACGTTAACAAACTCATGAGATCGGTAATGAATGTGACTGTAAGGCTTTTTTCACATACATACGGTTCCATTTGGTTCGTTTCGTTTTCGGTTTCAATTCGGTCGCTGGCGACAAGTGTGAAACGGTGCTTCGGTTCAGATTCGTACCGAATAGAAACCATACAGCACCGAATACTCCCTCGGTTGAAACTGAAAACGAACCAAACCGAATAGAACCGTATGCATGTGAAACAAGCCTTAGAGACTTAGATGCTCTGAAATTATTCCTGATGTGGACAAACGAGACATATTAAAGCATTTCAATAGTCTTCAATCCGTTAGCGAGCAAAATCGTCATTTATGCGGCCTTATTAGTATATTACAAGTAGCACAAAGACGACCACGTAAACCTGAAGAGGAAGCTCTTCTGAGGGATTGTATTGCAGCGTATAAAGTGAGATATATTTTAGATAATACTGTCACAGAACAAATTGTTTGCCGACAAGACAAAGAAAAGTTTTGTGGGCCTGAAGCGCAGAACTATTTTGAAGCCCTTCCACATAAATAGAATCAAAATAATAAATTATGATTGTTTTTCCCCTTAAATACTTTTTACTTTGATAAAATAAATTCTTATTAAAATGTGTGTTATTATTCAATCGATCGTATAATCCCCCAAAAATCAAGATTCGCCAGATTTCAGAGTCAAAATGGGGAAAAACAAGCTAAGTCAAGGTTTTGTTATCGAAATTTCAAAAGATCAGAAGCTAAGGATTTTTTGTTTCAACTCTGCTTGAGCGTACACTATAACAACATTATGATATTTTCACAACAGTAAATAGTTGTTCAAACTTCCAATGCGATCCTTCACAAGAATGAATTGAACATCAAAAATGCCCATATCTCGAATTCAACAAAACTTGACTTGACCAGTTTTTCCCCTGTACCCTTCATATGTAATCAGTCAATATTATTTTCGGTTTCAAAACAGTCTTGTATATATTCACAAATTCAAAAATCGGATACTTATTTTCCAAGAGGAAGTATTTTCAACCTACGAATTGACAATTTCTAATAGCTAGAAAAGTTGACATTTATGAACAGTGAACACAGACAGATTCTGTGTTCACATTCTGTGAATACATAGAACTTACGATGTATTATTGAAACTTTGAAACTTCATATCTCGGAAAGTATTAGCTTGTTAGATTTGAAAATGATAACAATGGATTCTTATGATGAAATTGCATCTCAAAATAATTTGAATTCAAAAGTTGTAATGTAAAAAAAATATTTGTTTTCGTTACTCCGAAACTATAAGTCCGATTTTGCCCAATAACGAACTCAACCGAGATATTTATCCCTCAAACCTACTCTGAAAATTTCAACTGTCTAGCTCATTCTGTACGAGAGTTATCGTGTGAACGTCCGAAATTACGAAAAAATATTATTTATCTCATGATGACTTGAGAACGAAAAATGATAACGACTTACCATTTTCAGGGTAGGTTGCACATCCTACTGCGCCATATGAGTTCGTTAATTGGCATAATCGTCAGGTAAGCACCGGGAAAAGAGCAGCGGTATCGGATATTTCACAAAGTAGTGTCAACCGAATAATACTGAAACATTCCACCCTTTTCATCTGAACCTATATCAAGAATTGTATGTAATGTAATGATTTTGCAAAAAGAGTTGCTTTTTGTATGCAAATGGATGACATGATTGACGAGGAATATTATATTTGAAACAAAATTCTATTTTCTGATGAAGCAACGTTTAGAATAATTGGGTCGGCCAACACTAATCCTTCAGATTACTTCCTTTGGGGGGTAAGGAACGGAAGCATTCCATTCAATTGATGGAGCATTACTGGCTTGAGTTCGACACTCAATTACAAGAAGGTTAGTAGATTGTGTGGAACATAATGGCGGCCTATTTGAGCATTTATAAGTAGCCTTTCCTCAAAACGTTTTTTCACATGGTACAATTTCAAAAACATTTTCTTTTCATTATTATTATTATTTTTCAAATTTTCGAAAGAGGCCTACTAGGTTCCTCAAAACCCATCCACATTCCCCCACGAAGCCTTTATCGACGAAAAGCTTTTAAGAAATGTCATGCAATGGTGCATTAAAATCCAGAAGCTCAAGGAATCGATTGGAAAACAGGTGGTTGTGTTATGTTGAATGGTTCTGAAGTTAATTTTTTTTGTGGGTCCATGTAGGATGCTATTTTAATACATAAATTGCAATAAGTCAAAATCTAATGCAGATGAGTCAATTGAACCGGTGTTCGTTATATCAACAATTTAGTGGCATATCCAAAAATGTAACGAAAATGGGGAGTGGACATTTGAAAAAACCGAACTTATGTGTGTATTTAATTTTTGGACATCCTGTATTATAGACAAAAATATTTTCAGGTTGTGCTGATTGTCACGCCTAACATTTGAAAATATCAAGTCGAAAACTTGGATATACACAAAGTTATGGACCATATACGCACCCCTGGGTTACCCTGTATTTCATGCGAAAATATATCTATTTCAGAAATGATTTAAGTGTTAATATTGAACACTGAAAATAAAATTGGCAATATGAATGGATGGATAATATTTTCATGTCATTTGTGGATGTTCTGGATAGGTATATTTAACTATATCGGGTGAGTAGATCTACAGGCTATATAAATGTAGTTGCTATACAGATCTACCGATTGATGTAATTACCAACTCCAACAAGCTAATACTTTCGGAAATATGATTTTTCAAAATTTCAATACTTCTATGTTTTCACAGAATGCTATAATTATGATATGATCTGTATTCATACTCGTACATGTCATCTTGTTTTTCTATGAGAGGCATGTCTGATTCACTTCAGCTATCGTAGAATTATAAGGGTTATAGTATGATATAATACTTTTGATGATATTTTAATGCCCGTGGATAATCCATATGATGATGGAAATATATACTGTGATAAGTTTATAGGAATGGGTTCAGAATAGCTCCAGTAAAAACAAAACTCAAATATTTGCTAAGTTTCAATTGATATAATATATTTTTCAGAGTGGATTTGAGGAATGAATATCTCGGTTAAGTTCGTGGCTTTTGGCGTTCGAGTTTGAATTTGATTTCTCTCATGATGCAGTTATATCATAAGAATCCATTTATCTCATTTCCAACTCTGACTAATCAATACTTCCGGAGATATGATTCTTGGCAATCTTGTTCCTCGAAACAGAGTGCTTATCAATTTGCCCAAATGTCTGTAATTTTGTAATTTTTGACTGGAAATGGTTTTAAACGATTTGGTTCGACTCACTGATCTAGAATCCATGGTCAAAATCGATTCTGTCCGGCCATTAACACGATAACTCTCGAACGGAATGAGCTAGACAATTGAGATTTTCAGAGTAGGTTCGAGGCATCAATATCTCGGTTGTGTTCGTTTTTGGGCAAAATCGGTTTCGGAGTAACGAAAAAAAAATTTTTTTTTTACATTACAACTTTTGAATTTGAATTTTTTTAAGATGCAATTTTATCATAAGAATCCAATGATATCATTTTCAACTCCAACAAAATATTACTTTCGGAGATATAATTTTTCAAAATTTCAATAATACATCGTAGTTCTATGTATTCACTGTCTGTGTTCACTGTTCATAAATGTTATCTTTTCTAGCTATTAGAGTCATGTCAATTCGTAGTTAGAAAACAAGTATCTGATTCTTGAATTTGTTTTAATTATACATACAATACATACAAGGACGTAGCCAGGGGAGGGTTTTGGGGGTTCAACCCCCCTCCCGAAATGTTATTTTTCTCTTAAAAAAAAATGTTTGGTGCAGAAAGTGACCCTTACATCCACAAACCCCCCCCCCCCCAAATTAATTCCTATTTGAAAACCCCCCCCCCGAAATTAATTCCTATTTGAAACCACCCCCCTCCCCCCCGAAATTAATTCCTGGCTACGCCCTTGAATACATACAATATATACAAGACTGTTTTGAAACCGATTTCTCTGGCTATGTAGATCTATCAGTTACATAGATCAGCTGGCTACGTAGATCTATCAGTTACGCAGATCAGCTGGTTATGTAGATCTACCAGTGACGTGGTGTTTTGGTTATGTAGCTCTACCGGTTCATAGATCTGGTGGCTATGTAGATCTACCGGTTCATTGATATGCGGGCTACGTAGATCTACGAGTATCGTAGATCAGATGACTATGTAGATCTACCAGCAACGTGAATCTTATGGTTAAGTCGACCTACTGGTTCATTGATATGCTGCGTGCATCTACCAGTTATGTTGATCTGCTGGATACATAGATCTATGAGTTACACACCTGTGTAAGGTATGCATACTCCATTCACTTTTATAAAGTCTTCCGTTTGGTCATTGTGTCCCATTGACACATTTCACCCTGTATATTTCGAAAATGTTAGGTTATAGTCATTTTCCTACCTGATAACTGCGCAATAACGTTTGTCCTCTCTACAACATAGAGGTCGTAGTAATTACGTATTTGTCACAATGTGAATTTACTTCGAAAATATAACGAATTTGAGAAGATATTATGTGAATTCAACAATTCAGAGGACCTGGAGATTGTTGAAGAACATTATTGCTCTGTTGTTACTGGAAATATTTCACGTATATAAACTGGTTGGAAGATTCAGATATGCTGTTATCTTGTAGGGAAATCAAGTATCAATTATTGATATTTTAATGAAAAATAATGGACAGTAGTCCGTTACTTTGTGATACTTCATTCGAAAAAATGGGTTCAAGCCCTGTGGACAGGAGCTTTCTGGCGCTCTAGTTCAAACAGACAAATTATATCTCCGAAAGTATTGGTTTCTCAGAGTTGGGAATTATATCAATGTATTCATATGATAGAACTGCATCCTAAAGGAAATTCAATTCAAATAATAGTTTATTTATCAAGATTAAATGAGCAATCATGAGAATGAGAACTGCACCATGGAAGAAATCAAATTAAATCTGGCCAATTTTGCCCAATAACGAACTTAACCGAGATATTCATCTCCCTAAACTACTCTCAGTCTCACTACTCTCAGATCTCTTACTTCATGTTCCGTTCTGAAATGTAAGACTTTTCTGAGAAACACTAATTTCGGAGCAAACAACTGAGATTGTTCTCACTTCGCTCACAATTCTTCGATTGATTAGATAATGTCTCAGGAACATCATTTGACATTATGACAATTCATACATAGAATAATATCATTCTGTGACAACGTTGAAATACGATTTATTATTGAAATTTTGAAAAATCATATCTCCGAAAGTATTAGCTTGTTAGAGTTAAAAATGATATCATTGGATTGTTATGGTAAAACAGCTTATTGAAAAAAATGTAATTTGGAATTTGCCTTGTAAAAAAAAATTTTTTTTTTGTTACTCCGAAACCTTCTGTCCGATTTTGCCCAATATCGAACTTATCCAAGATATTTATCTCCCAAACATACTCTGAAAATTTCAACTGTCTATCTCATTCCGTTCGAGAGTTATCGTGCCTACGGCCTGCCGGCCGGACAGAATGAATTTCGACCACGGATTCTTGATCAGTGAGTCTTACCAAATCGTTTAAGACCATTTTCATCGAAAAATTCGAAAATTACAGACATTTGGGCAAATTGATAAGCACTCAGTTCCGAGGAACTAGAGCGCCAAAAAGAATAAAGTTACCTGAATAACCCGGCAGGAAAACTTCTAAACGAGCAGACGTACCTATGGAATTCCACACTTCGAAATTCTTAAGAAATAAGCCTACAGAAGACATTTAAATACCTTGTTGCAAAACTTGAAATACACCAGTTCAAAATGTAGAATAGTACTACGAAACGCGAGTCACTGTTAAAACCTTGATGCAATATAGTGATAGGAAACTAAGTAATTTCATTCGAGGGTTCAACATGTCAGTATGAAGTTTTTCTATTGCAGATTTCAGTTCTGTATAGTACTTCCTGATACTTTTTCTCTGCTTCTTCAAAACTACTTTCAATTTCAAAGCGAATAATTCTCTATTATTCGGAGACAATGGTCTGTGATAATATCTTGTCTAAGATGGGAGATTATGTTGAGGGTAGAACTTAGCTACGTCTCAGCGAATGGTTTTGACATTGAGGATATTTCAGGAATGCCACCCGGCCTCAGTTTTAGTAACAAAAGCGTGATAGACCTAAATCATGGCTAACCGGGAGACTTTATAAAAGTGAATGGAGTAAAGATTTACCGGTTAAGTAATGTGCTATGTGTGTGGATTGACCGGTTCATTGAGTTATATCTAGGCGGATTTATGGCTAGGTAGAGATTAAAGGCTCACAAGTTTAATGCTAAGCAGATATATTTACTGAAATTCATTAATTGATTAAAAATCTTCACAACTGTAAGGATAAACCAAATTCACAAGGTTTGAGTATTCATCACCACACATTGAAAAATCCATACACAGGGTGAAGTATCTGCCAAAGACAACCAAAATTTTGAGAGCTGGATTTTGGATTTTTTGAATTCTGAATATGTTAACTTTTATGCCTCCGGAAAATTTTCTCAGAAAAATTTTATTGAATCGTTGAAGGGTTCACAAGTTATGATTGATCGAAATTTTTGGGGAAATTGAAAACTTATAATCCCTTATAATCTGTATGAAGAGGAGAAGGCACTTTTTGCGCGTATGTTCTGGAGAACATCGCGTTATCATTTTGCCCAAATATCTGTAAATCTCTATTTTTTTGCCGAAACTGGTCTCAAACGATTGGGTTCGACTCCCTGATGAAGAACTGGAAGTGAAATTTGAGTCTGTCCGGCCTGCCGGCCGTCCGTTTCCGCGATAACTTGAAAACAGAAAGAGAAAAGCTACTTGAAATTTTCAGGGTAGGTGGCATATCCCAATACGACGAACAAGTTCGTTAATGGGCATAATCGGACCAATGGATTCTGAGTAATCATTTTGTTTTCAACTAATACAAATCCGATCGAATTAAAACTTGGTGAGTAGTTGTAGACTACAAACCTGAGCACGTTCGTGAAATTTTGTTTATAGGCATAATCGGCCAAACGGTTTTGTATTTTTATCATTTGTAGAATGCCAACGCGAAAATTCTCGAGAAATTTCGTGAGGATCGTATCACTAGAATATTGGAAAAAGTTAATGAAAATCATTGAAAAAATTCTATATATCAGATAGTTTCGTCCTACATCGCTGAAATTTTGCGAGAACCTTCAGAACCTAACTCTACTGCCAAGTGCCAAGTTTGAACATGATCGGATCTATATTGTAGAGGTCCGAGCAGCCTTGTCTGAGTTCAGTAGCTATTCAGCTACTGCAACGCTCACCCCTCCGGGTGACCGTGGCCTCGATAATTTTCGAACGAAAGGAGATAGGTACTTGGGCATAAGTGGTCCAACGGGTTCAGAGTTATACTCAACTGGAATATTATTTCCTCGATAACTCAAAAAACATGGACTCGATTGAATTGAAACTTGGTAACTAGTTGTAAAATATCGATATGAAGACGTATGTATAATTTTGTGAGAACGGGACCACTAGAAATAAAAAAAGATACGAAAAAAAATTGGTTCTAGCACTGACGTGAAGTCAGAAGCTTTTGCTAAATTACCATGGTAAATTCTAATAAGAGTTGTCCAATACAGGAGAATGGGCATTAAAATATGCGTGCATAAGCTCCTGACTTCACGTCAGTGCTTGAACCAATTTTTCTTTTCCGTAATTTTCAATGATCATTTCATTTCCACCATGAATCATATTGGTCACATGAATCAAATTTCACAGGACATGGACAGGATGATGCGGATTCAGAAAAGTTGCTGACATGATTGTGTTAGTTACAAATCGATTTACTACGAAGGCAATTGCAGAATTGGTACAACGGAAGAAGTGACCTGCAAAGGAAAAGTCTGTTTTCAATATTTATACGTAGCACACAACAAAAGCTGGTGTGGAGGAGATCTGTCAAAGCCGTGGTGGATCAGAGGCTGTATAAGCGATACCGAAGAAGAAGCATGCAATGGAAGCAACTTGACAGGGTGGTGCAAAATTAAATATATTAACTCTTCTTCGAATGAATTTTAATTTTACCTGACTCCACAATTGTTGAGTCTTTCATAATTATAGTCTTGAAAGAAAAACTACAATTATAGAAAAGACAAACAAGATGGTACCATCGAGTTCGTACGTATAATAAACGATAGGTAACCAAATTTTCATAACAAATATTAATTTTTCTGACAATACATAGGTGATAGTAACCAGAATTAAGTGGGGTTGTAGAGGAAAAACAATTAGGTTTCAAAGAGAAGAGAAGGTGCGATCGGGGTAACTAAATGGGTAGACACCTACACATCCTTCCAACAAAAATGTCTGTCCTGGCCATTAGGAAAACATCTCCAATGGCATTGCTAAGAAAACCTAAAAAACGTTGGTGTAAAGAACAAAAACAAAGCTGAAACAATCAACTACAAGAAATGCAATAGAAAATGTTCTTTCTTCAATAATGTTATATTTCATAAAACTATCAGACAGCTTCAGCTAAAATTCTATAAAAACCTTCAAGCTACCATTCTACAATCGAGTACTGTATTTCAGCTCGATCGGCTTAGTAGTACAGCAATTATTGAGAAAATAATATTCCGAACTGCTATCTGAGTCTGAAATTTGAGATGATGTAAATCTCAGTAGATTTAGGTACATTGCTGCGATTGTTAGTTCACTTACTTGCGGCGCGCGGTAGACACGGGTCACACGGGTACGAATCACCGCGGAGTAAGTTCACTATTTTATTTATTTTAATATTTGAATTCAGTTGATGCTCAATGCATTTTTTTACGTGTTAACGCTAATAGGACAATTTGAGGATTGATTTTTCTATAAGGTCGTGCAAAATCAATTCTGTCTGTTCGGCCGTCCGTTGCTACGATAAATTTCGAACGGCAAGAGGTAGCAACTTGAACCTTTCAAGGTAGGTTATGCATCCAAATAAGACGGCTTAGAACGTTATTGGGTATAATAGACCAAATTTTTTCGGAGGAATACTCACCTGAAATTTTGCTGTTATTTCCTCACTAATTGAAAAATATAGAAATTGGAACTTTGTAATTAGTTGTAGCATACTGACGGGCAAATTTTTGTAAAATTTCGTCAGTATGGTATCACTTTTTCTATAAAGAATAAAAATTTTTCTTCAAAACTTATATATCTCATATTTGTCATATTCCGCTAAAATTCGGCACTACCACAGAATTCTGTTTTCCCAATATTTTCAAAAATAAAGAACCGTTCGAATTGAAATCAAGTACGCAGTTGAAAAGAGACGGCTTGAAGGCTCATGCAATATTTAGTGAGATGGGTGGGGCTCAAATAGACAGAAAAAAAACATGTGCGCAAAAGGTCTTGCCTTCACGTCAGTGCTTTTCAAGAATTGTTTTTAAATCTTTTTTTTACTGTCGGGATCTATTGCTGCAGTTATGAGTTCCGTGTTGTCATCTCATACGTCATCTTTTATCTTTTATCTAATATATTTGTTGAATTCCGTATACCCACTCGTATCTTTTCTCAAATTCCTTCCTTTATCCATTACTCATTTTTTTTGTGCTGATATAGTACTGAGCTTATGTTTTTGCCAAGACAAGCTTCTTTCGTTCCCGAAGGAATTGCAATAAAAGGAAGAGTTATCTGAACTGTAACATCTGAATAAGATATAAAGATTAGGCGCTAGGTAATAATCCATTGTATGCTTCATATATTTCATGCGAAAATATATATGTCTTAATTTTATTTTCTATTATTATATATTTTACTGATAATTTAGTGAACATCTAAATTATTTTTTTCTCCCCCGGGATGAAAAGTTCACTTTTCGTCCCTGTCACGCGGGAGAAAAGTACCAGATTCTCTCCCGGTGAGATGGCAAATTTACTTCATCTCCCGGCGGTTACCTAGAAACCGCGTGTTTGTATCTCAAGTTGTTGACAGCTGATTCAAAATAATCAATTATTTCAGTGAATACTGACAAATATAAAATAAATGGATTTGATTAACTCTGATGAAAGTGAAATAGACGGAGAAGAGATAATAAGAAATTTAGAAGAAGAAGGGGCAGCTATTACCAGTGATCTACTTCCGGTAAAATCCAAACGATTATATGAAAAGCGATACAATCAATGAATTCTCATTGATGACAGCTGAGTCAAAAGAAGGTTAATTATTTCAGTGAATACCGACAAATATAATAAAAAATGGATTTGATTAACTCTGATGAAAGTGAATTAGACGGAGAAGAAAAAAATCGTATACGTACCTAGGGAGAAAAGTAGGACATCCTCGCCCGCGATTGTCACCCTCGCCTCCGGCTCGGGAGACAATCATTCGCGGGCGTGAATGTCCTACTTTTCTCCCTCGGTGCGTAATATACTATTACATCCTGACTTATCCTATACCTAATTGTTATCAATAAATTATTGTTTCATATTTATGTTAATTGACACCAGTTTGATCGGTGGAAATTGTCTACTATTTAGATCGTTTTGATATTGTCCTTCATTTGGTTTCAATTCTGAAAGAGTTGGAAACTTTCTTGTTTGTATTAACTTTCACCAGTATATGGTTGCTCCTCAGGTCAAATTTATTCAAGATAGTGCTAAGGTGCATCTTTTATTGCAAATCATAAAGTTGATCTCGTTTTTTCCACTGGAGTGCGGGCCTTCCCATGTCCATTTTCGTGTTTCTAATTTTTTGAGAATGCAGGTTCTCTCTTTGGGGTTAGTTTATTGAAGTTTCTCCTATGTCGTTTATATTTCTCAGGCCAAAATTTGGATGTTATATGAATAATAATCTGACATTGTGTGTAAAATGCTCTTCTACTGACTTCAGGTATGTGCTTTTCTCGAATTTTCTTCTGAACTTTCCGTTCTATTCATTTTTTCCTACATCCCATTTAATTCCCCATCTAAATGGTATTATTCTCCTCGTACAACCCCCAATATTTCTTTGCCCTATTCAAACCGTATTCGTATGAGAAACTTTTTCCTGCCCTAATTCAGGTCTATTGTATGACGTATTAATCGACTGGAACAGGAAGACCATGAAGTAGACTCGTCGACAAAAAAATTCGGCTTATAAACGCTAAACTTTCAGACGTATGAAACCCCACCAAACTTCCAACGTCGAACTGTTTAATGAACTCAGGAAATAATTTAAGCTCCCTGTTTGATTTTGCCAACTGCATGGCGAGGTTGAATTATATCCACAGAAGCCTGAAGGTTCCACAGAAGAAATAATGAATGGCTGGTAATGACAGCTGTATGATGGCCAAATTTTGTTGATTTATCATCCTCTCAGAGGGGTTCATTGAAGTTATCATTTTTATCTATCGCCAGCAATATGAAATACAAGAAACGTATTTTCGCCGATTAGTCTAGTCAACAAGTGCTTTTTAGGTCAAAATTTTTGCGTATTTTCCGATAATTATGATTGAGGTGTTATTCGATTCGGAATGGCATGTAGATAGTTTTTGAGAAAAAGCTAAGGCCGCTCGAAAAAATTGGAATAGTTATAAACAATTGAGTGAAAAAAAAAGAAGGAGGTTTAGGTTTTTGCCAATATCTCAAAAACTGTCCGAGATAATTCGAGTTTGAAAAAATATTCGACTAGAAAGAAAATTTCCTAGAAAAAAGTCCCAAATACCGGAACTGTAGGACCATCATTTATAATTTTCCTAGAGGGTTGAAATTACGACAGAAAACGGGTAATCCGACTTGCGGTAGCCGTGCCCTCTTCGGACCTTTCATAAATAAATATTATTTTATCTTATTAAATATGAAAATAAAAATTTGAAAAAATTCTAGCGCATGCAGGATAGATCTATGAACAAAAATCCGAGGTCCGAAAATATTTATGGCGATTTTTCAATTATTTATCCATTAGTTAATTAACAATATTTTGTAACACGAACATTAACATTGCAAGTACGATAATTGTTAAACTATAATTCTAAAAATGTTTTCCTTTCAGGAAGCTATTTTTCAAAGGTCTTGGAATATAGATTCCCATTGGAAAATTTTACAAATTGTAGATTTTCGTTTTGTTATGAACAATTTACTTAAGTGAAACATTCTAAGGCTTCAATTTATAATATTACTATTGATCCGTTTTCTTATGATCAGAAACTATGGCAAAATTATCTTTAATAATTATTATTTTCTATTGTTTACAAAATAGTTATAAACCAATGTGTTGATAATGATATAACTCAAAATTTTCTTTTGAAAACATAATTGAAGATTTATAATTTTTCACTTCAGTAAATTGTTGATAACAAAACGAAAATTTACAATTTTTCAAATTTTCCAATGGAAATCTATTCCAATACCTTTGAAAAATAGCTGAACGAAAGGAAAAAATTCTCAGATTAATAGGTTAACAATTATCGCACTTCCAATGTTAAAGTTCGTGCTACAAAGAATTGTTATCTAACTAATGGATAACTAATTGAAAAGTCGCGATAAACATTTTAGGACCTCGGATTATTGTTCATTAGTCTATCATGCAGACGCCTGAATTTTTTAAATCTTTTATTTTCATATTTAAAGAATTTGAATAATATTTATTCATGAAAGGTCCGAAGGGGACGAGGCTTACGCAAGCCGGAGTACCCGTTTTCGACAATATTTGTAACCCTCTGGGAAAATTATAAATATTAGTACTAGTTTCGGGAGTTTTTTTAGGAAATTTCCTCCTCTTGTGGAATCTTTTTGCAAATTTGAGTTATCTCAGATAGTTTTTGAGATATTGGCAAAAAACCAAACACCCTTCTTTATTTTTCACCTAATTGTTTATAACTATTGCAATCTTTGCGAGTGGCCTTAGCATTTTCTCAAAAACTTTCTACATGCCATTCCGCATCGAATGACACCTCAATCTTAATTTTCGGAGAGTACGCAAAAATTTTGAACTAAAAAGCACTTGTTGACTAGACTAGATAGGATCAGCGATACTTATAATAATACAACTAATATTGATACTTTAGACGTGTTACACTAAGGAGGAATGATTTCGTCAACTTAATATTCTGGCAGCAGGATGAATATACCCATAGCATACTCTAGCATGAATTTGAACATTTATCCTTGATAATTTTCTGCCAAAACATTTTTTTTTTAATTGAGGTTACGAGTCTCGACTGCCATGGTCATTGACACGAACATATGTAGGGGATAGTGGTACAAAATAATCCCGCGGGGTAAAATGATTACCCCCTATGTCTAAAAAACTAGAAGCGCCATCTCTCAATTAAATACTTAAAATTATATATATCATGCCGCTCATTTGCCTGACGAAGTTTCATGGCGTCGTGATCTCTCCATGCTGTTTTGTGAGGAAAATATTGAAATTGACGTGTTCTATTTTAAATAAGCCTATTTGTAACGGAGATTTTTTTTTGTATGTCGATATTTATGTTCTTGTTATTTGCTTCCGCAAAATTAATGATTAATAGCGGTTGATCTGATCATATTTTGATTTCCAGTTAGGAATGTTTGTGAACAAATTGTGCGATCATTTTACCCACATATTAAAGGATCTAGAGGGATTACCACAATAGTTCATTTTCAAAAGAATTAGAATGAAAATGGAATTAATGGACCGGACACCTCCTGGTTCATCTTATGTCTGTAATACATCAGGGTAGATGAAACTGGAAAGTTTTCCTCAATGGTTTGATCATTTCTTGAATCATGCAAAACCTACTGCAGAAGAACCCTTTCTTTTAATTTTAGACGACCATCTATCGGACACAAAAAATTCTGATGTGATACTGAAAGCAAAGAAACATTACACTACAATTTTGTGTCTACCCACCCACTGTTCACACAAATTGCAACCCCAAGATGTTGTAATGTCTCTACTTAGCGCATATGCATTCGCAAAATGTGGCATACATACTTTTAACTCAGATGTTCTTCAAGATAGCAATTTTATTGCGGGAGAAACAGCAGAACAGAGCACAATACCGAAATATCTTCATCGCAGGTTCAAAGAGAATCACCTAATGCTGATCTTGAGGAAATAAGTAGTTCACCAAGTATCCTCAACTGCCAAAACGTTGTCATTGCTGCACAAATGGAAAAGCTGCAAACAACAACGCAATTTTTTGCGCAAACTAATTCGAGTTCGGCAGCACTTTCTCCTCCTCAAACTATATGATCCCCGGGATCATTTTCCCCTTCACCGTGGGATCATTTAGGTCATTTTTAAAAATGCCTAGAAATATATTCGTTTATCAGAAAATGGTGAAATTGATGCATTAATAGTTCAGCATATAAATTTTCTTAACAAAACGTGTTTTATTACTATTCATGCATCCAGTGTATCGAATCTGATAAGATTTGTTCTTAGGGGGTCATTTTGGACTACTTCCCCCTGCAAATATATACATGTAACATGTAACTATAGCATACTATATAAAGGGTGAATCTTTAAGTTGTATATTAATGTTAACCATGGATGCATCCCATTGAATGGAACAACTTTTTCATTTCCCACTTTTCCCAATTCTGCTCAGGTAAAAAGTTATAAGCGTTTAAAGATTTTACAATGTGCAAAGCCTTGTCTTCAAGTGTCTTCAAAGTGTCAACTGTCTTCAAGTGTTGAACACATAATTGATTTGGCTGCAGCTCTGCTCTCTTCCATCTTGAGTACGATCAAGCTGCTGTTGTCGGTGGATGAAGCAAATGCCCTAGTACATAATAAACACTTAAAGACAAGCATCTTGCAAACCCAGCTGGTTTTCGATTTAATAGACGAATGGTACAATCAGAATGGGCTTCTTCTGAATGTCAATAGAACTGAATGCATTGGAAAAAATATCTTGCGTTTCTAACGCCGATGCAATTTGCAAAATAATATTTTATTCTCATTTTATAGATATTTTTCTGAGTTTGGGAGAGAAAACCCAGAAAGGGGCCACTTAATACTACCTTTGGTTTCTATTAATTTCTTGTTTTCGTACAAATACCTAGGTGTTTTCTAACTGTCACAAGTTAACCTATAGTTATATAGACTCAATATATCAAGTAGTGTTTCCACTAATACATCTTTTGTCCTTTATAAATTGAGTTATTAGGTTTCCTGTTCCGAGTCGTAATATGTCCATCACAAGTAGATTTACAATCCTAAGTATTTGCTTCATTTTCTGTAGAGATATTACACTTATCAGATTATTTCATACGAAGTGTCTTCTGCTGATGTTATTGTTTTCAATTTTTATATGGTTATCTGACAATATTTCGGAACCTATATCTATGATAGAATAAGACATAGGAGCTCAACAAACATCAATGACCTGACCAGCATCTCATGTCTTAGTTACATGATTATAATAATAATAATAACAGATATTTATTGCTATCGCAAATGGCCATCGACCTTGGGTCCTTCAGCCTCATGATTATAAATTGTGACATTGTCTTCTTCCTTTACAGACTTGATATTTAGTTTTTTTTTACATTAATTTTATTTTATTACATTTTTACAAAGAAAATTTACTGAAGATGGGGGTTAAGTTTTACATCGTCTACGATTTAATAGCTGTGATGGTGTATAGTCCTTATGTTTCAGAGGCATATTTCCGCAATTCAGTAATGGTGCTTACCTATATCCACAAGGCTTCTCATCAATATTGGCATGTTTTCTATTAGATTTTAGGTAATATTTTTATGTTTCATTTTGAACATTTTTGACTGGGTTTTGCTGAATTGAACTGCTCTAGCTAACAGCTTCTTCTATTTGCAACTTTGTTTCTCGCTATTATTGAAAACTGGCTGATACTGTTGTTGATATTTCGAGACCCTATTGGCAGAATGCTTTGGACTTGTTGATTTATTTTTCGCAACAAAAGTTCTTAACCATGCATTCATCTTCTGGCCACTAGTTGGTACTGCTTTTCGCAACTTGGGAAAAATTATCGAATGTTTGAGCGTCTTTTCGTGCTGTCAAATTTGAATCTTTCCAATATTACATTATTTTAAGGCAAACAATAAACTTCGAAGTTCTTCCTTCAGCATCTCTGATCTGAAAATATCTGTTTCAATTAATGAAAACAAGGCCAGAATGCCATATTCAATTCTGCTTACCAACGAATTGTTCTAAATATGGATAATAATGCGTCTACATACGGTTTTTCAACCTCCTCAGCAACTGACATTTGGGACTTTTCAAAATGTTTTTTTCCCGTGAAAATTGTGACAATTATTAAAGGTCACAAGTTACTTACGCTTTTTCATTGTTTGTTGTTCAATATTATATAAAAAATTTCCTGATTTAAGCAAATCCTTAAATCTAGGATAGCATATATTATATCTCGATAAAAATATGGTTCAACTTCCACTCAAACAGTCACAGACAAGAATGACATTTCTTATCTAGTCGTTGATGTAAACTGCGTTATGATTAATGAAATTCGTTCGATACGATATCAAAAATTGTCCACCATTAGGTAACAACTTTGTTGGTCAAGTGTAAGTTTTTTATTCTAGTGATACGATTCTCGAAAAATTAGAACAAAAATTTGCTAATCAGCTTTCTACAACTAATAAGTCTCTTGCATGATTTTTTTTTTTATTATTCGAATCGATTATATCCATAAGAATACTGAACATATGGTATTTCGTGTTACATGCAAGAGACCTATTTCCGCGTTTCAATTACACCAGATCTGTTTTGAGATATTGAGTAAACAATATTTCAGATGGGTATATCCATCTGAAATATTGTTTACTCAATAACTCAGAAAACTCCGAAACCGTTTGGCCGATTATGCCCTTTAACAAGCTTAGCCGTCGCATTTAAGTGCGCAACCACCCTGAAAGTTAAGAGTCGCTTACTCTTTCCGTTCGAAATGAATCTTGGCAACGGTCGGCCGGCCGAACAGAATTGAATTTGTCCTCAAATTCTTCATCAGTGACTCGAAACTATTCGTTTGAGACCATTCTCAGCAAAATATTTGAAAATGACATTTGGCCAGAATGCACGCTGTTCGCTAGAGCATGCGCATAAAAAAATTGCAGAATTTTTCTATAAACTCAGTCATTATTCATGTGACGAAATAAGCAAGCTCAAATTAATTCAAGAGAGCGAATTAAGCAGTCATGTGGCACCCGCCATGTTAAATTAATTTCGCCTTTGTTTTTGAGCCCTACACCTCTCTCCTATTTAATATCCTACACAACAGATGCGAAAATGACTAATGGAATTGTTGTGAAAATTAAACTGAGAAATTTCCGTTATATCTCAAGAAATGTATTTTATAAGGCCAAACACCATGCAACATCATTTGTCTAACTTGGGAAGCCTAAAGGTGACACACATATAAGATTAATTACTCCAAGGAATCATTATAAGGACCTGGAAGAAAAATGACCGAAACACTCTCGAAGTTATCAGAAGCATTTCCTAAATAGATTGACGATGGCCTTTGTTCGTGGTTGTTAGCCTCCTCGCTTTTTCTTCTCACCGATGAACTACGGCGGCAAAAATACAGTTGATTGAGTAACAACACTCCAGAGAGATACAATGCTTATTATCATGGTGTGGCATCATTGTTCTTCGTCGGATCGGCCAGTTATGAATGTGATGAATGAACTTTTTCTGATAGGAATGAATTATGTCCGGAAGAATTATGGTTCAGAAGTGAAAAAATCACTCGTTTCATCTAGACGAAATCTATGACACAATAATTAATATTCCTTTATTTAAGGACACATCCATGATATATTTCTTCTCTGGGAAATAAAACGTGTGAACACAATTAATCCGTTCGTATGATACACGATATTCAATCCACACTAATATGCTGAGATACAGAAGTGTTACACTCGTATAGAATAATTTCTCCAATATTTATGACAACTAATTGACTATATTTAAAGCATGCTATAATGACATTAGAGAGATATTGGAGGGTCGGCAGTAATAAAGTTGCCTTTATTTTGTCATGAATGCAAGGGCTCTTGCCACTGAAAATAAGGGATATATTAATGAAATACTGGCCGACTTTATTTATTCCGAAGCAAAGGATACTTTATTTCTACCTTATTCGGCTTTCGTGTATCATCGTTGATATTCGCCACCTTATTGGATTGTTTTCGAATGGCAAATTCTATAATTATTCCGTTTTTACAATTTCAGAATCATTTGTTCCTCCTATATTAGCAGCTTCCAGCATTTTTTCTATTACTGAATTAATAATTTGGATGTAAACAGGAAATAAACACGTTTACTTTTCGTAGGAACACTATCAAAATTCTCGTGTGAGTGTAATCACAATTATAGTGTATTATAAATGATGTATTTGACTATTTAAATGGCCGTTGCCACGATAACTTGAGAACGGAAAGAGACAGCGACTTGAAATTTGCAGAATAGGTGGCGCATCCCAATGCGACGAACAAGATCGTTGAAGGGCATAATCAGCCCAACGGTTTCCGATTAATAATTTTGTTTTCAATCATTACTAATCTGATCGAATTGAAACTTCGTAGTTGTAGAATACAAACCTGAGGACGTTTGTGAAATTTTGTGAGAATCGTATCGCTAGAAAATTAAAAAAAAATTATTAAAAAATATTCTTTATGCCATCATAACCTGAGGACAGAAAGAGATAGTGACTTGAAAATTTCAGATTAGATTGCGCATCTGGGTGCGACATTTGAGTTTGTTTATAGGCATAATCGGCTAGACGGTTTTGGAGTTATACTCATCTGAACTTTGGTTGTTATTTCCTCAATAACTCGAAAAATTCAGAACTGATCCAATTCAAGCATGGTTATTAGTTGCAGAATGCCAATGAAATTCTTGCCAAATTTCGTTAGGAACGGATAACTAGAAAATTTAAAAAAAAATCATTGAAAATCATTGAAACGAATTCTATATATCAGAAATTATTCGTCCGACATCAGTGAAATTTTGCGAGAGCCTTCAGAACCTAACTCTACTGCCAAGTTCCAAGTTTGAACACAATCGGATCTATATTGTTGGAGATCCGAGCAGCCTTGTGTGAGTTCAGTAGCTGGATGGGTGACCGTTGCCTCGATAACTTTTGAACGAATGGAAATAAGGACTTGCAATTTTCAGGGTAGGTTGAGCATCCGAATGGGAGGGTTAAGTTCGATTCTGAGCATAGTCGGTCTAACGGTTCCGGAGTTATACCCACCTGGAATATTATTTCCTCGATAACTCAAGAAATATAGACTCAATCGAATTGAAGCTTGTTATCTAGTTGTAGAATATCGACATGAAGATGTGTGTAGAATTTTGCGAGAACCGTACCACTAGCAAATTATAAAAAAAATTACGAAGAAAAAAATTGGTTCACGCACTGATGTGAAGTCGGAAGCTTTTGTGCGTATGTTCTATTGTCCATTCTCCTGTATTGGTTACTCTTAATCGAATTTACCATGTTGAATTCTATTGTCTGTTCTCCTGTATTGGATACTCTTAATCGAATTAACCTTGGTTAATTCGAATTATGAACATATCTTCGGTTACAATATTCTCTCCTCAGTAGCCCTAGGATTCGAAATCTTCGTCATCCGAACTTGTGGTATCATTACTGACTTTGAAAGTAACTGAAGGAATAGATTTCATCACACAAACGTCGTGACCAAGATCCTCTCTCATTTTTGGAGCTCTTGTTCCTCGGAACAGAGTGCTTATCAATTTGCCCAAAGGTCTGTAATTTTCGAATTTTTGGCCGAAAATGGTCTTAAACGATTCGGTTCGACTAACTGATCAAGAATCCGTGGTCGAAATCGATTCTGTTTGGCCGTCCGTTAAAAAGATGAACAGAGATCAACGAACAGAATGAGCTAGAAAGTTGAAGTTTTCAGAGTTGGGTTGGGGGCCTAAATATCTCGGTTATGTTCTTTACTGGGTAAAATTGGCCGGATGGTTTCGGAGTAAGAAAATAATTTTGTTTCACATTAAAATTTCGAATTCAATTTTTTTAAGATGCACTTTCATCATAAGAATCCACTGATATTACTCTCAACTTTATCAAGCTGATACTTTTGGAGATATGATTTTTCAAAATTTCAATAATACATCGTACTTCTATGTTTGCACAGAATGCGAATTCTATCTGTCTATGTTCTATCTGTTTGCGATAGGTCCAGTGTAAAGATAAACGTCATTAATCTCAAAAGAAACTGAAAGTGTATTTCTGGAGAGTTTGGTTGATGTCAGCATGTAAACAATTTGAAATTTGGATTCGCTATGTTCATAGGCAGAGTTCTTTGGTTAGTGAGTCGAAAATGAATGATGCAAGGATTTCGAGCATAATTTACGAGTCATTCTCTAATCATGGAATATTCAGAACGAGAATTCCAACTAATTTACAGGTAGTTATTCCTTAGTAATACTATTCAAGATTGCTGAAAATTTTGAAACACTTGTAGCCAAAATTGGACCGTCATATAAAGATAAGATGCAAAGAGATTTTAATTTCTTCCAGGATGTGGTTCTATCATAATAATCCATTGATATCATTCCCAACTCCGAGAAACCAATACTTTCGGAGATATTATTTTTCAACATTGAACAAGAGACCCGAAGCTGCTGTCCATAGGGCTATACACTTATTTTGATTACCTTAGAGCCCTTTGTCTTTCCTTGATTATACTTCCTTAAACGACTCTCAATGACTCCCCAGACCAGTTCCATTGGATTGAAGATGAAATATCAAGGTGGTAAGCTTAATATCGAATAACAAACTTCTTTGCAAATCTGGTCTACAACATATTCGTTTTTTTTTTGGCTGGAACTTCAATCTTCTTAGATTTCATGAACTCTTTATCCGAGATTTTTGTTGACGAATACGGTATTTTATTTATGATGCGGGAGAAGTATGATGCATTATCCATATCAATCATCGAATTTGCAGGAATATTGGGGACAATTTGTTGCAAAAACCACTTATATACACCACCCATCTGGCTAAAGCTTATATGTTTTTGATCGTACATGTTCGTTTCACGGGATGATCAATCACGTCCCCACTATTAAACAATACGCAATATTGTAAAATAACTGAATTTTGTTAATACACAAATTGTGTTCATTATATACCTTTGAGATTTATCATTACACTTTTGTTTCAGAGTGTCAAAAATGTTATACATTACACTATACAATTCCTAATGATGATAACTATTCGAGATTAGTACCAAAGATGATTGTGCCATCTAACGTTTATTAATGTTAAGATATCTAAAAATAGATACATATTGTCTTCAAAACTACGTTTCGTAAAATTTTTCATGCATTCATTATGTGAAGATAAAATGATTAAATTCGCAAAATTAACCAATATTATATATGCTACTTTTATAATAATTTATGCCTATTAATGAAAAAAAATGGGTTCAAGCCCTGTGGACAGGAGCTTTCTGGCGCTCTAGTTCAAACAGACAAATGATATCTCCGAAAGTATTGGTTTCTCAGAGTTGGGAATTATATCAATGTATTCATATGATAGAACTGCATCATAAAGGAAATTCAATTCAAATAATAGTTTATTTATCAAGATTAAATGAGCAATCATGAGAATGAGAACTGCACCACATTTTCAAATTTTTTTTTTTACACTTTGCGGTAATCTGGTCAATACAAAACTTCACATGCGTATAAAGGTCATGATTCTACAATTTGATGCTAAATTTCAGATAGATCGAGTGATCGGTTTCGGAAATATTCATAAAAAATATTTTTACTAAAATCGGCCATAACTCCTAAACCCCTTGATGGATTTCGCCCATTAACGAACTTGTCCGAGATATTTACGCTCCAAAACCACCTTGCAATTTTCAATCCGCTAACTCCTTTCGTTCGAGAGTTATCGTGCCTACGGCCGGTCGGCCGGCCGGACAGAATCGATTTCGCACTCGGATTCTTGATCAGTGAGTCGAACCAAATCGTTTGAGACCATTTTCAGCCAAATATTCCAAAATTACAGACACTTGGGCAAATTGATAAGCACTCTGTTCCGAGGAACTAGAGCGCCAAAAAAACAAGTTTCGTATGACAATTGCCCAAAACAGGTTCAAAGTACCTACAAATAGTAGGTATTCCATAAAACATGTATGAAAGAAGATAAGTAATAGTAAAAAATTACCTTGTAATCGATCAAAAATTTCCTGATTTACGTTCACCAAATTTTCTCCTCTCTCGAACTACAGAATTATGCTTTCAATATTTACGTAATATTTTCAAACATTTTCGGGTGAGGTCCCCGTTGCATCGCTAAAATACGAGTATTTCAACCCCAATATTTTTGAAGTTACAATAATCCCTTCTGTCAAGTTGACATTATGACAATTCATACATAGAATAATTATATCAATCTGTGAAATACGATTTACATTGAAATTTTGAAAAATCATATCTCCGAAAGTATTAGCTTGTTAGAGTTAAAATGATATGAATGGATTCTTATGATGAAACTGCTCATTAAAAAAAATTTAATTTGGAATTTGTTCTGTAAAAAAAAAATTTTTTTTTTGTTACTCCGAAACCATCCGTCCGATTTTGCCCAATAACGAACTTAGCCGAGATATTTATCCCCCAAACCTACTCTGAAAATTTCAACTCTCTAGCTCATTTCGTTCGAGAGTTATCGTGCCTACAGCCGGTCGGCCGGCCGGCCGGGTCGGCCGGACAGAATGAATTGCGACCACGGATTCTTGATCAGTGAGTCGAACCAAATCGTTTAAGACCATTTTCATCGAATTATTAGAAAATTACAGACATTTGGGCAAATTGATAAGCACTCAGTTCCGAGGAACTAGAGCGCCAAAAATAAGAAAATCAGAATATTCCTTCAATTTTTCCTTAGGGCAAGTATCCCATGCACTAGTGAAAATATTGAAGCGGCATGTACCCTACACAGTGAGTACCTATCCCCATCTATAGGACTTTTTAATTTGTGTTATAACTAAAGAAATAAAATGAATAATATTGAAATATTCTAGTTATTTTATTTATTGATAAGTATACAAACCAACACTAAAGTAAAATATTATTGAATGCACATTTTCTGTATTTTAATCGTCCATTTCAAAAAGGTGGTCAACTATCTCACATTTACCATAATTTTTTCATCAAGTAACATTCAATTTTATCGATTAATAGCATTCCACTTGTTTGAATGAAATTCAAATGAACATTTCAAGAGGCGTGTAATAGTAATTTATGTACCAAGGACGAAGAACTGTGTATTATTCTCGAGTCTGCAAATTGATATCCGAGGCGGAGCCGAGGATAGCAAACAGGCGAGACAATAGACAGTTTTTCTCCGAGGTGTATATTTCATTTATTCGTCGACCTCCACATATTTTGATAAATTTCAGACCACTTGAATAATTTCACAATACCAAATGACACATACACTTATGTTTGTATTGAGTCGTATCCATAATGACCACAGCACTGACAGTTATTCTTACAGACACTAATGTTTGTATTGAACCGTATCATGTCGTATTCATAGTGATCACAAAGCGAGAAAGTAATTTCTCCTCCGCAAAGTACTTGCCTTCAATAATAGTCGATTTTACGGACGCAAATTAGTACATATATGTCACTTTTCATAGAGGTCGACGAAAAATGTTTCTATGCTTGATTTCGGTGATGAACAATCTTGAGCCATTGTACACACCGAACGACACCTAAGATCTCCAAAGAATGCATGAGATGTAATCGAACGGAAAATCTCAAATGCATTTTTCTTGTTGGAAACATTATATTACCACAGTATTGCACTACTGCATATTGATTATGAACTTAATCATGTTGGAAGAAATGGAGGGCATACGCCTGCACTTTCCTGAAACAATATTTATATACGTCCTTTTTGAAATGGCTAATAAAGAATGCACCCCTGTTCGATGCAGCGCATGAATTCGCTCCCCAAGGCCAGTAGCAAGACCGCTGCCTGAAAGTCAAACTTTCGTTCGGAAGATGAGGCAAGACTTGAATACTGATTCGATATAGACAGACAGCTCGGAAGCTCCCTATAGGATTTGGCGGAATGAAACATGAGAAGAGCTTCTGCTATCTGGTACAAGGAAAATGTGTCATCGATGATAAAACCCCATTTTTCTTCTTGGAAAATATTTTCCGGTCATGTCTGACAGAATTACTGAACTTAATCGATGAACTACTTCCAAAGGTCACGTAACGGTCTCCATTTTTCAAATGATTTGAATCGAGAATTCAAGATGGTTGAACTTTACCGTCGAGACTGCCTTCATTAAAGGCCGGTCCAAACGCTACGTTTTGCACAACCCTTTGTCTGCACAGTTCAACTCGTTGCAGATAAAACGTTGCGTGGAGATAGGAAAATTGCGAAGTTTTCAAAACTGCGCGGAGACGCTACAGCTGCAGAGATAACTGAGCTCTAGAGAGCATAGATCAGAGAACTGAGCGGATTTGTCGCTGCATGTAGACGGTAACTATGGTAACTCCATGGTAACGATATGACGAGAACTGTGCGAATTGAGAAATATGCATATATCTCTGCACCATGTAGGTAGACGCTCTAAAAATTGCAACGTTTCCATTCCGTCTTAAGACTGCGCAGAAAAAAGGTTGCGCAAAACGTTGCATCTGGACCGGCCTTAACGATCCTCTATGAAGGAGCTCAAAAATTTCCATTCAACATATTATCAAAATTTTAATCTGAGTTTGTTTGTTGAAAGTATCAACAGATCACTGTGATATTCTGTACATGAATAAATGGAACATTAATTCGTCCTGTTCAAAGTTCACCTTACACGGTCAATATTACTGACTCAATATTTGGCGGAAAGCGGTAGCCCTCACACGCTTCAATAATATTGCTTCAATATTATTATTATCTAGTTACGAACTAGCTTCGAGCAGATTTGCATCTACCGGTGTAATTTCTCCGTGATTGCGGAGGACATCGTAATAGCATTGAACTTCAATGATATTAATTAATATAAAACATTAGGTGTTAGTTGATCCACGAGCAATGCCATTGCGTCAAGATACCATGAATTGGATTAGTAAACATTATCCGTTCGTGCACAAGATTTCTTTTTGAATCTTTTTTTTTTTTTAAATTCCTCCTAAAGTTCGTCCGCTGAGAATTGAACTTATTTTTCACGTCTTCCGTGAGACATTTCTCCCTATGAACTTCCAGTAATTGTTCCATTACTATTGCATTTTGTCCCTATCGTTGTATTTCACCGAGTTGACTTTCCATAGAGCTGGCAGGGCCTCATGCAACTGAACCGATACAAAATTAAAACATAGTTATATTTTTGAGGATATACTTCAAAACCAGGATTTAATTGTATTAAGCATGACAATTGTCAAGTATATGCGTACCCAAGAGCAGATTATCAAACAAAATAGTAAAATTGGTTCAAGCACTGACGTGAAGTCTCGAGCTTTAGCGCTTTTTTTGCCTTTTTGTTATATTGTCTACTCACCTCTATTGGACACTCTACTACGAATTTATCATCGACATATACCGTTTTCTCAGCTTTTATAATATATGAATACATTTCATACCAGTTTAATGACATACTTCAGTAAAGAATCGTCTATGATCATATTTTTAATTCTGATATATGTTTGGAATTGAAACACGAAAGAACTCACACCTCAAGCAACTACAGGATACGATATTCACGAAATTCCGCGAAAATTACTGGGTCGGCATTCTACACGTAATCACCGAGTTTTAATCGGATCAGATTTGTATATTTTGACTTATGCCAATTAACGAACTTTAATGTCGTATTTGGATGCGCAACCTACCATGAAAATGGCCATCTCTTTCCGTTCTTAAGTTGTCGTGAGATACATTGAAATATTCTAGTGGAATGGTTCTCACAAAATTTTACACACGTCTTTATGTCGATACTCGACAACTAGTTACCATGCTTCAATTCGATAGTGTTTGTATTTTTTGAGTTATCGAGGAAATAATATTCCAGATGGATATAACTCCGAAACCGTTGGGCTGATTATGCGCGACAACGAAATTAACTCTCTCATTCTCTTCCCATTCTACCCTGAAAATTGAATGTCCCTATCTCTTTCCGTTCGAAAGTTATCGATGCAAGGGTCACCCATCCATCTACTGAACTCACCCAAGGCTCTCCAACAACATGGATCATGTTCAAACTAAGAACTTGTAAGTAGAGTTAGGTTTTGAATACTCTCTCAAAATTTCAGCGATGTCGGAACAATAGTTTTTGGCGCTCTTGTTCCTGTAATATTCGAATTCTTGGCTGAAAATGGTCTTAAACGATTTGGTTCGACTCACTGATCACAAGAATCCATGGTCGAAATCGATTCTGTCCGGCCGGTCCGGCCGGCCGGCCCTCCGTTAACACGACAAGTCTCCAACGAAAGTTGAGTTCGAGGATTCAAATGTGCAGGGTATGTTTGGCGCGTTTATATCTCGGACAAGTTCGTTAACGGGCGGAATCTACCATGCGGTTTCAGAGTTATGGCCGCTTATAGTAAAAACATTTTTTATGGATATTTCTGAAACCGATGAATCGATCTATCTTTAAATGTAGAATAATAACTTTTATGTGTAAGTGAAGTCTGGTATTGATCGAGTTGCCGTAAACTGTAACAAAAAATTAATATTGTTTCTACAATAACTCTCGAGCAGATAGAGCTAGGCAGTTGAAATTTTCAGGTTTGGTTTGGGTGAAAAATATCTCGGTTAAGTTCGTTATTTGTTGAAATTGGCCTGTTGGTTTCGGAGTAACGAAATACTATCGAAGATATGATTTTTCAAAATTTCAATAATACATCGTAGTTCTATGTATTCACAGAATGCGAATTATATCTGTCTGTGTTCACTGTTCATAAAGGTCATCTTATCTAGCTATTAGAGACATGTCAATTCGTAGTTTGAAAATATGTTCTGATGGAAAACAAGTATCTATCCGATTCTTGAGTTTGTGAATATGTGCAAGACTGTTTTAAAACCGAAAATAATATTGACTGGTTGCATACCTATTGAATAATTTACGTATAAATTCGGGATGATGTTTCTGAAGATTTAGAATTGGATCATTTTAATGATGTAGTTTATGAAGGCAATATGAAAGAAGGACATAATGGAATCATCAAAACAAATTACTGTTCGTTGACCACTGAGGTTAATATTATCTTCCACTTCTTTAAGTAGTAAGACATGTTTCTATATACAGTATTTTCATAATATTGCTAGCAAAAAAATGCTGAAATATGGATCTACATTTGTGTATCAAATATTTTTTTTTTAGTTAAGGTTCATAATACAGAATGATTGGGTTAGTGGTATGAACTATTACATTATGAAATGGGGATTGTATTTTATCAATATATTTTGAACTATGTGAGGCTGTTTCCTCGTGGAGAAAACACGGATCGCACTAGGCGATTGCCAATCGGGTTATACAACACTCGGGCGCCAGTTACAATGGGTTTTACAAGGTTGTAACGCCTTGACGGTTCCTCACTTATGGCCGGGGTCGCCTTTACACAGTGAAGAAGGGTTCGGTTACAATCTAGGGTGGTAGCGATTGTGTGATTCAGCTTCTTTCACAGCAGGATTGTTCGGATGGGAAGATAAAAGTCGTGGTTTATTAAAATTATATTCGTGCACTCACAAGTTATATAAAAACGGTTCAATATGAGGTCAGGGTAGCAAGACGAGGTGAGCTGACGAAACGAAGCTGTCGAAAGTGCTTGGAAGCGGGGAGGGTGAATAATGGCGGATGCGCAGGTGCACCAATTGGTAGGCCACGGCAGAGCGTCGTCCTAAATGGTGGATGCGCTTACGTATTCCTTCGTCGGTCTTGAAACGTAGGTCCGGTAGCGACTGTGGCTCGATCAATAGACGCACAGTGCTTGTCAGTAACCCCAAGCTGGGACGCCAACGGTTCCCGGTCGAGTGACCCTAAGAGGGACTATCAAGACCGGCAAGTAACCTTAACAAGTCCGTTGACAGCGGGCAAACAAACTGGCAAGGAGCGCCCCCGTGAGGGCGTTGTGACCTCCACCTCCGAGTGTTCACCACAATGCCACCGAGAATTGACAGGTATCGGCGCCGCAGTAGGGTGACCCCTGACAGATGTAAACTAGTAAACCCTAAGCTGGGACGCCAACGGTTCCCGGTCGAGTGACCCTAAAAGGGACTATCAAGACCGGCAAGTAACCTTAGCAAATCCGTTAACAGCGGGCAAACAAACTGGCAAGGAGCGCCCCCGTGAGGGCGTTGTGACCTCCACCTCCGAGTGTTCACCGCGATGCCAACGAGAATTGACAGGTATCGGCGCCGCAGTAGGATAAACCTGGATGGAACTTGAATTAGGAAACCCCAAGCTGGGACGCCAATGGTTCCCGGTCGAGTGGCCCTAAAAGGGACTAGCGAGACCGGCAAGGAACCTTAGCAAATCCGTTGACAACGGGCAAACAAACTGGCAAGGAGCGCCCCCGTGAGGGCGTTGTGACCTCCACCTCCGAGTGTTCACCGCAATGCCGACGAGAATTGACAGGTATCGGCGCCGCAGTAGGATAACCCCTGACGGATGTAAATTAGGCGGACGTGTATGCAATAGGACGACACCCTGACGGAAAAATAAGCGGTAGCAACGGTATAAAAATGGGCCTTACCAATTCCGGACACTTTATTCTCACTGTATTTACGAGTCCTGTCTCACTTTTCTCACACACTAAAAGGGTCGAAATCTTACGGTGATCTAATTCGGAAAACAGCGCCTTCCGAGTTTAACTTTCGCACGGCTGGTTCGTTACGGAACTCGGAAAACTCGAAAATTGCTGTTAATCACGAAATGTAGAAGATGACTTATGTAGGAGTAATAGCAGTAGATTTATAATCGAAGACTTAATTGCACCGAATTAACTCGATAATCGACAGAGAATCTTAATACACCGAATTAACTCAATAATCGACAGAGAATCTTAATACACCGAATTAACTCAATAATCGACAGAGAATCTTAACACACCGAATTAATTCAATAATTGACAGAGAGTACTTTAATTGTCTTGTCGGGGGCCTTTTATAATCTCGGTAACAGCTGAGCAACCACGTGGTCAAAATCTCGCACTTACGGGCGGTAGGGGTCCAAATTCGCCTTCTGATTGGTGGTACCTGACATCATGTCCTTCTGGAAGGAAATCGAAAGATTTCCTTATAAGGGCATTTCGTCAGATACCACGCGACTTTTTTCCACCTGTTTACGGGCGCAAAAACGATGCACGGACGGAAGATAAGATGTTCTTATCTTGACGGACAAAAACAAATGCGATTGTTTTTCCACGTAGGAGCTCGCTGAAAACAACGGACGAATTTAATTCAAATTCGACGTTTTTCAGATGGAATTAAATATGAAGGTAAATTATGAGATCTGTGAGTACAGGGCCCGTACGGAAATTAACGAACTTCGTTACACCCCCCTTTCTTCCTCAAAAAAAAACCGCAGGTATTTTTTTTTCTCTCGCCTCTCACCTCGTCTTACCTAACATTCACCCAACCAGAAGACGCCTGGGTGCAGCATCAAAGACATCGGCGTAGCCCTGTGTCTCGGTGTCGGCAGCAACTCGCATTGCACCCCCGTAGATCTTAGCCGGCCTCCTTTCGGGATGGGGCCGCGTCTGTCGCAGCGACAGTCCCTGGATAGAATATCCAGACGTCCACAGCGGGAGCAGAAGAGTTTCTTCGGATTACGGCAATCTTTCCGGGCGTGGCCAGGTAGGCCGCACCTCCAGCAATCTCCCTTCTCGATCTTGATGTATCGGGTAGGTCTAGTGGATGTTCGGCTTTGGCTTGTGGCCCTAAGGGTTGCAACGGGATTGGGTTGGCGGCTCTCCATTGTTCTATCCTGAACTCCTCCGCGACCTCGCCCTCGGCGGTGGCGAGTGCGCTGCCTGGTGTGCTGGTTTGGCCTCGGTCGGTCGTCTTGCCTACCCTTGCCGACGTGGCCCGGGCGGATGCGGGGTTGTCTAGGTGCTAGCCTCCCTCGTCCCGCTAACACTGGTAGTCTCCCCATCGGCGGTTGTTCTACTGGCTGGTTGGGTCTCGGCTGGTAGTCTCTCGGCGGGTGTTCTATCGGCCGTTGGTCTGTCGGCGGACGGTCTGTCAAGGGCTGGTCTCGGTCCTTGACTTTGTCGATTGAGGGTTGATCCAGGTCCCATCCGTCGAGTTCTACTTCTGGTGAAGAGACGGCACTGGTGTTCTCAAACTCTGGGTTGGGGCCTAGACTATAAAGGAGGCTCATTTCTGAAAGAATAGTATCGTTAGAATCATCCTGTTGGGTCTTACCTCTTCGACGCCCTCCAGTGGCTTGGAAGATCGCAAGGAAGGTGTTTCCCTTCCTCGAACTCGGTAACTGACCGATGAGATCGGTTCTGACGGTATTCCGGGATTCGGTTTTCTCATACGGCTGCTTTTTGCCAGCAGGTTTCCGGTGGCTGACCTTGTGGCGTTGGCACCACGAACAACTCCTCACGTACTGAGCCACTTCCCGGAACATTCCTGGCCAGTAGTAGTTCCCAGCCACGCGAGATATGGTTTTCGTGACGCCTAGATGGCCGGTGGTCGATGCTTCATGATTTTCCTCCAATATGGAACGCCGGTTTTCGGTCGGGACACACAGTTTCCACGGATTACCCATTTTGGGCTCGGAGTAATCACTGTGGTCCCAAAAACGTCGGTACAGCTTTCCCCCTCGGATCTGGTAGTCAGGCTGTCCAATAGGGTTCTTAGCCACCTCCCGGAACTTTCGTGCGTACCAGGAGCACAACGGATTATTTTCCATAAAACAGGACGGCGGTTCCTCTGGCAAGTGCGTTGCAATCCTCTCTTCGGTGATGATGTGTCCCAGATACTCCTGACCACCATTCACCACGGAGTTTCCAGGAGATATCTGCGGGCAATTCGGCCTTGCTAACGGCTCATTATTCAGATAGCTCTGAGCGGTCCGGAGATCAATTCGGAATTCGTACTTTCCTAACACGTCCATACCCAATATGATATCGACCGGCAAATGAGGCACCAGCAATAGCTGAACGGGGATTACCTCATTTCCCACCAATAAGGACGTATGGCATATTTCCTGGAGCGGCACACAGCTGCCATTGGCTACGGTGGCCACCATGTCGGTCACCGGGGAGGTATGAATCCCCATATGCTGGCATCTTCTGGCTGCTGCTGCGCTCAAGAAGGACCTGCTAGCTCCAGTATCAAGCAGGGCCCTAAAATCCAGACGGTCGATACGGACATTGATCATCGGTCGGTTCTCGGTTGATTGCACCTTCGGTTCATTCGTGGAAGCAAGAGGTAGAAGCTGTCGGTTCTTCCCTTCCCGACAGCTCCGCTCTAGTTTTCCGAACAGCTGCAATCTCTGGACAGAGTGCCCTGTTTTCCACACCTGGAGCAGAACATCACAGGACGGGCTCGGCATTCCCGTCTCATATGTCCTGTTTTGCCACATCTCCAACACTGCGTCCAGTTGTCGTTGAACCTCACCCGCCGTACCCTCGTCGTTTCTTCGACTGGCCGTAGCCTCTCGGTGGGTGCTACCTTGGGCCTTTCGGGTTCTACCCGAACAGGGGGAGGCGGAGGTTCCTGGGTGCACGGTATCGGCGGCGGTTCCGGATGACGGGCTGAACTGATGGACAGGTTGCTCATTGTCCTTTGGGGTGTGTTCCTGTACGTCAAGTGTGGCTCCACTATGTAACTCGGACGTTCGGGGGGCGGCACGTAATGGTCCGCCTGCCATTGGACCAGCTCGAACACCTTCCCCTTGTTCAGCAGTTCCGGGTACGTCCTCGTTTCCTGGAACGCAAGGGCTTTCTGCAATGACGGGTTCAGCCTTCTCTTTATGATTGAAACTTGCTCCTCCTCGGACGGTCGTTTCTCGATTAATTTTAGGAACAAGTTCTGCATCCGGGTCACAAAGAGAACCAGCTTCTCTCCTGTCCCTTGCGTCCTCTTTCGTATTTCTTCGAGGAGATGCTCCTCGTAGTCCGGCGGAAGGAAGGCTTCGCGTAACTGCTCTTTGAAATCCTGCCAGTCCCTGAAGGTTCCACGGCGGGGGATGTACCAATCTCTGGCATCCTTCCGGAGCAGTTCGAAGATCGACTCGAATAACTGTTGGTGCGATATTCTGCGAGTCTCTGCCAACTGCTCCACTTCCTCCAGGAAGGAATTCACGCTGCTGGAACCGTCGAAGTGCGTATTCCACTTGTGTATGGGGACTGGAGAGCAGTTCCACTGAGGACTGACTACGGTCGTTATGTTTGCGGTCGGTTTCCGGGACGGCATCTCCGGCTGGTGTACTTCACCTTCGGTCCAGTTGACTGTTTTGGCGGAATTTTCCCGGCCTCCATGACCAGCGGGGTCCTCCCAAGAATCGGGAATCCTTTCGGGGGCTGGAGCGACTTCTTTCCGGACCCTTCGCCCACGTGTGGGGCCAACTCCCGCGGTGTCGGGTTTTGTGTTGGGTCCCACCTCGCGATGCATCTCGGTTTCCTCTTCCAAGAATGGAAACGAGATCCGCCGGGTCGACTCTGCTACCGCCGGTCGGCCAAGGATTTTCGGTTCCGATGAACTGGTTCTACTCCTCTGAGTTCCGGCAGTTAGGATGGGGCTCGTAAAGTTCAGCCGACGCTGGACTGCGTCACAGGCTCGTTCACGCACCCTCCGCAGGAAGTCGGCAGGCCTACCCTGCCTTTGGTGGGTGCCATTCGAGAGAGGGGCTGAACGACCTAACGGTGCGGGTCCATTCCTAACAACCTCTGGGGGGCTGCGGTATTCATGGGGAACAGCGACGGGTGGATCCTCGAAGGAGATCAGTTCCGCTGCCTGTCCTGGTTGTGTCGTTTGGGGGCACCCACTGACACGGGAGATTCCAGGAGCTTCGACACCCTCCAACAGCGGTGTCTGTGTCGGGTGTCGGCACTCCTCCAACATCTCGGTGTCCCTCAACATTTCCCAAGCATGGCTCAGAACGTCCCTAAGGTCGTTCACCCTGTGCTGGTCTTCCCTGGTTTCGGGTACAGTCAGATCCAACCTGTTGCGGACATGTGACAGCCGACTGCCAATCCGGACTCCTTCATTGACAGCGTTCTCGTCGTCAAACTCCCTGATATCCTCAATCAGGTCTCCCAGGATGCGGCTCGCTGCATTCATTTCCTCGGCTGGGTCCCTTTGTAAAGGTCGGTATGGGATTTCCTGGCTGAGTAATCTCCGCAGTTGTGCTCGGTTCTCGTGAACAGTTCTGCCTGCTAGTGATCCACGGGCCTCCAGTTCCCAAACAAGCTCGTCAGCTCGTAAACGGTTCACTTCCATGTCAAAATCCGTCTAACTACCCCTAAAAAACTCCTGATCCGTGATCCCAAAACTGCTGTTGTGAAAGAATCGGTCCCTGCTCGGGCGCCAATTTGTGAGGCTGTTTCCTCGTGGAGAAAACACGGATCGCACTAGGCGATTGCCAATCGGGTTATACAACACTCGGGCGCCAGTTACAATGGGTTTTACAAGGTTGTAACGCCTTGACGGTTCCTCACTTATGGCCGGGGTCGCCTTTACACAGTGAAGAAGGGTTCGGTTACAATCTAGGGTGGTAGCGATTGTGTGATTCAGCTTCTTTCACAGCAGGATTGTTCGGATGGGAAGATAAAAGTCGTGGTTTATTAAAATTATATTCGTGCACTCACAAGTTATATAAAAACGGTTCAATATGAGGTCAGGGTAGCAAGACGAGGTGAGCTGACGAAACGAAGCTGTCGAAAGTGCTTGGAAGCGGGGAGGGTGAATAATGGCGGATGCGCAGGTGCACCAATTGGTAGGCCACGGCAGAGCGTCGTCCTAAATGGTGGATGCGCTTACGTATTCCTTCGTCGGTCTTGAAACGTAGGTCCGGTAGCGACTGTGGCTCGATCAATAGACGCACAGTGCTTGTCAGTAACCCCAAGCTGGGACGCCAACGGTTCCCGGTCGAGTGACCCTAAGAGGGACTATCAAGACCGGCAAGTAACCTTAACAAGTCCGTTGACAGCGGGCAAACAAACTGGCAAGGAGCGCCCCCGTGAGGGCGTTGTGACCTCCACCTCCGAGTGTTCACCACAATGCCACCGAGAATTGACAGGTATCGGCGCCGCAGTAGGGTGACCCCTGACAGATGTAAACTAGTAAACCCTAAGCTGGGACGCCAACGGTTCCCGGTCGAGTGACCCTAAAAGGGACTATCAAGACCGGCAAGTAACCTTAGCAAATCCGTTAACAGCGGGCAAACAAACTGGCAAGGAGCGCCCCCGTGAGGGCGTTGTGACCTCCACCTCCGAGTGTTCACCGCGATGCCAACGAGAATTGACAGGTATCGGCGCCGCAGTAGGATAAACCTGGATGGAACTTGAATTAGGAAACCCCAAGCTGGGACGCCAATGGTTCCCGGTCGAGTGGCCCTAAAAGGGACTAGCGAGACCGGCAAGGAACCTTAGCAAATCCGTTGACAACGGGCAAACAAACTGGCAAGGAGCGCCCCCGTGAGGGCGTTGTGACCTCCACCTCCGAGTGTTCACCGCAATGCCGACGAGAATTGACAGGTATCGGCGCCGCAGTAGGATAACCCCTGACGGATGTAAATTAGGCGGACGTGTATGCAATAGGACGACACCCTGACGGAAAAATAAGCGGTAGCAACGGTATAAAAATGGGCCTTACCAATTCCGGACACTTTATTCTCACTGTATTTACGAGTCCTGTCTCACTTTTCTCACACACTAAAAGGGTCGAAATCTTACGGTGATCTAATTCGGAAAACAGCGCCTTCCGAGTTTAACTTTCGCACGGCTGGTTCGTTACGGAACTCGGAAAACTCGAAAATTGCTGTTAATCACGAAATGTAGAAGATGACTTATGTAGGAGTAATAGCAGTAGATTTATAATCGAAGACTTAATTGCACCGAATTAACTCGATAATCGACAGAGAATCTTAATACACCGAATTAACTCAATAATCGACAGAGAATCTTAATACACCGAATTAACTCAATAATCGACAGAGAATCTTAACACACCGAATTAATTCAATAATTGACAGAGAGTACTTTAATTGTCTTGTCGGGGGCCTTTTATAATCTCGGTAACAGCTGAGCAACCACGTGGTCAAAATCTCGCACTTACGGGCGGTAGGGGTCCAAATTCGCCTTCTGATTGGTGGTACCTGACATCATGTCCTTCTGGAAGGAAATCGAAAGATTTCCTTATAAGGGCATTTCGTCAGATACCACGCGACTTTTTTCCACCTGTTTACGGGCGCAAAAACGATGCACGGACGGAAGATAAGATGTTCTTATCTTGACGGACAAAAACAAATGCGATTGTTTTTCCACGTAGGAGCTCGCTGAAAACAACGGACGAATTTAATTCAAATTCGACGTTTTTCAGATGGAATTAAATATGAAGGTAAATTATGAGATCTGTGAGTACAGGGCCCGTACGGAAATTAACGAACTTCGTTACAACTATTAAAATAATTTGTTCGTAAGCCTCAACCTACTCCAATATCAGGAAAAAATGAACAATCTGCTATGATGGTCCCCAGTGTTGCTCTAGAAATTTCGATGATACTTTCCTTATTATTTTTAATTATGCTTTTTGAAGCACTAAAGCATTGAAGATTGCTCATTTAATCTTGATAAATAAACTATTATTTGAATTGAATTTCCTTCATGACGCATAAGAATCCATTGATAACCTTACTACTTATGAGAAAGCAATACTTTCGGAGATATGAATTTTTTTTAAATATTATCTTTTATGATGCAGTTCTATCATAAGAATTCTTTGATATAATTCCCAACTCTGAGAAACCCATACTTTCGGAGATATAATTTGTTTGTTTGAACAAGAGCGCCAAAAACCTCCTGTCCACAGGGCTTGAACCAATTTTTGATAAATAGAATTTTTTTCAATTATATCCAATTATTTTTTTCGAATATTTCAGCGAAATGATCCTCACGAAATTTTGCAAACATTTTGGCATCAGCATTCTACAACTAATGACCATGTTTGAATTGGATCGGTTTTGTATTTTTCGAGTTATCGAGGGAAAAATAACAAAATATCAGATGGGTATAACTCTAAAATCGTTTGGCCGATTATGCCTATTAACATGGTTCAATGCTGCATTCAGATGCTCAACCCATCCTAAAAATTGCAAGTCGCTATCTCTTGCCGTTCTCAGGTTATCGTGACATAAATAATATTTGTCAATGTTTTTTTTTTCAAATTTTCTAGTGATATGATTCTCACAAAATTTCACAAACGTCGTATGTATTCTACAACTACTCACCAAAAGTTTCAATTCAATCGGATTTGTATTGGTTGAAACTAAAATTAGGAACATTGGTCCGATTATGCCCATTAACGAGCTTGTCCGTCGTATTGGGACATGCCACCTACCCTGCAGATTTCAATTCGCTACATTTTTCCGTTCTCAAGTCATCATGGGAAAGAATCAAGTTTGACCTCGAGTTCTTCATCAGGGAGTCGAATCCAATCGGTTGAGATCACTTTCGGCAAAAAAAATCGAAAATACAGGGCAAAATGATTACGAGATGTTTTCCAGAACATGCGCACAAAAATTAACTGATATCATCAAAACACGACTATTCCGGTAATGTAAATAGAGCATCAGAATATGTGTAAACCTGACGTTATGGTAAATACAGGGTCTTTATAAATGATTGTAACATCGCAGTTGCCTTTTGATCATTTTTTGTCGTTCTTCGCTAAGAATACTGACTATTTTACAGGCCTTTGAAGTTGACAGCTGTATTGGGAGAAAATAAATTATGTGTATGGAATCGCGATTACGAGCAGAATGAGCGGCATAATCAGAATATTTCGAAGCCGACCCAATGCGATGTTACAATCATTTATAAAGACACTCAAAATTACATCAAAGTATTCATCGAAGCATAATTATTTCACTATTATCGCAACGAAACAATCATACGACTAATATGCGATGTATTCAACAGAATTCATCCCTAACACAAAAATTCTTAAATTCTGCAAAAATGGCAATAATGGAAAAATGGTGTTTCGAAAAGTACCTTCTCTTTTAAAATTTTAAATTTGATTTCGAATCATCAAATAAATATTGGTTCTAGCACTGTCGTGGAGACAGCAGCTTTTCAACGCATGTTCTATTATATATTCGTGTATTGGACACTCCTAGTCGAATTTACCATCGAAAAATAAATGAATATATGTGGTACCATTTTAATGACAGACTTGAGTAATGAGGGAATCGTCTAAGATCACAGAATTTTTAATCCTGACATATTATGTATTCTATCGGAATTGAAATTCATTAAATATCCAATAAAGTAAGAAATAACTTACGTCTCAAGTAATTCCAGGATACGATATTCACGAAATTTGTCGAAAATTAGCACGTTATAGGGGAAAAAACAACAAAATTTCAGATTTCGGATTCAAATGTCGCATTCGGACGTGCAACCTACCCTGAAAATTGTAATTCGTTCTCTGGTTATCATGAGATATACAGGGTGGTCCACGGTATCCGGGACTTTTACGGAGAACGGGACGTACGGTTTTATTGAAAATTTGCTTTCTTGGCTAGGAACGATGTTGCCATATAATCAAATTATATCAAAAAGTACTAACAACTTTGGTATTTCAAATGGAACACCCTGTATTGCCTTTTTCGATTCGACGTAGCCTCTTGATTAAATCTGTATCAACTTCCCCCTCCCTTTCTCTAGCGGTTTTTGAGTAATTAATTGATTTACTGCCTTTTTTGTGCAAAACATAGCTTCAATTCAACATTCTTTACTTGGAATTGTATAAAGCCTAAGAGCCGACGCACACGGGTCGACCGGGATATGTTTGACGCGATCGGAATCGCATCGGAAATTTTTCGATTTGTCATTCAGGGCGTTACTTTATCGTTCAGTCTTATGATCACGATATAAAATTCATTCAAGCCAGAAATACATCGAAGCGCATAATATTTTATTCCACATAACCTTACTTCCAACATACAATAATATGGTATAAAAGAACTAAATCAATGCAAAATGATGAATAGAAAAAGCTCTATCACTCACGAACAATTTGCGATGGCAAAATTGAATTAAGTTATGTTATCTGCGATCTACCATATCCACTACTCTATTTTATGATCTTCCTGGTTAGAAAATAATGATCAAGGGCGATATCTCCACTCGAATTATTACATGTAACCAGTATAGTATATCATGTCTATGCATATATCATAGACACATAGAATAACATTCTATGCATTTGCATATAACAAACGAATTCATTTTGTGAAACTAGACGTCATACTCGTTTGCGATTTGGAGCGTACGATTTGGAACGATCGATCAGAGTGCAGGGAAGTATACGGACATATCGCGCGTCGCTGACGTCATGGAAGTATGTAAGTGTGTGAAGTTCTAATTTATATTTATATTGATTTGGGCCATTATTTTTTGCATAAATGCCCATACCTTCTATGTTTAATTATAAGTAGACACCCGGAGAATCTTAGGGAAAAAAATCGCTCAGTTATAGACACATTATAAAAAATGGGTTCAAGCCCTGTGGACAGGAGCTTTCTGGCGCTCTAGTTCAAACAGACAAATTATATCTCCGAAAGTATTGGTTTCTCTGAGTTGGGAATTATATCAATGTATACATATGATAGAGCTGCATCATAAAGGAAATTCAATTCAAATAATAGTTTATTTATCAAGATTAAATGAGCAATCATGAGAATGAGAACTGCACCATGGAAGAAATCGAATTAAATCTGGCCAATTTTGCCCAATAACGAACTTAACCGAGATATTCATCTCCCTAACCTACTCTGAAAATTTCAACTACCTAGCTCATTCCGTTCGAGAGTTATTGTGGAAAAACATATTTTAAATTTTCAAATTTTTTTTTTTTTACACTTTGCGGTAATCTGGTCAATACAAAACTTCACATGCGTATAAAGGTTATGATTCTACAATTTGATGCTAAATTTCAGATAGATCGAAGGAACTGGTCCGAGATATTTACGCTCCAGAACCACCTTGCAATTTTCAATCCGCTTACTCCTTTCGTTCGAGAGTTATCGTGCTTACGGCCGGTCGGCCGGCCGGACAGAATCGATTTCGCACTCGGATTCTTGATCAGTGAGTCGAACCAAATCGTTTGAGACCATTTTCAGCCAAAAATTCCAAAATTACAGACACTTGGGCAAATTGATAAGCACTCTGTTCCGAGGAACTAGAGCGCCAAAAAAACAAGTTTCGTATGACAATTGCCCAAAACAGGTTTAAAGTACCTACAAATAGTAGATATTCCATAAAACATGTATTAAAGAAGAGAAGAAATAATGAAAAAATTACCTTGTAATCGATCAAAAATTTCCTCATCTACGTTCACCAAATTTTCTTCTCTCTCGAACTACAGAATTATGCTTTCAATATTTACGTAATATTTTCAAACATTTTCGGGTGAGGTCCCCGTTGCATCGCTAAAATACGAGTATTTCAACCCCAATATTTTTGAAGTTACAATATTCCCTTCTGTGAAGTTGACATTATGAAATTCATACATAGAATAATTATATCAATCTGTGAAATACGATTTACATTGAAATTTTGAAAAATCATATCTCCGAAAGTATTAGCTTGTTAGAGTTAAAAATGATATGAATGGATTCTTATGATAAAACTGCTTATTAAAAAAAATTTAATTTGGAATTTGTTTTGTAAAAAAAAAATTTTGTTCTATTTCTCCGAAACCTTCTGTCCGATTTTGTCCAGTAACGAACTCAGCCGAGATATTTATCCCCCAAACCTACTCTGAAAATTTCAACTCTCTAGCTCATTCCGTTCGAGAGTTATCGTGCCTACGGCCGGCCGATCGGTCCGGCCGGACAGAATGAATTTCCACCACGGATTCTTGATCAGTGAGTCGAACCAAATCGTTTAAGACCATTTTCATCGAAAAATTCGAAAATTACAGACATTTGGGCAAATTGATAAGCACTCCGTTCCGAGGAACTAGAGCGCCAAAAAAAGGAATTTAACGAAGAATCTCGATTACATCAACCTCAATTACCGTTTTCCCTCTACCTTTCAGATACATACATGTACTTTATACGTTGTAAGTTACTGATAAATAATCTGTAAAATACCCATAAATTCTTCTACAATTTTTATGAATATCAATTTCTAGGCCTTCAATTCAATATTCATTGGGGAGGTGGAGAAGCATCCCGATCTTTATAATAATATACTCCAGGGATATTCGAAGAGGGATGCTAATGAAAAGGCGTGGAACAATGTGGATAATTGTTCGGGAGTTTGGTAGTTATACCCCCGAGAACTACAAATAATTCAAACCAAATTCTAAAAATCTAAGATCTATAGTTGGTCAAAAATTTTGTATGTTCCATTGGTAAAATAAAATAAAATTTGAGGTGACAAAACTATAACATTTGAAATAATTTTACCTATAAGTTCAAGATTTATTGAAGGGAATGTTCATTGAACACCCTGTATGATGGCAACCAGCTGAGATTTAGAATTTTTATTATGAATTAATTCGTTATGATCACAATAAAAGAAAAAAAATCATAATGTTCATGTACAGGGTGATACAATAATCATGAACATAGGAAAAGTCTACAATTTTCCCAAGTACGGACCTGATTTATTCGATTTCAGAAATATTGAGGGAAGGCGATAGTTCCAGAGTTATTGAACTGTGAAATCTCACTCATAAGATGAACATCACCCTCTATATCCCAAACGAAGGCACTCAGGCGATTGAAACCTCTTGATACGAATCCAACCTGATGACATTAATTCATGGTATCCGCTTGTCGCATTCTTCCCGGGACACCCTGTATAGAGCGTCTTCAATAAAAATCAACAGTTTTTGGATCTTCTCCAATATTCTGTCTGTTAATAATATTAACACAATATAGTCATCACATTTTCAACATATCGTTCAATCAGGATATTATTGCTTCAATAATATTGACCTGTAAGTTGCTGTCAACTCGGAAAAGATTGCTTATCAATTTGTCCAAATGCCTGTAATTTTCTAACTTTTGATGAAAATGGTCTTAAACGATTTGGTTCCACTCATTGATCAAGAATCCGTGGTCGAAATTGATTCTGTCCGTCCTGCCGGCCGTGGGCACGATAACTCTCGAACGAAATGAGCTAGCCAGTTGAAACTTTCAGAGTAGGTTTTGAAGATAGATATCCTGTATACGTTCATTATTGCGCCAAATCGGCCAGATAGTTTCGGAGTAACAAAAAAAAAATTCTTTTACATTACAATTTCAAATTCAATTTTTTTCAAGATTCAGTTTCACCGTAAGAACCATAATTTTTAACTCTAACAAGTTAATACTTTCGGAGATATGATTTTTCAAAATTTCAATAGTAAATCGTACTTCTATGTTTTCACAGATTGCTACAATTATTCTATCTATGAATTATTATACGATCTGTGTTCGTACATGTCTCTTATTTTCCTATAACAGACATGACATGTCAAATTCATTTCAGCTATCGTAGAATTATGAGGATTATAATATGATATCATACTTTTTGGGTATGGATTTGCCCATGTATAATCCATATGATGATGGGAATGATAATGGTATGTTAATAATATTGAGTTCAGAATGTCTCCAGTAAAAATAAAACTGGAATATTGGCTAAGTTTCAATTGATATAATATAATAATTATATTATACCAATTGAAACTTAGCAAATATTCCAGTTTTATTTTTACTGGAGATGTTCTGAACTCAATATCATTAACAGAAATTAAATTCAAGCATCATAAAAGAATTTAGATTCAACAAGAGTGCCAAAAATGATTAATCCAAAACCATCAGACCAATTCTACCCAACAAAAAAAAATAATTTTCAGAATGGATTTGAGGAATGAATATATCTCTCTCTCTGATTGAATTTAAATTCTTTATGATGTTCGTTTTTAATTCCTGTTACGATTAAGTTCTATCATAAGAATCCATTGATATAATTCGCAACTCTTACCAATACTTTCGGAGATATGATTTGTCAAAGTTTGAACAAGAGCGCCAAAGCTCCTGTCCACAGGGCTTTCCCACATTTTTTAATATTTAATGAATCGCACACTTTTGCATTTCTTAACTACTTTTTCACCGATTGTACCGATCGAATATTTTCAAGAACTGATATTATTGGGCACCCCACGCTTTTCTCTGAATAATACTTATTTGACCTCGAATTCTTCATCAGCGAGTCGGAATTAATCGTTTGAGATCATTCTTGGCTAAATATTCGAAAATTACCGACATTTGGATGAATTGATAGGCACTCTGTTCACGTGAATAGTGCCCAGAATCGGAAATCGAGATGTTCACAAAAATTCAATTATATCTATTGATTGAGATTAATTACATTGACAGACAATAATTATAACAGAAAAACGTTCACTTCAAATGATTGTAGATATCCATGTTTCTGTGGAGCGAATAATTAAATGGAACAAAGTCGATTCGGAAAAGCCAAGAATCGAGCACTCCGAAAATGATACGATTCTGGGAAGTAACATCTGTCGACGTGAACCAGTAACTAACTATAATTTGCGACGGCAGGTTCCGTACTGAAACCTTTTTCTAGACCTTTTAGAATCGCCGCCGACACTATAATTTCAAGAACCATATTTCAGCCAGATACGGTGGAAAAGCCCTGGAGCACGATATGACTAATCTTCGAAATTAAAAGGAATAATTCCTGATCGTGTGTTGGCTGGTTACCAAGAAGCTTTTTCGTGATTATTGAAAGTCTCCTATTAACAACAGGAAATTTTACACAATTTCCTGACGAAATTTTGTAAAAATGTTCGCGTTGGTATTCTACAACTAATAACCATGTTTGAATTGGATTTGTTTTGTATCTTTTCATTGAGGCAATAACAACCAAATTCCAGATGGGTATAATTCCAAAACCGTTTGACCGATTAAGCCCATATACAAACTCAAATGTTGCATTCAGATGTACAACCTAACCTGAAAATTTCAATTCACTATCACTATCTTTCCGTCCTCAGGTTATCGTGACATAAATAATATTTTTGAAATTTTCTATCGATACGCTTCTCACAAAAGTTCTCAAGCGTCCTTAGGTTTGAATTCTACAACTACTCACCAAGATTCAATTCGATCAAATTAGTTATGGTTGATAATAAAATTAATACTCGAAAACCGTTGGGTCGATTTATGCCCATTGACGAACTTGTCCGTCGTATTGGGACGCGCCACCTACCCTGAAAATTTCAAGTCGCTACTCTTTCCATTCTCAAGTTATCGTGGCTTCAGCCGGCCGGACAGAATCAAATTTGGCCTTGAATTCTTCATCAGTGAGTTGAACCTAATCGTTTGAGACCATTCTCGGCAAAAATTTCGGACATTTGGGAAAAACGATAACGCGATGTTCTTCAGAACATACGTGCAAAAAATTGAAATCGAAATTTGTAATGTAATTTTTATTTTCTTTACTCTGAAACCACTGGGTCGATTTTACTCAATAACGAACTTATCTGAGATATTTATGTCCCAAACCTATTCTGTTCAGTTATCGTGGTTACGGCTGGTCGGACAGAATCGATTTTGTCCACGATTTCTTGATCAGTGGGTCGAAGCAAATCTTTTAAGACCATTTTCAGCCAAAAATTCGAAAATTACAGCCATTTTGGGCAAATTGATTAGCACCCTGTTTCGAGGGGCAAGAGCACATGTTCTGAAAAATTTAATAACGTATTTCATGTTTATTTCTTAAGTACGTAGCCGACAATAATTATTGTAACCTCTTGTACGAAATTATTTTCCTTTTGAAACGACCTAACTGATGGTTTCAAGTTACCGAGTGGAACGACAATTTATCTCCATATCCTTAATTGCAAGCAGATGATTACATTTCTTGGGCTCGTTCAGCTACCGAAACGATGAGAAGAGAGTGAAGGATGAGGACGCCAGATATCTAATTTTCGCCTAATTTCACAATCAAAGGGCCTGATGCTTCACTTCTGACGCAAAATTATCCATCAGACTAATGTCCAAAAAAAGTTCAAGGGGGGGCAAAATGGGAATAATCAATAATTTAGTGAATGCCTTGAGGTTTACTTCACCCTTGCGTCCCAGAGGGTTACAAAACGTTTGAATTGGAATACTGCATGAACTTTTTCACTTCTCCCCATTTTGATGTATTCGGAACTGCAGCAACGTGATACCGAGTAAAGAGAAATTGGAAATTACGAGCAATAGACAGAATGCCCCTCGGCAGTTGACTCGCAAGTAGGAGAAGCAAGGGGCTCCAGAATATATTCAGTATCTGCGACTGCTTACTGTTTCCTCAAACGAAAGTTCAATATTTCCAGGAGGCATAAAAAATGTATTCGCTTTTCTCAGGAAAATTGAAGGAAGGTAGAATCCTACGAAATTTCATGAAGAATAAGAAGAAAACGCTCCACTACATTGTACCTAATTAAAGTACTGAAATTCTTCTCGTGCATCAAACGATACATTTTGAGTCTGTAAACTTTGAGTTCCAATTTGATTAAGCAATTCATTAGGTATACACTCACATGCAAAAAAATTGGTTCAAGCACTGACGTGAAGTCAGGAGCTTTTGCGCGTATGCTCTATTGTCCATTCTTCATTATTGGATTTACCATGGTGAATTCGATTAAGAGTGTCCAATGCAGGAAAACGGACAATATAATAATTTACCATTAAAGGATACTGTGGGAGGTATACTCATTATTGAAAGGTTTTTTTCTGGGTTTTCTATCCCAAACTCTGAAAAATATCTATAAAATAAAAATTTATTATTTTGTGATTTGCTTCTGCGTAAGAAACACAGGATATTTGTCAGAAGCAATCAATTGAACAATGTTGCCTAACAAACAACATCAACGAAGAAACAACTATATCGTAACGTTTCGGAGTCTATATCAGACTCCTTCGTCAGACGCTTAATGAAAATCGTTAGAATTATTTTGTTGATAGTTATTTTGTGAAATTCAAGAATTGTCACATTGACAGACAAATATCCTGTGTTTCTTACGCAGAAGCAAATCACAAAATAATTAATTTTTATTTTATAGATATTTTTCAGAGTTTGGGAGAGAAAACCCAGAAAAAAAACCTTTCAATAATAATGCACTATGGTAAATTCGATTAAGAGTGTCCAATACAGGAGAATGGACTTCACGTCAGTGCTTGAACCAAATTTTTTTTTTCGTATTTTTTTTTCAAGTTTCTAGGGTTACGGTTCTTATAAATTTTTAAACACGTCTTCATATTTTTTGAGTTATCGATGAAATAACATTCCAGGTGGGTATAACTCTGAAACCGTTGGAATGATTATGCCCATAAACGAACTTAACTCTCCCATTCGGATACGCAACATACCCTGAAAATTGCAAGCCCCTTTCTCCTTTCTTTCGACAGTTATTGAGGCAACGGTCACCCATCCATATACTAACCTCCTACAAGGCTGCTCGATTCTCCAACAATATATGTCTGATCGTGTTCAGACTTAGCACTTGGCAGCAGAGTTAGGTTCTGAAGGTTCTCGCATAATTTCAGCGATGTCAGACGAATATTTACTGATATATTCAAAAATGTTCGATGAATTTTTAAAATTTTTCTAGTAATACGATCCTGACGAAATTTTGCAAGGATTTTTGCGTTTCCATTGTTCAACTAATAACCATGTTTGAATTTAATCGGTTTTGTATTTTTCGAGTAATTGAGGAAATAACAACCGAATTTCAGATGGGTATAACTCCAAAACCGTTAGGCCGATTATGCCTAGAAACAAAATCAAATATAGCATTCAGATGCAAAACCTACCCTGAAACTCTCAAGTCGCTATCTCTTTCCATTTTCAGGTTATCGTTTCAAAAAATATTTTTTTAATAATTTTTTTTAATTTTCCAGTGATGCGATTCTCACAAAATTTCACAAACGTGCTTAGGTTATATGCTACAATTACTTACCAAGTTTCAACTCGATCGGATTTATATTGGTTGAAAATGAAAGTATTACTTGGAAACAATTGGGCCGATTATCCCCATTAACGAACTTCTCCGTCGTATTGGGATTCACCACCTACCGTGAAAATTTCAAGTCGCTATCTCATTCCGTTCTCAAGTTAACGTGGTAAAGAACGGCCGGCCGGCCGGCCTTACAGAATCAAATTTGTCCTCGAATTCTTCATCAGGGAGTCGGACCCAATCGTTTGAGACCATTTTCGGCGAATATTACAGACATTAGGGCAAAATGATAATGCGATGTTGCCCAGAACATACGTGCAAAAACACAGCATATTAATATTTGATAAAATTTGAGGTCTCATAATTTTTGTGCGTATGTTCTGGGGAACATCGCGTTATCATTTTGCCCAAATGTCTGTAATTCTCGATTCTTGGCCGAAAATGGTCTCAAACGTTTGCGTTCGACTCCCTGATGAAGAATTCGAGGTAAAATTATATTCTGTTCGGCCAGCCGGCCGGCCGTCCGTTGCCACCATAACATGAGAATGGAAAGAGATAGCGATTAGATATTTTCAGGGTAGGTGGCGCTTCTCAATATGACTGACAAGTTCGTTAATAGGCATAATCGGCCCAATGGCTTTCGAGTAATAATTTTGATTTCAACCAATACAAATCCGATCGAACTGGAAGCTTGGTGCGCAGTTATAAAATATAAATCTAAGGACGTTTGTGAAACTTTTGACAATGGTATCACAATTTTAAAAATCTTATTAAAAATGTTATTTATGTCACGATAACCTGAAAGAGATAGCTACTTGAAATTTTCAGGTTAGGTTATGCACCTGAATGCGATATTTGAGTTTTTCTATAGGCATAATCGACCAAACGATTTTGGTCTCTTACCCATCCGAAATTTGTTTATTATTTCCTAAATAACTCGAAAATTACAAAACCGATCCAAATCAATCATGGATAGCAGTTGTAGAATGCTAACGCTAAAATTCTTGGGAAATTTCGTGACGATCGTACAAATAGAAAATCTTTAAAAAATCATTGAAAAAAATTATATACCCGGTGTACCTTGTTCCTCGGAAGAGAGTGCTTATAAATTTGCCCAAATGTCTATAATTTTCTAATTTTTGGCTGAAAATGCTCTTAAGCGATTTGGTTCGACTCACTGATCAAGAATCCGTGGTCCTCATCGATTCCGTCCGATCGTCCGGCCGTTTTACGATAAAAATTTTCAGTGTAGGTAATATCTCGGTTAATTTCGTTATTGGCGGCTTCTGAGTAACGAAAAAAACATTTTTTTCAAATTACGAATTTTAAATTTTAATTTTCTCTAAGAAGCAGTTTCATCATAAGAAATAATTGATATCATTCTCAACTCTAACAAACTAATAGTTTCGGAGATATGATTTCTCAAAATTTCAATAATTATTCTTAATTCTATGAACTCAGAGAATAAAGAGGAGTATATTTGTGAAAGGGGACTTTCGAAAGGATATGTATTATCTTTAATTTGTTCGTTCTTCTCCTCTTGTCTTTTCATTCTTAGGTGAGTTTCAGGAACTTTCGTGGTAACTCTACGTTTTTTTGACGAAGGAATTCATATTCTAGAAAGAAACGCCCATCAATATTTGAAATTTCAGCAAATTTTTTAAACGAATTCTATAATTACAAATCATAAAACTCCCCGGGGAGACACGGTTTTTTGCTGAGGTTTTTCCTTATGCTCTTGTATAATGCGTCGAACTGTATGGTACCCCGTTACAATGACCTGAGCTAACACTTATAAAGCTCTCAATCAGAAGAATATGTAGATATAGAATACTCTAACTATAATTTGCTAATGTATGTAAATATTGTAAATCCAACATGAGATGAGTCATAGAGTTACGTTTTGAATTTAATTACGAAAATTCTTGAAAATTTACGCACAGAAGCCAAATTGAAAAAGGATTTCAGCACGCAGTGTGTCCAAGTGGTCACCCATCCGAATACTAACCGCGCCCGAAACTGCTTGGCTTCAGTGTTCGGACGGTATGTAGCATAATATTCAGTGTGATATGGCCGCAACAATTATTTCTTTCTCTAACTCTGCAATTATATTTATGATGTAGTCCCATCATAAGAATCCATTGATATCATTTGAATAATTACTCGCTAGTTTAAATGACACTTTTTGGCGCTCTAGTTCCTCGGAACAGAGTGCTTATCAATTTGCCCAAATGTCTGTAATTTTCGAATTTTTCGATGAAAATGGTCTTAAACGATTTGGTTCGACTCTCTGATCAAGAATCCGTGGTCGAAATTCATTCTGTCCGGCCGGTCCAGCCGGCCGTAGGCACGATAACTCTCGAACGGAATGAGCTAGACAGTTGAAATTTTCAGATTGGGTTTGGCAGATAAATATCTCGGCTAAGTTCGTTATTGGGCAAAATCGGACAGATGGTTTCGGAGTAACAAAAAAAAATTTTTTTTTACATAACAAATTCCAAATTTAATTTTTTTTAATAAGCAGTTTTACCATAAGAATCCAATGATATCATTTTTAACTCTAAGAAGCTAATACTTTCAGAGATATGATTTTTCAAAATTTCAATAAAAAATCGTATTTCTACGTTTTCACAGAATTATATAATTATTCTATGTATGAATTATCATAATGTCAACTTATTTTCCTGAGACATGACATTGTCTAATTCCTTGCTAATAGTTGGTTCGAGAAACTTCAAAATCGACTTAGAGAGACAAGGGTAAAAAACCGTCAAATAAACCCCAATGTGGCGATTTTATGTCTAAAAGTGAAAATTAAGAATATATATCCCAGGTAAGTACCGACGTTTTATTCTAATACCGGAGATCGACAAGATCGTACGAGGAGCCCGATAGCCGTTTCGTCTTGTCAGTCGGGTTTTCGGTTCGGAACGAGAGAAGGCGGGCTCAAATCCCGGAAAGGGAATTACACTTTTTGGCGCTCTAGTTCCTCGGAACTGAGTGCTTATCAATTTGCCCAAATGTCTGTAATTTTTATTTAAGATGCAGTTTCACCATTAAAATCCATCGATATCATTTTCAACTCCAACAAGCTAATACTTTCGGAGATGTCATATTGAGATGCTATAAGTATTCTATCTAAGCTTTATTATATGATTTGTGTTCATACTCGTACATTTCATCCTGTTTTATAAGAAGGAGTCAAATTCATTTCAGCCATTTTAATTTGATGTCCTCCATGGTGCAGTTCTCATTCTCAGATTGCTCATTTAATCTTGATAAATAAACTATTATTTGAATTTAATTTCCTTTATGATGCAGTTCTTTCATAAGAATACATTGATTTAATTCCCAACTCTGAGAAACCAATACTTTCGGAGATATAATTTTTCTGTTTGAACTAGAGCGCCAGAAAGCTCCTGTCCACAGGGCTTGAACCCATTTTTGAATTTAATTCCATTCATGATGCAGTTCTATTACAAGATTCCATTTATATCATTCCTAACTCTGAGAAACCAGTACTTTCGGAGATATGATTTGTCAAAGTTTGAACAAGATCGCCAAAGCGCCTTTCCATAGGGCTTTCCCACATTTCATCCAAAAATTTGAAAATTACAGACATTTGAGCAAATTGATAAGAACTCTGTCCGAGGAATGAATGAATCTTCTTGATTGTGACAGCGTTCCGTTCAATCGGTTAGATAAAGGGTTGAAATCGATCACAGTTGACACCCAACATTCAATCAATCAGCTACAACACATTTGTTTCCATTTGCCCACCTGAGTTAAGTACAAAATGACTTCGTTTCACACTAGGGTCATAGGCGTTCCCTCCCGTTCTGCTGTATATAATTAACTACATCCGATATAACTTCCCAGTTCAGAACGGTACCAGCACGCAGACAGAACAGATGCATAAAATATCGTCACTTCCTACCCTTCTCCGGGGTTGACACCCCTGGCTCCACCGTGACACTCCAACACATCCCGCATATGCATATCTCATTGCTACATCTCGCATTAACCGTGAATTATGGCCTTGCAGCAATTATTCAATTGCGGACAGGTACGAACCCCGTACGGTGCACGCATATGCAGATATGGACCACTTTTTAAACAGGGACAATTGGGTCAAAGTAATAATTATGAACGTGTATTGGCTGTATCGCTCAGGGCGGTCAATTCGCACACTGCATGGCTGTATGCAAAGTGGTCGTCCGAGAGTGTTGGAACGGTTTCAGAGGTTGCATTGAATGTTTTTAAATATGACAATAATAATACACGTCATGTTAAGCGGGTATACTATATACATAAATTGCATAATATACTGGTTGTTCAATGGAAAGAGGTTGTATTTTGATCCGAAATATTCCTCGGTTGTACTGAATCCTCAGAACTTTTGCTGGTGAAACATGATAAATGTATTCTCTTCCAGAATAAATTTCTTAGAAATATTATATCAATATATCGTGCAAATGAGACGATTTTGAGAACAAATTCATAGCCAGAATGGTCAGCAATAAAGGTACTGATCTTGCCCAAGCCAATTTGACTTCTTGAAAAAAAAATCAAATTTTCACAATAGAGACAATATAGATCTGACCCAGTTCAAATCTAGGACTTGTCTGTTAAATAAGGTTTTGAAGGATCTTACATAATTTCATCGATATCTGTTCTGAGATATAAGAAAACAAAGTGGGAAAGCCCTGTGGACAGGAGCTTTGGTGTGCTGTCCAAATTTATAGCCAGAGCTGTCACCCATCCAGGTAACGGACTCGCCTAAAGCTGCTTAGCTCCAGAAAGAAATATAATATCTTCCCATTATTTCCAGTAATGCAGATCCGATCGAGTTTAAATCTAGAACTTGTCTGTAAAATAAGCTGAAATATTAAATATTGAGGGGTAGTATTATCTTTAATATCGAATATTTCTTCAAATTAAATACTCATTGTTTTTAAACTGCAATCACTTATGAATAAAACTTTGAATGATAATTGATATTAAAACCCATATTGTAGTCATCGCTTGAACAGTTTGTGTTGATCCTACCCAAAACATGCCTGGTTATGTTACTTGAGTAAAGCAATTTTGCTATTGAACTCTATATGCCACAATTCTTACCCTCAGACAAGGTTACACGGTCAATCTAGCATCAGTTCTAAGACATTTTTAGTTACCTAGAGTAAGAGAGATTGTTGGGATGTTAGGAGGGAATGAAATGAAACCATAATATAACTTGAAGAGTTTAATCTATCAACGGCATCATTTACCTAAGATTGGGGAAAGAACTCCTCTCTTTCTGAATATATACCATTAAAATGTAAAATGATTAACTCAATAGTATGTAGATGTATGCTGGATCAAAATAGGTATGGTTTTTGGATATGATCCTGGATCCATGACTCACCTGTGGTAATTACACTGGCTATATTCCAGCTTAATTATTCAGTTGTCACAAGACATATCTTTTACAAGATATTACCAGAAAAAAGTATTTCTCTCTTATTGAAACTTAATTAAGATATCATATCCTGTCATGGAGCACCTGCTCAAGGTTCCATAAAGTGTTTCTTGTCCAAGGTAAAGCAATTAGGATCTTGATAACATGAAATATAGAGACGACTGCAGATTTTCATTTAAGAGGGAGGGTATCTTAACTCTGCAAGGCCTTTTTGTGTTGGTAACACATATTAAGAGAAAATCCATGTTATTTATTTTGTTTAACCGTGAACGACGAACATGTTAGGCTGCCCAACTCTGCTTTAATTGGGTGATTTAATCCCGATGAAGAGCGACCTCTTGCGGTGCCATAAAGGGACTAACCAGTTTTGATCGTCTGTCAAACATATAACTTCTTCAACCGTCTGACGTACGTTTCGTGCTTTTCTCGAATGAATTAGAGATCAAATTATGTTGTAGTATACGAACATAGTGATCCTCTGTTTCATCTGATTTGCTGTGAACATAGTGATCAGCTGTTTCATCTGTCTTGCTGTGAGCAACTTTGAGTTGAGTGCCTTTGTGATTTCTAGTCAATATCAATGACTGCACGGAAGAAGGGTGATTAATCTCTTGTTTCCTTTCCTTTGAACTCCTTCCTTCTGCTACCAGATCAGTGGAGACTCTTCTTTTTCAGCCCTTTGGGATAAGTACCAACATTGTCACTCGCTCAGCTGTTCAATAAATATTAATGGTCTGAAATTACTCGCAAACCATCAGCGACTAATTATATTTATTAAGCGCTCTTTAGAATAAAATTTCAACTGATGAGATATCAAACAATCTAGTAGCTTTGGTAGGGAAGCCTGGACACGTATATCACATCCTGTTATTCCATGATTCAAAAATTGGACGAATGTCCAAATTCTTTGAACGTTCAAATTCTTTTCCCATTTAAAATCAATATGATTTTAGTAGTGCCATTACTTTTACTGGGTTGAGTGCTTGCAAATCTTCGGACGACACATGTTGAGTCTGACATGAAAGTGATTAACATTTTCTCTACTAAGTCACTATACTAATTTTCATAAGTAAGTTTATTTGTTACTGCTGAAGAGTGAACATATGTATAATCCTCTTCTATTAACTGCAAAACCTGATCACAACTTAGTGTTTTCTCTCATATTTGTTGGTTAAATTAATTTACTAAAATACAGTCAAAGTGAACACCTATTATTATTTAAAATATGTCCATTTTTACCAAATTTAACTCGTCTTGACATGAAATTCATGAAAGGCAGATATACGATCTATAGAAAGCACAAAATATAACAAGTTAGCGATATCTGACGGATAGCTTCTGAGATACAGAATTTTTTTAAAATTTTCCAGTCAAGCGATCCTCACAAAAATTTGCATAAGACGTCGTGTCTGTATTTTTCAACTCAAAAACGTGCTTTGATTTGATCAGATTATTATTTTTCGAGTCGGAAACCACTCGGTGGATTTTGCTTATGGACGAACTTAGCCGGCGTATTCGGATTCCAAACCTTCCCTGAAAATTTCCACTCTCTAACTCATTGCGTTCGAGCGTAATCGTGCTCACGATCTTTGACCTCGGATTCATGATCAGTGAGTCGAAACTAATCGTTTAAGACCATTCTCGGCCAAATATTCGAAAATTAAAGACAATTGGACGAATTAATAGGCACTATGTTCCCAGAACAGCGCGCCAAAAACAAGAAAATTCTATGAAATCATTGAAATCGTGAGTCTTCCACGTATGGTTCAGGTTATTATTTAATTCAACCTTAGATGATAGAACTGTTCTTGAAATTCAACTAATCAGCAACTGACAATTGAGAATTTTCAAAATATTCCATCGTAGTAAATCGGTAAGAAGCTGTGACCTGGAAAACACTTAAGAATATAAGATACTTAGGCTCTTTCATTTTGTGTTGTTTTATATTAATATAGAATATTTCCGATCTAGGCCAATCCTCGAATCTTGGATAAGAACCGTATTATATTTGGATACAAATAACGTTTAATTTCCAATCAAATACACTGCGCAAAAAAAATATCGCACAGTCTGAAAATCTCAATTTTAATGAAAGTTAACTCTACATTGACTTTATAACTTATTTTTTATGTTCTATCGGGAAGGTTTTGAACGAAACAAGACACATTAAATGGAAGAAAAATTCAGGATTTCACCGAATCTTATGTGAAAGAAGAGAAATAAACAATTTTCAAAATACTGGAACGCTGATAAGTGATTTAATACTTGGTATTTCCACCCCTTGCGTTAATTACAGCTCGGCAGCGACACTTCATACTCAAAATGAGTGATCTTAAAATGTTCTGATCTAATCCTTCCCAGATTTCTCTGAGTTGGATTCCTAAGTCATTAAGAGTAGGTAGCTGGATGATTTTCTGAACTTCTCAGCCTTCTATTGAGGTTGTCCCAAACCTGCTCAATCGGATTGAGATCTGGACTTCTTGCTGGCCATTCCATTCGAGGGACTTCAACCTCTTCAAGGTACTCCTGAACGATGCGCGCACGATGGTGTCTGGCATTATCGTCCATAAATATGAAATTTTCACCCATGTATGGGGCAAGTGGCACTACATGCTCTTCAAGAATGTTCCTTATATACCTATCAGCATTCATAGCTCCATTATCAACGACCACTAGGTCTGTGCGAGCAGTCAAAGATATTCCACCCCATACCATAATCGATCCTCCCCCGAAACCAGTAGTATTCAGGAAATTGCACTGAGCATATCATTCATGTGGACGTCTGTATACAAGAGAACGTCGATCACAATGGTAGAGGCAGAATCTACACTCATCTGTGAAGCGAACTGTTTCCCAATCAGCCTCTTCCCAATGGATATGCTCTCTCGCAAAATCCAAACACGCCCTTCGATGGGCTGGGGTAAGAGCTGGGCCTCTTGCCGCGACACGAGGCCTTAAATCATATTCTCTGAGGCGATTTCTTATTGTCTGAGTGCTAATTTGCACCCCATGAGTTTGCTCAAGCTGATTTTGAAGGAGGCGAGCGGTTGCAAACCGTTGTCTCAACGAAGAATCTCTCAAGTAACGTTCTTGAATGGCAGTTGTTACCCGTGGTCTACCCTGTCCTGGTCTTCGGACATTCATACCTGTCTCCCTGAATCGCTGCAACATTCTGGACACACTTGTATGGGAAACTCCAAACCTTTCTGCAATTTTTGTGTATGTCCACCCTTCTTCTCGCAAAACTACCGCTTGGGCACATTCCTCTTGGGTCAAATTGCGTGTTTCACGTTGCATAGCGATTGAGTGTAGAAAATCAAACGAAAGAAACACTAGAATTGATCGAGAACAACTGATTTCACAATGGAGCCAATACATTCAAAATCTGATAATCTCATCTTTTTTTATTCCTGCTGGGAAAAAACATCTGTATTGAAGAAAAACGATGAAAGTGGATAACATATGCATGCATAATTCTGATAAAAATAATTATCATTGAGAACACCTTCAGTTGTAGAATAAATTTGAGATTTCCATAATGTGCGTTAATTTTTTTGCGCAGTGTATATTGGTCCCAGTTCTTTCAAATACAGGTGTCTCGAAATTAATGCAGCAAAATTTGGTCACAGTCTCGAGACGAAACTAGGATACCCCTAATTTTGATCTTTGTCAGTGGGCCCCCTCTTTCGGAGTTACAGCCCCTGGATGTTGCCCCTTAAAATAGTCTTTTTTTAAAGCCAAAATCAGGTCGAACAAAATTCACTAAATTTGGTACACAAGAGATTTATGAGTGCGCAATCGCATAGTGCTACCTATTTTGGCGATATGGACCCCCTCAAAACACTTTTTACTGGGTCTCAATGCATTTGGAACCACTAAACATTAACCACGTATTTGAATTCCTTGAAAATTGCTAAACCTTTAGAAAGCCCACTCAATTGATCAACTCTCTTGTCTCTTGCAAATTTTCCTTGAAACGCAAGATTTTCGAGAAAAAGTTAAGAATGTGATCGGACTCGTATGGAATTATACTTGTTAAATGGTTTCTTCTATCTATAAAATAAAAAAATAATTATTTTGTGATTTGCTTCTGCGGCACACCCTGCACAAAATAATTAATTTGATATTTTATGGATAATTTTTCAGAGTTTGGGAGAGAAAACCCAGAAAGAAACCATTTAATGATGAATATACCTCCCACAGTATCCTTTAATGATTACTTAATTATACTTGTCAATCACATTTCTAGATTTTTCTCAAAAATCTTGCGTTTCATGCAAAAACTGCAAGAGAGAAGACAGTTTTTCAATTGAATGGGCTTTCTAACGGTTCCACAATTTTCAAGGAATTGAAATACACCGCGTATTTCAAACAGAACAAAACATTAACCGCTAATGTTTTGTTGTTTCAAAGACATTGTGGCCCAGTAAAAAGTGTTTTAATGAGGTCCATCGCCTAAATGGGTTTATCTATGAGATTTCGCATATCATAAAAATTCTGTGTACCAAATTCATTGAATTAGGGATGAGATTCAGAGGACTGTACTTGCGAAGAAAAAGCGCCCTCCAGGCTAAAATCGAAAATAGGGGTCTCCTAATTTCGTCTCGAGAATCTGTGACAAAATTTTCTTGCATTAATTTCGGTACACCCTGTATAAGTACCTTATCTATTTCGTCTTGACCCGCAATAGGTATTATATATCGATTTTTAAATCGTGTTTTAAACAAGCTGCTCTTCCTTTATATAAATGATATCATCACAGACACCACATTTCTAATTCTATCAATTCAAACTGCACCAATGGAATTCGTGTCAAAAAAGTATAACCGTCGACAAATTTACTGATCCAGGGTAAAACAGTGGACCAGTACACTGTAATCGTTGTTCGTATTTCGATATTTGGCCAATATCTCAAACAATTACATCCGATCCGATCGACATTAAATCCAGAGCTTGGAGGTAAAATAAGGTTTTGACGGCTCTCGCAAAATATCAGCGGTATCTGACGGATAGTCTCTGAGATACAGAATTTTTTTTTAATATTTTGTTTTTAATTTTCTAATTTCAGTCGATTTTTTCTGAAATTATAGGGATCAATTTGTGTTGTTATGGAAAATCGAAATATTGCGTTTTTCGGATTCCTCTACACCGTAGAAAAATTTTGTGTCATGTTTTGACACCCGGACGTAAAAAATAATGTTCTAGTAAGGTAATGTTTTTTTTTGATTTTGGCTTCTGGATCCATCTTGGAAAATATTATCAGAATCGATTCATCAGTTTTGAACTTATAGGGGGTTGAAAGTTTTATGATTTTCAGGAAGCACCCTGTATCTCAGAAACTAGTAGGCGTAAGAGATGTTTGAGTGCCCATCATTTCTGACTCCTCATATGGTCCTCTCTTACCCCCTGCCCGATGGGTCATTGTTCAGAAATAACCCTGTATATATTATTTCGATTAAGAGCTCTATTGTAACGGAGTATCATACAATTTGAAGTACAATAAAGAGCTTAGGGGAAAACCTCAATTAACTCGTAATTTAATTACGAGTTAATACCATCGGACATTAATTAGTTTGTTTCTACATTGTACCCCGACTGCATTGGAAATTTGATAGTTTATACCCCGATGGCATGAAGTAAAATCGGACATCAGCGGCGGAAAAAATGTAGCATAACTTTGAATTTCTCAAATTTTTGTCCGAAAGTCATTCCTAACGGACTATTGAAAACAATGATTTGCAACTAGTAGCATTGCTTGAAAAGTTCATGTTGAGGAAGTAAAAACAAGTTTATTGAATCTTCATTGATCTTGAGTGGAAAAGGGTTGACTAAACTACAGGGTTTATAGAATACATGTGACATGTGATTCTCTGGGATCCGATATGATATGTAGTCGGACATACTTTGCGGAATATGCGTAATTATTGATGAAGCTGTACCTTGGCATACTTGAGGCTGAAAAACATGTTTGGAGATAAATATTGTCTTCAATGACCATACTCTTACTAACAACCAATTATTCCATTTATTGACCTAGGATTATGGTGGCCCAGATATAAACAGATAGATAGATGATTTGTTTCATTTAAAGTTTTACACAACAATTGAACAATTAGTATAAAAGATGAAATGACATAATGGAATGACGAAATAGAGAACTTAAACCAAAAACAAGTTTCTTGAGCCAAAGTAATGCCCAAAGTTGTAAGGTTCCAAATAAACTAACATTTTCTCATCAACTCTCTTGTGTTTTCTTTTAATGAAATCAGACTCTGTCATACATGTTCTGCTATTTTTGATTTCTGTATGTCTATTTCTTAAGTTGTTCCTATGTTCTGACGTTCTTCTTCTAGTGGTCTCGTTGTTTCTTCTGTACCTATACGATTTACCACAAATACGAGGAATAATATATACACAGTTTTTGGATTTTTGTATTTCATTAATGGATTTTGTATTTGTTGATAAATATCTAAGATCATTTTGTGTCTCGAAAACGGTTCTTATATTGAACCGATTCTCATGATTTTTTCCGAAAGCTCACGAACATAAGGAATCGCATTCAACGGATTGGGTTGTTGATTATTCTGTTGTACTTGATTAATTTTTATTTTATTATAGGAGCTCTTCTATCTAAATTCATGATTGATATATTTATGAATTGCCTCGGATATCCATTATCTTCTTGTATGAAATCAATTTCATTATTTCGAATTTCAAGAGTAGAACAAATTAAATTTGCTCTATCGTAAAGTGTTCTCATAACACCTCTTTTCACACTAATTTGATGGTTTGAATAGAAATTCAAATATACAGGGTGTCCCACTAGTGCCGCAGCGGAGGATATAAGCGTAGCGATCAAAGTTTGGCCAAATTTTTTTTATGCAAACTTGAATTATTCCAAGAATAGCACACCCTAAAAAAATTTTCGAATATATCGGGTATCCCACAAAAGAGGAATAGATCGTGACTTTGATTTTTCAAATGGGACACACTATATTCAGTAGTGTTTTTAATTCTCTGAAACTTCCTGCAAGCTCTTGTATACTTTTCACATATTTTCAGAGTTTGTGAGAGAAAACCCAGAAAGGAACCAATTAGTAAGTGAATTTCTTCTCGATAATGGCCCCAAAATCAGAGCAGAAACAACGACCACGACAAATTTTCAGACGAACTCAAATTCCAACATGGCAAACCGCTAATACCTATCCGCATACACACTCACATATTCATGTTGTGAAAATGATTTCTTCAAAAGTACAAAAAGAAACTTTTGAAAGAGCCGAAAGGGATAAATATATATTTTATAATGAGGGAATGAATGAAATACTAATGAGCGTAAAATTCATTTTCCGGCATAATAAAAGTAAACAGGATTAATTGCGATAGTGGGGTAGTCGACTTCCTTTTTTGCGCTTTCAGAACACGAGTAACAGAACCATTTCAATCTGCAACTTTTCCAGGAACATTCTTTAATTTCGAAACTCAATTTTAAATGTTTCATTAAAATGGGAACGAGCGGAGGTCCCAAAGGAGACAAATCTAATACGTCGTCAAATTGCAAACAATTATTACGGGAATGCTACGCTCCGGAAGTTACGCGATCAAAACTTTACAAACATTTAATTTAATGCGAGAAATATGTAGATGGGGCACGTATGAGCAATTCAAAGTTTACGTCGTTCGCCGGAATTTTTACGATCAGGCAAATCGAGGTGAACTATGATATTTTTCATCGGATTCGAGAAAAGGGGACCGGAAAAATTGGATTAACTTTGGTCGAGAGTTTTATCGGAGGTTATCGATGACTATAATTATTCATTTCATTCTATACTTCGTACTCGGAAAGAAAAATAGCAAATTCATCGTAGATGAAATTACTTAAATTTCAGGACTGTATTATAAATGATTCTGGAAGGACTATTGCTGCGTCAGGAACATCAGCGCTTATTTATTGAATAGTATATTCCAATACAGGTGCAGACAGAGGGCATTAGTACACTGTAAGGAAAATTTGAAGAAAGCTTTGTCGTGAAGACAAGAGCTTTTGTGCACATGTTCTACTGTCTATTCACCTCTCATACACCCTCACGAAATACTGCATGAACCTTCAAGCGTTGATACGTAAAAAAATGCATCGGCATCAACTGAATTCAAATTAGAAAATAAATAAAATAGTGAACTTACTCGCGTGGATCCGAACGAAAATCTCGGTTATCGGGGTGTTGTTACAATTCTGAAATCTGAGAAAATCTTGCAATTTGAGGATTCGTTCCAATCAATGTTTAGGGAGGTACTTTCGATACCTATTAATAGGACTTGGAAAATATCAACGTCGACATCGGGATCAGATACCCAAGGAATTCTGCTCAGGTGACAAAAAAACTAACTCCCAATTATTCAGAAAGGCTAGAACAGATCAGTACCAGAGTAAGAGGACTATATAAAGTTTCTACTTGATGTGTCAATTCAAATTACCTATTAAATTGTGCATTGTTATATATTATAGTTTCTTGTCCATTCCTCAAAGTATAATCGAGATAAAGAAAGAACTTACAACCCTACTTGAACCGAACATTTAACCGATATCAGTTCGAAATTTTATTTTCACATTAATTGCTAAAAATACAGAGGCTTACGAGCAGAAATTCGGTATTCGATTGTAGCAGCTCGAAGGTTGTAGCGGAATTTCAACTGATTCCAACAGACATTTTTTCAAATATAAAATTTTTTAAGAAAAATAATTTCTTTTTTAATTTTAGCATTTTACAGCTAATTACGAGGTTTCGATTCGATAGGATCCGCATTTTTCGATATATTGATGAAGCAATATTTCAGAGAAGTAGGTACCTAGATACGTACCAGTTCAGAATTTTATTGTCGCATTAATTCCAGTACCAAATTGTAAAATGGAAGGTTTCTTGCGCCATTTCGGCGGAATCTGACAAATAGTTTCTGAAGCATAAAATTTTTGAAGAAAAAAGAATTATTTTTGTAGTGATACTATTATCACGAAATCCTGCAATTATTTGAGCGTCGGCCTTTTTTTCTCAATAATTGCACAATACGAAGCCGGTCGAGCAGAAATCCGGTATTCAATAGTAAAATGGTGGCTTGAGGGGATTGTCTGGAATTTCAGCGGAGTCTGACACATATTTTCTGGAACATAAAATTTTTGTAGATACAAAACTCACGATATTTGCACATAGACATTATACAGCTGATTACCAAATTTCAATTTGGTTGGATTTGTATTTTTTGAGTTATTGAGGAAACAATATTTTATATAGTTATATCTTCAAATACGTTCACGGTAATGAACTTAGCCTTCGCATTCGGATGTGAAACCCACCCTGAAAATTTCGAGTCGCTATATCTTTCCGTTAGAAAGTTATCGTGACAACGGATGGCAGTGTGGACATAATTGAATTTGTCCTCGAATTCATCATCAACGAGTCGGAGCTAATCTTTGAAGACCATCTTCGTCAAAATATTCGAAAGTTACAGATATTTTGGCAATATGATAGCGCACTGGGATACGATCGCCCAATACTTTATCAACAAAAGAATAATTGATTATTGCATGAATAATACGAGTTCACTGCGTCTTATGGTCCCCCATTTGTTCCCAGAGTTCTGGTGAACTCCAATTATGGGACATCTTCAAGGAGGGTATGTTTCCATCCTTTTTGTGAATTCAGGGCCCAAATACTCTTTGCTTTGTTTCCTAATAATGAGCCTTCTTTTACCAGGCCTTTTCTTCCTCCCCACACAAACAGAATTCCTTTTTTCTGCGATTCCTAATATCACTAGGAACGTTCTGAGGTCGCAGTGCGGAGATGTAGCGTATTCTTGAGATATTCTGAGGGCGAGATGAGTTACTATTTCCTCAATGCTAAGTTCTGGATGAACTTTTTGGAGTCCTTATCCTTAGTTTAGTTCTTTCTCCCTGATTTTTTCTCTAAAAGGGTGATTCCCTAAGCCACAGAAAAGTTCGAAACCTACAAAGGTATAAGCCAATTTTCCACCTGGTATCTTGGCATTTTCATTATCCCCATAATTCCCGAGTGTCCGAAACCAGTAATAACAAATTAGGTAGCAATCTCTTCGGTTGGAATTAGGTACTGATTTATGTAGCCTCACTACACACATTTTTAAATGATTTCCGACCACGTCCTAATTACCACGATTGGGACTTGAACTGTGTTACAATAACTTTGTACCTAATTCAGATTGTGGAAACCAGAGAGGCTGATCGCCAATATTCTTGATTCCTCGATATGTGCCCAGAAACCAGGTACAGCAAGCATCCTGAAGACGTTGAATCTAGATATTAGTAGTCTAATAATTGTGTTTCAGATGTGTGAGTAATATTTATGAAGGAGGTTCATTTGTTGAACAACCTGCAAGATCTTCAAGTGGTGTCACAACAGAATTTTCTCTACGAAACAGACAACATGCCACTTCGTTAGAAACTAGAAATAAACAGTTTATGATGAATGATACGTGGGTTTCGAAGCAAAGGGTTGGAGGAGGTTAGGTAGAAGAGTATGATTTTTACCGTTAATGCATTCTCCCCATTATTACTGTAGCAACATGACTCTAACTCTATAATGAAATGAATTTCAGAAATTTACTCTCTCTCGATCATTTTGTAGGAATACAAGGACACATATATACACTTCCGTTTCACTGAACGACTAATACTGCACAGCCATATGTACCGATATCAAGTTGTCGAGCTCAATAGAAGAATTGTATTTGACTCCCCGACGTTACTCAAGCATTTTTGGGTCAAGATCAGTATAGTCCATAGAAAAATGGTCTTTGATGGACTGTCATTGAAAGATATCAGAGCGTGCATTAAAATCTTGATTATTTAAGGTCATGATACTATCTATTTTAGGCTATGACGTCTCAGGTGTCCAATGGTATACTACCAAAGTGCCATTGATGCAGGTTACAGTCAATTCTTGTTTGCATGTCTGTAAAATAAATTCAATTATTTCTAGAAAATTGCAAGACAAATTAATATAACGAGGTGATAACCCATCAAAATATATATATATTAATGGCAAAAATACATTTTTGAATATACATGACCCTTCTAATTATTGTGATGTATTTAGTATGCTGGGTCATGTTTCATCAACCCGTTTCGTCAGATTCTTGAAGTAAACCAAACTTGGATAGAGCACATGTAATATTATATTCACTAAAGGATGAGAGAGCTTACTAGCAACATACGTGGAAACTTCTTCAAAACAATGTAATTGTCTATCTCCTCAAGTTGTTCCGGAAGTTAGCCTATCAATTTGCTGTTATTAATAAGTTTATACCCAATATCCGCATAATCAAGATAGACTCCCAACGTTTCTCCAAAGAAACCAGAATTAATCCACACAAGTCCAACACATCCAGAACTTTAAAAGAAAAAAGTGGGAAATCCCTGTGGACAGGAGCTTCAGCACTCTTGTTCAAACTTTGGCAAATCATATCTCCGAAAGTATTGGTTTCTCAGAGTTCGGAATGATATCAATGGATGATAGAACTTCATCATAAAAGAAATTAAATTGAAACATCATAAAATACTTCAAATTCAACAAGAATGCCAAAAATGATTAATCCAAAACCAAGAGACCAATTCTACCCAATAACTTATCCGAGATATTCATTCCTCAAATCTACTATGAAAATTATATTATATCAATTGAAACATAGCCAATATTCCTGTTTTGTTCTCACTGGAGATATTCTGAACCCATTTTGATTAACTTACCAAAGTATATATTTCCGTCATCATCATCATCATCATCATCATCATATGGGGTATCATCATCATTGACTCAGTGGGAGAGTAATTGACTTGGGAGCGGAGCACCAAGTTCAATTCCGAGGCTAGGAAAGGAATTTTCTAGTCACGGTAATCGTTGGGTCAAAAATTAAGAGTGCTGTGCCTAAGGTGGCGTAAGGACACAGTAACAAAGCCTACACAGAACACAACTGGTTCTTCTTACTCGCTCAAGCTCTTCGAGAGCTTATGAGATGTCTTCTTGGGGAAGACCTAGGAGGATCAGTATAATAATATACAATAAGGATTATCTGTAGATGATTAACTGTAGATGAGATAACAATGATGCAATGTATGAACACATATAAAAATCATAGATACGGACGTAAATCTTCGATACTCCTTTCTTTGAAATCATACAGTTACGATTATTGAAATTTTGAAGAATCATATCTCCGAAAGTATTAATTTGTTAAAGGTGAAAATGATTTCAGTGGATTCTTATGATGAAATTTGCATCTTAAAAAAGAGGAAAAGCCCTTCGGCCGGAGCTTTGGCGCTCTTGTTCAAACTTTAACAAATCATATCTCCGAAATTATTGGTCTCTGGGCATTATATAAATGGATTCTTACTATAGAACTGCATCATGCGAAAAATTAAATTCAGACAGACCGATTATCCCTAAAACGAACTTATCCAAGACAATCATTCCTCAAATCTAGTCAGAAAATTATATTATATCAATTAAAACTTAGACATCATTGCAGTTTTGCTTTTACTGGAGATATTCTGAACCCAATTTGATAATGTATCAGGGAGATTACCATTAAAGACTCCGGGGAACGTCTTATAGAACTGTGCGAATTGAATCATCTACAGATTCTCAACCCTTTTTTTCCTCATAAACTAATTCACCGATTTACAAGAGAAAGACCATCTTTAAAACAAAAATCTGTCATAGAGTATGTGATTATACGGCAACGTTCTAACTTTAAAATAAATGATTGCAGAGTAAAAAGAGGAGCAAATTGTGGATCGGTTCATAGACTGCTGAGTGCTAAATTTGTTGTGCCATATATGACTCATTGCTCACGTAACTCACATGATGAAACAGAAAGAGGTGCCGAATTGATGAGTGCAGAAGATTGTAAAAGATACAAATTGGAGCTCCTGAATGATGAAACCATCAGAGATCTCTATGAGGAAAAAATGGAAATAGCCTTGAGTAACGTGGGGGTGGACAGTGATATCGAACGGGAGTATATTAACATCAAAGATAAAGAAAGTAGCACATGAAGTATTGGGGGAAAGAGAGAGTCTGAGAAGATGTGGACAACCGATATGGCTGTCGAATGAAGTGAAAGTGGTAATAAAGGAAAAGAAAGATCTGTATCAGAGCTGGCTATCTAACCAATCGGATGTCAACTGGAGAGAGTACAAGCTGAAGAACAGAGAAGTGAGACGAATCATCAAAAAGGAAAAAGAAAAACAGGAGTCGGTTGTGGGAGGCTCTTGAGAGTCTCAATGCCGATGGATGTATTATCTCCATTATACGGGAGTTCTACAGAGAGAATATATCTCACATGAAAATCGGTAAGAAACTATCCGAACCGATACTTACAACAAAGGGCTTAAGGCAGGGATGTAGTCTGTCGCCGTTGCTTTTCAACGCATATATTGAAGTGGCTCTTAAATGTTGGAAGTTGAATTGTCAAGGGATGGGCATACCAATTGATGATGAACATCTATTTACTTTGAGCTTTGCAGATGATCAAGTGGTGCTGGCTCAAGATTCGTATGATTTGGAGTTCATGCTGAAAAGGCTATATGATGAATACCGAAAATGGGGTCTGCAAGTAAGTCTCAAAAAAACTGAATATCTGGCAGTTAACACTGATGCAAGATTTGAAGTACTACTCAGTGAAGAGGCTGCTATTGAACAAGTGGATAGCTTTAAATATCTTGGCGTCACAGTAACAAAGAACGGAATAGGAAGAGACGAGATCAAAAATGGCCTCTGGTGGGACAAGCATATTTCGCATAAGACCAAAAAATGGCTTGGACAGGTATTTGTAGAGTCAACTCTATGTTATGGTGCAGAACTTTGGGCTATGGGTGCAGATATGAGGCGTAGTGTGTTGGCAGTTGAAATGGACTATCTACGAAGAAGTGCGGGCATATCTAGATTGGAGAGAATAACTTATAGTGAAGTCAGGCGAATTATGAAGGCAGGAGATACTGTGGTAGAATAGAAAGACGAGGATTGAGATGGTTCGGACATGTGCTGAGAATGCCGGACAATCACTGGCCGAAGAGAGTGTTTGAGTGGACTCCTCCTGGTCCTTCTGGTATGGTATATAACATAGTCAGATGTCTCGTATTGCGAAAGAATTGAATATTCCGTTGTCCGAAATTATTTCTCACACTGACACAGAATTATGAAGAATACTTATACAGTGTGGAAAAGCCAAATGGAATAAATTCATTATCTTGGTTACCGTACATATTTATGGAAAATTCTGTGACAATTTAGATTTCAAATTGTCACTCTTCATCGTAAAAATGCGAACCTTACCTTCAACTCCCTTGGAAAGAGAGGTCCAACCCCCAATTCTTCAAATTGGAAGTATGGGCTTGTGATACATCGTTTGAAAGGTCTCGTCATTCTTTATTCAAAAATGTCATCACTTTCGTGTTTATTGTAAAACTAAAATCAAGTGATTAGCAAGATCTGGTACAATATCATAAACTGAAATGTAAAACAAAATGTGGATAAAAATTATGAATTGTAATGCAGTAGATGTTCAAAGTGATCACCGCGAACTCCTTGGAAACATCTAACCTCAGATAAAAATTTCTTCCAACACTATTCAACATCTTAGGAGTGATTGACCTAATTGCAAGCATTATTCGATCTTTTAATTCATTCAAATCAAGGGGTGTAGTATTGTACACAATGCTCTTCACATATCCCCAAAAAATTAAATCTATTGGGTGAAGATTAGGGGATCGCGCTAACCATTCGATAGTTCCTCGCCTTCCTATCCACCGATTTGGAAATATCGCGTCGAGGTATACTGCCGCGGACATTGTGTTGGTATTTTGGTGGTGCTCCATCCTGTTGGAACTATATCCTATTCCGTGGAAATTGAGGATTTCCTTGACCAGGATATAAATTTGCCGAAGTCGACATCATTTTGAAGTAGTGCCAAATAATTATCGCCATTCAAATTGCCTTCAACGAAAAAGCGGCCTATGATATGATTTCGAATATTTCCTGCCCAAATATTAGCCTTTTGAGGTAATTGTGTGTGTTCCTGTCTCATACAGTGAGGATTTTCGGTAGACCAGTAGCGGCAATTTTGACGATTAGCATGGCCATTGAGAGAAAAAGTGCACTCATCAGAACACAAAATGTCTACTAATTGGATAATATTGTTATCCAACATGTCTATCATTTGTTCACAAAAATAAGTTTTCCTATCAAAAGCGTCTTCCAAGAACTCCTTGGTAGTTATTATTTTATATGGATGCATTCTATTTTGTTTTGATATGTTTAGAATCCATGTATGCTTGACATTGAATGTTGTGGGGAAATTCAAACGCAAATTAGACAATTTATAAACTACAACTACAAACTACAAAACAGTTTGCGAAGGCGGTCTAAAGAAACTAACATTGCTACACGTAGTTTCCATGGTACTATCTGGACAACAATGTTGTGGTTTTTTTTTTTTCATTTTATTTCTTGTCACATCTTGACGGCAAAATAGTTTAGTATTATTGTAATAATAATTGGGAATATTCGAGAGAATATTATATTGAGTTTCACTAATCACATGATTTTGATTTTATTTTGAGTTTTCCAATAAACATGAGAGTGAAAACATTTCTGAATAGAGAATGAGGCGACGTTTCAAACGATGTATCACAAGCCCATAGTTCCTATTTGAAAAATTGGGGGTTGTACCTGTCTTTCGAAGGGGGTTGAAGGTAGGGTTAGTATTTTAACGAATAAGATTGACAATTGAAAAATCGAATTTGATGCGTTTCGGGATTTTTTATAAATATGTACTGTAACCAAGATAATGAATTTATCCCATTTGGCTTTTTCACACTGTATGTGCCTTGTGTTTTCAATAAGTTGTCGAAAAATTTTAATCAACATAAGAAACTTCAAATGCAAAATCTTTAACCTTTTAATTGAAATCGAACCCTATGTCATAGATGAATATTTAAATTATGGTTTTCTGTTGTTAATTTTATATTATATCTTTACTTTGGTTTTTTGTAACTCCTTTCGGAGGTTGACTAGTTTTCTTCTCAGATTGTGAATTTATAGTATGAAAATCAGGGATATTATTATTATTAACGAAATATAATGATAATAATAAGGTTAAACTTTGGAAATAAATACAATCCATAAAGTATTTATACTTATTAAACAGGAAATATGACAAGAAATATAATTATCTAGAATGAAATAACGAAAATTCTCAAAGAAAATCTCGAAGGTATTTTCCACAGGTGGAAATAGCCTTGTGTGAGGTGGATAATTTAAAATTCATCACTTTTCAATATGAACATCACACAAATAACTCAGAAAATAATATTCAAACGATTCACCAGCGGGAAAATGTGTTTAGCGATGTACAATAAAACATTATTTTATGCGGAGAAGTGTGAATTTTACGGACACCTGAGTAATAGAAGGCAAGCAGTGAAATGTTACTCATATCCTACGAATGAAATATGTTATTTTTGGCGCGCATGTTAGCCTGAACAAAGTACCTGCCAATGTGGAATCCGAGGTCAAACTTAATTATGTGCGTCCGTCTGGCCACCCGTCCTTCAGCATGATTACTCGCGAATGCCATGAGTTACAGAGTTTACATTTGTAGGGTAGGTTTTTAGTCCAGATGTGCCGTACAGGTTCGTTAATGGGCAAAATTCGCCGTGTAGTTTTGGAGTTATAGCCATCTTCTGTTTTCCAAATAACTCGATAAATAATCATTAAAGGATACTGTGGGAGGTAAACTCATTATTAAGAGGTTTCATTCTGGGTTTTCTTTCCCAAAACTCTGAAAAATATCTATAAAATAAAAATTAATTATTTTGTGATTTGCTTCTGCGTAAGAAACACAAGATATTTGTCAGAAGCAATCAATCGAACAATGTTGCCTAACAAACAATAACGAAACAACATCAACGGAGAAACAACTATATCGTAACGTTTCGGAGTCTATATCAGACTCCTTCGTCAGACACTCAACGAAAATCTTCAGAATTATTTTGTTGATAGTTATTCTGATATTCGAGAATTGTCACATTGACAGTATTTGAAAATCATCGTTTTCGAATAATACGAAACCGTTCGAATGGAAACATGGTAGTTAGATGAAGAATGCCAACACAAATATTTGTGCGAAATTTCATGCGGATCGTATTTCTAGGAAATTTAAAAAAATTATTGAATATGCGTGTAAAAATATTATGTACCTCAGAAACTGTCCGTCTGAGGAAGGGGATGGTTGAAATTGCCGATAAGGTTAAAGTGGTGATCTTCGGAAAAATTCTGTATAATTTAAAAAAATTTCCGAAAGTGATGTATGTTTCCTAAGCAATTCGGGACTTTTGGGAATTCATTTTAAAATTCATGGGTCGTTTCGAGGGCAGTCAAAGCACGTGACCGAATCTTTGGAACGGTAAGAAGCGAAAGCTGAAGACGAAATTTCAATATCTATTACCATTTTCGAAGGATTTACGAAAGAAATTTCCGACAAAATCGATAGTCGAAAAGTAGAGCACGCTCCAAAGTAGAACTTGCTCGCGAGTTTATGTCGAAAGATCGATCCGCTCAATAAAATATGTGAGGTTAACCTTTTCTGAACTTTTATATTCGAAATCGACGTAAGGAAAGCTGGTATTTTTCGGAAGAATTTCAATTTCTTTCTATCAATCAAAAAATTCGAAATCTGTTAGGTTGGATTAGAATGGGCGAGGTTTTAAATTTTTCACGCAAAATATGCCGATACGGACTGTTTTCGAACGGGATATTTGGCAAAACGTGAAGATTAGGGATAAAAACCCGTAACATGATGATATTTTTCAGAGATTAGGAAGCTGAAAACTTTGAAATCTCAAATAAGGGTAAAAGTGCTCAAATCCATTCATATATCCCCTTCATCGAACATTCAGGGGTTAATATGATAATAAGCTGAAGGTAGGCTCGCTTCCCGTAGCCGTAACTTTCCTTTTCCATTTTTTTGCGTGCATGTTCTGGGAAACAGCATGCTATCATTTGGCCCAGACGTCTGTAATGTTCGAAAATGGTCTCGAAACGATTATGTTCGACTCTCTGATGAATAATTCGAGGTCAAATTTTAATGTCTCCAGCCGGCCGTTGCCACGATAACTTGAGAACGGAAAGAGATAGTGTTTGAAATTTGCAAGGAAGGTGGCGCGTACAAATACCACGGCAAAGTTCGTCAATGGACATAATCGACCAAACGGTTTTCGAGTACCTAGTAATTTTGTCTTCAATCAATACAGATCCGATCGAATTGAAACTAGTTGTAGAATACCACTATAAAGACATATGTGAAATTTTGTGAGGATCGCATCACTAGAAAATTGAAAAAAAAAATATTTATCTGACTTATCGCAATTTTTAGGATAGGTTGCGAATCAAAATGCGTCATTTGACTTTGTTAACATGCATAATCGGCCAATCGGTTTAGGAGTTATATTTATCTGAAATGTTGTTCTAATTTCAATTAATTATATTAATTGAAATTGAATATTAATATTTGATTCAAGCACTGAAGTGAAGTCAGGAGCTTTTGCGCGCATGTTCTATTGTGCATACTGCTGTATTTGATACTCTCGAATGTACGATGATAAATTCGATTAAGAGTGTCCAATACAGGAGTATGGACAATAGAATATTCGCGCAAAATATCCTGACTTCACGTCAGTGCTTGAACCAATTTTTGTACTTTTTAGATGCATGTGTCATAGATTCGTACTGTCTCTACAAAATTATGGATACAAATGAACAAGCTAAGATGACTGCCAAAAATTTCAGAAGAGAAATTATGAATGGCTTGGTTGGTCCTACTCTAGTTTCTAGTGTTTAGAAAAACAATACTCCAGTTGCCCGATACAGGCCCAGATACAGGTCAAGAAGTCAAAACCTTTTATACCAGAGAATGTACGACTAAATTCAGCCGAGCATCAACTCATAAACTAAATATAGATACACATAATATGTCTTCTGTGCATCAGCTTGCGCGAGGTTCAAGACAAAGATATGCCTTCTGTAGTACTAAGGCAAAGATACCAATTCATTACGTCTCTATCGCTAGATTTGTACAGATGTTCAACAAAACCAGTTTTGAAGCATTATGGCATATCCCTGTCTGTAATGACAAATTCATGATGACCTTTAATAGTCTTGAAATGCCTTGATTGATTCTTATCAGCGTAATGCTATGTTAAACGGGTACTTTATGAAGTTTCAGTTTTTTAAAAATTTCCGGACCTTCTCTTTCACATATTAATTCAAACATCTTTTTTGGTAGATTTTCCATACCGAGTTACTTGCTTCTAATTTTGCCGTAATCACCGTAATGATGAAAGATGGTATCCAAGTGAAGATTTATTTTGTTGATGTGCACTCGATTCACTAGTAATATTGTCTTCATTTTCTGAAACATGTGGAAAGTTGAATTTATTTTGACATCCAATTTGATTGAAGATGTATAGAATTGCATTAATGAGTTTCCTGGAATGTTAAACGTTCAGTGTATACCAAAAGCAACTGCGTATCATGCTCTTCTCTGAATGTCTACATATACTATAACATCCTTTCAGAATCAGGAACACTCCTGACTTCTACCCAGAATTATGAATGAAAACGCACCCAGTTCGTGTCTGGTGCGGAAATGAATTTGTCAAGCGAAATTTTTCATTTTTATGGTAAGTACGTGATCGCGTGTCTGAATAATAAATATGACTGCATAAAAAGAAGGCGATTCGGTTGAATGCCGTGCGATTAATAACTTAAAACTGGTTCGTTTCTCGCTTAGCAGGGCTTCCATTTCATTGTATTTAAATTGATAGAGTCTATATGAAAAGTTACCTCAAGGCATTTTTCAATAGCAATGCTCGACTTGTTTCATTTATGAGATATCCATATTTTGTGAAGATATAATAAAGCAGGTTTTATGTACGAGGGTAGTTTACGAATTTCATTTTTTCCGTAACGTAGAAGGAAACAAATGAGAAGAATAAAACTAATTTATTTTTCAACATAGTCTCCTGAAACGTTTATACACTTGATATATCGGTGATGAAGTGTTTCAAGTCCTTTTGAAAATAAGTTGCAAAAGCACTGGATCCAGGAGCTTTGGCGCACTGTTCAAATGTATAGCCCGGTCACCCGACCAGGTATTGAACTTGCCCATAGCTGCTTAGCTCCAGGAAAAAGAATAATATTAATGGTCAAGTGTGATATCTTCACCAATAGATTCGATGGGTTCAAAACGAGAACTTTGCTGTAAAATAAGGTTTTGAAAGCTCTCGCAGAATACATATTTTTTTAAATATGCTTTTTAACTTTCCAGTCATGCGATTCCCACAAAATTTTGCATAAGTCTTCGTGTCGGTTTTTTTTCCACTAACTAATTTAAACAGATGAATATTTATCGATTTGTTGGGAAAATAAAATTTCAGATGGTTTTTACTCTGAAACCACTCCGTGGATTTTGCCCATTAAACATAGACTGCGCAATTAGACCCCGAACTTACTCTGAATATTTCCTCATACATAGAACTTCTCATGACAAGAATGCAATTGTCGAAAAATTACAGCGGTAATTGCACTGCAGATCGAAAATTGCATCCGAAAACATCCCGCTGCTTCGACAACACAAACAATTCAAACAGATAAACTTCAAGTAATCATTAAAGGATACTGTGGGAGGTATACTCATTATTCAACGGTTTTTTTCTGGGTTTTCTCTCCCAAACTCTGAAAAATATCTATAAAATAAAAATTAATTATTTTGTGATTTGCTTCTGCGTAAGAAACACAGGATATTTGTCAGAAGCAATCAATTGAACAATGTTGCCTAACAAACAATAACGAAACAACTTCAACGAATAAACAACTATAGCGTAACGTTTCGGAGTCTATATCAGACCCATTCTTCAGACGCTCAACGAAAATCGAGAGAATTATTTTGTTGATAGTTATTTGGTGAAATTCAAGAATTGTCACATTGACAGTATTTAAAAATCATAGCTAACATATTTTTACTTCGCATAGAAATTTCCAAGTTCCAACTCCTTTTTCAATAAATTTAGCCAAATATGGTCAATACCAATTGAGCAATTTGCAAAATTGCATTCTCTGTTCAATAAAATACAAGTTGACTCCTTAAGTTTCCTTTTCATAAAATCAGGTTCTGTCATTAGAATCTTTGTATTACTCCAATCCATCATGTGATCTCCTTGCATTGTACATACATGTTCTGCTATTTTTGATTTCTGTATGTCTCTATTTCTCAAGTTATTCTTATGCTCTGATTTTCTTACTTCTAGTGGTCTTGATGTTTCTCCTGTGTATGATTTACCACAAATACAAGGAATAGTATATACACAGTTTTTTGATTTTTGTTTTTCATTTATGGGTTTTGTTTTCGTTAATAAAGACCTAAGATCATTCTGTGTTTTGAAGACGGTTCTTACATTGAACTTAGAACCGATTCTTCTAATTTTTTCAGAAAGGCCACGAACATAAGGGATCACATTCAACAGATTGGGTTGCTGTTCTTCTTGATTATTCTGTTGTACTTGTTGATTATTTTGTTGTTCTTGTTTATTTGTTTTTCTATCTAAATTCAGGATACATGTATTTATGAATTGCCTCGGATATCCATTTTCTTCAAGAAATTTTTTGATGAAATCAATTTCATTATTTCGAATTTCAAGAGTAGAACAAATTAGGTTCGCTCTATCATAAAGTGTTTTAATAACACCTCTTTTTACACTAAGCTGATGGTTTGAATAGAAATTTAAATATCTATTTGTATGTGTCTGCTTCCTGAAGACACTCGTTTCGAAATGGTTCGGATACTTAATTATCGAAACATCCAGAAAAGAAAGCTGATTATTTTTCTCTATTTCCAAAGTGAATTTTATTGTAGGTTCCTTTGAATTTATGAAATCGAAAAATTTGCCTAACTCTTCTCTACCATGTTGCCAAATTACAAATATATCGTCAACATATCGCCACCAAGCTTTTGGTTTCAACAAATATGTATCCACAAATTTTTCTTCAAAATTTTCCATGAATATATTACTCATGACAGGTGATAAAGGCGAACCCATTGCCATTCCAAAATTTTGTCGATAAAAAACATCTCCTAGTTGGAAATAGGTAGTATTCAAACAAACATCAAGCATTTCCATAATATCATTGGTATTAAATTTTGAATCTTTAATTATCGAGTCATCATTTTCTAATTTCGTTCGAACTATTTGAAGCGATTTATCGACAGGAACATTGGGGAACAAACTGACAACATCAAAGCTCACTAGAATGTCATTTTGGTTTAAATTTGAATTTTGTAGTTTTTCAAGAAAGTGTTTGCTGTTCTTCAAAAAACTGTCTTTCTTTCCTGCTAATGGGTTTAAAAATTGAAGTAGATATTTCGCTAAATTTTGACATGGAGATCCAATAGAACTTACTATTGGTCTCAGTGGAATAAGAGGTTTGTGTATTTTTGGAAGACCATATAAATGTGGTGGTTTACTGTAAGATGGCATGAGTTCTTTTTTCTGTCTATACGTAAGGGTATTTGAATGCTTTGATAAAATGGTTTTGACTTTTCTTTCTGTTATAGAAGTGGGATCTTTATTGATTTTGGTATATTTGTTCTTATCATTAACAATATCCAAAAGTTTATTATGATATTCATTTGAATCCAAAATGACTGTAGCGTTTCCCTTGTCAGCCGGTAAGATTTTGATATTGTTATCTTTTTTAAGTGAGATTATAGCTTGTTTTTCCATATAACTTAGGTTTGAAGTAGTTTTGATAGGCTTCTCTAGTAACATTTTATTCAAAACTCTGAATTCGTTTGACTTTTCATTTGAAAGTTTTTGAGCTGTTTTCTCAATAGATGAAATAATGTCTAGTATGGGGACATTTCTTGTTGTCACTGCAAAATTTAGTCCCTTTGATAAGATTCTTTTTTCACTTTCATTCAAACTTCTTGAAGATAAATTTATAACCGTTTTATTGACGAAGTTGTTATTAGGTGCATTTTTGTTGGATTGTCTTTGTTTTTCATCGAACAGAGAATTGAATTTATTAAAATTTGATGCTCTACTTTTAATATATTCATTTTTATATGAAATATCAACACAATAAAAGATATGATCTGAATCACTCTTTGACAAATTATTAAAAATTTCTTCTTCTAACCTTAGAATATCTTGACTTAGTCTTACCTTATTTTGTCTGAGAAAACTTACTCTTTCTCTGACTAAAGCATGACCAAATCTGTCCATAATTTTGTGGCAACCATAACTATCAAAAGGTAATTTAATTCTTGAAGAAAATGGATATCCGAGGCAATTCATAAATACATGTATCCTGAATTTAGATAGAAAAACAAATAAACAAGAACAACAAAATAATCAACAAGTACAACAGAATAATCAACAAGAACAGCAACCCAATCTGTTGAATGTGATCCCTTATGTTCGTGGCCTTTCTGAAAAAATTAGAAGAATCGGTTCTAAGTTCAATGTAAGAACCGTCTTCAAAACACAGAATGATCTTAGGTCTTTATTAACGAAAACAAAACCCATAAATGAAAAACAAAAATCAAAAAACTGTGTATATACTATTCCTTGTATTTGTGGTAAATCATACACAGGAGAAACATCAAGACCACTAGAAGTAAGAAAATCAGAGCATAAGAATAACTTGAGAAATAGAGACATACAGAAATCAAAAATAGCAGAACATGTATGTACAATCCAAGGAGATCACATGATGGATTGGAGTAATACAAAGATTCTAATGACAGAACCTGATTTTATGAAAAGGAAACTTAAGGAGTCAACTTGTATTTTATTGAACAGAGAATGCAATTTTGCAAATTGCTCAATTGGTATTGACCGTATTTGGCTAAATTTATTGAAAAAGGAGTTGGAACTTGGAAATTTCTATGCGAAGTAAAACTATGTTAGCTATGATTTTTAAATACTGTCAATGTGACAATTCTTGAATTTCACCAAATAACTATCAACAAAATAATTCTCTCGATTTTCGTTGAGCGTCTGAAGAAGGGGTCTGATATAGACTCCGAAACGTTACGCTATAGTTGTTTATTCGTTGATGTTGTTTCGTTGTTGTTTGTTGGGCAACATTGTTCAATTGATTGCTTCTGACAAATATCCTGTGTTTCTTACGCAGAAGCAAATCACAAAATAATTAATTTTTATTTTATAGATATTTCTCAGAGTTTGGGAGAGAAAACCCAGAAAAAAACCGTTGAATAATAGATAAACTTCAAAGTGTCAGAAAATGTCGCGTTTCGGTGAGTGCTCAATACAGTTGAATTTGTTTAATAGCATGATTTTATTCATAGTCCTCGTCAGTACTATGATATTACTCAGACAATATTTCTTTATTCGTGAAATATTCCAATGAATTATAGTCTAAGATCCGAACCTAAATCGACCTTCACCGAGCTCATAATAGAATGAAACATATTTCATAATGAATTTAGTATAGTAGAAAATATACTAAAAATGGGTTGGCTGAAAAATTCCTGGACAGACTATTTTTAATTATTTTAAAAAAAATTATTTTCAATTTAATTTTGCAACATCAAGATAATAAGAAAATTTTTATACTGACTTAAGGTATAAAACGTATAGAATGTGCAGCAGTTAAGTTGCCTAATATTTACCTGGACGAACTACTGGGTTGCCAGGTACAAACAGGTATGTCGATGGCAGTTACTTTCACTTGGTTCGGATAATAGAAAAAAATGTATATCATCATAAGAGCAGTTTTATTGCGATCATGTGGATATAGGGTTGTCTGCAAAATTTTTGGTCCGTATAGGGGTTTGCGAATTTTAAATATTTAAATTTCAACGCGGGTGGAAATGTGTAGCAGAGAGATCCAAGGTAAGTATACCGTGTAATAATAAAGGACCCAACATTGCAGTCGCACCTGATGGGACCTCAAATATAAGAAAGTGCGCATGCTCGGTATTTATACTGTAGCAAACAGTGAGCGATATTTTGGAGTAACTGACATTTGAGTTAAGTTATTAAATACATAATAATCTAATATAAAACTCAATTATGAAACAATACAACATCAATTAAATCAATATGCATATATATTGACTTAGAATTATAATAAGATATCTATAATAGAAAAGTTTTTGTATTTCAAAATACGACAACATAAATAATAAAAATATTAATTACTTTGAAAAATTTGTTTATGCTCTTTCTGGAAAAATTATGGAGTAGCAAAGTGGATAGGCCAAAATTCAAATTAAAAATAACCAAAAAAATAGACTAAAGATCTTGTATTGCGTTTAAATTTTAATACAAAACAGCATTAATACAAAAATAATATTCATGAAAAATATATTCTGATAATTATTTTCTATTCCATATCTGATTCATCAGACGTGTAATTAAGACTCTCGAATTCATGTGATTCATTATATTCGTTCTCATTTTCTTCCATTTCGACAATGTATTGGATTTTAAAAGGAGTTTGATCTCCGATAAAACCTGTTGGTTTCGAAGAATCATCCAAATGCCAACCGCAGTTTTCAGGGTTGAACTTCGCACATATAGAATCAGTGTCATTAAGCAACATAGAATTTACATAGATTGTCCCATCAGGTGCGACTGCAATGTTGGGTCCTTTATTAATACACGGTATACTTACCGGATGGTTTCGGAGTAACGAAAAAATTTTTTTTTAAGCAACAAATTTCAAATTCAATTTTTATTTAAGATGCTTTTTCACCATAAAAATCCATCGATATCATTTTCAACTCCAACAAGCTAATACTTTCGGAGTTATGATTTTACTAAATTTCAATAATGAATCGTACTTCTATGTTTTCACAGACTGCTATAATTATTATATCTAAGCTTTATTATATAATCTGTGTTCATACTAGTACATGTCATCCTGTTCTATAAGAGAGAGTCCAATTCATTTCAGCTATTTTAATTTGATTTCTTCCATGGTGCAGTTCTCATTCTCAGGTTGCTCATTTAATCTTGATAAATAAACTATTATTTGGATTGAATTTCCTTTATGATGCAGCTCTATCATAAGAATACATTTATATAATTCTCAACTCTGAGAAACCAATACTTTCGGAGATATAATTTGTCTGTTTGAACAAGAGCGCCAGAAAGCTCCTGTCCACAGGGTTTGAACCCATTCTTTTATAAATAATTAAAAATAGTCTGTCCAGGATTTTTTCAGCCAACCCATTTTTAGTATATTATCTAATATACTAAATTTATCATAAAATATGTTTCATTCTATTATCAGCTCGGTGAAGGTCGATTCAGGTTCGGATCTTCTAGTATTACAGAAATTTTTACCTTCAAGCGTGTTATCTTATAAAAATTGAATTCGGTTATATTCATATCTTGGCGAAGGAGCCCTCGACCTTCGGACTCAGGCTCTTTTGCTAAGATATGAAAATAAACTCATGCAATTTTTAGATAACATGCTTTCTTGCAAAATTATCGGTAATTTTTATGCACTTGTGCGCAATTATAACCGAAAATTTCTCTAACTCATTGCTTTCGAGCGTAAACTTGCTGACAGCTGGCCGGACAGAATCAAATTTGACGTCGGATTCTTCATCAGTAAGTCGAAACTAGTCGTTTGAGACCCTTCGCGGCCAATTATTTGAAAAATACAGACATTTGGTCGAATCGATAGGCACTCTGTTCACCTGAACATTAATGTAGCAATCAACAACAATAATTGGATTATAGGAAAAAACTTTCTTTTCGATAATGGAAAAGATGCAATTTTTTCCTGAAATAGAACTTACTCAATCTTATATGCTGCTATGAAATCTGATGAAGTGGTTATGAAATTCTATTAATATTAAGTGGTTTCCTAGGGTGAAATCTATTCTGTATTAAAAAAAAAATTAATTCCAAATTTATTTGAAATTTCAACAGAAAATCAATTTATTGAATATAAGCAAAACTAAATAATTTTCTAATTCTACAACTAACCCATTAATATCTTCTCTCTCTCCCAAAATCCTGAGATACATCTTCGGTTCCTTTCTTGGTTTCTTTTCTATTATTTTCTAACCATTGCTTTGGAATCTGTTACTATCCTTTATCTTTCAAAATTACCGGATAAATTATTATTATTATTATTATTATTATACTGATCCTCCTGGGTCTTCCACAAGGAGACCCCTCATAAGCTCTAAGAGCTTGCCCTGAGTTAGGAGAACCAGTTGTGTTCTGTGTAGGCTTTGTTACTGTGTCCTTACGCCACCTTACGCACTGTTAATTTTTGACCCAACAGCGAATGGTTTCTTTCTTACTTCCTTTTCTATAACTTTCCTATCCCTTCCAAACATCTGAGATACCCGAGGAGATACCTCATCGGATTATTTCTTGCTTCTTTTTGTATTATTTTCTCTAGGACAATCTTCCTTTTATCTTGATTCGGAATTTCAATCCTATTTTATCTAGGAGCCTTCATATAATTTTGTCTCGCCTTCCAAGAAGTCTGACTGTAGTTATTCCACTTCCATATACCACTCCGTAACATATTTTTTTTTCAAAATATGCCTGTCTTCATGACCAATATAATTTGGATCTATCAAATTTGCTCAAAATACACTGCTCAACAATTGATAGGGATCACTTACTTTTTCTAAATTTATATCTGAATTATTCGCTCCAAGATTATAAATTTAGTATTTTCAGTTGATAATATGATTCACTTGAGAAAAGAATGAAAAAATGGAAAGTTGGAGAGAAAAAAAGACACTCAAAATTCTGTGTTTGAATAACATAAAAATTTTATGATGACACCACAAGAAGGCTGAAGTTTCGGTTAAGCTAGTACCTAGTTGGCCCCCCACGAGCTCGTCTCAAGCATTCTACCCTACGAGGCATACTTTCAATCAAACGATTTATAAAATTTTGGGGCAAATTCGTCCAAATATCCCGTAAAGCGTTAGAAAGGTCCTCCAGGTTATTGACCGGTTGTTCTAAGGTTGACAATTGTCTAGACATCTCAGACCAGACATGTTCGATGCAATTCATGTCTGGAGCTGGCCAGTCCATCCTATCAATAGCATGAGTTTCTAGCGCTTCATTAACCAGACGACTACGGTGTGGACGGGCATTATCGTCAATTAAAATGAAATTCTCGCCCAAGGCAGCCGCAAACGGAACAATTATGGGTTCAATAATCATATCGTGATATCTCTGGCTGGTCATTGTGGTGTTCTGCAGAACAACCAACTCTGTGCGTTGGTTCAAACAAATGCCTCCCCATACACATATAGAACCTCCGCCAAAAGCTGTTGTGGGTACCATAAACTGTTCTGCATACCTTCGACCTCTTTCCCTCCAAGCAAGAATACGTCCATCGGAGTTGACCAAACGAAATCTAGACTCATCCGTAAATAAACATCGGCTCCAATCTTCAACTGTCCAATTGCGGTGCTCCTCAGCCCATTGCCGTCGATGAACCCGGTGTTCCCTATTCAAACGGGGATGTTGTACCCTCCTACGTGCTCTCAAACCACGAACATGTAGTAGTCGTCTTACAGTCTGGTTCGAAATTAGAACTCCTGTTGCAACTCTCAGTGATCTATTGAGCCGCGACGCCGGGTAAGTGGGATTTCTCCTAGCATTGAGGACCAAAAGACGATCTTGGGCAGCTGTTGTACTGCGCTGCCGACCTCCCCCATGAACATAAGCTACTGAGTCGTTTTGGATGAACCTATTCCAAGCCCGACTCACGACACTTTGCGAAACATTCAACCGCCGGGACACTTCTCGCTGGGACAAACCTTCCTGTATCCACAGTATGATTTGGTCCAGTTGCACAGGAGCCAAACGTCTTCTCGGCATGACTGATAAGCTAATATTGTTCTCATTTTTCAATTATTGTCACCTTATGTGTTTGAATGAGAGAAAAAAACAGATTTAATAACAAATACCACATTGCTTTTCACTCCACATGTAACAGACTACAGATAATAATCGATTTTGTGAACAAGAGCCGATGAAGTGAGGAAAAATGTTGATATAATCAACTCAAAACATCTTAATTTTTCCTTAGAGAACATATAATGTACAGATATTCACGAGATAACTTGAAAAAAATACAAATGAAGAGAAGTTCATAAGTGATCCCTAGCAATTGTTGATCAGTGTATTATAATTCCAGTCTTAACTTCTGACCATGATAAAATGTACCATCCTATCTACTTTTTGCGCTTACTGATGAAGAATTCGATGTCAAATTTGATTCTGCCCGACCGGCCTAACTTTCGAACGGAAAGAGATAACAACTTGAAATATTGAGGCGCTTCCAAGTGCGACAATACGACGGACAAGTTCGTTAATTGGCATAATCGGCCCAAAGGTTTCCGAATACTAATTTTGTTTTCAACCAATATAGATCCCATCAAACTGAAACTTGATAATCAGTTGTAGAATACCGACAAAAAGACGTATGTGAAATTTTGTAAGGATCATATCACTAAGAATTAAAAAAAAAACTGTTTGAAATATTACTTATCTCACGTTAACTTCAGAACGTAAAGAGATAGGGCAGCTTGAACATTCGAATTGAAGATTTGATTTTGTTAATAATACTCTGAAATTTTGTTGTTATTTCCTCGATATTTCAATAAATTAATGGTAATTAGTTGTAGAAGGCCGAAGCTCCAATTTTTGTGGAATTTCGTGGAGGATCGTATATCTAGAAAGTTTTGAATATATTATAAAAAAAATGTATATAACCGAAACTATCCGGCGGATATCGCTAAAATTTTGCTAGAGCGTTCAAAACCTTACTTCCTTACCTCTAAATATAGTGACTTGCAATATTCTGGGTAAGTCGCGCATCAGAATGCGACATTTAAGTTCGTTAATAGGCATAATTGACCAGAATGTTTTGGTGTTCCTTTATAACTATAATATTTAAATCCGATCCAATTAAAAATGGATAATTACTTGTACAATGCCGACGCTCTAATTTTGGCGGAATTTCGTGAATATCGCATCATTAAAAAAAAATCTGTTTAAAAATTTTATATTTCGGAAACTATTCGTCAGAATCAGCTGATATTTCAACAAAAGAACCTTTGGAATTCAACCCTTCGACAATTTCAAAATATTCCTAAAAGATTAAAATTATATCTTTAGCTGCCATCAGTGTTCCTTAACTTTTCTATAAAGGTGCAAATGATTTATTATTCTCTGATAAAAAATGGTAGGAAACAGAAAACCATAACAGTAATTTTTCTCAGATTTGTGCTATTTTTTTTGCTTCCAATGGAGCTGAGATATCGAGAACACCCTGTATATTCTGCTAAGAAAATTATTAAACTTTGATTAAAATTTTAAGCATTTGTTATATGCCATAGGACCACGAAACATAGAGGAAAGCTGCTAATGAGCTGATCATCGAGCACTTCTTGCGGAACGAATTATTCGTGACTCACGTCGGACAGGGTTGGGAGAATGGTCGAAATTCTCCAATTTCACCCTCACTCATACTACACATATATAGTCGTAACACGGAATCGTAGTAATTAAATAGGTATTTTATTTCTAATGGAGAACTCCAACACAATACGGTATAATTCCCTCGATGAATGTAGTCATTTCTCTTCCAATTGAACGGGGAAAGTGAGGAAGCAGAATGCGGGCCTGACTTGCAACTGCTGCAGCTGCCTCTTGTCACTTTTCATCATAATTATATTAGGAGACTCGCTTTTAATTTCTGAAGCTTGACAGCGCCCGTTCGGGGTTGCATGCTGTATTTCAAACTGTCGGCGGTCCTGATATCATGTTGATTATGTATCCAGATAATCCTGTATAATTTGATCGGGACTATAATGTACGAGAAACGTAATTTCAATAATACTGGTTCTGGAGACCATTTCTTCCTTGAATTCACTTATGCAAAAAAGTTCAAACCAGCGACCTAAATTTGAATTGGTTTCAAAATTTCAGAGAAAAATTGTTAAATTATTTAAATTTATTTGACACATCAAAGCAATAAATAGCTAGATGAACGCCTGTTCCTTGTCATTGCCCCTATAAAGTGTGTTGTGAATTGTCATAAATCTATGAAAAATATATCTATATTGTTTTGAACTCGAGTGAAAAATCAGCGTCCGCAGGCAATGGAAGCACTTTAGTGCTCTACTATTTCGTACAAATTACGTTTTCAGGATATATTTAAGAGAGCATGAATGCTGATGATATTTCAAATTAAAAAAAACGAAGATTAGTCTCGCGTAATGGTATTGTATACAATGAAAACATAAATCTATCTCAATAACCAAAGTTGTATTGCTCACAAAGCATATATTATTGAATATATTCCATCTATCATTATATTAAGTGAAGTCACGATGACGGAGGACATCGAAGAATCTGAACTGATGTTATCGAAATATAATTTTGTTAGATGCGATAGTACTAGCCGACGCACTGCTGGATTGCTCATATATGTAAAAACTGGCATCGATTTCAAAATCAGAAACAAGATTGATTTAGATGGAGATTATTGGATATAATTCATTGAGGTTAAATTCGAAAATGGGAGATGGTTGATTGGAGATCTATATCACTTGCACTATCGTGCAAGTAATTCTATATTTGTTGATATTCTAGAAGATGATATGGTCGAAGGTTTTTCGAATGGAAATAGAAACAAAATTCTACTTATAGGTGATTTTAATATTGATTTCAAAGACATGTCCTATTTTCATAAGAAGATACACTTATGTCATCATGACATAAGTCGTAATTTGTCCGGCGCATTTTTTCATTCTTTTATACAATATAAAGTAAAATATATATCTATGGGAGATGATAGCCCTTCTTAAGGGCCCTGTAGCGGGCTTCGAACATCTGAAGTTCTGAATAATCATCGCTTGGACTTGGACCGGTCAGACCTGGTTTTGAAAGAGACCCTCCTGGCCTTACGAGCAACATTTTCATTATTGAATTCAAATATTGAAGGGATTTCAGTAGTGAATATCTTCGAAAACTAGCGGAGGTGATTCTTCTCCACGAGATCCCATTCGCCTACAGAGAAGTATTTTTGTGAGAGGAGACTTTTGAAAGGTTATGTATTATTTTTATTTTGTTCGTTTCCTCCTCTTGTCTTTTCATTTTTCAGGTTGAGTTTCGGGTACCTTGGAGAAACCTATCCGTTTTTTGACGAGGGAATCCACATTGAGAAATATATCCCCATCAATATTTTTAAATTTCAGCAAATTTTGTAAACAATAGTTACAAATCACCACACTCACGGGGAGAAAGGGTTTTTTGCTGAGGTTTTTCCCTAAGCTCTTGTATCATACGTCAAATTGTATGGTACCCCGTTACACCAACCTCTGCTAACACATATACAGCTCTCAGTCAAAAGAATATATATATATAAGAAGAAATTATGAATTTGTTTAATATTTATTTATTTATTTATTTGAATGAACGTGTCTCGGCATCTCAGGCTATTGACACGAGCAACAGTTAACAATCAATTATATTACATATGTATGCATTAGTAAGAATTGGCTCGAATACAGGATCCGTACAAAGGGTAAAAATTGGTTCAAGCCCTGTGGACAGGAGCTCTTTTTCAAACAGACAAATTATTGGTTTCTCAGAGCTGAGAATTATATCAATGTATTCTTATGATAGAACTGCATCATGAAGGAAATTCAATTCAAATAATAGTTTATTTATCAAGATTAAATGAGCAATCTGAGAATGAGAACTGCACCATGGAAAAAATCAAATTGAAATGAATTTGTCTCTCTCTTATAGAACAGGATAACATGTACGAGTATGATCACAGATCATATAATAAATCATAGATAGAATAATTAAAGCATTCTGTGAAAACATAGAAGTACGATTCATTATTGAAATTTCGAAAAATCATATCTTAGAAAGTATAAGCTTGTTGGAGTTAAAAACAGACAAATTATATGTCCGACAGTATTGGTTTCTCAGAGTTGGGAATTATATCAATGGATTCTTATGAAAGAATTTCATCTTAGCAGAAATTGAATTCAAACATCATAGAAGAATTTAAATTCAACAAGAGTGCCAAAAATTATCAATCCAAAACCAATAGACGAATTCTACCCAACAACGAACTCATCCGAGGTATTCATTCCTCAATTCTATGATGAACGATAATATATATCTCTCTTCAAATCCACTCCAATACACCAATATTCCAGTTTTGTTTATAGTGGAGATATTCTAAACTCAATATTATTAACTTACCATTACCATTCTAGTCATCATATGGATTAACCATCGGCTTGAAAATATCAACCTACAAAAAGTATGATATTATATTATAATTCTCATATTTCTTCGATTGCTGGAATGGATTAATGTGTTACGTTCAGTTCTGACAGTTAACACGACATTGGAGTACCAACAAAGCAGGAATTAGTACTGTTATTGTTTGTTTTCCTCTTATTTTCCTGGAGTTTTCGATATTTCTGAGTGTTATATCAATTTAATTGCTGTTTATGAAGTGAAGTGAATATTTTGTTATTTTGGATATTTGTTCCATAAGCATTAATTTTGAGTAATAAAATGCCAAATTTCTGCATGTTCATGAGCTGCAGTAGCAAGGGTGAACTGAAAAACGTACAAATGTCACATTTTTCACGTAAATTAATATGCAGAAAGTGCGTAAGTAAGTGATTAAGCTAAGATCTATTTTATTATCTTGGTTTAAATTTGAATTATGTATGAATATGAGGCTGAACTTAACCGATCACCTTGAGAGATTATAAGAAAGAACTATAGGTATATTGTTTTGAAAGGCAAGAATACTATTCCATTAGTATGTCGCTACGATTGGAAACTGTGTAAAATTTAGAAGACAAATAACACTTTCCAGCTTGTTAATTCTGTATCATTATAGGTACATATAAAAATGTTTGACTTAGTTAGATGCATGAATTGTAATGTATAAATCTATATTTTGATATAAATATTATGAATTTCTCAATGAATTTGATTTCTTTATTCGAAGGATTTCATCACTTCTTGATAAAGTCCGCAAAATTTGTTACCTCAGCAAAAACCAGAGATTTATGAATTCGACTGCTGAAGAGATTGGACTTAACAGCTTCGAAACTCAAATTTGGTAAGATTTATTTAATACGTTTTCATTCAAGTATGAAAGGAAATTAAATTTTGAGTTGTTTCTCATATTCAATATAGAAAATTGTACAATATGTTTTCACTAGGTAAGCCAGCAGATTTGTCCGATAAAAATCATCCCGATTGGGTTCCATTATAGAATATGATTGTGTATGTAATGTATCTGTAATTTTTTATATTCTAATGTAGTTAATTCGTGATGAATAAATTTCATTATCCCAACTCTGATGCCAGGTCCAAACCAAGGGGACAAAAACGAGAATAACAACAGCACACACAAAGCAAATTGTATATTTTAAATTAATTTATTTAAATAGAACTGCTTAAACATGATGATTGTTATAAATAAATTATAAAGTATACTATGAGTTTTTTACTCCATCAATATTAGTGTAATTTTTTTTAAATATGCTCACTTTCATTGCTTCAGTTTAAACTATTTCCAAAAATCATTGTAATGACGAGCATGAATAACCCATTGTCACTGTGAAATACTTCTTAATCCTACAAATGCTAAAAACCAACTCTTGATATTCAACTGCTTCCTGCTTTCTATTTCAATAGATTTATATTCATCCACTGTCAAATTGATGTTGATGCTTCTGCCTGAAAAATATTGATATATAAATCATTTTATTAACGTTGATAGAAGCTGCATTCATATAACATCCTTGAAGAATCATTTATTACTGCCACTAATGAATTAAACAGCACACATAAGATAAAAATCACCAACAAGTATCCAATTTTAAGAACTAAAAGTTAGATAGATTGGAGCTTACCGATATCCTGCAACTCCTGCGATGATATATTCAAATACTTTTCTTTAATTAAATCCATGATAGATATAGTGAAATATATGAATTTGAAGATGATTGTTGAACATATACCTTTGCAAATTATCAAACTGAGATTGCCAGTCTTCATTATGGAGATATTCCGCACCCATCCACACGCCGCCTGATTATAAGCCTCCAAACTTTTATTATAATTAATATCATCTGAAGTATATTTGTTCTTGGTAACCACAAGGTGCATCAAAATGTCCTGGTATAGTATTTTCGTAAAGTCATCAATTTTTGTTGAACACTTCTGCTTCCTGATAGTATAAGGATCTAAACGAACCACCAATGATGGAAATTTGATCGATATAGAGCTTTTTGTCACTCTCAGAATGTTTTTCAGAGTAATTACTATAGTCCATCATGATTATTTACAAATATTAATTGGATTACAAGGTACCTGAAAACATGGAAATGAGCAAACTGTTCAGATAAGGAACATATTAGCATTCTTACCTATGAAATACTATTTTTTTCGCAATATATACACCATTTATGGATCAAATAACGTTTATGAGATATTCATCACACTACATAAAATTCGTAAACACCATTTAACTTGATATAACATTCAAAAAAATTACGAGAAATATGAGCTTAACAACCAATAACAGTGCTAATTCCTGTTTTGTTGGTCCTCCAATGTCGTGTCAACTGTCAGAACTGCACTTAACCCATTAGACAACGTCATGTCTCAGGAAAATAAGCTGACATTATAACAATTCATAGAATATCCACAGAATAATTATATCATTCTGTGAAAACATAGAAATACGATTTATATTGAAATTTTGAAAAATCATATCTCCCAAAGTATTAGCTTGTTAAAAATGATATGAATGGATTCTTATGGTAAAACTGCATATTGAAAAAAATTCAATTTGGAATTTGTTATGTAAAAAAAAATTTTTTTTACGTTACTCCGAAACCATTTGTCCGATTTCACCCAATAACGAACTTTACCGAGATATTTATCTCCCGAACCTATTCTGCAAATTTCAACTGTTTAGCTCATTCCGTTCGAGAGTAATCGTGCCCATGGCCGGCCGGCCGGACAGAATGAATTTCGAGCACGGATTCTTGATCAGTGAGTCGAACCAAATCGTTTAAGACCATTTTCATCGAAAAATTCGAAAATAACAGACATTTGGGCAAATTGATAAGCACTCAGTTCCGAGGAACTAGAGCGCCTAAAAGAGCGAAGGCAATATTATCAACAGGATATTACTCAGACTAATGTTTTACTGATATGGAACAAACTACCGACTGATCAGAATACTTTCGGCCCTGAGCAAATTCAAAAATAATTTATATATTGTTTTTTCGTACGCTTGTTCTCCTGAGCAGAGTGGCTATCAATTTGCCGAAATGTCCGTAAATTGTCTAAATTTTTTCGACAAATGTCCCGAACATTTAGTTCCAAAGGCACGATAAGTTGGCAAAGGAATGAGTTGGAGAGTTGAGAATTGTACACTAGATATGGAGTCCAAATTCGTCGCTTAACCTTTTAATAATGAGTATACCTCCCACAGTATCCTTTAATGATTACATTTCGTCGCTTAAGTTTTATTATTAATGGGCAAAATTCGCAGAGTGGTTTCGGTGTTATATCCATCTGAAATTTTGGTTGCCCACTACCTCAAAAAATAACCTGATCAAATTAAAACTCGATTTTTAGTTGAATAAATATTCAAATTTTGACAAATCATATCTCCGAAAGTATGGGTTTATCATGGTGGGTTTCACGAAGCTTCGATTAGCTTAATTGTGGAATTAAATTGGGTGGTTGCATCAAAACTGAACTGGAAATTGACATAGAATCACACTGATTTGGCAATTGAGAGCTGTTAAAGCTTTGTGAAACCCACCGTAAGGCGCGATTCACACTGACGCAATATCGCTTATAAGATATATCGCATGCAAAAAAAACTTTTCATAGCATCCCTTCGGAATACAAGTATCTTTCTGCGATATTGCGCATAATAGTTGGGAATGATATCAATGTATTCTAATGATAGAACTGCATCATAAATTAAAGTAAAAAGACGTTGTTCTGGTATCACCAATTTTGCCCACCCTTAGAACCTGGTGATAATATTTTAAGATTAAATTTCTCATATAAGATCGCAAATCACAGAATTACTTTGTAGAGGACAATCTTCAGTGACGAAGATCAATTTACTAAAAATGGCATGTATGTTTGATACTCAGAATTCATACATATGGAATATTATTATTATTGAAAATTCCATAAATATCCAGTAATCCATTCATTTCCAAGAAAATCTCAAATCGAATAATTTAGATTTGATTCCAACCGACAGAGTAATAATAATAATTTATCCTTAGGTAACGTTCACCGAAAGTCCATGGGATCATAGACTTTATATATGTGTCCGTTCGCTATTCGCATGTGGCATCGTCAAACTGTGTCCCAGGCATTGGTATATTAATTAATCGCGGAGTATGGATTACTTATATCTTGTGAATACAAATTGATAAGTATTCTGTTCCATGGAAGAAGAGCGCCAAAAATTAAATTCAAAACGTAGGTCTACGTAGGTCATCTCATATTTTGGATTTACATACATCAGCAAATTACAATTAGCGCTTTCTATGAAATCGTATAACTAATTACGATTAATTATTGAAATTTTGAAAAATTATAAATCCGAAAGTATTAGTTTTTTAGAGTTGATAGTGATATTATGGATTTTTATGATGAAAGTGCATCTTGAAAAAAAAATTAAATTGAAGTTTGTATTGTAAAAATATTTTTTTTCGTTACTCCGAAATCATCCGGCCGATTTTGGACAGTAACGAACTTAGCTGCTGAGATATTCATCTCCCAAACCTACTGTGAAAATTCAATCATCCAGGTCATTCCGTTCGAGAGTTATCGTGTTAACCGGCGGACGGCCGGACAGAATCGATTTTGACCTCGGATTCTAGATCCTTGAGTCGAACCAAAAAGATTGAGACCATTTTCAGCCGAAAATTCTAAAATAACAGACATTTGGGCAATTTGATAAGTACTCTGTTCCGAGAAACAAGAGCGCCAAAAACACCGAGACGAAGACTTATACCCTCGAAAACTAATTTTTATAATTAAACTCGATCGAATCTATATGGTCGAAAATATTGGAAAAATATTATTTTATTTCCTGGAAACCAAGCAGCCTTGGTCCAGTTCAGTACCTGGATCGGTCACCGATCTAACTATGAATTTGAACAAGCGCGCCAAAGTACACAAACATTACGTCATCACTTTTCCAAGTTTTATATCGTCTGATATGCTAAGTAAAATTTGGTTATGGGATATACAGGGATTACAGAGATTCCCTAAAATTAATCCACTTTAAATGGATCCGAAATAGGTAAGCGATAACTTTATGTTTTGGGATAGTTCAGAAAGATTTACTTTGTATTGATTGTTTTATTCCTGTTGAAGACTAACAGAAAATGGGTTCAAGCCCTGTGGACAGAAGATTTCTGGCGCTCTAGTTCAAACAGACAAATTATATCTCCGAAAGAATTGGTTTCTCAGAGTTGAGAATTATATCAACGTATTCTTATGATAGAACTGCATCATAAAGGAAATTCAATTCAAATAATAGTTTATTTATCAAGATTAAATGAGAAATCTGAGAATGAGAACTGCACCATGGAAGAAATCAAATTAAAATAGCTGAAATGAATTTGACTCTCTCGTATAGTACAGGATGACATGTACGAGTATGAACACAGATCATATAATAAAGCTTAGATAGAATAATGATAATATTCTGTGAAAACATACAAGTACGATTCATTATTGCAATTTCAAAAATCATATCTCCGAAAGTATAAGCTTGTTGGAGTGAAAATGATATCAATGGATTTTTATGGTGAAATTACATCTTAAATAAAAATTGTATTTGAAATTTGTTTCTTAAAAAAAAATTTTTTTTTTCGTTACTCCGAAACCATCTGGCCTATTTTGCCGAATAACGAACTCACCCGAGATATTCATCTCCCTAACCTACTCTGAAAATCTCAACTGCCTAGGTCATTCCGTTCGAGAGTTATTGTAAAAAAAAATTATTAAATTTTCAAAAAATTTTTTTGACACTTCACGGTAGCCTGGTCAATACAAAACTTCACATACGTATGAAGGTCATGATTCTACAATTTGATGCTAAATTTCAGATAGATCGAGTAATCGGTTTCGGAAATATTCATAAAAAATGTGTTTTACTAAAATCGGCCATAACTCCGAAACAGCTCGATGGATTTGGCCCATTAAGGAACTTAACCGAGATATTTACGCTCCAAACCCACTTTGCAAATTTCAATTCTCTAACTCTTTTCGTTCGAGAGTAATCGTGCCTACGGCCGGCCGGACAGAATCAATTTCAACCTCGGATTCTTGATCAGTGAGTCGAACCAAATCGTTTGAGACCATTTTCAGCCAAAAATTCGAAAATTACAGACATTTGGGCCAATTGATAAGCACTCAGTTCCGAGGAACTAGAGCGCCAAAAATGAATTAGGATAATTATATGAATATATACTCAGATTTTCTGCAAAGTGACTATTTATCAAACGACTGTTCTAATAGTATTATTCTATCCATTAGAAGATCTTGGCGTTAATTCAGCTAGCCCTCGTATCGCCGGCTTGGATCAATCAAAAGTCAATTAGCAGGCTTACATTCGGTGCAAAACTTGGAGAATCTATTAGTGGAAGGATTATGGGGATTGTTGTGCCAAATTACCAGTTGAATAGTAATAACCCAAACAAATGTTGACTAATAGCGTAATGATGAGATTATAACGCTCTAAAACTTTACCCCATACTTATCTGATCCTTTTGGAGCTGCGAACGATATTCGATGTTTCATAATCTCGCAGATATTCTCGAGAGGAGGGAAGATTATAATTGAGGACTAAGTCGTTCTTCCCCCTCTTGACTTTTAGTCCGCATCTGAATTCATTTCCATATTTTCTTGGGGAATATATAGATATAGCAGGTATCCAATGAAATTTCTTCGAAACTCCGAGACTTACTCAGGCATCCCCTTAGATACATGCACATTTCGATATACAGACAAAATTCTTGAAAAGCACTGACGTGAAGTCAGGAACTTTTGCGTGAATGTTCTTCTATCTAATCACACCTCACACGAAATACTGAATGAAACCTTAGAATAAAGAAAATAGTGATACACTCAGCAGAGATTCAAAACCCGATCTCCTATGAGCAGGAAACGTCACTACCATCTCGGCTATACATAAGATATTGCAGTTCTGAAATTTGAAATTTCAGAAGTGTAAACCAGTTGAAAATTTTATTTTCACAAAAATTGCCGATCAAGCTAAAATCCGGTACTCAGTAGTAAATTGGTGGCTTGAAAGTTTATGAGGTATTTCAGCGGAAACTGACAGATAGTTTTTTTGGAATTTAATATTTTTGTAGGAAATATTGTTTAGTCATACGATCCCCGCGAAACTTTCCAAAAATTTGTACGTTGGCATTCTAAAACTATTCACCAAGTTTCAATTTGATCGGATCTGTATTCTTGCGCGTATTTTCTGGGGAACATTTTGCCCAAATGTCTGTAATTTTCGAAATTTTTGCCGAAAATGGTCTCAAACGATTGGGTTCGATTCCCTGATGACTAATTCGAGGTCAAATTTGATTCTGTCTGGCCGGCCGGCAGTTACCACGATAACTTGAGAACGGAAATAGATAGCAAATTGAAATTTTCAGGGTATGTGGCGCATCCCAATATGATGGAGAAGTTCGATAATGGGAATAATGGGCCGAATCGTTTCCGAGTAATAATTTCATTTTCATCGAATACAAATTCGATCGAATTGACACTTGGAAGGTTGTAGAATACAAACCTAAGGACGTTTGGGAAATTTTGTGAGAATCATATCCCTAGAAAATTTTACAAAAATTATTAAAAAATATTATTTATGTCCCGATAACCTTAGAACGGAAAGAGATAGCGACTTGGAATTTTCAGGTCAGATTGTAAATCTGAATGCGACTTTTGAGTTTTTTTTATAGGCATAATCGGCTAAACGGTTTTGGAGTTATACCCATCTGAAATTTGGTCGTTATTTCCTCAATAACTCGAAGAATACAGAGCCGATTAAATTCGAACATGGTTATTAATTGTAGAATCCCAACGCAAAAATTGTTGCGAAATTTCGTGAGAATCATAGCACTTGAAAATTTTCAAAAAATCATTGATATAAATTCTATACCTATATCAGAAACTATTCGTCCGATATCGCTGAAATTTTGCGACACCCTTTAGAACCTAACTCTGCTGTCAAGTTTGAACACACACACACTATATTATTGGAGATTCGAGCAGCCTTGTGTAGGTTTAGTTGCTGGATGGGTGACCGTTGCCTCGATAACTTTCGAACGGAAGGAGGTAGGGACTTGCAATTTTCAGGGTAGGTGCGCATCTGAATGGGAGAGTTAAGTTTAAGTTTTTGGGCATAATCGGTCCAAAAGCTTCAGAGTTATACCCACCTGAAATATTAGTTTCTCGATAACTCAAAATATATATATATAAATATAGACTCGATCGAATAGAAGCCTGGTAACTAGTTATAGAATATCGACATAAAGACACGTGTGTAAAATTTTGTGAGAACCGTACCCATACAAAATTTTAAAAAATTACGAAAAAAAAATTAGTTCGAGCACTGACTTGAAGTCAGCAGTTTTTGCGCGTATGTTCTATGTTCTAATTTACCATGGTAAATTCGATTAATAGTCCAATACAGGAGGAAAAGAAAATGCGCGCAAAAGCTTCTGACTTCACATCAGTGCTTGAACCAATTTTTGAGTTATTGACGGAATGATATTTCAGATGGGAATAACCTTCCCTGAAAAACAAGTCACTATACCTTTCCGTTCGAATGTTATCGTGGAAACGGCCATCGGCATGACAGAATTGAATTCAACCTCGAATTCCTTATCAATCGGTCGAACCTAAGTTTCAGACTATTTTTGGCAGAAAATTCGAAAATAACAAACACTCCGGCGAAATGATAGGACGCTGTTCTCTAGAACTTGCTTGCAAAAAGGGTCAATATTATTTATATCTGACGAAAAAGGTAAGTTTCCAACAATATGAACAATTAATACCCATATTATGGAGTCACCTTATCAACATCTGATCGAATGTGTGCTGATCGTGCTGTAGTGAAAGTTTTGAATTTTCTGGTGGTTTTTCTGGAGATTAAATGCCTGAAACGGAAACTGGTCTGAATTCGAATTCATCGGAAAAAATTCTATGTATGTCATCGGAAAGAGATAAGGCAGTTCATTCACGTTGATGAATTTGAGATAACCATGGCGTTCCGTTTATCTCGCCTTGTGTTTATTCATCTTCCTCTCTGCAGCCTACCTGTGATCGTTTTTTTGGAAAGTCTCTTTTAAAAGGTTTTTTTCTGGGTTTTCTCTCCCAAACTCTGAAAATTATATCTAAAATAAAAATTAATTATTTTGTAATTTGCTTCTGCGTAAGAAACACAAGATATTTGTCAGAAGCAATCAATTGAACAATGTTGCCTAACAAACAACAACGAAACAACATCAACGAAGAAACAACTATATCGTAACGTTTCGGAATCTATATCAGACTCCTTCGTCAGACGCTTAATGAAAATCTTCAGAATTATTTTGTTGATAGTTATTGTGAAATTCAAGAAAAGCCACATTGACAGTATTTGAAAATCATAGCTAACATAGTTTTACTTTGCATAGAAATTTCCAAGTTCCAATTCTGTAAATTGCTCAATTGGTATTGACCATATTTGGCTAAATTTATTGAAAAAGGAATTGAAACTTGGAAACTTGGAGTCTGGTATAGACTCCGAAATGTTACGATATAGTTGTTTCTCCGTTGATGTTGTTTCGTTATTGTTTGTTAGGCAACATTGTTCAATTGATTGCTTCCGACAAATATCTTGTGTTTCTTACGCAGAAGCAAATCACAAAATAATTAATTTTTACTTTATAGATATTTTTCATAGTTTGGGAGAGGAAACCCAGAAAAAAACCTTAAAATAATGAGTATACCTCCCACAGTATCCTTTAATGATTACGTAGTTTCGTTTAACGTCCCGAAACAGTGACGTGTGTTTTCTTGTGTCTCATTCCGGTGGTTATCATCCCACCCCTGATTAGAATTACTTAAGCATCCAAATAAATTTTTAGTATCGAAACGGTCTACTTTATTGCTCTGGCAAATAATGGATGCGGCTGCTGTCGAGAGGATTTTGCGGGAGGTGAGTCTGAATATGGTGTAACTAAGAAACACTATATTGGCCTCGGAGACAAGATTAATCTTGGACAGTGAGAGCTTGAAGAACAGAATTTTTACCTTCAAGGAAGAAAACGAGAGTCAGAGGAATTGGACAAAAAATGGAAGAGCAAATGACATCGTATATGGTTTAAATAAAGGAACCGAGGATGATACAACGTATCAACAACGTATATATATATATTGCTTTAGAAGAACAGAGAATCCTCCAGTGAAGGCTGAATTTGTCTCTCGTCCCACAAAGGTTCGAATATTCTTCAATCTCAGAGGACTCAGGGAATCTAGAATATATTGAGCACGATCTGGCTGCGAATCAGCTAGAGGAGAAGCACATTTTGAGGAGACACCTGCAACTCGGGAAACAGGGAAGAAAAGAGTGTTTCATTAGACGAAACAAGCTGATTGTTGATAGCATTGAGTTATCTGTAGGACTGCTGTAGTGGTTGGAGGATCATCAGCGGGTTGAAAGTAGAAGGACTAATAGCGCATCTTCACCAGCAGCAGCACCACCACCTGTGCAGTGAAGAAAACTCGACAACAGAAAAAGTCTTCTTGTTATTTTTGCTCGCGTGTTCTGGCGAACATCGTGCTATCATTTTTCCTGAATGTCTGGCTTGGGTTCTGGATTAGGTTCGACTCCTGACGAAGAAAAGTCAATTCTTATTTTTTTTGACCGTCCGGGCGTTGCCACAATAACTTGACTTGAAATTTTCAAGGCAGGTGGCGTGTCCCAATACAACGGACAAATTTGTTAATGGGCATAATCAGCCCAACGGTTCCGAGTAATAATCTTGTCTTCAATCAATACAGATCAGATCAAATTGGTACTTGGTGAGTTGTTCTAGAATACAGACTTAAAGAATTATGCACAGTTTATTGAGAATCACATCACCAGAAAATTTAAAAAAATATATTAAAAAATATTATTCATCACATAACTTGAGAACGGAAAGAGATAGCGACTTGCAATTTCCAGGGTAGGTTGAGCATCTGAATGCAAGATGTGCGTTCCTTAATAGGCATAATCGGCCAAGCAGTTCCGGAGTACATATCTGAAATTTTGTTTTTATTTCCTCTTCACTCAAAAAATATGAAATCAATCCAATTCAAACCTGGTAATTAGTTGTAGAGTGCCGACGCGCAAATTTTTACGAAATTTCATGAGGAACGTATCACTAGAAAATTCAAAAAACCCTTGAAAGTCTTTGAAAAAAATCTCAGAAACTATCCGTCTGATATCACTGAAATTTTGCGGACGGCTTCAAAACCTAACTAAGAGCCAATTTTCAAATTTGAACTCGATCGGATCTATATTGTTAGACTCGTTGTTAGAGATCTGAGTAGCATTGAGCGAGTTCAGTAACTGGATGACTGAACATTGCCACGATAACTTTCGAACGGAAAGTGATAGCGACTTGCAATTTTCAGGGTAAGTTGCGCATCCGAATGGGTTGTTGGAGATCCGAGCAGTCTTGTGTGAGTTCGGTAGCTGGATGGGTGACCGTTGCTTCGATAATTTTGGAACGAAAGGAGATAGGATGCTATTTTCAGGGAAGGGTGCGCATCCGACTGGGAGTATTAAGTTCGTTTTTTGGCTTAATCGGTTCAATAGTTTCGGAGTTATATACGCACCTGGAATATTATTTCCTCGATAACTCAAAAAATATAGACTCGATCAAATTGAAACTTGGTAACTAGTTATAGAATATCGACATAAAGACGTGTGTAAAATTTTGTGAGAACCGTGCCTGGGTATAAGACTTATTAAGTAGATTACTGCAGAGTTTTGCTTCGAATCGATGGAAATTCAATTTAAATGACCCGATATTATAGGATGTTTCATTTCAATTAGTCAACTATTTATATTCGTTTTCTTGAAAATCATTTAATATACCTCGATGATTTGATGGGTGGTATAAATTGATGAGTGTGTTCATGCGAAGCTGAGGGCAAAAGATGTTATGTACGAGAATTTGAATCATGCATTTTATCTCGCGTTTTATGTAACAATTATCTTTCGAAAAAATTATAATGGTCTTATAATTTATTCACATTGGAGAAAAGGAATTTCATATTCTGAGAAAATTACTTGATAAACCTGAATTCAGCCCTCTTTCCAAACTCTGTGACAGTTTCCGCCTGAGGAATGAATAAGTGGCAAATAATGGAATAATTTTCACCAACATCATCCGATGGAGCAAAGATAGCGGAGCATAACGCAAATAATTAAGGAGCTTTTAAATTTATCGAGTTATTTTCCGCGAAATTCGTTTACGAGAATGTGTCGACGAGAAATTTCAGTTACAATTTAATTATAGATGGCTGTGGAAGTGCAAAAGGCAAACCTTGACGTTTGGAAATCGATGAATTCAAATTGAATCAGGAATTTATTTCTCCTGGTGACAAATTAATAAGCCGCAGGCCCTGAATTAACATCCTAAACTCTAGAATGATTTCCTTCAGAGTGGTAGTAATTGAGCTATTTAGAATATTAGAATACCTGCGAGAAGTGAAGAGAAGTCGGCTGAAGCTTTGCGATCGACAAATATTGCTACTTATTTATCCTTGCCTTTCCAGCTGCAGAAGTTGATTAACTTTTTTTGATTATCTCCATTTCGTCCTCCATCACTAATTTCCAATATTTCAGAGTGTCACTTAATTGTATATCGACTAAGAACTTTTCAAGGAATTGGAATTGCACAATATTAATTTGTTCACTTCGAATTTATTGAACAAAAATTACAGTGTTGAGCCTGGGATGTTCAGAAGCTTGACATGTTATCAAGGGTTTTACTTGTCGACATATGAGATATTTGATTTTTACAAAATTAAAACATTTTACGAACCAAAATAAAACTAGTACATCGGAAGCTGAAGCCCAAAATAAAGCAATTCAACATATTATATTAATTTTCGAGAGAATACCCGCTATAGTCGGCGAATTCCAATAAAATTCTCGATATAACATTGTTAATTGTTTCATGACAGATAACAATAAAAACGACTAAAAATATATATGCACCGCCTTATTTTTCAACTTTCAAACATCTTACCTCCCACCCACCTATCTTGTTTTAGTCAATATGAAAACGATATGTGCAAAATTTCAGCCGAATCGAATAACTGCAAGGCGACCCTCATCGACCATTAAGTTTTGAAATTTTACCTCGAAGATAGATATGCTTTGCCACTTGTTATATCGTTAGTTTATAATTATATTTTTAGTTCTATTGAATTGGAGTATAACATACATGATATTATTTTTAATTATTATGCTGTTGGTAGAAACTTTGTTTTATGAATTGTTCTTCGTAGACTTGTAAAAGGCATTAACTTCTTCACTCAGTTCGAAAAGGAATGATATTTACGTCACTCCTGTAGGCTACATCATCAATCACCAATCAAAGCATTGGAGCCAAACTTCTTTCAAACAGACAAGTTTTAAGCGTCTTTTTCTTCAATCTGAGAGTTGTAAATATCACAAAGAAAGAAAGTGCAGGATTGGTGATACAAGAATTTTCTGTTTTTTGGCAAAAAGCACAAATGTGTAATAGAATAACGGACCACTGTATTGATAACTTAATTAAACTGTATGATGAATGGAAACATTTACAGAAAAAATTATCTAAACTCACAGGCAAACAAAAAAGAGATCGTCTCGTGGAAACTTTTGACATAGCTCATTCAGATCCTTTGAAACAAATAAAAAATAAATGGTGGGGGTGGATCTGAAACTAAAACACAAGGAAGAATGTGTACTGAAGAACACTACAATAGAAGGTACCAGGAATAAAAGAACTTACGAAGAAATGGAACGACAATTTGAGATATCAAAAACTACATTAGATTGATGGAGATGATGATAGTGAAAGTTCTTGCCATCCATACCCAAATAACAGCTACAACTACAGTTGCAGCAACAGTTGAAACTCGAGATACATTACAATTTTTTACCCTTCTTCTCTCTGATGTTTTTGATAGATGAAAAATCAGTGATAGGAAGGGAGTTTACATATGGATGGCTGCTGCACAATTTTGGGCATGATACTAAAGACCTGATAATAAATCGAACTTCATTTCAACGCCTTCGGAAAAACTTTATAGAAGCGAGACACACAGAAATTCAAGACAAATTCAAACTAAATGACTGTTCAGAATTAGTGTTACACTGGGACGTAAAGTTGCTTCCAGCACTCGTAGGTGTTGAAAAGATTGATAGACTGGCTATAATAGTCACTTTTGAAGGCAAGGAGCAACTGTTGGGAGTCCCAGAAATCCCAACATCCTCAGGAGAAGAGCAAGCCATGGCTGTTTACTAAGCTGTGGAGAATTGTGGTATTATCGATAAAATGCAAGCACTTTGCTGTGATACAACTGCAAGCAACACAGGTAGAATGAATGGTGCCTGCACAAATCTAGAAAACTTGTTCAGCCGTAATCTGATATATGCCTTCCTTGTCGTCACCACATTTTTGAGTTAGTTTTGAAGAGCTGTGTAAACTCGTTGATGGGAGCAACTTCTGGTCCAGATATGACTCGGTTCAAAAGATTTAGAGAATCCTGGAAAATAATCCACAAGAAGATTTTTAGAACCAGTAGCGATTAAATACCTGATGATGTTTGCTCTACCATGCTAGGATTTCTTGAATACCATCTCTATTACCAAAAACATCACCGAGATCACTACCGAGAATTGTTGGAGTTGACGATGATCTATCTTGGCGGTATTCCGAATAGCGGGATATCGTTTAATACACATGATCTTTAAAAATATTATGTCTTTTTCTTGCTCGAGTTTACGTACGAGCCTAGTTTCTATTATCAGAAGCAATTAAAGCACTTTATCATGATTTCATGTTAATGCGTCAAAATAGTTACATTATCAGGACACTAATCCAGAAATCAGTGAGGCTGCTGTTAAAACATTTTCAAACCATCTCTGGTTCTTAGCTCCCGAAATTGTGGCTTTAGTCTAATTTGATTTTCTAGTCACATTTGAAAAAAGTATGGTTCAAGTTATGATAGAAGCAGATGAAGAAGAAGAAGCAAAAAATCAACTACAGAGGTATATTGTACACCCAAATGATTTCACTTCCTTTAAAAACAATGACTTTTCATCTTTTGTAACTCTCGTGACAAAATATTTCTTTACGAGATCCTCTGTCAGAACTGATTTCCTCGACAAAGACCCTTCAATATGGAAGAATGATGATGGTTATAAAAGTGCAATTAAAACACTGAAAAAGATAGTTGTTATGAATGATGTTATAGGAAGAGGTATCAAACTAATTCAGGAATACAATTGCATTCTAACAAAATATATTTTTTTTCTCCCTCTCGAGAGAAAAATCCTTTTATAGACCCGCCCTGAGAGGGTCCGCTTCTCTCAGGAGTGTGAGACTCCAGTGGTTGATTGGTTACTCACTAAAAGAACTCTCGCGCGTTCCTTGGAGTAGTTCTTCGTCCTGTCCCTACAGCGTCCCTTAACAAATTAGAAGAGTTGCAAGCGGCTTTCACAGTTGATGGGACCTGATGACTTGAAGTGATCCTAACAACACCATGTTCTGCATTATGTGCGCTAAATCCTCGGCCCGAGATTTGCAGGCCGGAATAATGTTCAAATCGGTCACGTAGTTCGCTCACATTCACAATCATCATAAAAGTTTTTTTTTTCACTAAAGATTTTTTTTCCGCTCGAGAGGAAAAACCGTTCATAGGTCCCCCCTGAGAGATTCCGCTTCTCTCAGGAGTGTGAGACTCCAGATGTTGATTGGTTACTAACTAAATAACCTCTCGCACGTTCCTTGGAGTAGCCTTGCAAGTGGCCTTCATAGTTGATGAGACCTGATGACTTGAAGTGATCCGAGCAACACCGCATTCTGCATTATGTGCGCTAAATCATCGGCCATAGATTTGCAGGTCGGAATAATCTTCAATTCGGTCACGTAGTTCGCTCTTATTCCGCCTAGTCATCCTAGGATTAGTACGACCATCCTAACATTACGCCTTGGGTACAGGATCCCCAGTTCGAATATTAAATCCTTGTATTTCTCCCTCTTCTGTTCTTCTTTCATTACCAGATTATTTTCTGCGGGGGAGTAAAATTCGACGACAAACAATTCCTTCAGTTCTTTGTCCAGCAGGAGTATATTTGGCTTTATGGCGTGGATCTGCCGAGTTGTTCGAATCGCATAGTTCCAGTAGGCACATATGGTACTGCTGGTTCGTTGTCTATATCATAAACCTCTCTAAGATGGAAGTAGAGAATTCGGAGTGCCGCATTGTGTCTTTCCACATATCCTGATGGAGCATGGACTCCGCAAGTAGCTCTGCACAGCTGCTGGCTGTGGCATGCTCTGCACGTAGTGGGGGTGTCCACTTTCATGATGTGAAATGGATAATCTTTCGTGTTATAGAAGGATCCAACTAGAGAAAAAAACAGTTCTCACAATATTACAACAAATCGAAGGTAATCTAAAATTTGATAATAGTAAGTACTAAAATTTTAGTAGTATGAAACTTAATATTAAGCAAAATGTATTTGAGAAATAACATCTCCAGTTAATCAACTTCTTACAACATTTAGAAATTTTTCGAGTGCTGCACATAAAATTGCGTTAGTGATTTCATAAATGTACTAGTCTACTTTATCTAACATAATTAAAAACAAATTAAGAGGGTGGGTTGGTTATGAAACAAACAATATAACATCACATAAAATTTAATCTTTGAATTCCGTCCACTCCGTGATCCCATATAGCTGTGTTGCCAAATAGGCAATGTGGATTAACTATGCCTTCAAAGCTCTATTGGTGCGTACAAATTTTGTGTCATTGAGATGATACATATCAACAACCTAGGATTAACACTGAAAACGGTGCATATGGGCTTTAGAGTCTAAAGTCTGCAAAGCCATGACAACAAGGCTAAATTCAGCCAGAATATGCGTCCTTCTAAAGCATAATTTTATTATGACATGTGATTGACAATCGACTGCATAGTTAATCACAACCACTAATAATTATCATGGCTAGCCGTCCCAAATCACTGAAATCAAGAATCCTGAAATGACATCCATTACGTCGTATATGATCAATCATTCGATTAGTACCTCTTTTCATGGATTAAGCAATCTCTTCATTTTTGCGTGCATGTTCTGGAGAACATCGCATGGTCATTTTGCCCAAATGTCTGTAATGTTCGAATTTTTTGCCGAAAATGGTCTCGATTGATTTGGTTCGACTCAGCGAAAAATAATTCGAGGCCAAATATAATTCTGTCCGGCTGGCCGGCCGTTGCCACGATAATTTGATAGCGGATAAAAATAGTGACTCGGAAGATTTGGGGAAGGTGGTGCGTCCAAATACGACGGTTCGTTAATGAGCATAATCGGCCCAACGGTTTCCGAGTAATAATTTTGTCATCGACCAATACAGATCCGCTCTAATTGAAACTAGACAGCTAGCTGTAGAATACTGACAGAAACACGTTTATGCAATTTTTGTGAGAATAGTATCACTAAAAAAATTATTAAACTATATTATTTATGTCACGATAACCTGAGAACGGAAAGATATAGGTACTTGCAATTTTTAGGGTAAATTGTGAAGATAAATGTGACATTTGAGTTTGTTAATGAGCACAATCAACCAAATGGTTTTGGAGTTATACCCATTTGAAATTTGTTTGTTATGTCCTCAATAACTCGAAAAATACGAATCCGATCCAATTCAATCATGGTACATAATTAGTTGTAGAATGCCGAAGCGAAAATACTCACTAGAAAATTAAAAAAAAAATATTGAACAACATTAAAAAAGATTCTATATACAGGGTGTTTCACGAATGATGGTACAGAGTTTCAGTGCAGATGCAGGACATTTTGGTGAGTCGGAATCAGTGTTCAAAATATGTCCTAACTATATTCGTTTAAGAAATACGGGATGTTTTATGTATTTTATCAATTTTTTTTTAAATAATTTTGGATAAAATACAGAGAACATCCTGTATCTCTCAAAGGAATATAGTTAGGACATATTTCGAACACTGATTTAGACTCACCAAAATGTCGTTCGTGAAACACCCTGTGTACGAGACTATTCGTCCGATATTGGTCAGATTTTGCGAGAGTCTTCAAAACCTAACTCTACGGCAAAGTTCCAAGTTTGAACACAATCGGATCTATATTGTTGCAGATCCTAGCTGCAATAACTGTATGGGTGACCGTTGCCTTGATAACTTTCGAACGAAAAAGATAGGGTCTTGTAATTTTCAGGGTAGGTTGCGCATCCAAATGGGATAGTTAAGTTCATTGTTGAGCATAATCGCCCCAATGGTTCCGGAGTTATACCCATCTGGAATATTATTTTCTGCATAACTCAAAAAATACAGACTGAATCAAATTGAAACTTGGTGAGTAGTTGTAGAATAGCGACATAAAGACGTGTGTGAAATTTGTGAGGACCGTATCACTAGAATATTTTAAAAAAATTACCAAGAAATATTATGTATCTTCCGATTATTCAGGGTAGGCACCCGAATGCGAAATTTGATATCGTTTATTGGCATAATCGGTCAAACATTTTTGGAGTTATAATCATCTGAAATTTTGATGTTATTCCCTCTATAACACAAAATATACAAATCTGGCCCGATTAAAAAACTCTTATTTCACTTTAATTTCTAGGCTCTAGAAAAACGACAAGTATACAAAATACTTTCCCTATAATAATTCAACGGATTAAAGATATTTTCCATTTTGGTGAATAATTTTTCACATCCGTCTCTTTGAAAATGTAATCAGTTTCATCTCTCTTGCTGCATGAATCATTCTCGTCATTGTTGAAACGAAATCATGTGTACTGTCTCCATTCTGATTGTAATCTAAGGTGACTATATTCCTCCGCATGTGCTTCCCTAATTCATTAACATAAGGTGATCAATTATGTTGGTTCCTTTTTCTAGACCCATTTGTCTGCCTCTGGACGGATTATAAATTCTATGAGTATAAATTAAGTTTTTTCATGTCGTGTCAGATTTATTTAGATCTTCAAACAAACAGCATCATCCCAGGGGTGGAGTTTCTAGTCTTCTTAATGAATCTCAGGACCACCTTTGCATTCCAATGTATGCAAATTAATAAATAACTTTACAATGAGAAAGTATACTCCATCATTCACTTTTATGAAGTCTCCCGGTTGGCCATTAAAATATGACACATTTCACCATGTATATTTTGAAAAAGGCAGGTTATAGACATTTTTCTGTCAGATAACTACGCAACGTTGTCCTCTCTACATAGAAATCGTAGTAAATACGTATCTTCACAATGTGAATTTATTATATTATTATGTTATGTGAATTGAAATATTTCCAGTCCTGGCGACTGTTGAAGAAAATTTTTCCTCTGTTGTTAGTGGAAATATTTCACGTACATAAACTGGAAGATTCAATTATGCTATTTTCTTGTATGGAAATCAAGAATCAAGTGTTGGAATTTGATTGAAAAATAATAGATGGAGTAGTCCGTTACTTTGTGATATTTATTTGAAAAAAGAATAAAAGTACCCGAATAAACCGGGAGAAAAACTTCCAAACGAACAGACTTTTCGAAATTCTCAAGAAATAAGCCTACAGGAGACATTTAAATACCTTGTTGCACAACTTTCACCAGTATCAAAATGTATTCGTACTACGAAACCCGAGTCATTCTTATACCTTAATAAAATATAATGATAGGAAACTAAGTCATTCCATTCGAGAGTTCAACATGTCAGAATGAAGTTTTCCTATTGCAGATTTCGGTTCTGTATAGCACTTCCTGATACCTTGTCTCTGCTTCTTCAAAACTACTTTCGGCATTTTCAATTTCAAAGCGAACAGTCCTTTATTATATTCGAAGATAATCGTCTGTGATAATTTTTTGTCTAAGATTGAAGATTATGTTGAGAGTAGAAATTGGCAACATCTCGGCGAATTGTTTTGACCTTGACGATATTTCAGCAGTGCCAACCTGCCTCTATTTTAGTTAGAAAAACGTGATAGTCCTAAATCATGGCCAATCGAGAGATATATACAAGTGAATGGAGTACAAATGTTGGAACATATTTATTTACTTTAAATCTATTGAATTTCGATTAAATTCCTGAAACAGGTCAATTGATAATTGCACAACTTTTAAAATTTCATGGTGGCATTTCCTCAATGAGGTAACACATAACATATATTTGTGCTTAAAAAAAATCTTAAAAAACTATGACGTGAAATCAGGAGCTTTTGGGCGTATGTTCCATTGTCTATTCACGCCTAATACGAAGTCGATCGAGCTGAAATGCAGTACTCGATTGGAAAAAAGTGGCTCGAAAGAATTTGCGGAATTTTAGCGAACTCTGAAGAATAGTTTCTAGGGTATAAAATTTCTGAAAAAAAATGTATTTTTTCTAGTGCTTCGATACTTCGCGAAAATACGCGTGTCAGTATTCTACAAGTAATTACCAAGTTATAATTAGATCAAATTTGTATATTTTGAGTTATTGAGGAAATGAAAACAAAATTTAAGAAGGGAACTCCGAAACCGTTTGGCCGATTATGCCCAACAACGAACTTAAGTGATCCATTTGGATCTCTTTCTGTTCAAGTTATTGCGGCAACGGTCACCCATCCAGCAATAGAACTCACACAAGGCTGGCCCGGATCTCTAACAATATAGATCCGATCGTGTTCGAATTTGGGACTTGCCTGTAAAGTTAGGTTTTGAATGCTTTCGCGAAATTTCATCCATACTGGGTGGATATATGGCGTCAGTTCATGGATATTTTGTGAGGCCAAAGTATATATTCTGGTCAAAGAGACGTCTATAGGTGTCCTGCGGTAAATTTTAACTGACTGGGCATTCAATACGTGCAAGCAGAATGGTAAGGAATATAAGGACTTGACAGTGAAGACAATCTGGAATGTCACTGCAAAATTACTGATTGCATTAGGATATTTTCATATTTTGGCACTCGTCCTTCGGACTCGGGCTCTTTCGCCGAAATATGAAAATAAACTCATGCAATTTTTAGATAACACGCTTTCTTGCAAAATTATCGGTAATTTTTATGCACTTGTGTAATTATTACCGATAACTGAGCTAGAGAGCATAGAGATCCGTGAACTGCGCGGATTTGTCGCTGCATGTAGATGGTAATCCAACTAGCAAAAATAATTTTATAAAGGTTGTAAGAACTGCTATACAGCATATCTTATAGAAACGTGAAAATCTTATAATGTGGATATAAACCACTATACAATGTCTTTACAACCAAAAAGGGCCCCACTTTACACAACTGTTCAGTTATTTTAGGACATCCTTTAGTAAACTACACAACCGTTTTAGGATGTCTATATAACTGTCCTATAAGTATGTCTTCAAGATTACTTATACAATGTATTTGGGAACTGCTATAAAACTATTGTATAGCAGTACTCTTATTCTGCGGTTTAAGAGTATTTAACGGACACATATAGAACTACTAAGAAAGTATTTTATAAGTATTTTATAATGCAGACAGAATAGCTAATACAATAATTTTGGTTTCTACCGTTGAAATTCGGAATAGAATTATCACAAGAATATTTTATTAGGTATGTGTAAACGTTCGCGTTTGACAGAGGAGTAAGATCCAATATCAGGCATTATTATGGCGGTGGGTGATGGAGATGGGACCTGTTAATCATATTGAAAATATTGAAGACCTATATCGCTACTGTGGGGGCCAAATTTATTTGCGCAGCTAACTTTTCTGACAATATATATATATTTTGTTGGTAAAAAATTAAAGCGCCTCAGTTTAGCGTACATTTTATTGGTATTATTGAAAAATGAAAAATAAAAAAAAATGTTTTATTTGTTGAATTTTCAACTTAAAACAAAGCATGTATTGTGGCTGTTGTAAAAGCGGAAAAAATCTCATATTTCTTTAAAAAATCTATTTTTATTTAACCCCTTTTTCGTTTCTATATGATTTTTTCACAATGGCGGCAGTTTCTGAACAGCCGAACGTTTAATAAATATGGCGTATATGGTAGAATACAAATTAGATACCTTATACAATGATTCTGTTTTTTTCTGAGCTGTATACGATATTAAAGTTTTATTATGTTGTTTAATGCAGCGCCATAAAATTGTTTTTAACAGTCTCAGGAATCATGGTGCAGTTTGATTCTTGACCACTTTTAATGTTGCCAGATTTAATAATATATTCAAAATATTTTCCCACAGCATTTTGTTTATTACAAAAATAATAGGTAGATATTTATATAAAGGATGAGGATTGGACCACGAGTATAGTGAGTGGTCCAACACATTGTGTGCAAAAAGTACACGTCACTGTTTTGCATAAAGTGTAGGCTACACAAGATTTTTTTGTGATAATTATTCAGTTATTATTTAAAAAAAAGTTGTTTTCTTAGTAAAAATAAAGGGATCTATCGCAATATTGTGTTTGTTTATATGACGAAACTCTCTTTAGCACAAGATTACTGTTAAAAGTTACAATGAACCCTTATGACAATCCGTGTCAAATATATATGACTTTTAATGATTGAATTGCAAAACATACATTGTAGGTGCATTTAGAACATCTTGAACTACAAGATGTATCATAATAAAATAAAAAGTCTACCTATTTATTGCTACTGATTTTATGTATGTCGGAATAACTACTAACTGCCAAGCTAGCAACACTGTACGTTAGATTTCCGTGTTATCCTTTAGCGCGTTGGCAAACTACATAATAGAACAGAATTATCGCTTAACATGCGTTCGGTGCGACACTAAACAATTATTTAGTTATATTGTGTTTGGAATAATTTCTTTATACAGATTCTTTCCAAGCGTGAACTAACCTCAAATTATTGGATTTATTTATACCGGTATTCATATATTTGAAAGATGTTCAAGATAGTAGAAACCGAGGAAAATAATAGAAAAGAGTTGACGATTGTTCCCACAAACTGGGAAACGAGTCAGACGTTTCCACTCAGATATTGCCGAATTCATTTCGTAACCGAAAACTGCTAGAAAACCCGCGTAATTTTTCTATTACTATTGGGTTATGTTTATATGTTTGTAGGTAAATGTAGATAATTTTATAACGTAGAACATGAGATAAATTTATTCCTATCCACATTTTTATTCTATAAGGTCTTTATAAGAGAGAATAATGTTTTAGTTATGATGATTATAAAATAGTTTTATATCTATTGTGTAGTGTTCAACTTCTGCGTAAAGCAGCAATCTTATTACTTTTCTTAAAGAACTCTAATACAACTATTTATACAGCTTCCTTTATAACCATCTTTTAACGTCGCTATTATAAGTAATACAATAGCTATGCAACCGTGTTCTAATCTGTATAACACTGTTTTAAAATTATTTATAGGAATTTTATAGTACGTTATGCAACTGTTATAAAATTTGTCGTATGATATGAGTTGTCAGAACGTATATACAACAGCATTATAGAAATCCATCTATTTTATGATCAAATTGTCGTATTGAGACGCTTAAAAAAATAATGTTATCCTTTCAAGCGGCGCTATCTGCACCATGTAGACGCTCCGAAAATTGCTACGTTTTCATTCCGTCGTAAGACTGCGCAGAAAAAGGTTGTTCAAAACGTAGCGTATGGACCGACCTTTATGCTTGAATAGGATCGGATTCGTATTTCATGAGTTATTGAGAAAATAACAACAACATTTCAGATGGGTATAACTCCAAAAACGTTTGGTCTTTTATGCCTATTAACGAACTTAAATGTCACATTCAGATGCGCAATCTACTCTGTTTCAATCGGATACGTAATTTGCGCGCATGTTCTGGGGTCACATTTGATTCTACCGTTGCCACCATACTTAAGACCGGAAGGGTAGGTATTACGTCCAAATGCGATGGACAAGTCCGTTAATCGGCATTGTGGGACCAACGGTTTCTGAGTATAAATTTTGTTTTCAACCAATACAGATCCGATCAAATTCAAACTTGGTAACTAGCTGTAGAATACCGACATAAAGACGTATCTGAAATTTTGTGAGAATCTTATTACCAGAAAAATTTAAAAAAATTTATTAAAAATATTATTTATCTCACGATAACTTGATTAGTAGGTAGTTGATAGGGATAATTGGCCAAACGGTTTTGGAGTTATACCTATCTGAAATTTGAAAATCTTCGAAAAATCAATGTTTCATGAATAAATTTGTGCCACTCAAAATTAAACATGTTATTGACATAATTCCTCTTATTCTTGAGAAATAAATATTAAAAATATATTTTTTCACTTACTTGTTTCATCTTCGCATAAACCACAGAGGATTATTTTTACTAAACCAATGACTAATTTCTCCAATATTAATTATCACTTATGGATAAAGGTTGACACAATACATGCTGACCCAAAAAATCAACCCAAACGCTACAGTGGTTCCAAAGTTATGGCACTTAAACCTTTTCGCATTTTCCAGAAAATATCTCCAAAACAAAATGTACACAGAATTTTTGATGTCCTGTTTTGAATTTGTATAGAAGTGTCCTAACCAGAACTAACGTTCAGACTGTTTAGAGTGACCCTGTATGTAGGTACATATTTCGTGAAATGAGTTACTTCTATGGCTTAACCATAATTACGAAATGGAAAATCTCTGAATAGTTTGATAGCTTTGATTTTATTGGAAATTATTTAATATGTTGAAGGAATCCTTAGCCAATAAATATATTTCCAACGATCAGTCGAATCTGTAGTACCTACTGCACTGTGCTTGGATACCACTAGGCTACAATTGTTTTCCAAAGCACCACAAATCAGATTCGTTAGGAATTCAGTGCATATTTCGTTAATAATTCAATTCCTTCACATCCTAACACCGTTGTAAATTTCTAGATCGGTGAATTACCACATTTCCATTGCTGTGTATTGAACCACAAATTCTGCAACCACGTCACCGAAAGAATTCTTGATGAGTTCAAAATTGAATTTGCGATATTCGGTGAGGCCATTTTTCTCCTGAACAGATTGAGGAAAATGGGAACTAGGAGCGGAAAACGAACGATAATAAATAAAACACTCATTTGCTATATTGTTTTACGCATTTGATTAATTGCCTAGAACAACTGTGATGTATCACTGGTTAACAGTAAATAATGTCCTATATATTTTACCGAAACCGACCAGATACGATCGGTGCCTCTGACCATAATCCTCCTTATTCATTGTGACTTGCCACGTTTAGCTGAACCATTATCTTTTGTGAGCATTTAGTTTCCCATTTGAGGACATAAACTGTAATAAATGCTGGCATGGAAACTTCAACATATCCAATATATTCCATCCAAGACGGAAATAAGGCTCCCACTTTTCACGAATCACGAAGTAGTTCTTTGACATATGTTTTTCTAGAAAGGAGATGGATATTTTCCGAGAGAACAATGACGCTATTTACCGCAGATATAACACTCAGTTGAATTGTCCATATCGCGAGCGTTATACTTATTGTATCAATAAAGTACACATGCCTATTAGTAATTATTCTATCGACGATTATGTAATTATTAGCAGAGTATTATAATTGTGCTATTAGTATAAATGTCCATTAATTGAACTGTACCCCTACATTGATGTATTCAATTCGATTCCGAAGTATTCCGTATTCAGAATACACTATATGTACGATTATAAACTAACGCCTATGATTATTGAATGTCCGTTTATAATCTGAATGAATATTTTTGCGCGTATGTTCTGGGGAACATCGCGTTATAGTTTTGCCCAAATGTCTGTAACTTTCGAATTTTTTGACGAAAATGGTCTCAAACGATTAAGTTCGACTCCCCAATGAAGAATTCGAGGTCAAATTTGATTCTGTCCGTCCGGCCGTACGGCCGTCCGGCCGTCCGTCCGTCCGGCCGTTGCCACGATAACTTGAGAACGAAAAGAGCTAGCGACTTGAAATTTTCAGGGTAGGTGGCGCATCTCAATACGACGGACAAGTTCGTTAATGGGCATAATCGGCCCAGTGGTTTCCGAGTAATAATTTTGTTTTCAACCAATATAAATCCGATCAATTTAAAACTTGGTGGGTAGTTGTAGAATATGAACCTAAGCACGTTTGTGAAATTTTGTGCGAATCGTACGGCTAGAAAATTTTAAAAAAATTATTAAAAAATATTTTTGTTGTCACGATAACTTGAGAACGGAATGAGATAGCGGCTTGAAATGTTCAGGTTAGGATGTGCACTAGAACGCGACATTTCAGTTTGATTATGAGCATAATCGGCCTAACGGTTTTAGAGTTATAGCCATCTGAAATTCTCTGAAATTTGGTGGTTTTTTGTTCCTCATTAACTCGAAAAATACTGAACCGATTGAATTCAAACATGGTTATTAGTTGTAGAATGCCAACGCGAAAATGTCTGCAACATTTGGTGAGGATAGCATTTGTAGAAAATTTTTAATAAATCATAGAAAATAAAAAAAAAAAATTTTATATATCAGTAACTATTCGTTCGAAATTGCTGAAATTTTGCAAGAGCCTACATAACCTAACTCTTCTGCCAAGTTTCAAGTTTTAATACGATCGGTTAAATATTGTTGGAGATTCGAGCATTCTTGTGTGAGTTCAGTAGATGGGTGGCCGTTGCCTCGATAACTTTCGAACGAAAGGAGATAGGGACTTGCAATTTTCAGGGTAGGTTGCGTATCCGAAAGGGAGAGTTGAGTTCGTTTTTGGGCATAATCGGTCTAACGGTTTCCGAGTTATACCCACCTGGAATATTATTTCCTTAATAACTCAAAACATAAATATTCGATCGAAATGGCGCTTTGTAACTAGTAGTAGAAAATCAACATAATGACGTGTTTAAAATTTTGTAAGAACCGTACCCCTAGAAAAAAAAAATTACGAAAAAAAAATTTTAAGAATCGTACCCCTAGAAAATTTTAAAAAAATCACGAAAAAAAAAATTGGTTCAAGCACTGACGTGAAGTCAGAAGCTTTTGCGCGTATGTTCTATTGTCCATTCTCCTGTATTGGACACTCTTCTTAATCGAATTTACCATGATGAATTCTATTGTCTATTCTCCTGTATTGGACACTCTTCTCAATCGAATTCACCATGATGAATTCTATTGTCCATTCTCCTGTATTGGAGACTCTTCTTAATCGAATTTGCCATGATGAATTCTATTGTCCAGAATGGACAATAGAATTCATCATGGCAAATTCGATTAAGAAGAGTCTCCAATACAGGAGAATAGACAATAAAAATCATCATGGTGAATTCGATTGAGAAGAGTGTCCAATACAGGAGAATAGACAATAGAATTCATCATGGTAAATTCGATTAAGAAGAGTGTCCAATACAGGAGAATGGACAATAGAACATACGCGCAAAAGCTTCTGACTTCACGTCAGTGCTTGAACCAATTTTTTTCTCTAAGCGTCATAAACTCTATATTTTCCATGTTGAACCTAACATATCCAGCCTCGCCATTTCAGAACTAAAAAAAATATCCTACTTCAATTATTGGAATACTGATACATTATTTGCAAAAAAAGTGGGAAAGCCCTGTGGATAGGAGCTTTGGCGCTATTTTTGAAACTTTGATTATTCATCTCCGAAATGATTGATTTCTCAGAGTTGGAAATGATATCAATGGATTCTTATAATAGAACTGCATAATAAAAGAAACCTAATTAAAATTAAATAACGAACTTATCCGAGATATTCATTCCTCAAATCTACTCTGAAAATAATATAATATTGATTGAGACTTAGCCAATATTCCAGTTTTGTTTTCACTGAAGATATTCAGAACCCAATTTGATACACTTACCAAATTATATATTTCCCTCATAATATGTATTATCCATGGGCATAGGTATAGGTAGGAGTCATATAATCATATAATTGGTCATAGTGCACGGACCGGAAAGAATCGATTTCGACCACGGTTTCTTGATCAGTGAGTCGAACCAAATCGCTTAAGACCATTTCCAGCCAAAAAATCGAAAATCTCAGACATTTGGGAAAATTGATAAGCACCCTGTTCCGAGGAACAATAGCGCCAAAAATGCATTCTGAAGTAATAAAAATGTGGGAATTCCCTGTGGACAGGAGCTTTGGCGCTCTTGTTCAAACGTTGACTAATCTTGTCTTCGAGTGCATTGGTTTCTTAGAGTTGGGAATGATATCAAAGAATTCTTATGATAGAACTGAATTATAAAAGAAATAAAACTAAAAAAAGTGACATTTTAAATAAAACACTAGTGCCAAAAATTATTAATCCGAAACCACCCGATCGATTCTACCCAATAATGAACTTATCCGAGATATTCATTCCTCAAATCTACTCTCAAAATTATAATATATCAATTGAAACTTAGTCAATATTCGAGTTTTGTTTTTATTAGAGATATTCTTAACCCAATTTGATTAACTTACCAAAGTTTATATTTCCATCATCATATGGAATAATATTATTAACCAAAAATTATAATATCCTATAATAATATGATGAAATTACCTTCATTTACAAATGTTCTGAAAACTGCTGTATAATTAAAATCTCTATTCAAATAATGAAGATTAAATTATTATAGATAGGTAATGATTTCCCGAGGATAGATGAACATCAGAAGAGTTTCATATCTAATACCTTACATTCAACATATACAAATCATTTACAAGAATCTGGACATAATTTCAATTTTTTTATATCGATTAATTTGTGTGACTAGTTCATAGGAGTCAATGTTCGATCGTTTGGTCATATTATATGCCGGTATTTCTCGTAACGTTCATTTATTAACGATGCAATTGCGTATTATTTTGCTTGTATTACATGGGTAGACGATTATAAGCTTATTATAATCAACTCAGCCATGGTCTGCTGCTATACCCAGCCAATATTGGATTAGGAAGTAGTATAACTTGCAAATTGATAGAAGAGTCTTTCAGAAGATCATAAGCTATACCTTATTTGTTTTCATATTGTTAATACCTTATATTTATTTGAATTCCATACGTAATTCTTTTGAACCATCAAATTTAAAAAAAAACATTCTATCTATTCCTGTACTATACAGGGTGTCACAAGTTCGAGTGCCTATTAGACGTTTCTGGAGAACTGGACATTTTTGAAATCTGCAAATTGGGATTATGATATTGCTTGAAATTCTCTATAGAACTAAAATATTTTCGAAGCCCAATCACTTCTGGTTAGACAGGGAGTGAAAATAAAATTGATGAAAAAATTTTTTCAAGTTTTGCATTCCTTCTATGATGAAATATTCAATGCTGAATACATTTCTGTTAAAACCATTGCATTCATTCGAATAGTTTTCAAAATATCGAAAAAAAATCGGAAAAATAGTCAAATATGTTTAGTCAGTATTATGTTCATTATTCTTGTTTTTAACATCCTGAGCGTGAATTGTTTTTAGAACGTCGAAGAATGTGGAAAGGTCACGCATCTTTTGAATTTCAGAAATATCATCACAGGGTGTTCCAAATTTTGTGTCGAAAATTGTGATCAAAAATTGGCCATAATTTCTGTTTTTCAAATTAGGACCCTATTTTTGTATGATTGCGTTCGATTCTGCGATGAAAAATAATGATAGTTTTCTTACGTAACTATGCTCCTAAATTAAATAATTTCCGAGTTTTTTTTTAATTTAGGAGCATAATCATTTTAAAAAAGTATCATTATTTTTCACCGCAGAATCCAACGCAATCATAAAAAAATTGGGATCTAGTTTGAAAAACAGAAGTTATGGCCAATTTTTTATCACAATTTTCAACACAAAATTTGAAACACCCTATGATGATATTTCTGAAATTCAAGAGATGCATGACCTCTCCACATTGTTTCTCTTCGATGTTTTTAAAACGGTTCACGCTCAGGATGATGAAACAAAAATAATGGAAATAATACTGACTAAACATATTTGACTCTTTTTCCGGTTTTTTTTTCGATATTCTGAAAACAATTCGAATGAATACAATGGTTCCAACAGAAATGTATTCAGTGTTGAATACTTGATCATACCAGAAATGCAAAACTTGAAAAAAAAAATTTTTTCATCAAATTTATTTTCACTCCCTGTATAACCGGAAGTGATTGAGCTTCGGAAATATTTTAGCTCTGTAGAGAATTTCAAGCAATACCACAATCTCAATTTTCAGATTTCAAATAGGTATGTCCAGTTCCCTAGAAATGTCTAATAGGCACTCGAATTTGGGTAATCCTGTACTTAACTGTTTTTATCGGTGGTAATCTTACCCGAAATTATTGTGAACAGTTCGAAATTATTGATGAAAACCAATTCCAGATGGTTAAATAATGACACTAATTTAATACCGATGGCTGCTATTCAGATTTATATCCAATGTTCCAGCTGTATCTAAACATATAGTATAATAATATACAATACAATATTATACAATACAATACGCGTAACAAATTGGCGAATGTGCCTGTCAGCACATCATAAGCTATTTACACCTCATCATACCTTGCGGCGCTGTGGTTATTTTATGAAATTTATTACCGATTAACTAGAAATTCAACCATTCAACCATTCAGGTCAGATTTCTCATAATTTATTACTTGTCTTCAACTGACAAAAGGTAGTCACATCGAATTGCAAATCTATGGATTTTTAATCCAATTTTGGGATCCATCGAAATCACTGAGTCATGCTGTTTTAAGAAAACCCCCCTCTTCTTCAATGAAGAAACAATAATAGAACTGATTTATTATTTCTTATTTTATTAATGCCTCATAGTTTTTCAATTCCAATAAACGATACCAATGAATGTGACGACTATCATCAATTCAAAATCATCAAAAATTATTCTCAACAGCTCCTGTACCTAGTACTTCTGAATTTGTTTATCTGTGCCTGTGGTAATCATAATCCAAATGATTGTGAACAGTTCTAACGTAATGATGATAGTCAATTCATGATTGTTCAAACTAATAACCATTAGGTATTATAATACTGATGCCTGCCTTTCAAATTTTAATACAATCTTGCATCTGAATGTAGTATAATTTAATATTCTCTCAAATTTGTCTATCCTGATAGAATTATAAATGGATATTCGAATCTATATTTTACATATTAAGACTCAATGTAAACTTATTTGGATCAATATAATTTCATGAAAACATATTTTTAAATGCGAATCTTCCCCGGCCAAATGGGTGAGTCTTTATGCCTACTAACCTATTATTAGTCCACCGGAATTGTCTGTATATATTCGGCTAAAAAGTCATCAAAATCATATTTTTAGAAGGAATATTTTCACTTAATTGAATGAATGATCCTATTCAAGTAGAATAATGCTAGTTCCACGGCGTTTCAATTTATACAGTGTGGAAAAGCCATATGGAATAAATAAATTATCTTGGTTACTGTACATATTTATGAAAAATCCGAAAACACGTCAAATTCAAATTTTCAATTTTCATTCTTCTTCGTAAAAATGCGAACTCTACCTTCAACTCCATTCGAAAGACAGGTACAACCCCCAATATTTCAAATAGGAAGTATGGGCTTGTGATACACCGTTTGAAAGGTCTCGGCATTCTCTAGAAGTGGAAATTCGATGTGCGTGTATACGATGGTAATTTGGTTTAACATTTTGAATTACGACATCTTTATGTATTAAATATTTATGAAAAATATTATCGAGCCATTCTGGCTAGAATCAGGAAGCCATAAATTCATTGAGTCGAATATTTCCCTCATACATAGAACTTCTCATGACAAGAATGCAATTATCGAAAAATTACAGCGGTAATTGCACTGCAGAGTGAATATTGCATCCGAAAACATCCCGTTTCCTTGACAACACAAACAATAGAAACAAATGAACTTCAAAGTTCATAGTCTTCGTCAGTACTTTGATATTTCTCAGGAAATATTTCTTTGTTCGTGAAATCTATATTTATAAAAGAAAGTCGTGTTAGTTACACCACTTATAACTCAAGAACGGCTATACCGATTTGGCTCAAAATTAGTGGGGAGGTAGCTTAGAACCAGGAGACGGGATTGGATACTTTTTTGTGTTATACAGTGTGTTTTTCTTTTAACGTCAATTAAAACTTGCTGTTTTCCTGCCATAATCGTACAATTTTAGTCATGTGTGTTTAAAAATAAACTTTCGAGGCATACACCATTGAAAATAAAGCATTACTATACAGGGTGTCCTTTTTCTCATGGCACAATTGTACGTGATTGAAATGATTTGTGTCACAAACAAAGCATTAACTAAATAGGTACCTTGGATGGATTCTCATAATGTATTCGTCCGAAATCTCCATACAGGGTGTTCTTCTTTTAACGTCAATTGCAACTTGCTGTTTTCCATGCCACAATCGTACAATTTCATTCATTTGTGTTAAAAAATAATCTTTAGAGGGATACATCATTGAAAATAAATCATTACTGTACAGGTGTTTTTTTTCTAACGTGTATAATAAAATCTAATATCTGCTTATTTATTGCCTCTAAGGCGGAACAGAGTTCGCTGGGTTAGCTAGTATTCCAATAAATTACACTCGTGCATATATGCACGAGTGTAATGTCAAAGTACTGACGAAGACTATGAACTTTGAAGTTCATTTGTTTCTATTGTTTGTGTTGTCAAGGAAACGGGATGTTTTCGGATGCAATATTCGCTCTGCAGTGCAATTACCGCTGTAATTTTTCGATAATTGCATTCTTGTCATGAGAAGTTCAATGTATGAGGGAAATATTCGACTCAACGAATTTATGGCTTCCTGATTCTAGCCAGAAAATGACTCGAAAATATTTTTCATAAATATTTAATACATAAAGATGTAATTCAAACGTTTTATCTAAAAATTGATTGAAAATAACCGAATTCAATTTTTATAAGCTAACACGCTTGAATGTTAGAAATATTATCTGGTCATTTTTGGCGCTCTAGTTCCTCGGAACTGAGTGCTTATCAATTTGCCCAAATGTCTGTAATTTTCGAATTTTTCGATGAAAATGGTCTTAAACGATTTGGTTCGACTCACTGATCAAGAATCCGTGGTCGAAATTCATTCTGTCCGGCCAGTCCGGCCGTCCGGCCGTAGGCACGATAACTCTCGAACGGAATGAGCTAGACAGTTGGAATTTTCAGAGTAGGTTTGGGGGATAAATATCTCGGCCAAATTCGTTATTGGGCAAAATCAGACAGATGGTTTCAGAGGAACAAAAAAAATTTTTTTTTCTACAAAACAAATTCCAAATAAAATTTTTTCCAATAAGCAGTTTTACCATACGAATCCATTCATTTCATTTTTAACTCTAACAAACTAATACTTTCGGAGATATGATTCTTCAAAATTTCAATGATAGAATTATTCTGTGGCTATTCTATGAATTGTTATAATGTCAACTTTGACGTTGTCTCATTGTCATTCATTCCAGTAATGATATCAATATGAGAATTATAATATAATATCATACTTTTTGTTGGTTGATATTTCCATGCCGATGGTCAATCCATATGATGATGGGAATGGTAATGGTAAGTTAATAATATTGAGTTCAGAATATCTCCACTAAAAACAAAACCGGAATATTGGTGTATTGGAGTAGATTTGAGGAAAGATATATATTATCGTTCATCATAGAATTGAGGAATGAATATCTCGGATGAGTTCGTTGTTGGGTAGAATTCGTCTATTGGTTTTGGATTGATAATTTTTGGCACTCTTGTTGAATTTAAATTGTTCTATGATGTTTGAATTCAATTTCTGCTAAGATGAAGTGCTAATTTTCAATAATGAATCGTACTTCTATGTTTTCACAGAATGCTATAATTATTCTATTTAAGCTTTATTATATGATCTGTGTTCATACTCGTACATTTCATCCTGTTCTATAAGAGAGAGTCAAATTCATTTCAGCTATTTTAATTTGGTTTCTTCCATGGTGCAGTTTTCATTCTCAGATTGCTCATTTAATCTTGATAAATAAACTATTATTTGAATTGAATTTCCTCCATGATGCAGTTCTATCATAAGAATACATTGATATAATTCTCAAATCCGAGAAACCAATACTTTCGGAGATATAATTTGTCTGTTTGACCTAGAGCGCCAGAAAGCTCCTGTCCACAGGGCTTGAACCCATTTTTATAAAAATGACCAGATAATATACCTAACATTCAAGCGTGTTAGCTTATAAAAATTGAATTCGGTTATTTTCAATCAATTTTTAGATAAAACGCTTTCTTACAAAAGTATGGGTATTTTTTATGCACTTGTGCAATAATTATAACCGAAAACGGTCTCGAGCTATTCTATCAGAATTACCCCCGGTTTCTGAAAGTCTGATCAACACAAATGTTAACTAATCAGTGATCAATCTCTTGTCAACCCTCATCTGAGTTGCGCAAAGCGCAAAAAATCGAACTAATTCAACATTAACAGTTCTGTTAACTTTGACCTGCCTTTCAGAAACCGGGTGTTAGTGAGTGATAATTCGTTGTCAAATTCAACTCTCTATCCGTCCTAATTGAGAGCACGACTACATTCGAAAGAAAATATCATATGGACTTGGAAAACAAGTTGGAAATGCTTTGTGGACAGGCTTGTTCAAATTGATAGCCGAAATGGTCGCCCATCCAGGTACTGAACTTGCCCAAACCTGCTCAGATCCGGGAAAAAAAACATAATATTCCCAAATCTTCACGAATATAATAAATTCGACTGAAAATCAAGCATCCTAAACTTCTGGTCCACTTTTTGGTCGAGAATGGTTTCAAACGATTAGTTTCGACTCAAATACATACATTCAATGTTGGGGCAAAAATTAAAAGGTTTGTGGCGGCGTAAAGACGCAAATCAGTTCAATCGTACAATTGTGCCATGAGGTAAGAAATACCTGTATGGCAGTGGTTTATTTTCAACAGCTTATACCGAGAATTATTCCTATGACACAAATCAGTCGAATCGTACGGTTGTGATATGAACTATGTGGACTCGAACGATTAGTTTCGACTCACTGGTGAAGAATCCTAGGTTGAGGTTGAAATTGATTCTGTCCGCCCGTCAACACGATTACGCTCGAAAGCAGCGAATTAGAGGGTTGAAATTTCCATATATCGATGTAATTCTGTGAGAGATTTCTTATTTTACAGTAAAGCTCTAGAATTTAAATCAATCGGATCTATATTGGTGAAGATGCTGAATTATCGGTATATAAACGATCGAGATGTACTGTCTATTGTCTATTTTGTTACACTCGACCAACGAAGTTGTCAAGAGTTTTTGATGTTTAACGTGCCTGGAAAGAATTCAATGAATAGTGTGCATAGATAGGCCGAAGTCAAATTTGACATGTCTATACGTTACAACATTTGCTTATTGAGCATTGGTATATGTTGATATGTACCTTATTTTATAGCCGAGATCGCGATTTAAACTCGAGTGAATCATATGTAATATGATAATAATTGAAAACAAGGTATCAAAGATCATTAATAACATTCCTTCAAGTTACGGAATTCAACAAAATTCTTTACTGCTTCTAGCTCTGTGGTAGAGATTCATCTTCTTAGCAGGTAGGTACCAGGATCGATTCCCATAGCCAAAATTATATACCTTTTCAATTTTTTTCTCCGATTCTATCGAAACAATAACTTTGAGGAAAGTGTTATAGATGGTCGATATATTCATAAAATTACGTGAACATTTTCGTATAAGATTAGATATTTAAAATTGGTTCAAGCACTGACGTGAGGTCAGGAGCTTTTGCACGCATGTTCTATTGCTTGAACCAATTTTTTGTTTCCCATTTTTTTGTTCTAGGGGTACGGTTAAAATTTTACACCATATGTCGATATTCTACAACTATACCTTTTCAAGTTAAATTTCGGAAAATGTAAAACCAATTTCGGAAAAAGTAAAACAAATTTCGGAAAAAGTGAAAGCAATTTCGGAAAAAGTAAAAGCAATTTCGGAAATTGTAAGAAGTAAATCTGAATAGTTTGTCCGAAATTGGATTTACTTTTTCCGAAATTGAACTTGAAAAGGTATAGTTACCAAACTTCAATTCGAGTCTATATTTTTTGAGTTATCGCGGAAGTAAAATTCCATGTGGATGAAACCGTTGGGCCGATTATGTCCAAAAACAAACTTAACTCCCCCATTAAGATGCGCAACATATCCTGAAAATTGCAAGTCCCTTTCTCCTCTCGTTGTAAAGTTATCCAGGTAACGATCATCCATCCAGCTACTGAACTCACAAAAGTCTGCTCGGATCTCCAATCTGATATATAGAATTTTGTTCAATGATTTCTTAAAAAAATTCTAGCCATACGATTCTCACGAAATTTCGCCAGAAATTTTGCGTTGGCATTCTACAACTGATAACCAATGTTTGAATTGGATCGGTTCATTCGATCATGTTCAAACCTGAAACTTGACACTAGAGTTAGGCTCTGAAGGCTCTCGCAAAATTTCAGCGATGTCAGACGAATAGTTACTTATATAGAGAATTTTTTTCAATGATTTTTTTTTTAATTTTCTAGTGATACGATCCTCACAAAATTTCGCAAGAATTTTCGCTTTGGTATTCTACATGTAATAACCATGCTTGAATTGGATGATTGTACTCCAACACCATTTGGCCGATTATGACTTTAGACAAACTAAAATGTCGCATTCAGATGCATGACCTAACCTGAAAATTTCAAGTCGCTATCGCTTTCCGTTCTCAGGTTATCGTGACATAAATAATATTTTTCAATAATTTTTTAAAATTATCTTGTGATACGATTCTCACAAAATTTCACGAATGTCCTTAGGTTTGTATTCTACAACTGCTCACCAAGTTTCAATTCGATCCAATTTATATTGGTTAAAAACAAAATAATTACTCGGAAACCATACGGCCGATTATGTCAATTAAATGAACTTGTCCGTCGCATTGGGATGCGCCACCTACCCTGAAAATTTGAAGACGCTATCTCTTTCCGTTCACAAATTTGACCTCGAATTCTTCATCAGGGGGTCGAACCCAATCGTTTGAGACCATTTTCGGCAAAAAATTCTAAAATTACTGACATTTGGGCAAAATGATAACTCTATGTTCCCCAGAACATACGTGCAAAGATGTACTGCTATACAAGGCGTTTTTGATAAAATGTCAATTCATAGTTAATGTCACAACCATACGATTCGACTGATTTTAGTCATAGGAATAATTCTCGGAATAAGCTGTTGAAATAAACCACAGCGATACAGGTATTTTTTACCTCATGGCACAATTCTACGATTGAGCTGATTTGCGTCTTTACGCCGCCACAAGCACCTTTTATTCTTGCCCCAACATCGAATGTATGTATTTGAATAGAGACCTCACGCCACCACAAATACAGCGCTGTTCATTTTCGAACCAAGAGTATTGGAGTCGAAAAGTGGACCAGAAGATTAGGACGCCTGTTTTCCAGTCGGATTTATATTCTTGGAGATATTGGGAATATTTTTTTTTTCCTGGAGCTAAGCAGGTTTTGGGTCAGTACCTGGATGGGTGACCACTCCGGCTATCAATTTAAACAAGCGCGCCGAGCCCCTGTCCACAGACCATTTCCAACTTGTTTTCTTAATATAGCATCAATTCCATATATAGGATATTTTCTTTCGAATGTAGTCGTGCTATTAATTAGGACGGATAGAGAGAATTGAATTTGACAACAAATTATCACTCACTATTTCTAATAGAATAGTTCGAGACCATTTTCGACTAGACGAATTTATAGGGTCCTGATTCTAGCCAGATAACGACCCGAAAATGTTTTCCAAAATAGAAAAATAATTATTAGAACTAAATTCCACCATAAAGATATCTTAATTCAAAATGTTAAAACCAAATTACCATCGTTCCAATGTGCTTCCGAGATTCATGCTGGTATAAAATATCAGTAACACGTACATCGAATTTCCACTTCTCATAGTCGTAAACCAACGGAAATTAACTTTTACGCCAGTGAAGTTCAAGCTCATGCTGAATTCAACCACGCTGATTTTCCTTCCGACCCGTAGAAAAGTTTCAATATGGCATTAGACGTAATAATATGGTATTACTGCCCTAACCGTATACCGCGAAAGGGCATTAAAGCTCGTTTGCGTGTTCCCATATAATGTCCTTTGAATTTTATTTATTTATTTAATCACATAATGCCAAAACTTTACGTCACTCAGAATTTGTGGTAATTGGATACATAGCCCAAGTCACAGCTTAGGACGAGATTTTGAGAAGAACCCGAAAATACATTACTTGCAACAACTTTAAGTGTATCGAAGATTGACCTACAGAGTGGAAAAGCAAAATGGAATACATTCATTATCTTGGTTACTGTACATATTTATAGATAATCGCGAAACACATACAAGATAAATTTTAAATTATCATTCTTCTTCGTAAAAATGCGAACCCTACTTCGAATGACAGAACAACCCCCAATTTTTTAGATAGAAGCATAGGATTGTGATATATCGTTTGAAAGGTTTCGTTATTCTCTATCCAGAAATAATATCAATTTCATGTTTATTGCAAAAATTAAATTGGTTCAAGCCCTGTGGACAGGAGCTTTTTGGCGCTCTTGTTCAAACAGACAAATTATATCTCCGAAAGTATTGGTTTCTCAGAGTTGGGAATAATATCAATGGATTCTTATGATAGAACTGCATCATGAAATAAATTAAATTTAAAAAGTGTCGATTACAAAAAAAAGCTTCAAAAATCATCATTAAAAAAAACAATGTGCAATGCTTTAATGCTTCAAACATTTTCAATAAATTTATTTATCAAGATTAAATGAGCAATCTGCAAATGATTCAACCTCGTGGAATGGGTACTTGTAACTTACACTCGGTGCATAGTTTTCCCAACTCGAAATTCCTAAGGAAAATATCATCGAAATGTCTAGAGCAAGGGTGGAGACAATCATAGCAGATTGTCCATGTATTCCTGATATTTGAGTAGATAGAGGATGACGAACAAATTATTTTAATAGTTCAAAATATATTAATATAATACTAGCCTCTTTTCATAATTTAAAATTTAATAGTTCATACCACTTACACATTCTTTTCTGTAGTATAGACCTTAGTTCAAGAAAAAATGTTTGATACACAAATGTACATCCATATTTCAGCATTTTTTTGTTGGCAACATTATGAAAATACTGTATATAGGAACATGTCTCACAACTTAAGGAAGTAAAAAGTAATATCAACCTCAGTGGTCAACGAACAGTAATTCCTTTTGATGATTCCGTTATGTTCTCCTTTCCTATTGCCTTCATAAACTACATCATTAAAATGATCCAATTCTAAATCTTCTGAAACATCATCCCCAATATTTATACATAAATTATTCAATATGTAATCAGTTATAATTATTTTCGGTTTCAAAACAGTCTTGTATATATTCACGAATTCAAGAATCAGATACTTGTTTTCCAGGAGAAAATATTTTCAAACTACGAATTGACAAGTCTCTAATAGCTAGATAAGATTACATTAATGAACAGTGAACACAGACAGATTCTGTGTTCACATTCTATGAATACTTAGAACTACGATGTATTATTGAAATTCTGAAAAATCATATCTCCGAAAGTATTTGCTTGTTAAAAATGATGGATTCTTATGTCGAAACTTTATAGTGAAATTTGTAATGTAAAATTTTTTTTTCCTTGCTCCGAAACCATCAGACCGATTCTGCAATAACGAACTTAACTGAGATATTTATCCCCTAAACCTACTCTGAATATTTCAACTGCCTAGCTCATTCCTTCCGAGAGTTATCGTGTTAACGGCGGGCCGGCTGGACCGGCCGGCCATAATCGATTCTGACCACGGATTATTGATCAGTGAGTCGAGCCAAATCGTGCAGTACTATTTTCATAAAAATAATCGAAAATTACAGACATTTGGGCAAATTGATATGCACTCTGTTCCGAGGAACAAGAGAAACAAGAATATAAAATCAGGTGATTAGCAATATTTGGTATAATATCAAAAACTAAAATGTAATAAAAAATGTAGCAAAAAAATATGAATGTTAATGAAGAAGATGCTCAAAGTGTTCACCGCTAACGCCTTGGCAACATTATTCAACATCTCAAGATTGATCTACCTAATCGCAAGCGTTATCACATCTTTTAGGTCATTCAAATCAAGGGGTTCAGTTTATTACACAATACTCTTCACATATCCACAAAAAATAAAAAAGATGGTTTAAGAAGTGGAAGTTGAGGATTTCCTTGATCAGGATATAAAATTACCAAAGTTGGAACGACATTATTTTGAAGTAGTGCTAAATATTTATTACCATTCAAATTGCTCTCAATGAAAAATAGGCCTATGATAAGGTTTTCGAATATTTCCTGCCCAAACATTAACCTTTTGAGGGAATTGCGTGTGCGCCTATCTCATCCAGAGAGGATTTTGAGTAGACCAGTAGCGGCAATTTTGACGATTAGCATGACCGTGGAGGGAAAAAGTGCACTCATCAGAAAACAACACGTCTACTAATTGGAATCTTTTTTATCCAACATGTACATCATTTGTTCATAAAAATAAGTTCTCCTATCAAATCGTCTTCGAAGTAATCGTGGGTAGGTATCATTTAATAGGAATGAATTTTATCTTGTTTCCATATGTTTAGAATCGATATATGGCTGACATTAAATGTTGTGGAGGCATCTATACTTGATTTATGTGGATTTTCCTCAAAGTCAAGCATAACATCTAATTTCACATCCTCGCACAGTGCATTAACAGCTGCTTTTTTAATCTGCCTTACATGCCCAAACTCGCGAAACTGCTTTCCTATTTTACTTATTGTCCCTTGGGTTATTGGCGGCAAATCCGGAAATTTCTCATGAAACATGCGACTTACTTCTTTTCGTGTTCGAGTATTATCTCCGTAACCCATCATTTGTAAAATTGTTATTTTGTGCATTTTCGTTAGTCGAACCAGTATTCAAAGTTAAAGTTAATGATATTCGAACACAAATTAGACAATTTATAAGGTACAACTTAGCAGCACAAATCAATTTGCAAAGGCGTTCTAAAGAAACTATAACATTGCCGCAGAAAGTGTTTTACGTAGTTTCATGGCACCATCTTGAAGGCAAATAAGTTCAGTATTCTTGTAATAAGATTTGGGAATATTTTAATGAATTTCGGTTATCGCATGATTTTATTTTCTTTTTTGAGTTTTGCAATACGCATCAAACATTTCTGAATAGTGAATGACGCGATCCTTCAAACAATGTATCACAAGCCCATACTATTTGACACATTGGGGGTTGTGTCTGTCTTTCGAAGGGGTTTGAAGGTAGGGTTCGCATTTTTATGAAGAAGAATGACATGAATTGAAACGGCGGGGAACCAGTATTATTCTACTTCAATAGGATAATTCATTCAATTAAGTACAAATATTCCGTCTAAAAGTATGTTTTCTATTCCGTTGGACTGATAATGATATTGATTATATTGATCCAAATAAGTTTAAATTAAGTTTTAAGACATAAAATAACGATTTGAATATCATGTGCGCTTCTCAAAAATTTTAGACAATATTTAATATTACTACAGTATTATAATACCCTATAACAAAACTCTGATTTCAATTTATCCTTATTGATATAAAGAGTTCCTCTATGTTATCCGCGGTCAGCTGTCAGTGAAGACGGCGTGGGTTCACGATGTTTTAGAAAAGGGCGCCAACGTATTCGATTGAGTGACTCTCCAAATTAAAAAAAAAATATTACATCGGCTAAATACGCAAAGACCGATGGTTAAGAAATTGAGAAGAGGATATTGTAAATTATCGTGATTATCGCAAATTAGCAATTCGATGTTAGGATGAAATAAATACGAAAAAAAAAAGAATCTTCGAGTTTCTCTATATTCCCACTATCAAGTCTTCTATTAAATTCTTAGACTATACTTAGGAATATCTATAGAGAATATTTAAAGACAAAGAAAATATATTGGGGTACCTCACTTGATCAAGATCAGCTCACAGTTCGTGTACAAAGAAAATTGTCTGAATTCACACGATTCAGCATCTACTTATATAACCACTTACTTACTTATAAAGACTGTCAAACAGGTTCAAGAAATTATACCAAACAATATTGAACTTAAAAACAGTTCAAAACTTTTCAAAATTAATCAAGAATCTGAATTTTGGAATATTACGTAAACTAGTTCAAAAACGCTATATTAGACAACTTTTATTAGAAGGAAAATATTAGGTACCGAAAATATTCATTGAAAAAAAAAATTAAAAAAAAAACAACTGCTATTTGAATTATGAAATATCACTAAAATATTTGCCAGAGAGAAAAAAAAATATATATATACCATATAAGTATGAGAATTTTGTATGATTACTGAAAATATGTATGCTGTGGTTAAAAAAAAATTTTAACTTGTAATATTAACTAAGTAACGGAGCTATAATGATAGTCTGAATGGTCAGAAATAAATGCAATTCACTGGGAAAAGTTCACTTTCGTCCCGGAATATTCTCGATTGAAATCAGCAGTCACAAAACCGAAAAAAAAGTTCTCTACATACCAAATGATTCAAGAGCTAAACTATCGTATTAAATAACGTCACCAATTTTCGATCCAGTCTCCGAACTCAGGAACAACGGGGAAAATAAACCAAGGAATCTCAGCAATCAATTTCTCAGATGTTGTAGGGTCTTATTCATCAATCTCAATCGTCAGACAGGACTCGTATATTTCGTTTTGAACAAAACGAAAATTGAAGATGAAAAACTAAAAAATAAAAGGCCCTAAAATAGAGAAATGCTTTGCATTAAAACTTATGATGCAATAGTGAAAGAAACTCACGGAACAAAATGAACAAAACTCACATTTGATATTGGGCGGCCTTAGAAGAACTGGAAAACTCCTTGTTTGCACTTCAATAATCCCTAATGAGGGTAAATATATTCCTTAGTCAATTCACAAAATCGCAATATACTTATATATCAGGAAATAAGAAATCTATATTGATCCCAAACTTATTTGGATTTTCACTAGGAAAATATCGCAGATACCACATTCAGATTTCCGAAGTACATAAGAATGACGCTCTCCGCAAGTAATTAAAATTATCGGGCCACATATGGAAGAAAAAAACTGATAAACATCGCGAACTCGAATAAACTGAAAATCAGCACATAGGCAACCCAAATGACGGGATTCAATGAAGATGTGTTGCATTTGAATGTTACAACCCAATGGTTATTATTTTGAGCAATCATATTATTAGCAATCGTCAGCGTATCTTAACCACTCTGAATGACATCGGAAGGAGTTCTAGGAAACTTAATTCCATTCGTTGCGAACTGGTAGGGAGAAAATCCCGCCAGCGGCACCTATGGAAATCCTTACGAACTCCGACCCTTTGCGATGAAGAAACCTTGAGCGATATTTAGCGACGTTCATTCTTTTGCCAATATACAGATAAAGATACAGAAAGTTTCAAATATTTTTCTTTATTTTCTAGTCATACAATCCTCAAAAAATGTTTCCTAAGTGTAGCTATTTTACAAACGAGCTTCAATTCGGTCAGTTCGGTATTTTTCAAGTAATTCGGAAAACAATATTTCAGATGGCTTGGTTGAGTTCAGAATCAACGACGGATGCGTCCGAAGTAGAGCGCGATCGGTTCTTTTCTGTGGTTAGTCCATAGACCAGATATACTATAGATGGGCCACTCTAACCCTATTTCTGTTCCTTGCAACACTAGCGGTTCGGCACTGGGATTATTTGAAGCTCGAACGAGCGGGAAATTCAAATATATCTCCCATTTATCCTATATTCTATTATATTGTTTTCCAAACCACTGCCAAACACCAAGTTGACGATAATTCGTCAAAAACCTGGCATTTGACAATTATTTTGGAAGAATGGTTTTCGCTGTAATCGAAAGAAAACAAATGAAATCCCAAAACTCTCTTTATTAAAATTGTATTCAGATTCATGGATTTAAGTTCAACATTTCATGTGAAGTAATGTACTTGTATATTAGAAAAAGAAAAAATATCAAAATTAAAAAATACATTTGGCATGAAAATAAAATTTTGTGTGACATCTTTAAAAAAATAATTATATAGCATATGTGAGAAAAACTTTCTTCGATAAAATTATCCTTATGTACCTTCCAATTTGAAGGAGCAATTCAATGTTGTCAATATTCACAATATCCATTATATACAACGTAATGTGGAAAACATTTTCTACATGAAAATCATCCCTAATCCATACCCATATACCTTTGAATATGAAGAGCGGTTGAATGAATGGCTGCCTTAGTTCCAACATTCATTTACAATAAAAAATCCAATGTGAAATATAGTACAAAAATGGGTTCAAGCCCTGTGGACAGGAGCTTTCTGGCGCTCTAGTTCAAACAGACAAATTATATCTCCAAAAGTATTGGTTTCTCAGAGTTGGGAATTATATCAATGTATTCATAATGTAGAACTGCATCCTAAAGGAAATTCAATTCAAATAATAGTTTATTTATCAAGATTAAATGAGCAATCATAAGAATGAGAACTGCACCATGGAAGAAATCAAATTAAATCTGGCCAATTTTGCCCAATAACGAACTGAACCGAGATATTCATCTCCCTAAACTACTCTGAAAATTTCAACTACCTACCTCATTCCGTTCGAGAGTTATATGAATGGATTCTTATGATGAAACTGCTTATTAAAAAAAATTTGATTTGGAATTTGTTTCGTAAAAAAAAATTTTTTTTTTGTTACTCCGAAACCATCTGTCCGATTTTGCCCAATAACGAACTTAGCCGAGATATTCATCCCCCAAACCTACTCTGAAAATTTCAACTCTCTAGCTCATTCCGTTCGAGAGTAATCGTGCTTACGGCCGGCCGGCCGGACCGGCTGGACAGAATGAATTCCGACCACGGATTCTTGATCAGTGAGTCGAACCAAATCGTTTAAGACCATTTTCATCGAAATATTCCAAAATTACAGACATTTGGGCAAATTGATAAGCACTCAGTTCCGAGGAACTAGAGCGCCAAAAAAGAAAAACATTGTTATATTTTTTTCTTGTTTTTGTTGTCAATAATGCAGCTTCTAGTTAAATTGATTCTTCTTTTGTGAGTACTGTTTTCGGGTGTTTACCTACACCTGTTCCTTCTTGTAAATAAATAAATAAAGAAAAAAATTCAAAAGGGACGGACGAGTTCGTTAATGGGCATAATCAGCCAAACAGTTTCCGAGTACTGCTTTTGCTTTCAGCTAATACAGATCCGATCGAATTGAGACTCAGTAACTAGTTGTAGAATACCGACAGAAAGACGTATGTGATATTTTGTGAAAATCGCTAAAAATTGTTAAAATATTCATATAATAGAACTGCATCCTAAAGGAAATTCAATTCAAATAATAGTTTATTTATCAAGATTAAATGAGCAATCATGAGAATGAGAAAAGCACCATGGAAGAAATCAAGTTAAATCTGGCCAATTTTGCCCAATAACGAACTTAACCGAGATATTCATCTCCCTAAACTACTCTGAAAATTTCAACTACCTACCTCATTCCGTTCGAGAGTTATATCTATGTCTATGGATGAAAAACAGTCTCACTACTCTCAGATCTCTTACTTCATGTTCAGTTCCGAAATGTAAGAATTTTCTGAGAAAAACTAATTTGGGAGCAAAAAACTGAGATTTTTCTCACTTCGCTCACAATTCTTCGACTGATTAGATAATGTCTCAGGAACATCATTTGACATTATGACAATTCATATTCATACATAGAATAATATCATTCTGTGACAACGTTGAAATACGATTTATTATTGAAATTTTGAAAAATCATATCTCCGAAAGTATTAGCTTGTTAGAGTTGAAAATGATATGAATGGATTCTTATGATAAAACTGCTTATTAAAAAAAATTTGATTTGGAATTTGTTTCGTAAAAAAAAATTTTTTTTTTTGTTACTCCGAAACCATCTGTCCGATTTTGCCCAATAACGAACTTAGCCGAGATATTCATCCCCCAAACCTACTCTGAAAATTTCAACTCTCTAGCTCATTCCGTTCGAGAGTTATCGTGCTTACGGCCGGCCGGCCGGCCAGCCGGCCGGACCGGCCGGACAGAATGAATTCCGACCACGGATTCTTGATCAGTGAGTCGAACCAAATCGTTTAAGACCATTTTCATCGAAATATTCCAAAATTACAGACATTTGGGCAAATTGATAAGCACTCAGTTCCGAGGAACTAGAGCGCCAAAAATGGATATCATTATGCGAGTACAACATCATAATGTGGAAATATATTCTACATGAAAATCATCCATAATCAATATACCTTCGAATATGAAGGAGCTAATGAATTATTTATCACTTTACTTGTATTCTTACAGTTTTTTACCGAACATCAAACAGTGATATTCGAAAAAGTTTATTTTACAACACAAAGATTTCACCAAAACTATGTAAAAGTAAAAACAAGCATGCCAGTAGCGGACAGCTGATAATGCATCACGTGGTATCATCACGTGATCCACAAATCACGAAGGCAGAGACATCCTCAAATTTGTGTGGGATTATTCGAACTTTCACGGACCAGACTTTCATTTCATTTCATTTCATTTTCTCATTCTCCACAACGAGCATCGGCAGACCCCCGACCATAGACAAGATATACTATAATAATAACGTTTATTCATTTTTTTTTCCAAGTATACAAATGTAAACATTCTTTATCAATTCCTTATCTTTATAATAACACATAGTAAAAACACATAGTAAAATAAACATAGTAAGTAGTAAGTAAGTAGTATAGATGGGCCACTCTAACCTTATTTCTGTTCCTTGCAACACTAGCGGTGCGGCACTGGGATTATTTGAAGCTCGAATGAGCGGGAAATTCAAATGTATCTCCCATATATCCTATATTCTATTATATTGTTTTCCAGAACACTGCCAAACACCAAGTTGACGATAATTCGTCAAAAACCTGGCATTTGACAATGTTTTTGGAACAATGGTTTTCGCTGTAATCGAAAACTCTCTTTAATAAAATTATATCAGATTCATGATTTAAGTTCAACATTTTATGTGAACTAATGTACATGTATATTAGAAAAAGAAAGAATATCGAAATTAAAAAATACATTTGGCATGAAAATAAAATTTAGTGTGCATGACATCTTTAACAAAATAATTTTACAGCATATGCAGTAAAAACTATCTTCAATAAAATTATCTTTACATACCTTCAAATTTGAAGGAGCAGTTGAATGAATGGCTGCCTTAATTCCAATATTCATTTACAAGGACAAAATCCAATGTGAAATATCGTACAAAACATGGATATCATTATGCGAGTACAACACAATGTGGAAGTATATTCTACTCCAATATACATTTAGAAGGACAGAATCAAATGAGAAATATAATATAAAAAATGGATATCATTATGCACAACATAATGTGAAAAACATTTTGTACGTGAAAATCACCCAGTGGTTTCTCTATATAAGTAGCCTATTTATAGCAGCTACATTTCCAAAACCTTGATCACAAACAAGTGCCACGACATGAGTCACATGATCTAACAATATCTTCAAGTAATTTCGAAAGATCATCACGTTTCATTCCACCATGATTGAAGAAATAAGCTAGGGTTGTTTGTTTGTATTTATGAAAAACTCCCCTAGCCATGAAGACCAAAACCTTGTCTGCAATATTAGGAGAACACTTAATCACTCTACTTGTATTCTTAAAGTTTTTTACCGAACATCAAACAGTGATATTCGGATAAGTTTATTTTACAACACACAGATTTACACAAAACTATGTAAAATGTAAAAGTAAATACAAGCAAGCCGGTAGCAAAAAGCTGATAAAGCATCACGTGGTATCATCACGTGATCCACAAATCGCGAAGGCAGAGACATCCTCAAATTTGTGTGGGATTATTCGAACTATTCTGTGGGACCAGTCTTTAGTACGGAAGTTTCCACCCCATGCCCCCGACACACTACCGTTGTGGAGACTTAGGCTCAGCAGTTATGCTATGTGCCCAAAATCAAGTAAGAAATATTTGCATGTGTGAAGTCTTCAAGTGATCCTTGGTGTCCCTGGGACCTGCGGGAGTCTCGGGTAAACCGATCACCAAGGATTGGCACGTCCACACTACAGTCACAACACTGACTCTATTTAATCCGGACAATCCTTCAAAAATAGCACACAAGAAACTTTTCACAAATATATTTTGAGAGACTTGCGTCTTCCTTATTAAATATTTTAAAACTTATACTAGGTTTTGAGTTCCAAACCAGGACGCGGGGAACTGTACCCTTCCCGCTGTGACAACCATTTTGGAACTGGACCAGAATTTAGTAAGGAAGTTTCCAGCCCATGGGTTAGTCATTGTGTAGGTTCTCCCGACGTCGATTCAGAACGGGAGGGGTACGCACCGGACAACACAGAATATATCGTTAGGAGAAGTGAAAGCTATGGTCTAAAATTGGAAGTATATTTTTGACGTTATATAGTTCGCACCCGGCTCTTAGATGGAGCTTCGAGCATTATTCTACAGGACACAGGATCCTTATTTACCAATTTTACCATATGTCAAATAAAGTAAATAAATAAATGTATGGTTATGATGGTTGTAAAATGTAAAAGCATAAACGAATATTTGTTTTAGGTGAGTATTATTCATATTTAATTAAGAATTCAATTAAAATTTATATGAAATTGTTTTCAGTAATGCAACAACTATAAGGACCATCTAAGACTTACATGGACAGGATAGATCGATCAAAGGAGAAAAGCTAAGTATACTCGCTACATATAAAATCTCATTAACAATATGCTTGTTGGGACACCAAAGTATTCTTTCAAATATCCTACTTGCAAGAATCAATACTATGCTGGATTGAGTGGAATGCACTTTTTCAAGTTTCCGACAAATGTAAGTGACCAAACTTGGAAACAATTTTGTTTGATTCCAGAATCCAAAATCTGTTTCATCTTGAGATTGTTTAAGATCACTGTATTGAAAGTGATTTTTATAACACAAGTAAAGTAAAGCAAGGTTGTTAAAACGAGCCTGCCCATCAATGCCTCCTGTAAATCATGCTTTCACTCTAGATCATTATTATTATGCACAGCACAACTTTTCCACACAAGCATGTTCTGAAAGTCAAGAATATGTTCAGAATGATCATGTCAACATCTTAGGTTTTCATGATCATTTTTATGTTAATCAGGAAGAATACGCCTCCACTGCTTTAGATAAAAACAATTCTGGTGATTTCAATTTTTAGACAGATTATAATTCACCTCCAACTGGGAGACATGGAAAAGATTAGAAGGAATGGAAGGAAGACATTTGAGATATTTTTTATATATTGTTTATAGGAAAGTTTTTGTTATATTAACTGTATGACCTTCTTGAAAATATTTTTCCTTTTCAGAAATAAACTGTTTTACTGCTTGTTTCTTATTCAACAATTATTGTTTTATTAATAAATTAATTATAATTGATAAAATTATTTTCCCAAAAAAATTCAGAATAAGGTGTTATTTCCTCATTTACTTTTGCAATTATTTCTTTCGAAGAACTGTTATCTTCAACGATAATCCAATTATCGTTGAAGATAACAGTTCTTGGAATAATAAATTTGAAATTGTAGTGAAACTGAAAAGGGCGCCATCTTAAATTTGGCGCGTCTGACGTTTAGTTCTGCAACCGGCTCCCTGGGGTCGCATTTTACGCTTCCAGTCCAACTCTATGTAGCTCTCACTTCTCCCAACGATATGTTCTGTGCCGGACAACGTCCGACGTTGATTCCGAACGCAACCCTTTAATTCCGAAACCACTAGACGGATTTTACCATTTAACGAGCTAAACAGGCGTATTTGGACAGCAAACATAGTCAGCAAAATTTAATTCTCTAACTCATTGCGTTCGAGATTAATCGTGCCAATGGCCGGAAGGCCGAACAGAATTAAGTTTGACCTCGGGTTCTTCATCAGTGAGTCACAACCAATTGTTCAAGGCAATTCTCGGCCAAAAAAATTGGTTCAAGCCCTGTGGACAGGAGTTTTTTGGCGCTCACGTTGAAACAGACAAATTATATCTCCGAAAGTATTGGTTTCTCAGAGTTGGGAATTATATCAATGGATTCCTATGATAGAACTGCATCATGAGAGACATTAAATTTCAAAAAAGTGTCGTTTAAAAAAATGCTTCGAAAATTATCTTTAAAAAAAGAGCAATCTACAATGCTTCAATGCTTTAATGCTTCAAAAATTGTCTTTAAATTTATTTATCAAGATTAAATGAGCAATCTGCAATGATTCAACCTCGTGGAATGGGTTGTTGCAACTTAAACTCGGTGCATAGTTTTCACAACTCCAAATACCTAAGGAAGGTATCATCGAAATGTAGAGCAAGGCTGGAGACAATCATAGCAGATTGTCCATTCATTCCTGATATTTGAGTAGGTAGTGGATTACGAACAAATTATCTTAATAGCTCAAAATATATTAATAAAATACTATCCTCCTTTCATTTCATAATTTAAAATTTAATAGTTTATACCACTAACACATTCTTTTCTGTATTATGAACCTTAACTCAAGAAAAAATGTTTGTTACGCAAATGTAGATCCATATTTCAGTATTTTTTTGCTAGCAACATTATGAAAATACTGTATATGGGAACATGTCTCCCTACTTAAGGAAGTAAACGGTAATATTAACCTCAGTGGCCAACGAACAGTAATTTCTTTTGATGATTCCCTTATGTTCTTCTTTCCTATTGCCTCCATAAACTACATCATTAAAATGATCCAATTCTAAATCTTCTGAAACATCATCTCCAATATTTATACATAAATTATTCAATATGTAATCAGTCAATATTATTTTCGGTTTCAAAACAGTCTTGTATTTATTCACAAATTCAAGAATCGGCAATACTTTTCAATACTAGATTTAAAAGATTCCTTTTACCAAATTCTTTTAGATGAAAATTCTTCCAAATTGTGCACCTTTGCAACCCCATTTGGAAGATATCGATTTAAACGTCTTCCTTTTGGTATCAACTGAAAATATGTCTGAAATATGTCAGTGAAAAAACACTGAGATATTTGGCAATATTTTAAATAATTGCATTTACATGTAAAAATCATCTATGCATAGATGATTTAATTATAGCGACGGAAACTGAAAGGGAACATGACCTGAAATTGAAGCAAGTTTTGGAAGCAGTTAGGCTTAACGGTATAATATTTAACGCTAATAAATTTCAGTTCAAAAAATCTGAGGTTGAATTGTTAGGATTCATAGTTTCCAGTAAAGGTATAGAAATAGATCCTGAAAGAACAGAAGCAATCATTAAAATGGAAATCCCAAAAAATAAAAAAGAATTACTGAGATTCTTAGGTTTATTTAAATATCTAGGAAAATTTTGTCCGAATTTGTCATCAGTAACAGCACCATTAAGACAGCTAACTCATAAAAATATAGTATTTCAGTGGGAGCAAATCCACACTGACACGGTTATGAAAATAAAAAAAACTGCTTATAGAAGCACCCATTTTAGTTCATTATGATCCAAAGAAACCTTTGACAATACAATGTGATGCAAGTCTAGATGGGTTTGGTGCATGTTTATCACAAGAGGGTAAGCCAATTGCATATGCCTCCCGAACATTATTGATGCTGAAAAAAGATATGCCAATATAGAGCGTGAGCTTAGTGCTATATTAGTGTATGCAGTAGAAAAATTTAATTACTTAGTGTACTATACACACCGATCATAAGCCGTTGGTTAGCATTTTTACGAAAGATATCAATAAAATATCTTCAAGGTTGCAAAGATTGCTATACAGGTTAATAAAATATAATTTAAGGGTCATATGCTTACCAGGAAAAGATATGCACATTGCAGATGCTTTATCACGAGCAAGTATTGATGATGAATCCGTTACTGGAGTTGAGGATATGAGAGTTCACAGTATAACTAAATCATCACCAATGTCTAAGGAAAGAATCGATGAATTTATTTTAGCAACCGAAAATGATGAGATGCTTAGGCAATTAAAAATTAATTTAAGAAATGGTTGGGAAAAATATGAAAAATTACCTCAGCATCTCAAAATTTACTATAACATAAGAAACGATATAGCAGAATTTGATAATTTATTATTTTACGGTGATAGACTGATTGTTCCTTAATCTAAACGTAATTTCATTTTGTTAAAAATACATGAGGGACATCTGGGAATAAACAAATGTCTAGCAAGAGCCAAAGAGTGTCTTTATTGGCCTAACATGTCAAAGGACATACATAATCTAATAGTGAATGGTGAAATCTGTAATCGATTCAGCAAGGGCAATGCCAGATTACCAATGTTAAGTCACGAAATTCCTGATCGACCGTGGTGTAAGATAGGCATTGACATATTTGATGTCGGTGGTAGTTCATATATTGCAATCATGGATTGCTACTCTAAGTGGATTGAATTTAAACATTTAAGACATGAATCAATTAAGGAGGTAATTAAGAGGTTAATGGATATTTTTGCTTCATTTGGGTTTCCTGATTTCATCGTATGTGACAATGTACCATTTAATTCGTATATGTTTAGAGCCTTCACTAATAGGTACGACATAAAAATTACTCATTCCAGTCCTAATTACCCGAAGAGTAATGGATTAGCTGAATAGTCTGTCAATATCTGTAAAGGAATTTTGAAAAAGTCTACCTATGAAAATGGTAATTTAAAAATTTATTGATTGTTGTACAGGAATAGTCCGATTCCGGATATAGGTTTGTCACCAGCTCAATTAGTTTTTAGTAGGCGTCTAAAAGACAATATCCCTTCACTGAGTTATCTTCTGAAACCAAATTTATGAATAATAGAAAATTGAAGAATATTTTTAATAACAGACAGAAAAAACAGGAATATTTTTATGACAGAAATACTAAATTTCTAAAAGAAGGTACTGAATGTTACACTTATTTTCGAAGAGAAAGTATTTTCAACATACGAATTGACAATCTCTAATAGCTAGAAAAGTTGACATTTATGAACAGACAGATTCTTTGTTCACATTCTGTGAATACATAGAATTTACGATGTACTATTGAAAATTTGAAACATCATATCTTTGAAAGTATTAGCTTGTTAGAGTTGAAAATGTTAACAATCGGTTCTTATGATGAAACTGCATCTTAAAATAATTTGAATTCAAAAGTTGTAATGTAAAAATTATTTTTTTTCTCGTTGTTCCGAAACTATTAGACCGATTTCGCCCAAGAACGAACCTAAACGAGATATTTATGTCCCAAACCTACTCTGAAAATTTCAATTGTCTAGCTCATTCCGTTCGAGAGTTATCGTGTTAACGGCCGGACGGACGGTCGGACTACCGGACAGAATCGATTCCGACCACGGATTCTTGATCAGTGAGTCGAACCAGATCGTTTAAGACCATTTTCAGCCAAAAATTCGAAAATTACAGACATTTGGGCAAATTGATAAGTACTCTGTTCCGAGGAACAAGAGCGCCAAAAAATAGGTTTCGGAATTTCAAGCAAAATATTCCGCAGAATAGTAGTGATTTTTTGAATTTTTCATGGTATGTGATCTTCACGAAATTTTGCAAAAGTGTTTGCTTTGGTCTTTTGCGTCTAACTACTGAGTTTCAATTCAATCAGATCTGTATTTTTCGAGTTATCGTGGAAAAAAATTTTGAAATTTTGGAAAGAAAATGTTGCCCCTTCCGGTCAGTACAAAACTTCGCAGGCATATGAAGGTCGTGATTCTACAATTTGGTGCCAAATTTCAGATAGATCGAATGATCGGTTCCGGAAATATTCATAAAAAACGTTTTTATTAAAAACGGCCTTAACTCCGAAACCGCTTGATGGATATAGCCCGTTTACGAACCTGCCCGAGATATTTACGCTACAAAACTACACTGCAAATTTCAACGCTCTAACTCGTTCCGTTCGAGAGTTATGGTACTAATGGCCGGACCGGACGGAAAGAATCGAATTTGACTCCGGATTATTCATCAGTGAGTAGAACTGAATCGTTTGCGACCATTTTCGGAAATCAAACCGAAGAATACAGATTGTGATGAAATGATAGCACGCTATTCCTTGCGGAACACGCGCGCAAATATTTGCTAAATCGAAAGCACTATATTAACTGCAAAATGTTCGACGTCATTACAAATGTTCATCAGTCGGTCAAAATCATCGTCTGACAATTCTTGAACCAATTGTATCTCAAACAGGTGATACTTTTTAATTTTAAATATTAATTTATGGTTTAGTGCTAAATTTGTCTATTTAATATCTTCGTTCGTTGCGATCCTCGATCCTCCAGTCTTTAGCAAATTTTTGACCATACCAGTTGCATCGAAACGTGGGTCGATTCTGTCCGGCCGTTAAGACGATAACTCTCGAACAGAATGAGCTAGACAGTTGAAATTTTCAGAGTAGGTTTGAGGGATAAATATCTGGGTTAAGTTCGTTATTGGGCAAAATCGGAGTTTCGGAGTATCGAAAGCAAATATTTTTTTTACATTACAACTTTTGAATTCAAATCATTTCCGAGATATGAAGTTTCAAAATTTCAATAATACATCGTAAGTTCTATGTATTCACAGTATGTGAACACAGAATCTGTCTGTGTTCACTGTTCATAAATGTCAACTTTTCTAGCTATTAGAAATTGTCAATTCGTAGGTTGAATCAGTTCTATTATAAGAATCCATTGATATAATTCCCAACTCTGAGAAACCAATACGTTCGGAGATATAATTTGTCTGTCTGAACAAGAGCGCCAAAAAGCTCCTGTCTACAGGGCTTGAACCAATTGTTTAACTCAATCAACCACTCTTAATCGTACAATTTATTTCTGTCGATTAGATTGGTAACAGTAACCTACCAGACAGTACTCGTTCATTTCTTACTACATTTTTTTAATAGAAATAATAAGCGTTCAAGCCCTGTGGACAGGAGCTTTGGCGCTCTTGTTCAAACTTTGACAAATCATATCACCGAAAGAATTGGTTTCTCAGAGTTGGGAATGATATCAATGGATTCTTATAATAGAACTGATTCATAAAATAAATTAAATTCAAACATCATGAAAGAATTTAAATTCTTCAAGAGTGCCAAAAATCATTAATTCCAAACCAACAGACCAATTTTACCGAACCTATCCGAGATATTCATTCCTCAAATCTACTTTGAAAATTATATTACATCAATTGAAACTTAGCCAATATTCCAGTTTTGTTCATACTGGAAATATTCTGAACCCAACTTACCTACCAAAGTATATATTTCCATCATCATATGGATTATCCAAGGCCATTATATTATCATCTTAAAAGTACATATATTATCATATCATCCACTTAACTCTACGATAGCTGAGGTTATTTCATTGGTCATTTTGTATTCAATCATACTTTTTTCTCTAACCGGAGGGGTATTTTATATCAAGTAAATAACGAACCAGAAATATCTTAGAAATGTCACTTAAAGCAAAATAAGATGCCATCAATGAACACAGATCATATAATAATTCATAGATAGAATAATTAAGTACAGTCAATGAACTCTATACTGACGTAGTATAGATTTTTATGAGTACAGCATTCTGTGAAAACATATAGAAGTACGATTATGTTTGAAATTTTGAAAAACCATATTTTTTTTGTTTCGTTACTCCGAAACCATCTGTCCGATTTTGCCCAATAACGAACTTAGCCGAGATATTCATCTCCCAAACCTACTTTGAAAATTTCAACTGCCTAGCTCAATCCGTTCGAGAGTTATCGTGTTGACGGAGGGCCGGTCAGACTAGCCGGACAGAATCGATTTTGACCACGGATTCTTGATCAGTGAGTCAAACCAAATCGTTCAATACCATTTTCATCAGAAAATTCGAAAATTATACCTAGACATTTGGGCAAATTGATAAGCACTCTGTTCCGAGGAACAAGAGCGCAAAAAATCACTTGTGTACATATTTATTCTCATAAGTCTAAGGTAAATTAAATAATAGGCTTGCATTGTATTGTCACTAGGTGGGCAGTTTGAACATTTGAACTGAGTTTGTTAATAATATTATTCTCATTAGTCTAGGCAGGGTTTCTCAAAGTGGGGTACGCGAACCCCTAGAGGTTCGCCATTCGAAAGTAGGGGGTTCGCGAAAAGATTTACGTAATGGTGCGGCACACATGGTGGCGCGCGCATTATACTTAATTAGTTGGTTAAGGGGTTCGTCGTCATATGGAAACTTTAACAGGGGTTCGTGGAGCCAAAAGTTTGAGAAACCCTGGTCTAAAGTAAATAAATCAACATAACTGTGAAATGATTTATTTCTCATTTTTACAAATTATTGCAACTACACTTAGTATAATAATGAAAAATGGCGATACCGTTATGATACCATTATGATTTTACACTTAGTATGCAGGAATTCAAAATAACAAGATCTTTTGAAATCTGCAAATATGTTTTTATATACAGGGTGCCCTATTTGAATAAAAAAAATTTAGGGTATTTATGGTTGAACCGGAAGTACAGTACTAACAAAGAATATCGGATCAGGTGCACGATGCGTTATTGTATCAGACTGTAAAGTTTCATAAATATGATACTTTTTGTTTTGGATATTTACTTGGTTACACACTTTATCCAAACCCTGTATATTGCAATTCTTTCTATATAGTTGAAATTTAATTAGGCTTCTCAAACATTTTTCCGACCAGAAAACGAGTTCGTGGAAAAAAATACTTCACACAAAAATTATAAAACTAATATTATGGAATGCATTTCGAACTGAGCAGTTGTGCTTCAGATGTAATATTATGTGGCCAGAAAACTATCTTGAACTCCTTCAAAACTGAACCAATCTGGGCAACTCCCCGGACCGGCAAATTTCTATACTGATACATTTAGCCCCACCACGTATACGTTCTTTTTAAATGAAATTTTAAATAGATTATCAGGAACTGACTTCATTATGCGGTCGGATGTTTATTAAAAACTTTTAACAAGTGAAAATGTGCACAACATGGCGGATTTAATTCGAAATAGCGGGGAAAAGCGGACTGGGTTTAATCAACCAAGGGGAGCACAGTACATATTTGAATCTGAAAATGAGTTTGAATGGAGACTAAACGAATTATTCAGTTTAATTCAGATGCGGAAAATATTAATTTATTATGTCGATACATGAAAATTTAGCTCTATTTCCATAATGCACATAATTCTGTGCTCATTTACACTTGAAAGTCCCCGATTGTCAGTGCAAAACAATTATTGTGAATAATCGGCATATATCATGTCGCATATTATTATCATTTAAACTAAACATAATGCCCAAACATTTTTAATCGTCGTCATTAGTTCTGAATACAAAATCACCTTGATAAATTGTATCCAGTGGCGGATCCAGTATAGTGTTATGACAATTATATCAATTCATTACCTTCTTTCAAATTATATTCTAATAGGTCTCTTTAGTCTTCTGAGGGTTCTGGAAACACAATATAATACTTGTATTCTTGAAATTCTATTCAAAAATCTCTGAAACCAACTGGCACTTTCATCCTAATTCATATATTTTTATTTAATCCCACAATTGTTTTCATTATTTCCATAGATACTTTTAAATTCTGAAATACACACTCTTAAGGTAGAGACAGACTATGCCCACGTACGCCACGTACGCAACGCATTATGATATCTGGACCCTTGAATTTACATGCTTAGAAACACACTACACAGACGCTATCATACGCAACGCTATCCCACGCGGCCCACGCAACGCGGTATCCGCCGATCCAGATCGACGTGGGAAGGTGGAGGGGATTGTTTTTGTGTTTCCATAGAAAATTACATTCGCAATGCGTCACTTTGAATTTTGAAAAATGGGAGATGCACAATTCATTGATTTGGTTAGACGATATGTCATTGATAATATTAAATGCAGTGAATTTCGTGACACATTACGCAATGCAGCACGGGAATATATAGCAAAACAACAGTGTAAGCCTGCCAAGTACCTACCTGCTACTATATTTTCCTTTAACATATATTTGTACTGTATGAATTGGGTAGGTGTTCTAAGTATTGATATTTATCCACTGTTTAGGTACATTTAATACTGAAAATAAATAAATATGTGTGGGTACCTGTTTCTTTATTTATGCCGTGTATCCAATATCTTCTCTTCTTTTTGTTCTTGTGACATGGACATATCGAAGTAAAAATAAATGACAAACATAATATATCGTGCTCAAATTCACTCTAAGAATCAGAAAACATACTCGTAGTACACTATAATGCACCTAAGAATTGACCACAACGTCTGATGTCAATATGCGTTGCATACGACGGATTTATTCATGTAAAAGCAACAAACTTAATATATCGTCCTCACCCAATAATCAAAAATGGGTTCAAGCCCTGTGGACAGGAGCTTTCTGGCGCCCTAGTTCAAACTGACAAATTATATCTCCCAAAGTATTGGTTTCTCAGAGTTGGGAATTATATCAATGTATTCATATGATAGAACTGCATCATAAAGGAAATTTAATTCAAATAATAGTTTATTTATCAAGATTAAATGAGCAATCATGAGAATGAGAACTGCACCATGGAAGAAATCAAATTAAATCTGGCCAATTTTGCCCAATAACGAATTTAACCGAGATATTCATCTCCCTAATCTACTCTGAGAGTTATATCTATGTCTATGGATGAAAAGCAGTCTCACTACTCTCAGATCTCTTACTTCATGTTCCGTTCCGAAATGTAAGACTTTTCTGAGAAAAACTAAATTCGGAGCAAACAACTGAGATTTCTCTCACTTCGCTCACAATTCTTCGATTGATAAGATAATGTCATGTATCAGGAACATAAATTGACATTATGACAATTCATACATAGAATTATATCATTCTGTGACAACGTTGAAATACGATTTATTATTGAAATTTTGAAAAATCATATCTCCGAAAGTATTAGCTTGTTAGAGTTAAAAATGATATCATTGGATTCTTATGGTAAAACTGCTTATTGGAAAAAATTTAATTTGGAATTTGCTTTGTAAAAAAATTTTTTTTTTGTTACTCCGAAACCATTTGTCCGATTTTCCCTATTTCTACTATCTAGCTCATTCCGTTCGAGAATTATCGTGCCTACGGCCTCCGCCGGACAGAATGAATTTCGACCACGGATTCTTGATCAGTGAGTCGAACCAAATCGTTTAAGACCATTTTCAACGAAAATATCGAAAATTACAGACATTTGGGCAAATTGATAAGCACTCAGTTCCGAGGAACTAGAGCGCCAAAAAACATAGTACCCACACTGATAAATGACAACGTCTGATGTCAATATGCGTTGCGTACGTGGGACAAGTGTGCACACAAGTTATCCCACTTTGCGTCGCGTACGTTGCGTACGTGGGCATAGTCTGTTTCTACCTTTATTTTTACTACAATACATATCATGACAATTCCTCCAATTTAATAATTAACAATTATTTTTTAAACAAAATTTTGAAGTTTAAAAATTTCTCTATTTAATTTGTAACATATTTGTTGAATAATGAATAATTTTTCATGTTTCACAAAACTCTTGCATATATTTCACTTCTTTTTCCACTTCCATTTTTCCTTTTTAGGTAAAACTGAATCTCCGCCGTATGCTTACGGAAAACCGCATCTGTCACAAAGGATGCGGTTCGTAAGTACCCAACTCATGAATTATCCCATCAACTCATCCTGCAGGAAGATCGTTATCGTAAAATCGATGGAAAGAACTACCTAAATCCTTCATCCCATTTGAGAAGTATATGTGTTTCTTTTTTGTCTTCGACATACCTCTAGAAAAATGTTTCATTACTACTACTAAATTTTATATTTTTAGGTAAGATTCCAGAGATCAGGCACTAATTGTAAATCTATTAATGTAAGCGATTATCTGCCGTATTCACAAAGCATTCAATCTCCGTAAAGTCCTCACTGAGGTGCTCAGTTAAGGATACATTTGAATCGCAACCTCAGTTAACGTGAAAATTAACGTGAAGCAGGCCTGTTTCGCCACCGTTAAATACGTTAACTGAGGTTGCGATTCAAATGTATCCTTAACTGAGGACCTCAGTTAGGACTTAACGGAGATATTCCGCCGTATTCAATCTCCGTTAAGTCCTAACTGAGGTCCCCAGTTAAGGAAAAATAAGAATCGCAACCTCGGTTAACGTATGTAACGATGGTGAAACAGGCCTGTTTCACGTTAATTTTCACATCAACTGAGGTTGCGATTCTTATTTATCCTTAACTGAGGACCTCAGTTAGGACCTAACGGAGATTGAATGCTTTGTGAATACGGCGGTCTATGTTTTGTGATTCCACGTCGATATATGGTTTAAAAATTTTCAAATTAAACATTGCTGCAAAAGAAAGAAAATACCTATGAGTTTTTTGGCGCTCTAGTTCCTCGGATCTGAGTGCTTATCAATTTGCCCAAATGTCTGTAATTTTTGAAATTTTTCGATGAAAATAGTCTTAAACGATTTGGTTGGACTCACTCATCAAGAATCCGTGGTCGAAATTCATTCTGTCCGGCCAGTCCGGCCGGCCGTAGGCACGATAACTCTCGAACGGAATGAGCTAGACAGTTGAAATTTTCAGAGTAGGTTTGGGAGATAAATATCTCGGCTAAGTTCGTTATTGGGCAAAATCGGACCGATGGTTTCGGAGTAACAAAAAAAATTTTTTTTGTTTACAAAGCAAATTCCAAATTAAATTTTTTTCAATTAGCAGTTTTACCATAAGAATCCAATGATATCATTTTAACTCTAACAAGCTAATACTTTCAGAGATATGATTTTTCAATAATAAATCGTATTTCAACGTTGTCACAGAATGATATCATTATTCTATGTATTAATTGTCATAATGTCAACTTATTTTCCTGAGACATGACCTTATCTAATCAATCGAAGAATTGTGAGCGAAGTGAGAAAAATCTCAGTTGTTTGCTCCGAAATTAGTTTTTCTCAGAAAAGTCTTACATTTTGGAACGGAACATGAAGTAAGAGATCTGAGGGTAGTGAGACTGCTTTTCATCCATAGACATAGATGTAACTCTCGAACGGAATGAGGTAGGTAGTTGAAATTTTCAGAGTAGGTTAGGGAGATGAATATCTCGGTTAAGTTCGTTATTGGGCAAAATTGGACAGATTTAATTTGATTTCTTCCATGGTGCAGTTCTCATTCTCATGATTGCTCATTAAATCTTGATAAATAAACTATTATTTGAATTGAATTTGCTTTATGATGCAGTTCTATAATATGAATACATTGATATAATTCCCAACTCTGAGAAACCAATACTTTCGGAGATATAATTTGTCGGTTTGAACTAGAGCGCCAGAAAGCTCCTGTCCACAGGGCTCGAACCCATTTGTTTTTAATACCCAACTTCGCATCTATCTATAGTATCCTTACCAAGCTATTGAAAAGTTTGAAGGTAGGGACTGGAACGATACATGGGCCCTATTCTGAGGTCGACATTGCGAACGATTATCATTCGTTTTCGTAATCATCACGAACGTTCACTCGTTTCGCAATTCTCAACTGACAGATGATATGATTTGGTGAGACGAGCGCTCGAAATTCTAAACGAGTGGTATATAGCACTCGTTTTCGGAAGAAATTCCATTCGCATGCAGTTATCAGTTGATTATTATGCAAGCCTCTACACATTTTGTAACCTCAAATCTGTTGTTGGTAAATAAGTTGGTATTTTTACGGTGTAATTAACAAATCTGTTCAGTAAAAATAATTAAATTGTCAGAATTATTATCATATTGCAAATTGTCGATGTTTTAAATAAACCAGAAATATCGAATAGATTTGTTAGATTCCCACAAACATTGACGGAATTGAATAGTAGGTAAAGTCAAAGGTAGGTATTGATATTTTAGAATATTGCAAAATTATTAAAGTTTATTAATATTTTTAGATTCAATGAAAATTCGGCTTTCCTGGTGTAATAGGTTGCATAGATTGCACACAATGCAATATTTCCACCTAAAATTGAAGATTCAAATTACCCAAAACACATTTATGTTAATCGAAAAGGATACCATTTGATTAATGTTCAACTGGTAGGATGCTGAAAAAATATTAAGTACCGTAAAACCTGCCAACTTTGCCCAGATGCAAGTCGTTTTTTGCGAATAGTTTCCTTATTGGCCCTTTTTCTATGTTTTTTTTTCCTCTAATAAAGTCTCGCGATTGTCAGAGTACCTTCCGGCTGTGTCCTCAACTCAAAGGTCTCCTAAATCACTCAAAAAATATAAATACCTGGTGGGTAAAGTTTTCAGCCAATCTTACAACATTGCCCGCACATTTAAAAAACATGGAAAGTCTATTTTACAGGCTTGATTTGATAACTTTGCCCACTGTTTATTATACAGAATGACTCTTGGACGCTTTAAAAATGACTAAAACATAATTTATAGTCAAACAAATACTTTATTTCCAAAAAACTCTAAGAAAGAACATTCTTTCACAGTCGATTAGTTTTCAACTCTCAAAAAACTTAAAAACAATAGGCCGAAATGCGAAGAAATAAAAATAAATGAATTCTCAAAAATCGAAAAAAGATGTGAATAGCAAAAAAAAAATTAATTTATTCTTTAGCGCACCTTAACATCAATCGCTCATATATCAGACTTGACGGTTGAACATATTCAAATTGATCATAAAAAGTAGGGGCCTCTTTTTATTCTAGGTGATTTTAATAACATTTCAATGTCCACAAAAATTCACTTCAGTAATCTCATCCCAGTCGGAATAGATAAAGTAAATTTTGTCATTTCCAGTGTCTTTTATGAAGAATTTCACAGTATAATTGTCATCGTTTTCGGAGGCCGATTGAATTTGTCCAATGTAATGTTTGAGAGATATCTTAGTTGTGAAACGAAGGACATAAACTATTAAAAAAAGCAAATTTTTAACAAAATATTTTTCGAAGTTTCAGGTGATAACTTTGCCCAATTCGATTTTTTTTCACACGATAGCACCTGTGAAATTTGGCTGTAATTTGAAATAGCCATGTTGTTCACAAGGTATGAGGGCATAACCAATCAAATTTTCATTTGAATCCATACACAAATGAAGTCTGTCTGGACCTTAGCTTTTAGTCTTCAAAACTAGCGAAAAAGGACGTAATTTTCCTTACTTCATAGTCGAGCTTGACTCATTTCAGCAGCAGTTGGAGAGGAATTAACCATTCCCGCCAACCTTTACGAATGCGTAGAAACATGACACAACGTTCTACTTCTAACAGGCTTGCCGTCTTTGGAAAAAAAATCAAGTACGCCCTTGCAAGTGGGCAAAGTTGTAATCGCTGAGCAAAGTTGCCAGGTTTTACGGTATAGATAAACAGAACCTTTTTCAGATATGTGATAGCAAAATGAAAATTTTAAATGTATGTGCCAGATAACCAGGAATAACCCTTGTTTTGCAATACTGTTGATTAGGCAACATTGTCCTATATATTGCTACTGACAAGTAAAAGAGTGTTCCCAACACAGAAGCAATTAATGGTGTACTAAAGATGCGATTCAGGTGTTTATTCGAAAACAGGATATTGCACTATGACCTAGAAACATCCTGCCATGTTATGAATTGTAAAAGATACACTATGAATAAATAGATATAGATTTCTCTTCCAAAAAAATGTATTTAATTGTAAAAAATAAATCACAACCATAAACAAAAGTATTCAATATGAAGTTCTAAATAATCTCAGAACATCGAACAACAAAAAAAAAAATATTTCACTGTGTTTACGTAGAATATAAGGTTCAGAAATAAAAGTATTCAATAACCAATACTAGAGAAAATATCACAGTAAACAAAATTAATGTCTATATAACGAAAATCCAGTTTGGAATAGAAAAATTAACGAAAAACAGCTGTAGCTTCAGTGAAATAATTAATCATTATTAATTACATAAGTGGAAAGGTTTAACTTATATATATATATATTACTCCTGAGCCGGCTCAGGTGGTGCAGTTGGTATAAAGACCTGCTGTGGTGCCGGGGTCGCGGGTTCGAATCCCGCTCAGGGCATGGATGTTTATTGTGATTGTCCGGTATGAATGTGATTACACTTTATTTCTGCTGGTTAATGACGAAAGTCAAGACCATATTTAGGGACTAGGTCCACCATGATTTAAAAAAAAAAAAAAAAAAAAAAATATATTACTCCGCATGATCCATATTTCTATTATTAATTACAATTGTTTATTTGGCAAGTGTTGCAAAACATCCATAAATTTTTGTGACCGTATCACTTATACACTCTAAGGACGCATACATTGTAATTTTTCCCCCAAAAATTGGTAAAATAAATCCAATATTTTCATTATTTAACTAATCAGTTAATTGACTGGAATAGATATTGATTTCTATTTGAAAAAAAATTATTTCATTTTAAAAAAATATATCACAACAATAAACAGAAAATAATTCGACAATTTTGAATAAAACAGAAAAAAAAAGTATTCGATACAATCTCTCTAGATTTTGTGCTTGACCCAAGACCTGTCTAAAGAGGTGAAATAACCCTTAATCGTTGTAAAATCTTTCAATATTATATTGCAAAACTTTCTCCAAGTTTTCCATTATTTTTTTGGTCCAGGAATACTATTTAACATTGTACTCAGTTCCTCTTTCATAGTAATTCCGAAGAAAATTCTGTAGTAAATTTCCCGCTTAATAACTGAGACTTACCTACATTTTAGGAAATTTATAATTACTTTTTTCTTATCGAAGCAAACAGAAAAAACCAAATAAATCACTCAAGTTCAACAAACAATAAATTATCGTTTTGATTTATGAAGAAGCGCGCCAATAACATATACATAAACACATTCAAATTTCAAATTTTACTATGTTGCCAAGTCTTCAGACGACACGAATTCGTTTAACTCATCGGTCATTACGAAGGGCACATGAGAATAGCAATATAAACTATCGTTCGCAATTACCACCGTTCGTTTTCGTTACGAGTGGTCGAAAACGAGTGAAGTTCAGAATAGAGCCAATGGAACGTAATTCGAAAGAATATCAATAGGTTGTGTTGTACCTTAAGGCCACAACAATGCAAATGCTTTTTATATTTTGCCTTTCAAATACAAAATAGTTTATAGCGCTCAATCAATTTGTCAAAATGTCTGTGATTTTAGAGTTTTCGGATTAAAATGCTCTCAAAAGATTTCGTTCGATGCACTGATCAAGAATCCGTGGTCAAAATCGATTCTGTTCGGCCGGTCCGGTCGCTAGCCCGATAATACTCGAATGGAATGAGCTAGACAGTTGAAATTTTCAGAGTGGGTTTGGGAGATGAATATCTCGGTCAAGTTCGTTATTGGCCTGATGGTTTCGGAGTAACGAAAAAAAAATTGTTTGTGCGTTACAAATTTCATATTCAATTATTTTTTAAAGTGCAGTTTCCTCATAAGGATCCATTGATATTATTTTAAACTCTAACAAATTAATACTTTCGAAGATATGATTTGTCAAAATTACAACATTAAATCCTAACTATGATTTAACAGAATGCCATAATCGAAAATTAACGTAGGTATCTATGAATTTCATGATCTGTTTTATACATGTCATCATACAGAATATACCGTAGGTAAAGTATATTATGTGTGTCGTCATTGTCATCTCATCTACCGATAAGGGACATGTCTAACAAAGTATGATTTAATGCAAAATGACCAATGAAATAACCTCAGCTATCGTAGATAGCTCTTGGATAATCCATATGATGATGGAAATATGTATACACTTTGGGAAATTAATAATTGGGTTCAGAATATCTCCAGTAATAACAAAACTATCAATCTGAGAATTTTTTCCTTTCGTGTAGCTGTTTTGCAAGGGCCTTAGAATAGATTCATGTTGGAAAAATCAAAAAATTGTTAATTTTCGCTTTGTTGTTAACAATTCACTTAGATTAAAAATTATAAAGCTTAATTAAACATTGAAAAATACATTTTTTTTATAATATATCTAACTATTAATCCGTTTTCTCATGATCAAAATCTACTTAAGAATGATTTTTAATCATTTTTATCTTTTATTGTTTAAAGACTTTATAAGATAATTAAAATTTTTTTTTTAAACAAAATCTTTGATGAAAATTACGATTAAAAAAAAACTTTTTTTTAAGGAATCATTTTATATTATTTGATATTAAAAATAAAAAAATAATTATCATTTAAATTTTCATTGATTAATTAATAAGCAATTTTTTATAATAAAATGAATTGTCTCTCTGTATTTGTTCTCTTTTTCTATTCAAAAACACAAAATCAATCATGTGTTATTTTAAAAGAGGATGTTTTCTTATATTTTTTAGTCAACTTTTAGTTTTATGTTCTCTTTCATTTCATTATTCTCACCTGGATTTTTAAGTTTAATTCTACTATAACTTTTAAACTAATAGAGATACAATCCCATTAGTTTCTTAAAAGAAGCCGTGTGTTCCACTCATTTCACCTTTTTTATTGACCCATAACATAACTTAAATTTTAAAAGCAATTATTGAAAATATATTTTTTCCTAGAAATATTTTTCCTACGAAACCCAAAACAGAAGGGAAAAATAGTAGTTTGAAAGAGGTGCTTTGTAATTCTGTGATTGATTTTATGTTGCTCCAGTTTTACCGACCCACATTACCCATTTCTAAGGTAAATTTTCATTCGCCTTAGAAATTGGTTGGAAGATGGGCATACATTACTATTATTTCGTATAGACAACAATAGAAACGATGGTAAAGTATGAAAATAATATCGTTCAAGAGTACAAGAGAGATAGGTATAACTTTAAAGCGAAACATTGAATTTAAATGCACCTATGATATGATATTACTGGTGTATAAGCATTTAAGTCTATTTTATGGAATGGGTAATAAGGCGTTTCTCAGACAGTCAATTGCTAAATTGTTTCATTAACAGGTCTGTAGTTACTGCAACACCATAATGTGAACTTGGGTGATGAAAAGGTACTAAAACCAGTGTGTGGGTAACCGTTATGGTATACTCACTAAATAACTATAACTATAAATAAATAGTTTCCGAGTGATATTATTGGTTCATTAATATTTTCAGAACCAACGCATAAAATTATAAGTTTTATCAATTCGTTCTGTTAACCATTATTCGACATTATAGAAACAAATACTGTTTATTTAGGTATATTCTGAATTGTTCATTAAATAAAGTGAAATAAATGATCTATAATGGAAACATATGAGACTCGATGACACAGTGACCGTATCTTTCTTTACTAGCATATTTTATAGGAGTGATTTTGTTTGAAAATAGCTATTCCTCTAGTCTAGTTAAAATAATAGTCACCGTTGAAAACAATTTTCTCTTTCAGAATTATGAAGGTACTATCAATATTAGTGAAAGTGTGATTATACAGCAAATAAAAGAAATTGAAATAAAATATTGAATGATAATGTCCAACCACATCGCAGCTTTTTGGACATGATTCGTTTTGATTGTTTCGGCTTATTTTTTATTTTATTTTAAATTGCGGCATAATCATACCTTCACACTATATTGCTTCATATGATATCGAATGCATACAAAACTTTAATGAATCTCACCATATACAGAATGCCGAACCTAATATTCCGTCATTATTTAAAGGTGCAGGGAGAATGAAGAAACAAACTGAACCCTAGACCGATCCGTAAATCCCAGCCAGGTAGACAGGTGTTCTGTGAAACTACAACTGAATCGTATTATACGCTGACAGTCTAATAAAACTGGCCTTCTGGCTACGAATGCCCAACAATGTGCCCAAATACTTCGAAACCTATTGGCGAAAGGGCCAATTTCTCAACGAAACATAATTAAACCTTCGAGATAGATATTCCAGAATTTATTCAACGGCGTCCACGCAGAGTGATAACTACAGATGTAAAACAACGAGAACAAGGAGTAACTTTTCAAAAAGCATTATGTCCAATTTGGGCGAAATTGAGCTTGAAGTCGATTTAGAAATGATTTATATTGCTCTATAGCCCTATGTAAACAAAATCTCCCAAATGGCATTATGTCCCTGTGTAATTCAAATCCAAAGTATGTAAGCCGCATCGCAATAAATTATGTTTACGATTTGCTCATGTTAATTAGGTTACAGGCCAACACTTACTATTGCAGGTGAACCCTTTTTTACAGGGTGAGTCAACAGTGCTAAATCGTTCGATAACTCTTGGAAATTTTAAATTGCTTCTGACAAATATCTTGTGTTCCTTGCGCAGAAGCAAATCACAAAATAATATTTTTTTTATTTTATAGATATTTTTCAGAGTTTGGGAGAGAAAGCCCAGAAAAGAAACCTTTTGATAAGAAAGAACTGTTGATCGGTGAATATGTGTCATTGTTATAGAAAACATCACATTAAAAGTACTTTCATTCTGAATAAACATGTCAAAGCTACAAAAGAAAATATGTTTGTTTGTAATTTCAACAGCCTGTATCCTTTCACCTGAGCAGAATCTGAAAAATTGGTAAATAAAAATAGTGTTTCACTTGATGAGAAGAATTTATGATTTAAATAAATTAGGAACTCAAAGACTCAGCCTGTATATCTGAATAGGTACTCAAAAGTATAATTCAAGTTATCTTTGCTCTTGTCCAAGTATAGGTATAGCTTATTCAATTTCTCATCTCGCTCAATCTCAAATCATTTCCGAACAACATGGATTTTTCAAGGGACGTGCCATCCAAACGAATCTAATAAATATGTATAACAGAATTATTATTGTGTAGTCTTGATGAGGGGATCTGAGTGGACGTCTTGTACTCGGATTTCAGCAAGACTTCCTACTAAATATGTATTCGAGGACTTTTAGGAAGGTTGTATGGCGTTAGTGTATGCGGATCTCTTCAAATTTGACTTCTTATCTAAGCAATAGGTTGAAGATATTATTGATTTCACGGAATTCTGCTTGAAATCTGATTAATTCATAAATAAGTCCAAATGTCCTGAGGTCACTCATACCAGAAGTAAAAATCCGATCGACAAAGTCGATCATTTTCCATACATAGTAGATCCTTTGTCATGCTTTATTATGCCTATTTTTTCAACAAATCGAATTTTGCTTTGGTTGTATGAAATCCCAAGTGTATCACCTATATAGTACGACTCGAAAGAGTTCAAATGAAATTTCTGTGCTTTCTGGATTTTAAATGTGGCCTACGGTTGAAAAGAGGAGTAATTATAATATAACTTTGAGATATATCAATCTAATTAGCCTGCAGAACTGCAGAATCATGAGTGGCGTACTCTTTGCAGATAATTAACTTAGTAATCATTTGGATTCGTCGACACTTATCTCGCAGATTAACCTTCATGCTCCATTGAGAAGATTCAGACAGCTGGAGACCTTCGTCTTGCCCATGATGCATAAATATTCAAGAATTGTCCTATATTTAGATTACATGAGTGGTGCAATCACTTCAAAGATATGGTCGATATTATTGGTCAGAGACAAATGTAGGGCTTGACGCGAGAGCGAGACTTTTCTCGTCCCGTCTCGTTCTCGTCTCGGAAAAGCGAGACGAGACGAGACGAGACTAGGGCTTCACACGAGAGCGAGATTTTTCTAGTCTTGTCTCGTTCTCGTTTCGGAAAAGCGAGACGAGACGTTTTGAAAAATATTATGGGCGATACCGGGGCCACATTCAGCGCAACCCGAGAGTCTCGTTTTTGGTCTCGTAAATTTTTTTTAATGAATTTTTTATTCGAAAAATTAGAAAAGGTCTACATAGAGAACAATATATTCCACAAAATACCTAATCTGGTTAAAAAAAACTCAAAAACCGAGTATGATTTTCTCACATTTCTATTTTGACTTCTTAACTTCCTTATAGTAACGTATCTCTCATCATAAATATAAAATAATGAAAGTGTATACTATAGAAAGAGTTTCTTTGGCTTGAAGTTTTCATCCTGGAAGATCGTCTTATTTACAACAGCTACACACAGTGAACTTTTCTTATATACGACTTGTGCTTTTTCAACACCCACAGAAAACAATTAACTATGAAGAGTTTCCACTATAATTACCAACGTATTTTTTCTATATTATACATCGATCGTTCTAGAAATACACGATTCTTTAAAAGATTATGAATTATTATGTTTGTTATGAACTTGCGATATTTGAGATTATTTTTCAAGAAAAAATAGATATTGCCAACATAAAAACTGATTCCACTGTAAATTCAATACTGAACCGACAACTTTTATTGCCTGTTGATCCCAATGCTTTGAAAATTTCGTCCCTATTTGTACATCTGGAGAAATTTATTATTTCTTCTCGTGCTTCTTGTATTGAGGATGTGAACAATTATTGTATACATCTGCGGAAGTATAATAAAACTGGTCGAATACTCAAATATTTAGTAACCAACTTACATGCAATAAAAACATTTTTCAAGTAATCTGTAGACATAAAATTTATGCTACGTGACAAAAATTGATTATGTTGACAATATTATGTGGATCAAAGAAATTCTTTGAAGAGTTGTTCACCAGTTTTACGAAAACTTTTGAACAGTTAAGATTTACAATTTTTGGACTTATATACAGTAAAATGTCGACAAGTGTGATAGTTAGTGATAATAACTCAAATAAGAGAGAAGATCAAATGCAAATGAAATAAGTGAAACTGTTGATCAACCACCAGAAAAAAAATTCAAAATTTGAACATTTTGACAAACTTGAAACAATTAAAGGTGAGAAGAAAGCAATTTGTTTACTGTGTGAAAAATCATAAGTGAAAAAAATTATTAGCCGCAAAGATGACAACACTACCGGTATGGAGGGGCATTTATTGACAGCTCATTCAAAAGCATACGAAGGAATTTATGGAAGCTCAACTTCTCTTCAAAAATCAGTGACATCAGCTCAAAAAGAATTGACTGATATGTTTTCTGAACAGGTAATATAATTTTATATTGATCTCAAATGACTCAAATAATGCTAATAATATATATATGTGGAAAGGTGTGTTATCAAAAATACTAGGCATGTCGACATAAAATTTTCTTACTTGTTTTCGGGTTCGGAATTATTCGAAAATGTAGATTAATATCCAGATACATATGGGCAATTCCACACCACACCAAATTTCAAGCATTGTATTTTTTATTCCATTATTTTTATATACGTATTAAAAGAGGCTTACCTCTAAATTTTGAGTCCTTAATTTTCAGATGTTCCTACAATATGGATTTTTGAAAATTGTAAAAAAATCATAACTTCTGATTAAATTATCGTAACATTTTAGCGGCGGCCATTTTTTCCAACCAAACAAATTTTTCTTTAATTTTTTTAAACTTTTGAGTTAAATTTAAGGAGTGACATTTTTATTTTTTCGCTAAAAAGATATGTTTAACTTGATTATAAAATATTTTTGTTAGCCCTGAACAGACGAGGGATTAAAATATCTTCGATTTTATAACTTACTTTTTTTGTTTTTACTTGATTATGAATACGAGTTTTTTTGAAAACCTTTTAATTTCTTACCAATAAGCGATAATGAAGAAAAATATGCCCTTCAATATTTAATATTTCAGCATATTTTGTTAACAATTTTAATTCTCATAAATCACAACACTAACGGGAAGATCGGGTTTTTTTGCTGAGGTTTATTCCCTAAGCTCAAGTATCATATATCAAATTATATGGTACCCCGTTACACTAACTTGTGCTAACACTTTTTTCATGCACATGCTTTATTGTTAGATAAAAAACAAATTGTAATGCTCAAGTTCAAAAGAATATATATTATTATATTTCTGTTCCTGCCTTTGTATCAGTATAAGAATATTATTATACTGTGCCTCGGTTGAATTGGTGTAAAAGCAGGATTGTCAGATCTTTTTTTGCGCGAATGAGTAATCGACGCTTTTAATCAAGGTTTTTTTCTTATCTAAGAACCTTGGGTTTTGATATCATCGAAAAGCTTTATGAAACCTAAAGTTGGTTAATCTGCTTGTTAAATTTGACAGAGAAATTGGTTATTTGTGAATTAAACTTCTTCAAGCATACCACAAATATAATATGCCTAGGCTCTTTGATATCTATAAGTTCGGTCATAGACAGGAAAGAGCTTATAACTGTTGTTGTTTATAATGAGGTTGGATTCATATGATATCACTATATTCGATTATATGATGTGAATTAGAATATTTAAGTAATGTGAGAATAGGCGATAATGAAATTGTGTGTAATCTTATAGTGGATATTGAATTTGAATCAAGTTGAAGGCGGTGTTTCAATATTCAATTTCATTGATTCGAGCATCAGATGATGCAGCTTTTAATAAATCATACAATATTGAGTCAAGTACGTAAGTGTTTCTGTGCTCAACAGTTGAAGGAAATGCAAGTGTGGATTAGGTCATGGTAAAACATTCGAACGCTGACAACTTTTTACCTGAGCTGATTCTAGGGAAATGGTAATTTATAAATTCATTTTCGTTTGTTTGTCAAAGATATTTTTTAACATTTGTGGGCCAATATTTTGGCAGCACATTGTTTTTGATGATTGGAGGTCCCCAATATTTTCATATTGTCTTTTGGAAGCCTCCTATTTCAGATATGGAAAGATGCCCTTGTTAACGTTTCTAGTCTGCATGAATTTGTTTATAGCATATCTGATGTGGGTTTTCAGAGAAGATTCTGGAATCTGAATATCATGATATTTCGCCAGATATTCATTTTTACAGGCTTCAATAGAGTAAATCTATTCGCCATTTATTAATGTACCATTGCGGTAATAGGACATCACAATAAATGTGTTTTGTTCTACATCATAAGTCATTGCAGATTTAGTTATTGAAAGGTTTTTTCTGGATTTTCTCTCCCAAACTCTGAAAAATATCTATAAAATAAAAATTAATCATTTTGTGATTTGCTTCTGCGTAAGATACTCAAGATATTTGTATGAAGCAATCAATTGAACAATGTTGCCTATCAAACAACAACGAAACAACATCAACGAGGAAACAGCTATATCCTAACGTATCAGACTCCTTCGTCAGACGCTTAATGAAAATATTTAGAATTATTTTGTTGAAAGTTATTCTCATTTCAGAATAACTTTCAACAGAATAATTCTGAATTTGAAATTCGATTTATAATGATACTGTATATATTTGTGAAATTAAAAAATTATTTTGTTGATGGTTATTGTGAAATTCAAGAATTCTTGAATTTCACAATAACTATCACAGAAGCTTAATGAAAATCTTTAGAATTATTTTGTTGATAGTTATTGCGAAATTCAAGAATTCTTGAATTTCAAAATAACTATCAACAAAAAATTCTAAAGTTGTTCATTAAGCGTCTGACGAAGCAATTGATTGCTTCTGACAAATGTCTTGTGTTCCTTACGCAGAAGCAAATCACAATATAATTAATTTTTATTTTATAGATATTTTTCAGAGTTTGGGAGAGAAAACCCAGAAAAAAACCTTTTAATAATGAGTATACCTCCCACAGTATCCTTTAATGATTACAGATTTAGCTAATTTGGAAACTGAATTTTCACGAATTTCAAAAAGAGTCTTAAGAATTGACACTGAATCAATATTGGCTGTCAGTTTAGAAATTCTATGATATAAACAGAACACAAGAAATGAGACGTGAATAGTTTTATAATTAAGGACTTTCACCCAAACACCGAAAATGACAATGATGATTGAATTCCACGTAATTGAAAACGTAAACTGTGAAAATTTCATGGCACACACTAAATGTTGTTCGCTGCAAGACCCCAAAAAATCATTATATGAGTAAGGAAATACCCAAAATATCATGTTACAAAATTGATTGTGCTCTTGATGAAATAAAATTCGTCAAATAGAGTTAATAAATTGGAGTTAATAAATCGCGTCAAATGAAAATGAATAGCATAATATATATTAGTTATATACATATCCATTGGGTATAGGTGATAGCTTTGTTGTGGGCTTTTATAAACAACATCCGCGAAGACAGGTTTTCCGTTTATGTGGATCTACCTACTATTTCTCCACGTACACTGGAACAAATGGAATTCTCTGTTCGTACACGTTAATCATTGTCTACCTAATTGATTCTCATTACCATACCCATTAGTTTAATTCATTTACCATTTCCTGTGGGCATACAAGTTGGATAGAGAAATAATTCGTGGAGATAAAAACGCAAACAGATAAAGGGTCGAATATAATATGCACATGAAGGGAATTTCTAATTGGATGTATACTTCTCCTACCTCTAATCTATCTTTCATGCGAGTATCATGAACTCACCACATTTGTAAGTATTTATATTTGACCTCGAAAGCCAGTACCTATTCTACCTGAAATATATTGTATGATTTATCCATTCGACGTAGATTAAGCATAATACAATAGAACCCCAACTGTCCATGTGCGTTTTAACAGGTCTGCGGATTATCCGTACGCGTGTCCAATCTCGGGGAATCCCCAATTTATAGGTTTACTCATTAGTATCACCATTTATAAAACTGTAAACATAAATACTGAAAGTTTTATCTTTTTGGCGTTCTTGTTCCTCGGAACAGAGGGTTTATCAATTAACCCAAATGTCTGTAATTTTCGAATTTTTGGCTGAAAATGGTCTTAAACGATTTGGTTCGACTCACTGATCAAGAATACGTGGTTGAAATCGATTCTGTCCAGCCGTCCGTTAACACGATAACTCTCAAACGGAATGAGCTAGACAGTTAAAATTTTCAGAATAGGTTTGGGACATAAATATATCAGCTAAGTTCATTATTGGGCAAAATCGTCAGATGGTTACGGAGTAACAAAAATAAAAAAAATTTTTTTAGATTGAAAATTTCAAAATACGTTTTTCTCAAGATGCAGTTTCACCATAGGAATCCATTGATGTTATTTTTAACTCTAACAAGCTAATAATTTCGGAGATATATTTCAATAATAAATCGTACATCTGTGTTTTCACAGAATGCGATACTTATTCTATTTATGAATTATTATAATATGATCTGTGTTGATACATGCCAACTTATTTTCCTGAGACATGATATGTCAAATTTTGATATTAAATGCCCATGGTTAATCCATATGATGATGGGAATGGTAATGGTAAGTTAATAATATTGAGTTCAGCATATCTCCAGTAAAAAAAAACTGAAATATTGGCTAAAGTTTCAATTGATATAATATAATTTTCAGAGTGGATTTGAGGAAAAAATGTATCGTTCATCATAGAATTGAGGAACGAATATCCCGGATGAGTTCGTTGTTGAGTAGAATAGGTCTATTGGTTTTGGATTAATATTTTTTGGCACCCTTGTTGAATTTGAATTCTTTTATAAGGTTTGAATTCAAATTCTGCTATTATGAAGTAATATCATAAGAATCCAATGATATAATTCTCAACTCTTACCAATACTTTCGAAGATATGATCTGTCAAAGTTTGAACAAGAGCGCCAAAGCTCCTGTCCACAGGGCTTGAACCAATTTGTATTACATCTATCAGGTTTTTGCGCGTAGTTTCTGGGAAACGTCTCGTTATCATTTTGCCCCAATGGCTGTATTTTCGAATTTTTTGCCGAAAATGGTCTCAAACAATTGGGTTCGACTCCCCGATGAAGAATTCGAGGTCAAATTTGATTCTGTCCAGCCGTTGCCACGATATCTTGAGAACGGAAAAAGCTAGCGACTTGAAATTTTCAGGGTAGGATGGCGCATCCCAATATGACGGACAAGTTCGTTAATGGGCATAATCGGCCCAATGATTTCAGAGTAATAATTTTGTTTTCAATCAATATGAATCCGATCACATTGAAACTTGGTGAATAGTTGCAAAATATAAATCTAAGCACTTTTGTGAAATTTTGTGGAAATCGTATCACTAGAAAATTAAAACAAAATCATTAAAAAATATATTTATATACAGGGTGTCCCAGAAGTCGACGTCAAGCCGGAAGCGAGTGATATTACAAGTCATGATAGTTATCAGAAAAATATTTAAAAAAAAAATAGGTGATGTAATTTCAAAGTTATAGACATTTAAAGAAAATCGACAAAATCTATACTTTGTGATAGTTATTCAATTCCCATTTCTATAAATCTTAATTTTTTGCTGAATTTAATATTTGTTCTGTCATCCTGAATAATGCGTCTGTATATTATTACCCCAAACTTCATGACTTTTGTCCCCGTTTGGAGCCAAATGTTACTTTTTGCACCACTAAATATTCAAAGACCATATTTCGTCCAATTTCAACTGCTTGTACTGAAAAAAAAACATATACTACGCTAGTTCGGCAAGTAACTGTAAAAGTTGGCGCATTTAATGAGAATTCAATAATGGTATAACAAATGCTATAGTAATTCTGCAAGTTATTCGGCTAGAATTTTTTCTGCTGAGAAATACATTTTCGAACCAATTTCTCCTCAAAACTTCAATTGATTCTGGTGTACCCAAGCCTTTAATTCAGGCCGTTACTGTAAGATTTCTGGTTGAATTGAAAAGAAAGCTAATAATTCTAGGATGTGTGAGCGATGCTGCTAATGACGCCAGATAAAATTCACTCTTCTACTGTTTCCAGGTAGTCTGAATGTTTTTTTTCTTTATGTTCATAATTGATTTTTCTGATTCTGAAAACTTTTTTAATAAACATTACAACAAAATAAATATTGAAGATATGTTCAAACTGTCTCCCTTCAGCCGCAATACACGTTCGATATCGTCGAAAAAAATATCGGAGTATCAGACTGGATAATCCTCCGATATTGACATGATTTTTATTCAATTCATAAGAGCCAAGGCTAACACCTACAGGGGCTCGAAAAAATATACATTTTAAATGTAATAAGCTTAAACTTAAGTGACTTTGTGATTAACAGTATTGATGAGAAACAAATAATTGAGACAAGAAAAAAAATAACCAAAAAGAAACTCATGATGAACGGCTTTCATTATTCTCCGCCGTAGCTCAGCTTATTTTCGATAGGTCTTGAGTAAATCTAATCGGACCGTAAAACATTCTCCAAGAATCATGGATCCTCCCGGTGTCTTCGAATCATCATTTGATAAAATCCAACTCTTGGGAGGTAATCTCGGGTTTTTAGAGTTTGTACCCTCTGAGGGCCAGTTTCTCAATTGCGAGTTAACTCAAGGTTGCTGGTAACCCGAATGTTATGCGTTCATGAATATTGCTAAATACGTGCCTAACTCGCAACCTCGAGTTAACTCGTAATTGAGAAACCAGCTCTTAGGGCGCGTTTCTCATGCAATAATTGCGAGTTAACTCAAGGCAAGAGTTACGCATGTATTTAGCGATATTCATGAACGCGTAACACTCGGGTTACCTGCAACCTTGAGATAACTCGCAATTGAGAATCCGGCCCTCAACGTGATAAGGGTGTAACCTATTTTTTTCCATATTCTGTGTGCAGTACTTGTGGATACCGTGGGCTTTTTTTAAGTGTCTTCATCTGTTTCGAACAGAAGTCAAAGTAACCAACCTTAGTGCACTAGAATAATTAAGAGTTAGTAGGAAACATTGTTTCGTTTCTCAGCAGAAAAAATTCTAGCCACAAAACTTGCAGAATTACTAGCAATTGTTATACCATTTTGGAATCCTCATTGAATGCGCCAACTTTCACAGTTACTCGCCGAACTAGCGTAGTACATTTTTTTTTCACTACAGGCAGTTGAAATTGAACGAAATATGAGCTTTGAATGTTTAGTGGGGCAAAGTAACATTGTGCTTCAAACAGGGGCAAAAGTCATGATGTTTTGGGCAATAGTATACAGACGCGTTATTCAGGATGACATAACAAAAATAAAATTGGGAAAAAATGAGGATTTGTAGAAATGTGAGTTGTATAACCATCACAAAGTATAGATTTTGTCGATTCTCTATAAAGGCCTATAATTTTGAAATTACATCACCTATTTTTTTTTATATCTTTCTGATAACTAGCATGACTTGTAATATCACCCGCTTCCGGCTTGACGTCGACTTCTGGGACAGCCTGTATATATATCATTTTATGTCTCGATAACCTGAGAACGGAAAAAGAATGCGACTTGAAATTTTCAGGTTGAGTTGTGTATCTGAAGGCGACATTTTAGTTCATTTATAGGCATAATCGGCCAAACGGTTTTGGAATTTTACCCATCTGAAATTTGGTTGTTATTTCCTCAATAACTCGAAAAATACGAAACCGATTGAATTCAACCATGGTTATTAGTTGTTGATTTTAAAAAATCATTGAAAATTATTGAAAAAAATTGTATATATCTGTAACTGTTCGTCCGACATCGCTGAAATTTTGCGAGAGCCTTTATAACCTAACTCTACTGCAACGTTTCAAGTTTGATCACGATCGGATATATATTGTTGGAGATTCGAGCAGCCTTGTGTGAGTTCAGTAGATAGAGGGATGACCTTTGCCTCGATAACTTTCGAACGAAAGGAGATCGGGACTTTCAATTTTCAGGGTATGTTGCGTATCCGAACGGGACAGTTAAATTCGTTTACGTTCAAAATCAGTACAGCGGTTCCGGAGTTATACCCACCTGGTATATTATTTCCTCGTTAACTCAAAAAATATAGACTCGATCAAATTGAACCATGGTGAATTCTATTTTCCGTTCTCCTGTTTGGATGAATTTAACATGGTAAATTCGATTAAGAGTGTCCAGTACAGGACAACGGAAAATATAGTTAACCATGGTAAATTCGATTGAGAGTGTCCAATATAGGAAAATGGACAATATAACATACGCGCAAAAGATCCTGACTTCACGTCAGTGCTTGTACCAATTTGGGAATCATCTGAATTCAATTTTAAAATAAATAGTAAACTTACTCAGCAGGGATTCTAACCCAAATATCCTGCGCGTAAGTCGAACATAATCGTTTGAGATGAACGAATGTTCGATACTGCAGCAGGGTAAGTTTGGAGTCGAAATGCTCCAGTTCAGTTTGTTATCTAGCAAAGTGCGCCAAGGGGTTTTGGAGCTATAGCCATCCGAAATTGTGTTTTCCAATAACCCGAAAAATACTGATCTGATCGTATTAACACTATACTATACTATACTACCCACTTAGTGCAGCACATCTGTCTATGTTCATAGAGTAAATATCTCTGTTTACTTTAATTGTAAGTTTTCAAGGAGATTGGAAAAAAAGTTTTTTAGATGTATTTATATGAAATATGTTATATTCGAGGTGTTTTAATGAATTGGAACAGATATTTTCAGGTTTTGAAGAGAATATTAACGACAACGGTGCAATGGGCTCTATTAAAGTACCCATATGAGTTTCAATTATTTTATTGATATTTACCAAATTCAAAAAAATTTAATGTGTGGCCAGACAAAAGGATATTTCTATTGGTAAATTATTTTCAAGCATTCATGACTATCCTATTAAAATGATTTGATCGGAATAAGAGTTGAAATATAAAAGTTCCTGGAAAATTATTATCACAGTATTTATTCAAAGCAATCCATTTGGTAGCATTATTAGATCTCCTTTGTTGCTACATGTACTGTTACCTCCGAATCTGTGGTTCTATATGTGAAATCAGTTGAAACGCGGTTTTCCTCAAGTACCGATTCTATTTCAAAATACCAAATCGTAGTTCCTTGTCAACTCAAAAATTTACGTTTCCAAGTTATTGTAATTTTAAGTATACCTACCATTTTGATATACATTTTTGGCGCCCTTGTTCCTCGGAACAGAGTGCTTATCAATTTGCCCAATTGCATGTAATTTTTGGCTGAAAATGGTCTTGAATGATTTGGTTCGGCTCACCGATTATGAATCCGTGGTCGAAATAGAATCTGTCCGGCCTTCCGTTAACACGATAGCTCCGAACTGAAAGAGCTAGACAGTTGAAATTTCCAGAGAGGGTTTGGGAGATATGTATCTCGCTTATGTTCGTTATTAGGTAAAAAAAGTTGGTTTCAGAGTAACAAAAAAAATATTTTTTTTAGAAAATCAAATTTCAAATTCATTTTTCTTAACATGTAGTTTTATCATAAGAATACATTGATATCATTTTCAACTCCAACAAGCTAATACTTTCGGAGATATGATTTTTCAAAATTCCAATAATACATCGTAATACTTCTGTGTTTTCACAGAAAGCGAATTATATATGTCTGTGTTCTGTCTGTCTTCATGGTTCATAAATTTCATCTCATCTACCTACATATAAGAGAAATGTCAAATTTATTTTTATTCTAGAAAACGAAGTATGTGAATCCAAAATGACCAATTATGGGATATTAAATTCTTGGGTATTATACCCTACCCTATATGCCCTTGGATAATCCATATGATGATGGAAATATACCGGGTGGTCCACCACAGACGCGGATCTCGGTTTGAGGGAGTAAATGAAGATAATTTGGAATTTTTTTTTGTAATGTATATAGGGTGATCCAGAGCAAAATTTAAAATTATTTTCATATATAAAGGGTGTTCGAGAACAAAGATATAGACCAAAGTTACATTATTTTTATTGTAACACCCTGTATTTGACCTCAAAAATGAAATGGCAAGCTCAAATTATGATGAGTTTTTCAGATCACTTTACACCTTAGAAGAGCCATTTACGAGAAAATGACGAAAACTTGAAAATATGGAGTTTTTTTAAATAGGAATTAACGAAGAAACCAGTTACGCCCGCAATACCGACAGTATTTTTTTGAATAGACATATTAGCTACTCCTATACAGAAAATAAAAAACTAACTCTGGAATATAAACAGTGATCATAATTAATTTTCAAACATCAACTACAGATAATGGTCGAAAATTGCTGAGAAAACTATCAGGTTTAGGTGTAGGAAAACATTGTGAAGATAGTTTCGAAATTAGTTTTTACGTTCAATGTGATATAGAAATACCGGGTGTGCCATTTGAAATAAGAAAGTTTTTGACAATTATTCGTAGTTGATGTTTGAAAATTAATTATGATCACTCTGTATATTCCAGAGTTTTCATTTTCTGTATAGGAGTAGCTAATATGTCTATTCAAAAAAAATACTGTCTATATCGCGGGCTTAACTGGTTTCTTCATTAATTGCTATTTAAAAAAACACCATATATTTTCAATTTTTCGCCTTTTTCTCGTAAATGGTACTTCTAAGCTATAAAGTCATCTGAAGAAACTCATCATAATTTGAGCTTGCCATTGCATTTTTTAGGTCAAATATAGGGTATTACTATTGAAAAAATGTAACTTTGGTCTATATCTTTGTTTTCGAATACCCTGTATATATGAAAATAATTTTAAATTGTGCTTTAGAACACCCAACACACATCACAAAAAAATATTCTCAAAATATCTTCATTTACTCCCTCAAAACGAGATCGGCGCCTGTGGTGGGTCACCCGGTATACTTTGGTAAGTTAATCAAATTGGGTTCAGAAAATCTCCAGTGAAAACAAAACTGGAATATTGGCTATGTTTCAATTGATATCATATAATTTTCAGAGTAGATTTGAGGAATGAATTCGTTATTTTTTTAATTCAGTATCTTTTATGATGCCGTTCTATTATAAGAATCCATTGATATCATTCTCAACTCTGAGAAACCAATACTTTCGGAAATATGATTTGTCAAAGTTTGAACAAGAGCGCCAAAGCTCCTCTCCACTGGGCTCTCATTCATTTTTTTTAATTCTATCATATTTATAACACAAAAATGTTATTCTTTGCATTCAAACAAAAAACCTTCAAATTCATCATATTACTTGAACCATAGACATATTATTATCCGTATTACTAGAACTGTCCAAAATTGGATCAAAAATGGCGTACGAGTTTACTTTTATAGAGCCTGAGGTACAGTAATATAATAATATTCACTGATACCTGTGGAATTTTTAGGCATGTATGACGAATTTTGTTGTTGTATATTTGTAGAGCTGAATGGAAAGCATTTATTTTCGAATTTCAATTAGTACTGAATTTTTCCCTTGAGTATTCCAACCCTCGGAAACAGCTCAAGTTAGTTCAAACATTTCTGAAATGGAAAATTATACAATTGTACGGGTAGATTAAACATTAAATAACTTCAAGGAGAGCTCCTCTATCAGCAAATATGTAAATGAGCTAAACTTATATTTGAAGTTGCAAGTTGTAAATTCGCAATTCTCGACATCTTTGATGAGGAGAATAACATTTCGTCTTTCACATAGTGAGTCTCCAACATTTCCCTAAGCGGGCATTGTTTGAAAAGTTTGATTTGCTCCCTTTCGTGAACGGATCTAGAACAAAAGGTCTCTCTCCTTGCTGAAGAGTGAAGTTTGAACCGAGACTGAAGTAATCAGCAAAGGAATAAAAAAGGGTTGTGAAGAGAGCGATGAATTAAATATTCAGGATAATTCCTTCTGATAAAATGAAATGCAACATCCATTAATCAGACGCCAAAGTTATCGCCTGGCACGTTTCTTTGTCGGGATAATAGATAAATGGAAAATGAAGTGCTTATAAGTATGCACCTCGAACTGGATGGTGGGAGTCATTAATATTCAAATTCCTGAATCAAACAAGCTGGAATGAACTGGAACTGAATATTTCATTTTAAATAGGGGTACATGAAGGTACTGACACTATTCTTCTTCGAAAGTAAGAGAGGTCAATCCTACACACTCCCCGAAAAAAGAACTAATGCTACAAAAAATATAGGTTTTTGTAGAATGACGTCAACGTACTCGTATAACGAATTATGCCGTTCAAAGTAATCATTAAAGGATAATGTGACAATTCTTGAATTTCACGAATATACACAGTATCATTATAAATCGAATTTCAAATTCAGAATTATTCTGTTGAAAGTTATTCTGAAATGAGAATAACTCAACAAAATAACTCTAAAGATTTTCATTAAGCGTCTGACGAAGGAGTCTGATATGGACTCCGAAACGTTACGATATAGTTGTTTCTTCGTTGATGTTGTTTCGTTGTTGTTTGTTATATAACATTGTTCAATTGATTGCATCTGACAAATATCTTGTGTTTCATACGCAGAAGCAAATCAAAAAATAATTAATTTTTATTTTATAGATATTTTTCAGAGTTTGGGAGAGAAAACCCAGAAAAAAACCTCTTAAGTATGCCGTTCAAGTTCTATTGATAACGATGTTTTCAGCATTTCTTTACTGCCACTAGAGAGCTTACTCAAAAAGCACTACTGGTATTGAAAAGTTATTCAATTTCAAGTTTACTGAAATCAGTTTATTTAATTTATTCAATTAGTTCAGCTTGAATATGTATTATATCTCCAAATTGTTTTCATTTTGTTTTTGATCTCGGTATTTGTGTACTCATGGCATATTTTGTTTGATTTTAAGTTATGGTGTTGAATTCGATGCAACACGGGATATTATAGTTCGTAAGCTATTTTTAGTTTACTTATGTGAACACTGTTTAATTATTTGTGAATTTACACTAGTGGATTTGTGACCTGTTTGTATTCCCTTCTTGTCTAAATAAATAAATTAAATAAATAAATAATTTCCGGACAAGAATAATTTGATTCATTTTGATATCACTGTAAGATTTTTAATTGTTGCTCGATTTTGGTTCAAGCACTGACATGAAATCAGGAGCTTTTGCGAGCAAGTTCTATTGTCTACTCACCTCTATTGGACACTCTAATACGAATTTAGCATCGATATATACCGTTATCTCAGCTTTTATAATAATTGAATATATTTCATAAACTTTTAATGACATACTTCAGTACAGAATCATATGCATTATATTGGAATTAACCCCAGGATACGATATTCATGAAATTACCCGGAAATTAGTGGGTCGGCATTCCACAAGTAACCACCGAGTTCTAATTGGATCAGATTTGTATATTTTGAGTTATTGATGAAATAACAACAGCATTTCAGATGGGTATAATTCCAAAACAGTTTGGCCGATTATCTCCATTAAAGAACTTAAATTAATATCGTATTAAGATGCACAACGTACCCTGAAAATTATTGTAATTCTTTATATTTTTCCGTTCTCAAGTAGGTTACATAGGTAATATATTTTCGTAATTTCTTAAAATTTTCTAGTGGTACGGTTCTCACAAAATTTCACACGCGTTTTTATGTCAATATTGTACAACTAGTTACCAAGCTTCAATTCGATCGGGTCTGTACTTTTTGGGTTATCGAGAAAATAATATTCCAGATGGGTATCTCCTAAACCTGAAAATTGCGAGTACCTATCTCTTTTCGTTCGAAAGTTATCGAAGCATCCAGCTACTGAACTCATTCAAGGCAGCTCAGATCTCCAACAATATAGATTCGATCGTGTTCAACCGTGGAACTTGGTAGTAGAGTTAGGTTTTGAAGGTGCTCGCAAAATTTCAGGGATGTCGGAAGAATAGTTTCTGGTAATAGAATTTTTTTCGAAGATTTTCAATGATTTCTTTTTGAATTTTCTAGTGATATGATCCTCACAAAATATTGCAAGAATTTTCGAGCCTGCATGCATTCTACAGCTGATAAACATGTTTGAATTGGTTCGGTTTCGCATTTCTCAGGTTACGGAGGAAATGACAACCAAATTTCAGATAGGTATAACTCCAAAACCGTTTGGCTGATTATGCCTAGCAACCAACTCAAATTTCCCATTCAGATGCACAATCTAAAATAAAAATTGAAAGTCGCAATCTCTTTCCGTTTCAGGTTATCGTGATAAAATATTCTGTAATAATTTTTTTTTTAATTTTCTAGTGATATGATTTTAAGATAGTTAGCGAAACATCAAAAATATTTCAAGAAACATTAAATATTGCTGGGCATTTCTCTCCTCACTATAGACTCCTTCGACAAAAAACGGAGAGGCTTCTCCAAGGTACCCGAAACTCAACCTGAAAAATGAAAAGACGATAAAATTAAAAATAATATATAACCTTTCAAAGGGCACTTCTCACAAATATACTCCTTTGTAGCAAGATGGATCTCTTCAACAAGAATCACCTCAGCCAATTTTCCAAGGTAATCACTCTGCTCCTTAGAAATCCCTTCAATATTTAAAATTAAAATGGAAATAGGAAATGATGCTCATAAGGCAAGAAGAGTTCTTGTAAACGAGGTTTGGCCAATCCAAGCAATGCTTATCCATAAATTACGTGAGGTGTTTTTTTAATTTTCTGGACCTCCCTCCCCCCTGGTGAGATGTCGTGGGATTTTTTTCAACCCCCCCCCCCCATCCCCCAATATCACGATAGATTTTTCATAATGTGGGTTTCTTACGTAAACGCGTTGGATTGTTATTGTAAAAAGAAAAAAAAATTTACTTCGTACTTTTATTTACGACTAGTGTAATCAATATTGCTGAGAGTTGTAAGTGTAACTGGATTAAATGGAACAAAATAGTATAATTTTTTTTTGTTTCAATCAGAAAAAAAATTGCTTGATATTTGCCGAGACCCCTCCTCCCTCCAACGTAAGATTAGATGAGATTTAACTCGACCCCCTCCCCCCTTAAACATCTCACGTAATTTATGGACGCCCCCTTAGATGTTCGAATACCGCTGCAGGACCCTAATCTTCCATAGATATATATTCACTTTCTATTGTATAAAACAATGATACCATTCTCAAATGTACTGTGAAATCGTCATTCTTAACATTTTAACACCAAATTTCTACTCCATCGCATCTGTATGTTTGGAAAAATTTAGAAAATGAGCCCTTGCCTATTCACAGAGTCGAACCTCTTATCCAGACCCCAAACTTAACCTGTAAATTTTAAACATCTAAGTTCCTTTCGAAGGTTGTCATGTTAACTACCGGCCGGACAGACGAGTTGAACTTGACTCCGTATTCTTCATTGAATTTGGAAATTACAGACATTTAGGCAACATTGTACGCCCTGTAGGGGAAAGTTGTGGAGACAAGATATTGAGAGATCGGGTACAAAGCGATAAGGACAAATTTTTCAATATGCAAGTAAGCATGAACAGCGTTAAGACCTGTTTTGTAAAGGGTTTCCAATAATAATTTTTCATTTCCACTGCAGGGCTGTGCCTGCTGCTGTACCTGCTGATATTCCCATTCATTTTATTGGTATAGTTGCTTTACTATTAAACATATTCTAGAATCTAGATTGTACATAAAACATAAACCTCTAAAATTAGCTATTATTCGTTCTTATCCTTTCAGAGAACCATTATTTCAATAGATACTTCAGCTCATTGTTGACCATAAGCTACTAAAATTATGGTTGGAAAAAACATATCCATTTATAGAGACTACTCAAGGTGTGAATAAAAAATTCAGAATATATTAATTAATAATAGTTAATATTCTACCATCAGATATCGAAGGAGATACAAAACAGTGGTGGTGGAAATATGAAAATCTTGATGAATGCAAATAAACAAAACAGGAAATTAGTGTGTAATATAAACTTTTTTATGTGTTTTGCAACATTTTTATGATGTTAACTGTCAAGAAATCCTTGATGATGATAATATATTTCACTGATTCGTATTACTGTAATGCTATTGGAAGTTTTGGTGATTAGAAATCCGTTATATCGAGTAAACAAAATCATAAATGGACATTATCAGGAAACTGTTCGAAATATTCATTTTAATAAATCCGTTTGAACTGACAGATATAGGTAAAATCAATAATATACAGATAAATTAATATTAATATATCGGGTTATATCAATTCGTAGATACAACTTCCGTATAATGACAGGCATTTCAAATTACCACCTGAATCAACTGACTATATATGTTATTTGTCATTGTTCACAGGTGTAGCCGGAAACCGTTGAAAATTACACGTCCTAGATGGCTCCTTCGTGGAGAATTTAATCAGGAAGTGCATTCCAGTATAATTCATAAGGCAGCAGTGGAAAATCTTCCGAACTTACATTTGTAATTAGCCATATATCAAGATCTTTCTTGACTACTGTTATGAAATTAAAACTCCCATTTACAAGATGTATACAGTGTGGAAAAGCAAAATAGAATAAATTAAATGTCTTGGTTACTGTACATATTCATGAAAAATCCCGGAACGCGTCAAATTCGAATTACAAATTGTCATTCTTCTTCGTAAAAATACGGACCCAACCTTCAACCCTCTTCGAAGGACATCAGGTAGGTACCACCTCCAATTTTTCAAATAGGAAGGATGGGCTTTTAATACATCGTTTGAAAGGTCTCGTCATTCTTTATTCAGGAATGTTATCACATTCATGTTTATTGCAAAAATCAAATTTAAAAAAATCAAATCAAGTGATTAGCGAAATTTGGTACAATATCAAGAACTAATATGTAGCAAAAAATTAAGAATATTAATGAACTAGATGTGCAAAGTGTTCACCGCGAATGCTTTGGCAGCTTCCTAACCTCAAATAAAAATTTCTTCCAACATTATGCAACATTTCAGGAGTGTTCGACCTAATCGCAAGTGATATTCGATCATTTAGGTAATTTAAATCAAGGGGTTTAGTTTTGTACACAATGCTCTTTTCATATCTCCACAAAAAGAAATCCAATGGGTTAAGATCAGGGGATCGCACTGGACATTCGATCGTTCCTCGCCTTCCTATTCACCGATTTGGGAATATTACGGCGAGGTACTGCCAGACATTGCGTTGGTAATGCGGTGGTGCTCAACCCTGTTGGAGCTATATCGTATTCCGTGGAACTTGAGGATTTTCTTGATGAGGATATACCTCTCTCATCCAGTGAGAATTTTTGGTATACCAGTAGCGACAATATTGATGATTAGCATGGTCCTTGAGGGAAAAAATCAGAAAACAAAACGTCTACAAATTGGATAATATTGCCTGCTTTTTTAATCTGCCTTACATGCTCACACTCGCGAAACTGCTTCTCCATTTTACTTATCATCGCTTGGATTATAGGCATCAAATTCGAATATTTCTCATGAAACCAGCGACCTACTTCTTTTTGTGTTCGGGTGTTATCTCTGTAAACAATCGTTTGTAAAACTATTATTTGGTGCATTTCAGTTAGTCGAACAATTATTCAAAATTGAAGTTTATGAATTTCAAAAACAATTTAGACAATTTATAAAATATTATTATTATTATTTTAAACTTATCAGCATAAAGCAATTTGTGAAGGCGTTCTAAATAAACAAACATTGCCACAGAAAGTGTTTTACTTAGTTTTCATGGTACCATCTGGAAAACACAATGTTGTGATTTTTCATTTTCCATCTTGAAGGCAAATGAGTTTAGTATTATTGTAATAAAATTTGGGAATATTCGAGGGAATATTATAATGGATTTTGGTAATCACATGATTTTATTTTTTTATATTTTGAGTTTTTTAATACACATGAAAAAAATAACATTTCTAAATAGAGAATGACGCGACGTTTCAAAGGATGTATCACAAGACCATACTTCGTATTTGGAAAATTGGGGGTTGTATCTGTCTTTCGAACGGGGTTGAAGGTAGAGTTCACATTTTTACGAAGAAGAATGACAATTTAAAATTTGAATTTGACGTGTTTCGGAAGTTTCTATAAATATGTACAGTAACCAAGATAATGAATTCAGTCCAATTGGCATTTCCACACTGTATATGGACTGATTGAACTCGCGGAAGATGATACTGAATTTTGTCTCACCACTGAACAAATCAATTTGGAAATCTGTTTCGACGCAAAAATTATTCAAGGTGATCCTAATCCACACACACGGTCAATATTACTGCATAAATGTCGGTCATATATATCTTGAGGTTATTAATAATAATAAGTTAATTCAAGGATAATTTGGGAACCTTTATTAATATGTTCTTTCAAATACTGTCAATGTCAGATTTTCGCTCAGTATCTGATTTATACTCTGAAACGTTACAAAAAAGTTATTTTATCTTCGTTATTTTTTCGTTACTGTTTGTTAGGCAAAGTTGTTATATATCTTGCTTCTGACATTTATCTATAGTGTTTCTAACGCAGAATAAATCTGAGAACAATTACATTTTTGTATTTTATAGATATACTAGCGGCTGGCTTCGCTCCGCATAAAGTGAAATAATAAAAAAATCCGATCGAAAGGATATTCATTATAGATTTCGCAACTTAATGAAAATATCCAAATCCCAAGATACGTTTACTGAGTAACGCTTCTTTAAGTTTTTCATTGTGTAAAAATGAAAAAAAACTTAAGAGAAAGACATTTCGGACGCTCCGAGTTTCGATCCCGCCGCCCTCGAGGCTCGGGAGCTATAAATTCCCAATACAACGCCTCAGCTCACTCGGCCACGTTACTTACGTGAATCAACTCCGATTATGTACCAAATAATTATAGATATATTGCAGAGTTCGGGAGAGAAAATCCAGAAAGAATGCATTGAATTAACAATCAATGATATATCAAATGCTTTCCAAAACAACCCACGTGATGTCAGTAGCCTTAACGCACTCGTTCCTTTAATGATCATTATATTTCACTTTTTTTTTGGAGCCCTTCACCAGACGTTTTCAACCGGTGTGCCACCGCGTATAATTTCGGTTGTGCCGAGATTTCCGCGAAGTGTATGCTGCATTGAAATCATTAATAGCTATTTTAATGAGAAAATAGTACGAAACAATTTTTGCTCCATGCGCTATGCTCAAATATTATATTAAAATAAGAGATATACAATTTTTTACCATGTATTGCTTGCTTTCTGGGGTTTCTTACCTGAAGGTGTCAAAGAGACACTATTAATAAGCCTCCGCTAAACGTTATGTTATACATATTATGGGTTTACTATACCGAACCCTCTACGCGCCAGTTCGACTCGCACTTGGCTATTTCTCACTAGTGTGCCGTGAAACTTTGATGAACGAAAAGTGTGCCGTTAAAACCAAAAGGTTGAAAACGCCTGCCATACACGGTTAATCTTTACCTGATTGCCGATCTCTGATTTTATCGTAAATTTTTTCTTGGACGCAGTTTTGCAATATGTATAGATTGGTATCAATATTCGCTTCAGGAACCTTATATTTTAGAAGATATAAATTTTCCAAATTCAATTTTTTATACGTATTTTATGGCATAATAATGAAAAATGGCGATACCGTTGTTAAAAAATCAACAAGTTAAGAGCGTTCCTGCTAATCGGGTCCTTCATGAATGGCTTCGTATAATAAATATACTTATGCATATATTTCACAAATCAAATAGACCCCAGGGGGTTCATTGATCTGCCGAGAAAGCAAGAGCAGACGCGTTTCTGGCTTCTTGGCCTTCATCAGTACCCTGTAGCTTTCCCAACAAATTCAACTAAACTGACCCGGGTTAAGCCTTTCAGAGCCGGCTTGGTCGATCATTATAATCGCCCACGCCACCTATGAAACGAAACACGGAAATCAGCCTCTCCCCACCAGTGAATATTTGAAGCGTGAAATCATATGCCACCATTCACTCGATATTAATCATATATATATAATATATAATATTAATCGATCAATGAACCCCCTGGGGTATATTTGATTTGTGAAATATATGCATAAGTATATTTATTATACGAAGCCATTCATGAAGGACCCGATTAGCAGGAACGCTCTTAACTTGTATTTTGTGGCGTTTCTTTGTCTTGATTGACTGGATTTAACATAAGTGCAAATTATACTCGTCATTTCCATAGAGTCTCTTGCTCTTTCTATAACTTTTAGCACTATGCATGGAATAAAATTTGGAAAAAAATAACGTATCTTTTACAGAAAATGACCCAAATATCCTATATCGATAAATGTTCATCATATAAACACGACTTTCATTATAACTTGAAATACAATATACGTATATTGGTTGAATATAGAATTACAATTAATGGCACGCGTCAGGCTTAGACTAGTTTGAATTAAATATAATATCAAAATTTCAGATGGGTATAACTTCAAATTCGTTTGGCAGAGTATGCCTATAAAATAACTCAAATATCGTATTCGGATGCGCAACCGACCCTGAAAATTACAAGCCGCTATCTATTTTCGTTCTCAAGTTATCTTGAAATACAAAATATTTTTATTCACGAAATTTCAAATACGTCTTTGTATCGGTATTCTACAACTACTTGCCGAGTGTCAATTCGATCGTATCTGTATTGTTTTAACACAAACAAAATTAGTACTTGGAAACCATTTGGCCGATTATGCCCATTAACGAACTTGTCCGTCGCATTTGGACGTGCCACCCTGAAAATTTGAAGTTGCAATCTCTTTCCGTGCAAAAGTTATCGTGGCAAAACCCGGCCGGTCAGAATCAAATTTGACCTCAGATTCTTCATCAGTGAGTCAAAGCTAATCGTTTGAGACCATTTTCGACCAAAAATTCGAAAGGACAGACATTTGGGCAAAATAATAGTACGCTGCTAGGAAGCCTACTATTATTTAATATGGGGAGAACATGCGTGCAGAAAATAGTGACGTCTATACATTTTAATTGGTACATAATAATTCCTCCAAAGTTTGAATCCTTTTCCACTCGAAAACGGCAATTAAGGATTTCGAGTTTTTTACGCTTGCTTTCCTACAGATGTACAAATTGGTTCAAGCACTGACGTGAAGTCAGAAGCTTTTGCGCGTATGTTCTATTGTCCATACTTCTGTATTGGACACCCTTAATCGAATTTACCATGGTAAATTATGTTGTCCATTCTCCTGTATTGGACACTCTCAATTCGAATTTACCATGGTAAATTCGAATTAAGTGTCCAATACAGGAGAATGGACAACATAATTTACCATGGTAAATTCGATTAAGGGTGTCCAATACAGAAGTATGGACAATAGAACATACGCGCAAAAGCTTCTGACTTCACGTCAGTGCTTGAACCAATTTTTTTTTCGTGACTTTTTAAAAATTTTCTAGGGGTACGGTTCTTGAAATTTTTTTTTTCGTCATTTTTTTCAAATTTTCTAGGGATACGATTCTTACAAAATTTTAAACACGTCTTTATGTTGATTTTCTACTACTAGTTACCAAGCACCAATTCGATCGAATATTTATTTTTTGAGTTATCAAGGAAATAATATTCCAGGTGGGTATAACTCGGAAACCGTTAGACCGATTATGCCCAAAAACGAACTCAACACTCTCTTTCGGATAAGCAACCTACCCTGAAAATTGCAAGTCACTATCTCCTTTCATTCGAAAGTTATCGAGGCAACGGTCACCCATCTACTGAACTCGCACAAGAATGCTCGAATCTCCAACAATATTTAACCGATCGTATTAAAACTTGAAACTTGGCAGTAGAGTTAGGTTATGAAGGCTCTTGCAAAATTTCAGCAATTTCAAACGAATAGTTACTGATATATAGAATTTTTTTTTTTTATTTTCAATGATTTATTAAAAATTTTCTACAAATGCTATCCTCACCAAATTTTGCAAACATTTCCGCGTTGGCATTCTACAGCTAACAACCATGTTTGAATTCAATCGGTTCAGTACTTTTTGAGTTAATGAGGAACAAAAACCACGAAATTTCAGAAAATTTCAGATGGCTATAACTCTGAAACCGTTTGGCCGATTATGCTCGTAAACAAACTGAAATGTCGCGTTCTGGTGTTCATCCTAACCTGAAAATTTCAAGCCGCTATCTCATTCCGTTCTCAAGTTATCGTGACAACAAAAATATTTTTTAATAATTTTTTAAAAATTTTCTAGCCATACGATTCGCACAAAATTCCACAAACGTGCTTAAGATCATATTCTACAACTACCCACCAAGTTTCAATTCGATCGGATTTATATTGGTTGAAAACAAAATTATTACTCGGAAACCACTGGGCCGATTATGCCCATTAACGAACTTGTCCGTCGTATTGAGATGCGCCACCTACCCTGAAAATTTCAAGTTGCTAGCTCTTCTCGTTCTCAAGTTATCGTGGCAACGGCCGGACGGCCGGACGGCCGGACGGACAGAATCAAATTTGACCTCGAATTCTTCATTGAGGAGTAGAACTTAATCGTTTGAGACCATTTTCGTCAAAAAATTCGAAAGTTACAGACATTTGGGCAAAACTATAACGCGATGTTCCCCAGAACATACGCGCAAAAAGTGGCAACGGCTTGAAAAGACAAGATGTGACACAGGTTGTATCTTTCATCTGGTTACATATATTTTCGTCCTCACCCTTCCGAACGGCATTCACTATTCAGAAGAGAGCTGTCAAAGTCGACTTGACTTCCCACGCCCCTAGATAATCGGAAATGTTTTTGTTTGACGGTGTTGTCACTAGTTGTGACAGAGCTGAATTGAGTTTGGCAGGATATGATAAGTTGGTTGTAAAAATAACAATGAGTTACTTGAAGAACGGATTTTTGAAAGTATTTCTTGTGCTCGCAGTTTTGTATACCGCAGTGGGATATTTATGTTTAGTTATTTGCGAACATAATCTGCGGCTACCATATCTTGCCTCTTTTGTTGTATGAAAGAAATATGTCTGAACTTTCTTAACTTAGGGAACTCAAGTCGAATTCTTCGAAAAAACTTGGGATAAGTATAGAATTGGCAATTTTATCTGTAGGAGACAGTCTCTGGTCACGAAAAATATATTCCTGAATCATGACGAACTTAATAATATAAATTGAATCAGATTCAGCACATCTTGTTTTCAATGTTGATTAATTTCTGCACAGCTTCTTGGATTTCCTATTTTTGGCGCTCTAGTTCCTCGGAACTGAGTGCTTATCAATTTGCCCAAATGTCTGTAATTTTGGAATATTTCGATGAAAATGGTCTTCAACGATTTGGTTCGACTCACTGATCAAGAATCCGTGGTCGAAATTCATTCTGTCCGGCCGGCCGGCCGTAAGCACGATAACTCTCGAACGGAATGAGCTAGAGAGTTGAAACTTTCAGAGTAGGTTTGGGGGATGAATGTCTCGGCTAAGTTCGTTATTGGGCAAAATCGGAAAGATGGTTTCGGAGTAACAAAAAAAAAAATTTTTTTTACGAAACAAATTCCAAATCAATTTTTTTGCGCGTATGTTCTGGGGAACATCGCGTTATAGTTTTGCCCAAATGTCTGTAACTTTCGAATTTTTTGAAAAAAATGGTCTCAAACGATTAAGTTCGACTCCCCAATGAAGAATTCGAGGTCAAATTTGATTCTGTCCGGCCGGCCGTCCGGCCGGCCGTTGCCACGATAACTTGAGAACGAAAAGAGCTAGCGACTTGAAATTTTCAGGGTAGGTGGCGCATCCCAATACGACGGACAAGTTCGTTAATGGGCATAATCGGCCCAGTGGTTTCCGAGTAATAATTTTGTTTTCAACCAATATGAATCCGATCAAATTGAAACTTGGTGGGTAGTTGTAGAATATGACCCTAAGCACGTTTGTGAAATTTTGTGCGAATCGTATGGCTAGAAAATTTAAAAAAAATTATTAAAAAATATTTTTGTTGTCACGATAACTTGCGAACGGAATGAGATAGCGGCTTGAAATTTTCAGGTTAGGATGTGCACCAGAACGCGACATTTCAGTTTGTTTATGAGCATAATCGACCAAACGGTTATAGAGTTATAGCAATCTGAAATTTTCTGAAATTTGGTGGTTTTTTGTTCCTCATTAACTCGAAAAATACTGAACCGATGGAATTCAAACTTTGTTCTTAGTTGTAGAATGGCAACGCGAAAATGTTTGCAAAATTTGGTGAGGATAGCATTTGTAGAAAATTTTTAATAAATCATTAAAAATAAAAAAAAAAAATTCTATATATCAGTAACTATTCGTTTGAAATTCATGAAATTTTGCAAGAGCCTTCATAACCTAACTCTACTGCCAAGTTTCAAGTTTTAATATGATCGGTTAAATATTGTTGGAGATTCGAGCATTCTTGTGCGAGTTCAGTAGTACCGATTTGGTGTAGCGTAAGGCTCCGAAGAAACGATCGCTCGACCCGGACTTTTGCCGTCGAGTCGAAGAAGACGAATCGATTTGTGTTTTTCCCAAATTTCGTTCTTCTAGGTTGAGCCTAAATATACTAATTCAATACAAGTTTCGGAGGTTTTGAGTCCGACGATTTTCCATTCAAAAAGTCAATCCGAGAAACGTCAGAATTAATTCGAGAGACGGGGTCGGAAATTTTCGAAAGCGAAACTGACGATTTAGGCCTTTTTGGGGCGTGAAACTTGAAGAAAATGATAGATAGCTTTTGCGCGTATGTTCTATTTTCCATTCTTCTGTATTGGACACCCTTAATCGAATTTACCATGGTAAATTATGTTGTCCATTCTCCTGTATTGGACACTTATTTTATATTTAAAACTGTAATTAGATCTTTGAAATACCATTGAATGAAGAAATTCTTGTAAGTTAACAAAATATCTTTATTTGAACAATAAAAATGCATCATTTTATTAAAATGATAGTTAGACTATCCAATTGCTTCTTTTCTTTATAATATTTTAGCTGTAAGTCAGTATAGCTTAGAACTTTTAAAGTAACGTCCTACAATATTAATTTAAATGATATTATAAATAAAAAATTGGTTCAAGCACTGACGTGAAGTCAGGAGCTTTTGCGCGTATGTTCTGTTGTCCATTCTCCTGTATGGGACACTTTTAATCGAATTTACCATGGTGAATTCTATTGTCTATTCTCCTGTATTGGACACTCTTAATCGAAAAAAAAAAATTGGTTCAAGCACTGACGTGAATCAGGAGCTTTTGCTCTTCTTAATCGAATTTACCATGATGAATTCTATTGTCCGTTCTCCTGATTGGACCCTCTTAATCGAAAAAAAAATTGGTTCAAGCACTGACGTGAAGTCAGGAGCTTTTGCGCGTATGTTCTATTGTCCATACTCCTGTAATGAACACTATTCTTAATCGAATTTACCATGATGAATTCTATTGTCTATTCTCCTGTATTGGACACTTTCTTCTTAATCGAATTCACCATGATGAATTCTATTGTCCATTCTCCTGTATTGGAGACTCTTCTTAATCGAATTTGCCATGATGAATTCTATTGTCCAGAATGGACAATAGAATTCATCATGGCAAATTCGATTAAGAAGAGTCTCCAATACAGGAGAATGGACAATAGAATTCATCATGGTGAATTCGATTGAGAAGAGTGTCCAATACAGGAGAATAGACAATAGAATTCATCATGGTAAATTCGATTAAGAATAGTGTTCATTACAGGAGTATGGACAATAGAACATACGCGCAAAAGCTCCTGACTTCACGTCAGTGCTTGAACCAATTTTTTTAATAAGCAGTTTTATGATAAGAATCCATTCATATCATTTTCAACTCTAACCAGCTAATACTTTCGGAGATATGATTTTTTTAAATTTCAATGTAAATCGTATTTCACAGATTGGTATAATTATTATTCTATGTATGAATTCTCATAATGTCAACTTGACAGAAGGGAATATTGTAACTTCAAAAATATTGGGGTTGAAATACTCGTATTTTAGCGATGCAACGGGGACCTCACCCGAAAATGTTTGAAAATATTACGTAAATATTGAAAGCATAATTCTGCAGTTTGGTTAACGTAGATCAGGAAATTTTTGATCGATTACAAGGTAATTTTTTATTATTACTTATCTTCTTTCATATTTGTTTTATGGAATACCTACTATTTGTAGGTACTTTAAACCTGTTTTGGGCAATTGTCATACGAAACTTGTTTTTTTGGCGCTCTAGTTCCTCGGAACAGTGTGCTTATCAATTTGCCCAAGTGTCTGTAATTTTGAAATTTTTGGCTGAAAATTGTCTCAAACGATTTGGTTCGACTCACTGATCAAGAATCCGAGTGCGAAATCGATTCTGTCCGGCCGGCCGACCGGCCGTAGGCACGATAACTCTCGAACGAAAGTAGTTAGCGGATTGAAAATTGCAAGGTGGTTTTGGAGTGTAAATATCTCGGACAAGTTCGTTCGATCTATCTGAAATTTAGCATCAAATTGTAGAATCATGACCTTTATACGCATGTGAAGTTTTGTATTGACCAGATTACCGCAAAGTGTAAAAAAAAAATTTGAAAATTTAAAAAAAGTTTTTCCACAATAACTCTCGAACGGAATGGGCTAGGTAGTTGAAATTTTCAGAGTAGGTTAGGGAGATGAATATCTCGGTTAAGTTCGTTATTGGGCAAAATTGGCCAGATTTAATTCGATTTCTTCCATGGTGCAGTTCTCATTATCATGATTGCTCATTTAATCTTGATAAATAAACTATTATTTGAATTGAATTTCCTTTATGATGCAGCTCTATCATATGTATACATTGATATAATTTCCAACTCAGAGAAACCAATACTTTCGGAGATATAATTTGTCTGTTTGAACTATTTTCTGTTGGTTTGTCTCACGATTCTTCAGAAATTCTACAACACCGAATATTTTCCAAGTCCACTGAATGGTAGGTACATATTTAATAAAGACGAGTATAACACAACTATATAATACACCATCGGATAGATATTTCTTTCAACAAGGAACATTGGAGATTAAAATATCGAATAAATTCCCATTTCATTTATGGACTAACTGTTGAATACTGTTGATTAGAAACTATGGAAACAAAAAAACTTTGACAATTCATTTCCGAAATTATTGGTTTCTCAGAGTTGGGAATAATATTATTGTATATTGTATGGATTCTTATAAATGAACTGCATCATAAATGAAACTAAATTAAAATTAAATAACGAACTTATCCGAGACATTCATTCCTGAAATCTCCTCTTAAAATTATATTTTATCAATTGAAACTTAGCCAATTTTCCAGATTTGTTTTCACTGATGATATATTGAACCCAATTTGATAAACTTACCAAATTATATATTTCCATCATCATATGGATTATCCAAGGGCATATAGAGTAGGGGTAATTATAATATCCCATAATTGGTAATGTTTGCATTCAATGATATTTTGTTTGTTAGAACAGACATACATTTGACAAGAACTTCATACGGAGATAAGATGGAATATATATGTATACTATAGCCATATACGGCAAATTCAACCATTTCCTTCCCCCCGTAACCTCAAAATCCCCTTTTTTTCCACCATTTTCCCTCGAAACGTCCTCTCAATAACACAAATTTTCCCTAAGTAAAATTATAAACCTCCAGATACTGAACTCGCCAATCACTGCTCGGTTTCCATTATTTCTGCAATAACTCCTGTACAATATAGATCCAATCGTATTCAACTTGGCTTTAGAATTAGGATTTCAAGACTCTCGCAAAATATCAGCAACATCGGACGGATAGTTTCTGAGATACATAATATTTTTGCGCGCATGTATTAAAATTTCAACTCTCTTTCAGTTCGAAAGTTATCGTGGAAACGGCTGACCGCCTTTAGGCAAATGATTACACGTCGTTTCCTAGAACATGCGCGCAAAAGCCACGAAAAAGTGTGAGGTGTGAGATTTCGTACTTTAGCAGCGAAACTTAGGCATTTGAGAAATATTCACACACATGATACCACTTAGACCTCAAAGTCCTATATGCACTGGAAGTGAGTTCATTTGCGGTCATAATATATTGTATATTGAGTTTATGAGAAATAACATCAACGTGATTTCCACAAAAATGAAAGTTGAAACATTACACTTTACAAACTGAGAAAATTTCGAAACACAAAAGTTGGAAATGCTCTATGCTGAATAGAGGGAAACCAAACGGAACGATTTTTTGAAAAATTTCATTTGCGACCGATATCACTCAAGAGGTAGATGAAAAATGGGTTCAAGCCCTGTGGACAGGAGCTTTCTGGCGCTCTAGTTCAAACAGACAAATTATATCTCCGAAAGTATTGGTTTCTCAGAGTTGGGAATTATATCCAGGAAAAATATCTATCAACTAATTGTATCCTATCTACTTGGTGGAGTTTGGGTCTGGTGGTTCGGTATATTATATTTTTCAGTCGGTGTTTCGAACATTTCAGTGTAGTTTTTAGCGAAATGTTCAACATGAAAAATGGTGCGGATGCATTTCTTATTGTATTGGAGTTAATATTGTAGTATACAGGGTTTTAATGAGGAGTCTCTTCCTTCAATGCTCAACTTGATTTTCAAAATGATTTTAATTCATTTGTTAGGCTGAAGATGAGGCGCTGTAAATGTTTCATAACCATGGAATGATATGATTACGATTATAGTGACACCCCTAGTTCTTCTGAGGAGACCCCTCGTATGATCTTAAGAGCTTGTTTGAGTTAGGAGAATCAGTTGTGTTCTTTGTAGGCTTTGTCACTGTGTCCGTTCTTACGCCATCCTACGTAGCTGGGCGCCACCGTATGAGTCGAAAATTAACAACGGTGTGCATACGGTGGCCCAAGGGCATAGTAACAAAGCCCCTACAGAACACAACTCATTTTCCCAACTCGCAAAAACTCTTAAGACCTTATGAGGCGTCTCTTCAGAAATCCTAGGAGTGCCAGTATAATCATAAACATATCATCCGATGATATAGAAATTCTTTGAGCGTCCTATCTTCAGTGGATTAATTCAAATTATTTCAGAAATCAAGTTCGGGATTCAAGGGACAACTTTTCATTAACACCCAGCATATTGCAATATTGACTCCAGTGCAAATGTAAGAAAAGCATCCGCAGCATTTCCGTACGTTCAGCATGTCATTTTGCTAAAAAGAACACCGGCATTTCCGAAATACTGACTGAAAAATGCAACCGGACCACTATGCCCAAATGCCTAAACTACCCCGACTAGGTAGGTTGCAATTAGTCCAGAAATATTTTTTCCTGGAGACTAGTAGTCCTTAAATCACTTAACGTAGTAGTTAAAATCATGAGGAAGAAAATATTGATCAGGAACATATCGATAATGAGTCTGATGGACACAAAATTGTACTGAGTATATTATCTGAATATTTTGTCCGAAATTGGATTTACTTTTTCCGAAATTGGTTTTACTTTGTCCGAAATTGGTTTTACATTTTCCGAAATTGGTTTTACTTTTTCCGAAATTGGTTCTACTCTTTCCGAAATTGGTGTTACTTTTTCCGAAATTGGACTTGAAGAGGTATGGACATGTATTGTCGATAATCGCGATAAATATTTTGTTATAGTTACAATGAAATATTTTTTCAAAATTCCGGATACATCGAGCACCCGACGTGATAGCTAATCTTTTGTATTAAAATACATGGAATAATTTCGAGCATGAAATCCACTTGGAACTGTTCAACTTTCAAATACAAATTTTCGATTTTTATAACTTTATCTGTGCCCAATTTTCTGTAAGCCTGATATCTGCCAACACTTATATATTTCGAGACGGATAACTATAACGCCCAAAACCCTGGAAATCGAAAACCAAATATAACGTTTAACATCAAACATTTTTCGGTAGGTAGTCTATTATATGTCCAGATCCAGTGAATCGTAGCAAATTCATTCTTTGTATTATTGTTGAAAGTCTTTAAGACCACAATATGGTCATCTGTGTACTGAATAGCCTTTGTCGATACAATTTGATAGATGAAGCTTGAACTACATACTGCAAGAACAAGCGCGGAATATTCATATTATGCCGTCCAACTGATTTCAATGGTATATTGTTTGGCTCCTTTTCATTCTTGGTATATGCATCGTAAGAAAACACAAAGACCTTCAGACCCTATACGTTGCCGTCGAACGACGGGTATAGGATGGTTGGAATGGGCACCTGCCCCTTAGGTATTTTGTCGCCAAGGGGGCCTAGCTCTTTATTCCTTGATGCAGAGGGTAAAAACCTGATGGATATTTAATTTGGAACGTGTACCGTTTCTTATCACTCATATTTAATAACGTACGATTAAGAATTTGTCGAAACACATTCACTAGGGCTTATTTCGTGATTAATGACCTGTAATTACGGTATTATACAAGATTTTTCATCTGAACGGAATGCAGGCATACTCAGTGGACCATAATTCAGAGGAACGTACAAAATGAAATAAGAAAATCAGAGGCCTTCGAACTCGAGGTACTGAGAAATTAGTGGTTTTGCTGGAAGAGAAAAGTGTAATTTACCGGCCATAAACCACGTTTCAGCAACCTAACTGTAGTTCTGAGTACTAAATAAGGATTATGAATTCAGGTCAACTATTCGAAGTACGAGAACAACGCAGATACAAATGGTTTATGGTGATTGAAGACACAAACCTGATATCAGATTAATAAACTTTAGGAATTCTTGAATGGTTTCTTTCTGGGTTTTATCTCCCAAATTCTGAAAAATATCTATAAAAATTTGTGGATACATATTTGTTGAAACACAAAGCTTGGTGGCGATATGTTGACGATATAATTGTTATTTGAATCGGTTCTAAATTCAATAAAAAAAAAGCACTGACGTAAAGTCAGTACTCTTTGGCGCGCGTGTTCACGGTGGCTAATTTGAATTGAATGATGAGTACTTCAAGCTCAGTGGATAGAGCGAGCCGAAGATCTACCCAAAGGGTAGTGGACACCATTCACTGTCGGTTCAAAAATTAACAGTGCAGCATCTAAGCTGCCATCAGGAAAGAGTAACAAAGTTGGAAAAGAACACAACTGACTCTCCTTGGTCGCACAAGCTCCTAGAAGATTTGGGAGGGTCAGTATAATCCTAATCATGTTTATAGCACGCGCGCCAAAGCAGATTCACTTGTTACACTTTTTCTTTCATTGTTAAGACACTCTGCTTTTGCGCGCGTGCTATAAACATGATTAGGATTATACTGACCCTCCCAAATCTTCTAGGAGCTTGTGCGACGAGTATTGGACACCCTTAATCGAATTTACCATGGTAAATTATGTTGCCCATTCTCCTGTATTGGACACTTAATTCGAATTTACCATGGTAAATTCGAATTAAGAGTGTCCAATACAGGAGAATGTACAACATAATTTACCATGGTAAATTCGATTAAGGGTGTCCAATACAGAAGAATGGACAATAGAACATACGCGCAAAAGCTTCTGACTTCACGTCAGTGATTGAACCAATTTTTTTTTTCGTGATTTTTTCGAAATTTTCTAGGAGTGCGGTTCTTAAAAATTTTTTTTTCGTCATTTTTTTCAAAATTTCTAGGGATACGGTTCTTACAACATTTCAAACACCTTTTCCTTATGATGATTTTCTACTACTAGTTACCAAGCTTCTATTCGATCGAATATTTATTTTTTGAGTTATCAAGGAAATAATATTTCAGGTGGGTATAACTCGGAAACCGTTAGACCGATTATGCCCAAAAACGAACTCAACTCTCCCTCTCAGATACGCAACCTACCCTGAAAATTGCTAGTCCCTATCTCTTTTTGTTCGAAAGTTATCGTGGCAACGGTCACCCATCTACTGAACTCACACAAGAATGCTCGAATATCCAACAATATTCAACCGATCGTGTTAAAACTTGAACAGTGGCATTAGAGTTAGGTTATGAAGGCTCTTACAAAATTTCAGCAATTTCCAACGAATAGTTACTGATATATAGAATTTTTTTTTCAATTTTCCATGATATTTTAAAAATTTTTCACAGATACTATCCTCACGAAATTTTGCAAGAATTTTCGCGTTGGCATTCTACAACTAATTACCATGTTTGAATTCAATCGGTTTAGTATTTTTCGAGTCGCGTTCTGGTGCACACCATAACCTGAAAACTTCAAGCCGCTATCGCTTTCCGTTCCCAAGTTATCGTGACAACAAAAATATTTTTTAATAATTTTTTTTAAATTTTGTAGCCATACGATTCACACAAAATTCTACAAACGTGCTTAGGTTCACATTCTACAACTACTCACCAAGTTTAAATTCGATCGGATTCATATTGGTTGAAAACAAAATTATTACATACTCGGAAACCACTGGGCCGATTATGCCCATTAACGAACTTGTCCGTCGTATTGGGATGCACCACCCACCCTGAAAATTTCAAGTCGCTAGCTTTTCCGTTCTCAAGTTATCGTGGCAACGGCCGGACGGCCGGCCGGACAGAATCAAATTTGACCTCGAATTCTTCATTGGGGAGTCGAACTAAATCGTTTGAGACCATTTTCGTCAAAAAATTCGAAAGTTACAGACATTTGGGCAAAACTATAACGCGATGTTTCCCAGAACATACGCGCAAAAACATAAATATCAATATTCTCCGCAAAAAGATAAAGATGAAGCATGATATCTAAGGGAAGGTCATTTTTTCTGTCATCATCGGGTATAGTTTCATTTTTCTCTGTCGCATTCGAGTCTTCTTGTCATCATCAGGTATTTTTATTTCGTCGTTGTTTTGCTATGTATGTATGTAGGTTTTCTTTTTTTTCCTTTGTTTTTGTTCATTCATTATTTATTAATCTGTGTATTAATTATTGTCTACATCAACTGTTCATCCAAGTTTTCAATCGTTTCTTAAATTTCTTGATATTTGGCACATTTTTTAGATGATCAGGGATTATATTGAAAATTTTCGGTGCAAGATATCTAATACTTCTTTGGCAAATCCAACCTGAAATTTGTATGTGAGGCAATTATTAGATATATTAATTATATATTAACATTAACCACATTATTTATTGCTTTCTCTGCTTCTCATTGAATCTTATACCTATAGTCAACACAAGTAGACTTGAAAACTTTGGAATTGCACCAGAGTAAACGGTACATATCTTAAAATAAAGGACTCAAAACAAACATGCACCTGTGTAACCAAAACTCGAACATAACGCAAATAATCAAATACGTCTAACAGATGATACGAAGAATGAGTTCAAAATGGACAAGCACATGTACATCGAAAGTCTATAGAATTTGTGGCTTTCTGAACCTATTTCGCTTAATGTTTTAATTAGGCTATAATAGGCGGTGTTGCTACGTTCTATTTCAGTTCTCTTACTTATGAAGTTCGGATCCTGTACGATGGTAATCATTTCACGCTACAATATTTTTCTTGAAATATTCTGATATCCAAGTTAGACATATTAGTGAAATCAAAGTTCCCTGTACGAACAGGTTTTCTGAACATCTCAGCCTTAACCCATCAATCTACAGCTATATTGTATTCAAATATTTTCATAGGAAAACTAAATTTGTAAAAAAACTGATGAATTACATTATCCATAGCCAAAAACTCATATCCGAAAACATATTCTCCTGAATCGGTTGCTCCCATAGACATAGAATAACATGGACTGGCCCTTAAGTATAACTTTAACACACAGTTCGTTGCGGAATACATATAAAGAGGGAGGGATCTTGTGAAGAATACAATAAGTAAAGGCCTAATATACAAATTGATGGCTATTGCGATATATTGGAAAACTTAATTTTTTTGATATTTTTAAGAGAAATATTGACTATTTTGAATGAGATGATTATAGAAAAAGCTAAATCAGTCACAGTGAGGAATTTGGCATATTTTCATATCATAAGTATCAAAATATTCAAGAACAAGACAATTTCATCCAGTCCTATTTGAGTGACAAACTCTTTTATTTACGTTCCAAAGTTTTCAATAAGTTTCGGACTGAAAAATATTATTCATAACATTAAATTTATATTCGATACAGTCCAATTACAAGGGCAATATCAGTATTTTTTTAGATACAATAACGGCTTCACGAAGCTTGGATTAGCTTAATTGTGGATTTAATTCGATGGTTGTATCAAAAATGAACTGAAAATCGACATAGAATCGCTCTAATTCGGCAATTAAGAGCTGTCAAAGCTTTGTGAAACCCACTGTGATATTCAGATAACGTTTAGAGAAGGAAAACAAGAAGAATTCTATCAATTTATCAAAAAAAAAACAATAAAATTTGAACTCTGTATCAAATAAAATCCGCACTGAATAGTTCAAGGCAAATTGCGGCACTGCTTAGTATGTGTCAAAGTTTTACCTTTAATTGTTCTGTCCATTTTCAGTGCTGCTATCAATGGTCACTTTCTCACAACCAGTCCATGTTATTATATATCTATGGTTGCTCCAAATTTTTTTCAGTACTATGTGGTATCGTTCGGAGACATCATTTCACCCCCGATAGGGAGCCTAATAAAATTTATAAAAATGGATTCAGACGGTTCTCTGACCAACACAACTTGTTAGAATAGAACCAGTTACGAGACAGCCGGCTGATTTAATTGAGGGTTGAATTAAGTTGTTATTATCACCCAGTCGGTCAATTTATGATTTTTCGTTATTTATGAGTCAGTCCCTATTCACATAGGTCGGAGATATTGTGTGGAATAATGAGTTTTATGGGCTGGATCGTTTTGAATTTAACATGATAGTATAATAGAATAATATAAATTTATCGTAGGTATTAAGATCGTCTCAACTGAAAAGAAAATTCAAATATGAATATGGAATAATAGCAATAAATCGTCGATGGAGTCTGCATCCTCTCATATGGAATTATTAATGAATTCTAGGGAGTATGTTGTGCGCACAGCAAATCAATGTTATTTGCTCCATCCAGGACGAAGTCATTTACGATCATCAATTCTTGACAATGATTCATATTGAAGTAATGAATTTAAAGAATTCAGTTGCTTTTTTATAACATTTATCATCCGCGTAGATGGCCGTATTTTCTTTAAATACCATAAACAATTGGCCCGAAATGTCCCACGACCCATTATTCACGGTTTACTATAAACATCTAAATAAATAATGAAACGATAACCCAAAAATATATCTTCGATTACATATAAGTGTGTCCTTTCAGTAATATTACAATTATTAAATGGTTCCTTTCTAGGTTTTCTCTCCCAAACTCTAAAAAATATCTATGAAGTGAAAAATAAATAATTTTTTGAATTGCTTTGGCGTTACAAACACAAGAAATTTGTCAGAAGTAATGTATAGAGCAATGATGCCTAACGAAACAACATCAACGATAAAACCACTATTCCGTAACATTTCGGAGACTAGATCGGACTCCTGCGTCAACACCAAGTGAGAATCTTCAGGATTATTTTTGTTGATAGTTATTCTGATATTCAAAAGAGCTTCACTTAGCATAGAAATTCCCAATTTCCTGCTCATTCTTCATCAAATTGAACCAAATATGGTCAATTCCAATTGAGCAAATTGCCCTAAAATTACACTCTCTGTTCAACAAAATACATGTTGACTCCTTAAGTTTCCTCTTAATGTATTCAGACTCTGTCATCAGAATCTTTGTTTTACTCCAATCTATGAAGTAATCTCCATGGATTTTAAATACATTCTGCTATTTTTTATTTTTGTATGTCCCTATTTCTTCAGTTGTTCTTATGTTCCGCCTTTCTTACTTCTTCCGGTCTCGTTGTTTTTCCTGTATACGATTTACCACAAATACAAAGAATATTATATACACAGTTTTTGGATTTTTGTCTTTACATGTTTGTTATTAATGTATTTTGTCTTAGATAATGAAAACATAAGATCATTTTGTGTCTTGAGAACGGTTCTTATATTAAGCTAAGAACGGACTCTCCTGATTTTTTCCGAAAGGCCACGAACATAAGGGATGACATTCAATAAATTGGGCTGTTGTTCTTGTTGGTTGATCTGTTGTACTTGATTAGTTGTTATTTCATTAGAAGCTCTTCTATCTAAACTCATGATATATGTATTTATTGCCTCGGATATCAGTTATCTTCAATAAATTATTTGATTAATACAATTTCATTATTCCGAATTTCAAGAGTAAAACAAATCAGAGTAGCTCTATCGTAAAGTGTTTTAATAACACCTCTTTCCACACAGAGTTTATGGTTCGAATAGATTCTCAAATATCAATTTGTATGTGTGTCCAGGCAAATTAGTGCTCTAGCCCCTAAAAATTGCTCCAGAGCTAGAAATCAATTTAACCCCTTGTGGGGGTCCTGAATAAAGGACATTCTCTTCTTTTTTGAAGAACATTACATTTAGCGTCCAATGCCATTCAAAACATTCAAATCGGTTCAGCCGCAATCGCCCGTTAAAGATGAGCAATTTTTACAAACTTAGCTCAAAAATTGACAACCCTAAACTTCTAACGCTTGTAGGTCACAGTAGGTCGAAAAAAACTTCACCGATTGAAAAATGTCATAGAACTAAACTTGTAGGGAATACAATAATTGTGAATCAGATACTTTTTGAAATTCAACATTTCAACATTAGATTTATTCAACTTATATAACAATTTAAACTCAAGAAATCATTATATCAAACTCTGATTACGAGGTAACCATCAATCATTAACGATTTACCAGACGATCCCAGAAAATAGAACAGGGAAGAATAAATGAGATTTGCTCATAATAACAAGGTATATATTTATGGCTAATAAAGAATAATTGTTCACAATTTACAATAAACCAGTAGTAATTTAATCATGGGAGAATTGTGTCCACCGTCTTCTTCTTTTCGCCAGTACCTCATCCCGGTAGATCCTGTAGGCAGAACAAAAGTTTTATATTATACTGATTATCATTAATTGTCTACACATTATGAATTATTCTTATGTGTCCATATACAGGGTGAGTCTTTGACCTCTGCATTAATTTTAACCATAGATTCCTCTCATCAAATGAAACACTTTTTTCATTTAACATTTTTCCAAATTCAGCTCAGGTAAAAAGATACAGGCTGTTGAAATTTTGAAAAAAAATCAGTTTTTATTTTGTAGCTTTGACATCCTTTTTTCAAATAAAATGAATGTTGGCGTAAAGTTTCCTATAACTATGATACATATTTTCCAAATATTAGATATTTTCTACTTCTACTGGTTTTCTAGTTATGGACTCGTGGATTCTAAAACTAAACGAAATTAGCATAAAGAAAGCATATAAAGTTTTTCTTGAGTCATTTCAAGAATATTCCATCGTTTTAGAACATTATATTATTCTTCATCATTTCTCCTTAAACGCACCGTTTTCGAGATATTCTTCATTGAATGTTCTAAAATGGAAAACTCCAGAAATTTCACTACTTTTATGGATCCGTCCCTGAGCGATGGAATCCCGAAACAAGCTGTAAACCACGTTACCATGCCTTATTTTTGTCCGCCAACAATGTCATAGATAATTTATATGCGGGAGTGTATTAGCACATTGTGAAATCTTTAAACGCTTGTAACTTTTTACCTGAGCCGAATCTGGAAAAATGGTAAAGGAAAAAAGTGTTTCATTTGATGAGCGGAATCTTTGGATAAAATTAATGCAGTGGTCAAAGACTCACCCTGTATATTGTATAGAGTGTGTAATGCGCCATACGCTAAATAAATAATTGCAATAATTTACCAGATGATTCTAGCAGGTTCACCTTCTTTTAAAGTGACTGGGTTGTTCAGGGAACTCTTCTACATTCTCCAGTTCTTGCTGCTCTTCTTCCTTTTCTAAGACTGATTCTTATTCTGTCTCCAAATCATCTTCGTCTTCGAAAGTACTCGGGAGTTCAGAGGAGTCTATAGTTATGTCTAGGAAAATCGAGATAACACTTAGGAGGTCAGGATTTTTGGTGAGAGTCTTGAAGAATTTGATCTGGCTTTGTCGGAAAAACGAAGAGGTCACGTCACAGCCGCTGAAGACATGGAGAGACAAGATGTGTCATTTTACATCTATGGATAGCTTGCTGTTGTTAGGATTATAGATCATGATGTTCTGATCGCCCTTCCACCACATTAAAACCATGTAAAATTCAATGTCTAATCTGATTATCAATGAAAAAACTGGGTATTACATTTTAAAAGCGAAACTTGGTATCACTTCCGGTGAAGTCGAAAGAATCTGAAATTTTTTCCAAAAATCCATCGCTCCTTGTAAAGCTCAACTATAAAATTTCAAGTGTTTATCTCGAGTCTTTCTTTGAAATATTTTACGAACGGTCTTCGTGAATCACCCTGTATATAACCATATCACTTTTTACATTAAAGTCTGTTGTACCTCCAATCTTTCAGGCTAAACAGTAACGAGCTGTTACAAATGATATCTGATGGCTTTTCCAATTTATTCCGCTTTTTGTTCTCTATCCTGCAGTGTTACCGTCAGGAAAAGGGTCAAAGGCGCTCCGTAAACCTCGTCGCACGGCTGTCTGCGACGACGGGATGCTGGTTAAAGTAACAATCAATCATAAGAATAAGGACTGCCTGTTCTATTCCACAATCAGAAAATGACAGGGCAAGTTTTTATCCACATAGCGTTCTGATTCAGGACGAAATTTCATATCGGATGATTAATTTCTTATAATAGGGAGAATGATTGAGCAGGGCGGACAATACATCGATTAAATCAGATATGGTTTCGGACATAGGGGCGGATGGAGATCTAGATCAAAGGACATGATACAGCATGTCCGAGAATTGTTTGGATTCCATAATAAAGATTCATCTGCGTTATTTTTTGTGCCAGAGAAGTTTCTGTTATTATTGCTTCATGAATATTTTCGTAGTACCTACCTACATATTTATTTTTCATGGTATGCAAACTAACATTTCATTTGGTATTCAATGGATCAAATTAACACTTACACTGGTATATGAGAAGAATTTCACTCTATTTTTCGATGCCCTTGGTCCCCTGGACGAAGTGCCTATCAATTTTTCCAAATGTCTGTAAACTTCGAATTTTTGACTGAAAATGGTCTTAGACCTTTAGTTTCGACTCACCGATAAGGAGTTCTAGATCAAACTTAATTCTGTCCGTCCGTCCGTAAATGATTACTATCGAACTAAATGAGCTACAGAGTTGTGATTTGCAGGGAACCATACAGCCTGCAAAGCTGAATGGTATAATTCCTTCATTTGTTAATAAAAAAAATTGGTTCAAGCCCTGTGGTCAGGAGGTTTCTGGCGCTCTTGTTCAAACAGACAAATTATATCTCCGAAAGTATTGGTTTCTCAGAGTTGGGAATTATATCAATGTATTCTTATGATAGAACTGCATCATACAGGAAATTGAATTCAAATAAAAGTTTATTTATCAAGATTAAATGAGCAATCTGAGAATGAGAACTGCACCATGGAAGAAATCAAATTAAAATAGCTGAAATGAATTTGACTCTCTCTTATTGAACAGGATGACATGTACGAGTATGAACACAGATCATATAATAAAGCATAGATAGAATAATTATAGCATTCTGTGAAAACATAGAAGTACGATTCATTATTGAAATTCCGAAAAATCATATCTCCGAAAGTATTAGCTTGTTGAAGTTGAAAATGATATCAATGGAATGAAACTGCATCTTAAAAAAAAATTAGTTTGAAATTTGTAGGTTAAAAAAAATTTTTTTTTCTTTACTCTGAAACCATCTGGCTCGCCATCTGGCCTAATTTGAAATTGTTGTGTTTAAAAAAAAACGAACTTAACCAAGATATTCATATCCCTAACGTACTCTGAGAATTTCAACTGCCTAGCTCATTCCGTTCGAGAGTTATTGTAGAAACATTTTTTTACAATTTTCAAAACTTTTTTTTTACACTTTGCGGTAACTTGATCAAAACAAAACTTCACATGCGTATAAAGGTCATGATTCTACAATTTGATGCTAAATTTCACCTAGATCGAGTGATCGATTTCGGAAATATTCATAAAAAATATTTTTACTAAAAACGGCCATAACTCCGAAACCGCTTGATGGATTTCGCCCATTAATGAACTCGTCCGAGAAAATTCGAAAGTTACAGACATTTGGGCAAATTGATAAGCACTCTGTTCCGAGGAACAAGAGCGCAAAAAATTGCCTGGAAATTATCTGAAAGATAATCTAGGAATCCGTATTGGCATTAGTTACCTGGCAAGAAATTCTGGTATTCAATTGGAAGTAGACTGATATTCAAAAACTTTGTAATCAGTTTAATATGAAAAGCGTCACTATAAGAAATGAAGAACTATCCATCATTAAAATATAAAAATTGATCAAACCCCGTGAAATACATACATTCAAAGAATCAATAGCAGATGAAAACTTACCAAATCTGATCAAACAATGATTACAATAATAATTCTGAAGTTCACTTGGTGTCTGATGAAGGAATCAAACCCAGAAAAGAAACATTTAACTAATGCCATACCTGAAGAAGTAAAAGCACACGAAAGATAAAAGTAAGGAATGATATTCATAGGCAGAAAAAATCTAATTGAAACAAAAGGAACCATTGATTTGACTAAGTGGAAAACATGATACAAGGATGATATTTTATAGGTCACTGGTTCTTGGACGTTATCGTCATATAATTTCCTCTCAACCATTGCTATGTAATTTCTTTACTGCAGTTCTACGGTCCCATACTGAAGGCCGCAAAAGGCATTACTATCCTATTCGTTCGGGAAAATTTATTTCTGACAGTGGTGGCCACAAAAGAAATAGGCGGAGCACAAAGAAGTCACCAGTCTACTAATACGTTTAAAATGAACCCCACAAAAGGAATAAAATTTTCATGGTTCATTGGGATTTTGATCCGTGTGCGGGACCAAATTATATGCGGTTTTGTCAAACCTCCTTGGTATTGTGTATAGTAGTAAGGATACAATGGCTCAGATTTTTCCATGTTGCAGGGGCGAACTGCAGAAGGAACCTATATTTTACTGAAATTCTACCATATACAGGGTGTCCCACAACTAGTCAGCCATAGTTCACTGATATGAAGGACCTATCTCGGAGACTGAAATAACTGAGAATATTTCAGGCCTGAAGTTAACCCTTTTGTGATACAGTGTGATATAACTGTTTCTGCTGAGAATACACTTGTCAATATCTTATGACGTGGTTAATATTTTTCAATCAAATTTTGTGTTCAACACGAAGAACTCACACGATCGTGAGTAGATGGAAAAAAAATCCAGGCATGTATTGAGAAAAATTGGATTTCCTTGTTGAATTGAAATTGTTCACCCTGTATATGCATTCCAGAAAACAAATTTATTGGGTTGAAGACTGCATAGATAGCTTTGATCATAACAAAAATATCAAAATTCGGCACTCTAAACCGAAAAGGGTAATTATAAGATATGTTTAGGCGAATTGAATTATGAATAAATCAACCCTATACAACTCTATTGATACTGAGGGAAAAAGGAGAAGTCTTAGAAGATTCAGCACTATGCACTATTTCCTCATGAAGGAAGATATTCAACAAGAATCCACAATTACAGTTATGGAAGAGAATCAGTGAGAGAAGATGAAATTTTGAAAGGGAGATATGACATGGAAAAATGTATGATATATTGATATTGGAAAAAAAAATTGTATTCAAAGAAGTGACAATAAGAAACAAACAGTAGGGATAACAACAGCAATAATTCAATATAAAACACAATGATTCAAAATGATTACCTCCAAATTGGATACGTCATTTACGCATCAACAAGTGGTTATTGAATGGTTTATTTCTGGGTTTTTTCTCCCAAACCCTGAAAAATATCTATAAAATGAAAAATTAATTATTTTGTGATTTGCTTCTGCGTAAGAAACACAAGATATTTGTCATATGTGTTAATTGTTATTCTGAATAACAATTAACAAAATAATTCTGAAGATTTTTTTCGTTAAGCGTCTGAAGAAGGAGTCTGATATAGACTCCGAAACGTCACGATATAGTTGTTTCTTCGTTGATGTTGTTACGTTGTTATTTGTTAGGCAACATTGTTCGATTGATTGCTTCTGACAAATATCTTGTGTATCTTACGCAGAAGCAAATCACAAAATAATAAATTTTTTATTTTATATATATTTTTCAGAGTTGGAGAGAGAAAAAACAGAAAGAAACCATTCAATGATGAATATACCTCCCACAGTATCCTTTAATGATTACTTACAACAAGTGGTTCACAGAGTTTCTTAAAATATGTTCGTCGTTACGCGATCTCTCTCGTTTTCTATTATTTCTGTTAGCTCATCTTGATTTGTCACGTAAGAAGCATATTGAGTTTGTTTCAGATTACCCCAGAGGTAATAGTGTATGGGAGTTAACTTGGGTAATCACTACGGCCATGGAATCGGGCTTCTAGTCAAGTTATTGAGTAAATAACAACCAAAATTCAGATGGGTATAACTCCAAAACCGTTGGGTCGATTATGCCTATGAACAAACTTAAATGTCGCATTCTGATGCACAACCTAACCTGAAAATTGCAAGTCGCTTTCTCTTTCTGTTCTCAAGATAAGCATTTTTCATAATCTTTTAAAATTTTCTAGTGATACGATTCTCACAAAATTTCACAAACGTCCTTAAGTTTGTATTCTACAACTACTCACCAAGTTTCAATTCGATCGGATTTGTATTGGTTGAAAACAAAATTATTACTCGGAAACCATTGGCCGATTTATGCCCATTAACGAACTTTGCCGTCGTATTGTGATACGCCACCTACCCTGATAATTTCAAGTCACTATCACTTTTCGTTCACAAGTTATCGTGGCAACGGCCAGCCGGACAGAATCAAATTTGAACTCGAATTCTTCATCAGGGAGTTTGGGACCAGTTTCGGCAAAAAATTAGAAAACTACAGACTTTTGTGCAAAATGATAACGCGATGTTCCCCAGAACATACGCGCTAAATGTATTTCTCCTAAATATGAACAGAGTCGTATTAATTTGATTTATTCAAAATTCGTCTGAACATATCCAGCATAACTGTTTTTGCTTTGGTGTGTCGAATTTAAAAAAACTGTTATGATAAGAGCTATATGTTCAGGCCAATAAATCTGTTTTCGGAAATGCATATACAGCGTAAACTTTTTCAAATGAACAAAAAGATCCAATTTATGCCTGGATTTTTTTTCCATCTACTCACGACCATATGAGATCTTAGTGCTCAATACCTGTACATAATTTCAAGGTAAAATAATAGACCAATGAGAAGTTATCAACAAGTGTATTCCCCGCAGAAACAGTTTAATCACCCTGTATATTCAAAACAGTTCGCTTCAAAGCTGAAATATTCTCAGTTTTTAAGTTCACGAGATAGTTCCTACACGTCAGAGAACTATGACTGACAAGATACGGGACACCCTGTATAAATAATATTGCCGGAGAATTGTCGATAAAAGTGGGAAAGCCCTGTGGACAGCAGCTTTGGCACTCTTGTTCAAACTTTAACAAATAATATCTCCGAAAGTATTAGTTTCTCAGAGTTTGCAATTATATCATTGGATTCTTATTATTCTTATGATACAACTGCATCATGAAAGAAATTATATAACAAAGGTGTAATTAAAAAAAAAAGAGAACCAAAAATTATTAATCCGAAACCATGAACTTATCCGAGATATTCATACCTCAAATCAACACAATTATATTATATCCATTGAGACTTAGCCAATATTCTAGTTTTATTTTTACTGGAGATATTCTGAACCCATTTTGATTAGATTACCAACGTATACAATTTCCATCATCATATGGATTATCCACGGGTATTAAAATATCACCCAAAAAGTATAATATCATATTATAATCCTCATAATTCTACGATAGCTGAAATAAATTTGAAATGTGTTTTGTAGGAAAATATAATGACAAGTATGAACACAGATCACATAATAATTCATAGATAGAATAATTAAATATATATCCTGTGAAAACATTACTATTATTATTGAAATTTTGAAAAATCAAATCTCCGAAAGTATTAGCTTGTTAGAGTTGAAAATGATATCAGTGGATTCTTCTGATGAAGCATCTTAAGAAAATTTAGTTTCATCATAAAAATCCATTGATATCATTTTCAGCTCCAACTGGCTAATACTTTCAGAGATATGGCGGTTGAATCAGTGGGAGAGCATTTGTCTTGGGAGCGGAAACCCCAAGTTCAATTCCGAGGCTAGGAAATAAATTTTGTAGTCACGGTAATCGCCACCATTCACTGTTGGATAAAAAATTGACAGTGCTGTGCCTCAGGTGGCGTAAGGACACAGTAACAAAGCTTGAACAGAACAGAACTTATTCTCCTTACTTGCGAGAGGGGTCTCCTTGGGAAAGACCTAGGAGGATCAATGTAGTAATCATATTATATGATTATTATTATATGATATTTCAAAATTTCAATATTGATTCGTGATTCTATTGTTTCACAGAATGCTGTAATCGAAAATTAACGTCCGTATCTATGAATATATATATATATGAATGATCTGTGTTCATACAAATGTCCTCATATCTACAGATCACATCATATTTAAATCTAGTTCTATTCAATATTCTTGATGCAAAATGACCAATGAAATAACCTCAGCTATCGTAGATGAGAATTATAGGATATTATAATTTTCGGCTGATAATATAATGCCCTTGGATAATCCATATGATGATGGAAATATATACTTTGGTAAGTAAATCAAATTGGGTTCAAAATATCTACAGTAAAAACAAAGCTGGAATATTGGCTAAGTTTGAATTGATATAATATAATTTTCAGAGTAGATTTGAGGAATGAACATCTTGGATGAGTTTCTTATTGGGTAGAATCAGCCTGGTGGTTTCGGATTAATAATTTTTGGCACTCTTGGAGAATTTAGTTTCTTTTATGACGCCGATCTATCATAAGAATCTATTGGTATCATTCCCACCTCTGAGGAAGCTATACTTTCGGAGATATGATTTGTCAAAGGTTGAACGAGAGCGCCTAAGGTCTTTCCCGCATTTTTGGCGCTCTTTTTACTGGTAACAGAGTGCTTATCAATTTGCCCATAGGTCTGGAATTTTCGAATTTTTGGCTGAAAATGGTCTCCAACGATTTGGTTCGACTCACTGATCAAGAATCCGTGGTCGAAAACGATTGTGTCCAGCCGTCCGTCCGTTAACACGATAGCTCTCGAACGGAATAAGCTAGACAGTTGAAATTTTCAGAGTAGGTTTGGGACATAAATATCTTGGCCAACTTCGTTATTGGGCAAAATCGGCCTGATGGTTTACATTACAAATTTCGAGTTCAGTTTTTTTTAAGATGCAGTTTCATCATAAAAATACACTGATATCATTTTCAACTCTAACAAGCCAATACTTTCGGAGATATGATTTTTCAAAGTTTCAATAATACATCGCACTTCTATTTTATCACAGACTGCCAATTCTATATGTCTGTGTTCTATCTGTGTTCACTGTTCGTACATATAATCTTATCTACCTATGACAGATATGTCAAACATATTGATTTCTGTTCTAACAAAGTATGATTGAATGCAAAATGAACAATTATAGGATATTATAATTACCCCTACCCCATGTGATGATGAAAATATATCCAGAATATCTTCAGTGGAAACAAAACCGGAATATTCGCCAAGTTTCAATTGATATAATATAATTTTCAGAGGATATTTGAGGAATGAATATCTCAGATAAGTTTGTTATTTAATGTTAATTTAATTTCGTTTATGATGCAGTTCTATTATAAGAATCCATTGATATCATTCCCAACTTTGAGAAACCAATAATTTCGCAGATGAATTGTCAGATTTTGAACAAGAGCGCCAAAGCTTCTGTCCATAGGGCTTTCCCACTTTTTGGCGCTCTTGTTCCTCGGAACAGAGTGCTTATCAATTTGCCCAAATGTCTGTAATTTTCGATTTTTGGCTGAAAATGGTCTCAAACGATTTGGTTCGACTCACTGATCAAGAATCCGTAGTAGAAATCGATTCTGTCCGGCCTTCCGCCTTTAACACCATAACTCTCGAACGAAAGGAGTTAGAGGATTGAAATTTGTAGGGTAGATTTGGAGCGTAAATATTTCGGACGAGTTCGTTAACGGGCGGAATCCACTAAGCGGTTTGGGAGTTATGGCCCTTTTTAGTAAAAACATTTTTTATGAATATTTCCGAAATCGATTACTCGATCTATCTGAAATTTAGTATAATATTGTAGAATAATGATCTTTATACGCGTGAAAAGTTTTGTATCGATCGGATTGCCGTACAGTGTAAAAAAAATTTCAATTTTCGATTTTGAAATTTTCAGATTGGCTTTGGAAGATAAATATCTCGGTTGAATTCGTTATTGGGCAAAATAGACCAGATGATTTCGGAGTAACGAAAAAAAATAATTTTTTTAACTCAAATTTCAAACTCATTCTTTTTTGAGATGCAGTTTTTCCATAAAAATCCTTTGATATCATTTTCAACTCTAACAAGCTAATACTCTCGGAGATATGATTTTTCAAAACAATAAAGAATCGTACTTCTATGTTTTCACAGAATGCTATAATTATTCTATCTATGCATTATTATATGATCTGTGTTCATACTCGTATATGTCATCCTGTTCTATAAGAGAGAGTCAAATTCATTTCAGCTATTTTAATTTGATTTCTTCCATGGTGCAGTTGTCATTCTCAGATTGCTCATTTAATCTTGATAAATAACAACAAATCTTGTCAAAGTTTGAACAAGAGCGCCAAACCTCCTGTCCACAGGACTTCAACCAATTTTTTATAATAATTTTAGCAATCGTATGTTTTATTCACCAAACAAATAAAAATCTGTAAAATAGGGCTTTGTGTGGGGACCCGGAATTTTTGGGTTAAATTCTCCTGATCAGATCGGTAGTGGTGAAAACCCTGGTCACTAGCGCTCAAAAATCTTATTTTAACATCAACTATATTATTTATTGCAATGTTGGCATCATATAATCATCATCATATCATCAAAATAGCAACGATAATTAGAATATTTCGCTACGTATCACTCAGAGATCCCAATACCTGTTCGCGTTCAGTATTTATTCAAAATTCGTATTTCATCGCCGCATTTTATTGAGCCATCTGCATTTTGCTGTTCTCCGATAAACTAGACAAATGAATGAGGCACTACGATAGAAATGGCTGAATTCATCCCTGGTTGTCTTCTATTGGATTCGTACAACGTTTTTCGTATCTTCAGGCACACAAAGGACAGGGTTCGTACCTTCGGGTTGGGGAAGGGGCTTTTCTATACGGCGCCCTTGCGACCGCTAAAAATAAATAAATAAACCAAAGATTGAAACCCAATACGGCTTTGTCGTGGGGCGACAGTCTAAAAAATGCACATTAATTTCGGTTCCCACTTTTGAATGGGGACGTTGCACATGTTTGTCAAATTTGTTATTATAGCAGATGGATATTTCAATCTTTCTTTGTGCTCTTAATGCTGTGTATTATATTTTATGGGTACGGCAATTAAGGTTTTCCTATTGTGCTGGAATTGGCATGTCCTACCATTGAAACTTTTGTTGGGATTACGAATGACAGATTCAATTTTTTATTCATAGGGTTAACACCCCAGAAATTCTTTTCCATTGAATAATCCGGTATCAAACAATTCTGTCTTTAAGTTCTAGTTATTGTCAGCAGCATAATTAATTCGCAATAATCATAAGGTATGTGGGAACGGCCGGCCGGACAGAATCAAATTTGACCTCCAATTCTTCATCAGTGAGTCGAACCTAATCGTTTGAGACAATTTTCGGCAAACAATTTGGAGGTTACAGAAATTTGGGTAAAATGATAGCACGCTGTTCCCTTAACATGCGCGCAAAAACACAAAAGCCTTATACCGGAACCCTTAGGACTGAATGTTCTCCAGGAAAAAATTGCCTCCGTGGGCCCAGTCTTCCTATCCTTCAATACCACCTGCCTGATTAACGCCAAGTTTTCCTCAGCTCGATATCACCGTCAGGGCCTTTAGTGCGATTGATCATGGAATGATGATGGAATTTCATTTATTTCTACTACCTAACACAAATAAAAATCATCTGATTTAGTGACTTCAACGAAATAATTCCATTTGTTTCTCGATATCAGGATGCCTAATATAGGGTGTATCTTAATAACACCGAAAAAACGGTCGTCACAGAATCACCAGTGACGAAATTTATGGTGAGTATTTGGTATAAAATAGCAGACCGATTCTACCCCATAACGAATTTATCCGAGATATTCGTTCTAAAATCTACTTTGAAATAGTTTTATTCTAAAAAAAGTTGTAGAATGATCTCCTATTCAAACACGAATACGGAATTCGTGTTGGAATTGCCTACTGCAACGAGAATTAGACAATATTTTCTCTATTTCAGGCAAATTTGAATACTGTTGAAATTTAATGAAATATTCGGATTTTACATCCTAGTGACTTTTGTGTTGTATCTTGGCAGTTGGTGTGACTGTTACGAAAGTTTACAGATCACGGAATTTGAATTTGAATCGTACGTAGGGCATGGAGATCATATTTGAAACAGTTTCCTTATATCCTCTCAATATTTATTTCACTATATCCAGATTATATTATATTGACAATTGAAGTGTGTTGACATTTGATTGGATCCAATATCAGTGCTGACTACCACAAAACGAAAAATATAACTAGAAACAATGCGGGAATGAGTTCATTACAGCACTGTTTTTAGTGCTGTAATGAACTAATTACGATACTGAAATAGAGGAAATATATTATATCAATTGAAACTTATCCAATATTCCAGTTTTGTGGATTTACTGGAGATATTCTGAACCATATTTGATTAACTCTCCAAAGTATGTATTTCTATCATCATATGGATTATCCACTGGCATTATATTATCACCCAAAAAGTAAAATATCATATAATCCTCATAATTATACTATAGCTGAGGATATTTCATTGGTCATTTTGCATTCAATCATTCTTTGTTTTCTAAAACAGGAGTAACAAACCAGAAATAAATTTGATCTTATAGGGAAATAAGATGCATTTATGAACACATCATACAATAATTCATAGCTAGAATAATTACAGCATTCTGTGAATTTTTATTTGTAATGTAAACATTTTTTTTTTCGTTACTCCGAAACCAGCTAGCCGATTTTGCTCAGTAACGAACTTGACCGAGATATTTATCTCCTAAACCTATACTCTGAAAATGTCAACTGTCTAGCTCTTTCCGTTCGAGAGTTATCAGTCGGACGGAATCGGTTTTGACCACGGATTCTTGATCAGTGAATCGGAACAAATCGTTCAAGACCATTTTCATCCAAAAATTCTAAAATTACAGACATTTGGGCAAATTGATAAGCACTCTGTTCCGAGGAACAAGGTAGCCAAAAAACAGGTTTGTACAATTATCTTTGGTAAAAATTACATGCAAATTCTACAAAACTCTTGTTCCAATATAGTCAAATGGTTTTCGGAGCTAAATTCGCAGATATTTGGGTAAGCTGATATCACCTTGGTACGCAAGAACAGAATAGTATATTATTATTCTAAATCAAGTTGCAGAATGGGCTCCTATTAAAACACGAATGCGAAATTCGAAAACGAGCGACGAAGGAGCGAGTTTTCGAACGCATGAGTGTTTGAATTGCCTTCTGCAACGAGTATTAGACGATATTTTCTCTATTTCAGGCAAGTTTCATAAAATGAAATATCAGGATTATACATCCTAGTGACTTTTGTATTGTATCTTGGCAGTTGGTGTGACTGCTACGAAAGTTGACAGATTACGGGGTTTGAATTGTACGTAGAGCATGGAGATCAGATTTAACAGTTTCCTAATATCATGAATGATTCAAAATTAGCAAGAAGGAAATCTCTTGTACATTATTTTTTGAGGAAAATAAAACCTTTCCTGTCAACAATTATTTCACCTTATCCAGATTATCTTATATTGACAATCATTGACGTGTGTTAAAATTTGATAGGATCGAATGTCAGTGCTGACTACCACAAAACGAAAAATATAACTAGAAATAATGCGGGAATCAGTTCATTCCAGCACTGTTTTTAGTGCTGGAATGAACTCATTACGATACTGAAATAGAGAAAAGACTAATTCGATCGTAATATATCTCAAGAGGAATTGATCAGCATAAATGTCAATTTCAAATCGCAAGCTATACCTATATCTTACTTTAATTCCAGAATATAAATCGGGTTTTGTTTGAATCCTTTTCCTGAGAGTTACTTCTCGCCGTGAGTAATAAATGGCTACAAGAAGAAACTATGGTAGACAATATTGCACTCCTTGAATTTATTACTCTGATAATCCGATGGTAGATAGTGAAATGAGTCAACCGCGTATGTAAGCTGCTACGGAAGGTCCAGAATAATTAAATTTGCCTGATGGAATTGGTGACCTCATTCATCTTGTGTACCCTTCTAAATCTGGTCGTAATTTATGCATTACACTTTCAGTTGCTCCGTCGTAAGGACATCTAACTCATCCGTCTTTTACTACCGTGTGGTTGAGCCGAAGAAGATTTTGATTCCGGTTAGCGAGTGGAGGTTTTGGATTTTGTGGTCTTGCCCCAGAACAAATATTTGCGGAGGGAGTGTACGGAATAGGTGGAGGGAATTAAATGTTATAATATATTGGATTGAGTGGTTTTCGGTATTTAACCGAATCGTTTATCATTCGTACCTTTAAAGCTTCTTCTTAGGGACTTATAAATAGAAGTCCTCAGTTTTCAAGTAAGTTACGGAATTTGAAAAAAAATTGAGAGGTCAGTCTGCCTTGGCGGGCTTAATGAAATTTATACCCACAACGGTCATCCAGTTAGTGAACTCGGCGAAGGCTGCTTGGCTTCAAGGAAACAAGTGGAAAAGCCCTGTGGACGAGCTTTAGCCCTCTTGTTCAAACTTTGACAAGTTTCTCAGAATTGAGAATGACATCAATGGATTCTTATGATACAACTGCATTGCATCATGAAAGAAAATAAATTCAAAAAGTGTAGAAACAAGAGTGTCAAAAATTATTAATCCGAAACCATGAACTTATCCGAGATATGCAGTCCTCAAATCCACTCTAAATGTTATATTATTTCAATTGAAACTTAGCCGATATTCCAGTTTTGTTTTTACTGGAGATATTCCGTAACCAATTTGATTAACTTACCAAAGTATATATTTCCATCATCATATGTATTATCCACGGGCATCAAAATATCAACCAAAAAGTATAATATCACATTATAATCCTCATTATTATACGATAGCTGAAATAAATTTCACATGTCTCTTCTAAGAAAATGAAAAGACATGTATGAAAGCAGATCATATACATAGATAGAATAATTATAGGATTCTGTGAAAACATATAAATACGATTTATTACTGAAATTTTTAAAAATCATATCTCCGGCAGTAATAGCTTGTTAGATTTGAAAATAATATTCTTGGGTTTTCATGGTGAAACTGCATCTTGCAAAAAATTTAATTTGAAATTTGTAATGTAAAGAAAAATTTATTCGAATCAGATTTTGCCAGGCAACGAACTCAACCGAGATATTTATCTCCCAAACCTACTATGAAAATTTCAATTGTCTAGCTCATTCTGTTCGAGAGTTATCGTGTTAACGGCCGCACCGGACGGACAGAATCTATTTTGACCACGGATTCTTGATCAGTGAGTCGAACCAAATCGTTCCAATCGACTTTTTGGCGCTCTAGTTCCTCGGAACTGAGTGCTTATCAATTTGCCCAAATGTCTGTAATTTTCGAATATTTCGATGAAAATGGTCTTAAACGATTTGGTTCGACTCACTGATCAAGAATCCGTGGTCGAAATTCATTCTGTCCGGCCGGCCGGCCGGCCGTAGGCACGATAACTCTTGAACGGAATGAGCTAGAGAGTTGAAATTTTCAGAGTAGGTTTGGGGGATAAATATCTCGGCTGAGTTCGATATTGGGCAAAATTGGACAGATGGTTTTTTTTACGAAACAAATTCCAAATTAAATTTTTTTTAATAAGAAGTTTCATCATAAGAATCCATTCATATCATTTTTAACTCTAACAAGCTAATACTTTCGGAGATATGATTCTTCAAAATTTCAATGTAAATCGTATTTCACACATTGATATAATTATTCTATGTATGAATTGTCATAATTTCAACTTGACAGAAGGGAATATTGTAACTTCAAAAAGAGTGGGGTTGAAATACTCGTATTTTAGCGATGCAACGGGGACCTCACCCGAACATGTTTGAAAATATTACGTAAATATTGAAAGCATAATTCTGTAGTTCGAGAGAGGAGAAAATTTGGTGAACGTAGATCATCTTATTTCATATTATTACTCATCCTCTTTCATACATGTTTTATGGAATACCTACTATTTGTAGGTACTTTAAACCTGTTTTGGGCAATTGTCATACGAAACTTGTTTTTTTGGCGCTCTAGTTCCTCGGAACAGAGTGCTTATCAATTTGCCCAAGTGTCTGTAATTTTGGAATTTTTGGCTGAAAATGGTCTCAAACGATTTGGTTCGACTCACTGATCAAGAATCCGAGTGCGAAATCGATTCTGTCCGGCCGGCCGACCGGCCGTAGGCACGATAATTCTCGAACGAAAGGAGTTAGTGGATTGAAAATTGCAAGGTGGTTTTGGAGCGTAAATATCTCGGAAAAGTTCGTTCGATCTATCTGAAATTTAGCATCAAATTGTAGAATCATGACCGTTATACGCATGTGAAGTTTTGTATTGACCAGATTACCGCAAAGTGTAAAAAAAAATTTTTGAAAATTTAAAAAAAGTTTTTCCACAATAACTCTCGAACGGAATGAGCTAGGTAGTTGAAATTTTCAGAGTAGGTTAGGGAGATGAATATCTCGGCTAAGTTCGTTATTGGGCAAAATTGGCCAGGATTTAATTCGATTTCTTCCATGGTGCAGTTCTCATTATCATGATTGCTCATTTAATCTTGATAAATAAACTATTATTTGAATTGAATTTCCTTTATGATGCAGCTCTATCATATGTATACATTGATATAATTCCCAACTCAGAGAAATCAATACTTTCGGAGATATAATTTGTCTGTTTGAACTAGAGCGCCAGAAAGCTCCTGTCCACAGGGCTTGAACCCATTTTTTCAACAAAATCAGTCGAAAATTACAGAAATTTGGGCAAATTGATAAGCACTCTGTTCCGAGGAAGAAGATCGCCAAAAATAATATGTATTCTCGAAATATTTCCAACAATACAGATCGGCATTTGATTTCAGCAATAACCTATTGTGAAATAGTATACCTATTCTAAAAAAAGTTGCAGAATGGGCTCCTATTGAAACAAGAATGCGAAATTCGAAAACGAGCAACGATAGAGCGAGTTTTCGAACGCATGAGTGTTGGAATTGCCGTTTGCAACGAGTATTAGACGATATTTCAGGCAAGTTTTGTAAAATACTGTTGAAATGAAATGAAAAATTCGGATTAAACATCCTAGTGACTTTTGTATTCTATCTAAAATTGAATATAACATCCAAAGTAGGGAGCTAAGGCGTACTGAATTATTCTTGATTCCCTTTAGGAAGACCAACGCCGGTCAGAATTCGCCGTTGTGTAGGATGCTCGGGGCGTTTAACGACGTTCGTAATGATGTCACATTTCTGGAGCTCTAATTGAACTCTTTCAAGGTCAAGGTCAAAACAATTTTGTAAAATCGAATGTGAAGAATATAATTTTTGTACCCTGCTTTGACTCAATAAATGTACAAATGAAGTAATTATAATAAGAGGGAAGAAACGAATTGATAAGTAAATATAAGTTATTATATAAAAAAAAAAATTTTTTAATGAATGAAATACTTATGTTGATAGATATTGATCGCTATAATAGTTTCGGAGTAACGAAAAAAAAAATTTTTTTTTTACATTACAACTTTTGAATTCAATTTTTTTTTAAGATGCAGTTTCATCATAAGAATCCACTGTTATTATTTTCAACTCTAACAAGCTAATACTAATAATACTAATAATAAGTTCTATGTATTCACAGAATGTGAACACAGAATCTGTCTGTCTGTCACTATTCATAAATGTCATCTTTTCTAGCTATTAGAGATTGTCAATTCGTTGTTGTTATTTTCTCGTGGAAAGCAAGTATTCGATTCTTGAATTTGTGAATTTATACAAGACTGTTTTGATGTAGTTTATGGAGGCAACAGGAAAGAAGAACATAATGGAATCATCAAAAGAAATTACTGTTCGTTGACCACTGAGGTAAATATTACCTCTTACTTCCTTAAGTAGTGAGACATGTTCCTATATACAGTATTTTCATAATGGTACTAGCAAAAAAATACTGAAATATGGATCTACATTTGTGTATCAATCATTTTTTCTTGAGTTAAGGTTCATAATACCGAAAAGAATGTGTTAGTGGTATGAACTATTAAATTTTAAATTATGAAAAGAGGATAGGATTTTATTAATATATTTTGAACTATTGAAATAATTCGTTCGTAATCCACTACCTACTCAAATGTCCGGAATAAATGGACAATCTGCTATGATTGTCTCCGGCCTTACTGTAGACATTTCGATGATACTTTCCTTAGGTAGGTATTTCGAGTTGTGAAAACTATGCACCGAGTGTAAGTTGCAACAACCCATTCCACGGGGTTGGATCATTGCAGATTGCTCATTTAATCCTGATAAATAAATTTAATGACAATTTTAGAAGCATTAAAGCATTGAAGCTTTGTAGATTGATCTTTTTTTATAAGATAATTTTTGAAGCATTTTATTTAAACGACACTTTTTTTTAATTTAATTTCTTTCATGATGCATTTCTATCATAGGAATCCATTGATATAATTCCAAACTATGAGAAACCAATACTTTCGGAGATATAATTTGTCTGTTTGTTTATACATGGGTTGTTCTGTTTTCATATTAAGTGTATATTTGGTTATGGTTAATACGACCCACTAAATGTAAGTTGAGGGTTCTATTGTGGATTGTAACCCCTATTCGTAAATAAATAAAAAAAATATCTTGGCAGTTGGTGTGACTGTTACAAAAGTTGACAGATTACGGAATTTGAATCGTACGTACGGCATGGAGATCAGATTTAAAACAGTTTCCTAATGGCATTAATTATTCGGAATTAACAAGAAGGAAATCTCTGGTACCTTAATTTTTAATGAAAATAAAACTTTTCGTCTCAACAATTATTTCAATATATCCAGATTATATTATTTTGACAACGGAGGTGTGTTGATATTTGATTGAATGAATTTAACGTCGGTGCTGGCTACAACAAAACGAAAAATATAACTAGAAACAATGCGGGAATGAGTTCATTACAGCACTGTTTTTAGTACTGTAATGAACTCATTACGATACTGAAATAGAGAAATAAAATTTCGAACTGGTTTCTACTTCTCTGGAATACTGCTTTCTAAGTAAGTAACTCAAAAAATACAAATCAGATCGAATATTGAAAATTGGTAAATAGTCGCAGAATGCCCATGGGCAAAAACCTTTTTCCTTCAAACATTTCATATTTCAGTTAGATTTCGTTGAAATTCTGCACAAACTTTCCAGCCAATATTTTACTATGGCGTACCAGATTTAAGCTAGATCAGCTCTGTATATTACCAATAATTGTGAAAATAAAATTTCGAACCACTGTCTACTTCTGAAATTTCAAATCATGTGACTATCAGAATTGTAACAACACCTCGATGGCCGAGATGGAAGCGTGCTCACCTGCTGCGCAGAAGATTAGACTATTCATTTTAAAATATGAATTCAGTTGATGCCCATTGCATTATTTCATGTACTAACGCTAAAAAGGCGGCTTGAAGCCTATGCAGTATTTCGTGAAGGTCTCTGAGGAGTGAATAAACAATATAGTTTGCGCGCAAAAGCTCCTGACTTCAGGTCCGTATATTTCTCGATTTTTTTTTAATTTATAAATTACTATTTATTAATATTCATATAAATTTCAGTTGAACAGAAGTATTCTCACAAAGTTTCTCGTATCTTTTCTACTTGTCTCGATGGACGATTGTGGACTTTTCCATTTCTAAATTATGACTGTTGTTCGGTTCTGTGTAAACTTGCAATTCGCATAAATATATATCTTGCTCTATGTTAGTTACAATTTTGTGTAAAATGCAAATTGATTTTACAAAATCAACTGCATTATTGTTCATTATCGTATCATTGAAGATTAAGACATTTTTATATGAAATATTTATTAATAAATATTAACATCAAATGTACCAAAACCTACATAAAACATTAGTAACCCATAATACATTAGTTACCATAATTTAATACGTTAGTTATTATGACAGTTTTGAAATTTGATGGATACACCTTTGCCTTTGGCGTCCACAATCATAGATATATCCTCTGAAGATTGATTAATGACCGAGCAAGCACTCCTTTTGATCTCATACGGTTCCCCAGTGCTTAATCCACTGCAGGAAACATCGCCGATTTGGATTTTGCGAGCAATGGAAACTTTTTGGTCGCACTTTCTTCTTAATGCCTTCGCCGATTCCCATCCACCAAGTTCTTGCAGGTCTAATACATCTCCTCTGGCATTAACAAGAAAATTTGTCGAAGATCTTCTAACGCAGTGACCAGTTTAAATATTAGGATTTTCAAGCGAGAGACACCCAGCTATTTTTTGGGGTAGTTTAGGGAAGAAATGAATGCCACAGGGCTGTATTGTACATTTCCCTTTTCTATATGATACAAACAATCATCGGTGAGTAGCGTGAACTGGCTTTAATATACCTTACTTTTTAAATAAAGGCACAGGATTGACTTCGCCGTCAGATACCACAGCGAAATTCCGTTTCTTGTGGGTTTTTGAGTCGGGAATAGTAGCAATCAGCTTGTCCTCTACAACATCAACATCTTCCTTGGTCATCTTCGTGAATTCATTGGTTCGACCGGCTCCTCCAATTCTAAATAAAAAAAGCAACTTTCATCATTAAAAACTCCTCATCTGGGACAGAACGGACAAAATCGATGACTTGTTCTCTTGTAAATTCCTTTGGTTTTTTTTGCTCTATATCCAACGTTTTTCTTTTTGATGAAACGTATTAAGGCGCCGTATTTGTCGATTCCACTCTCGTAACATGAAATATTTCAGCCATAAGGATGAAGCAAAGTATTCCTCAGAGAGTTTTGCGAAATACGCCAGCAACACCGTTTCTTCTGCACCTTGAACATGTACTTTGTTTCGCCACCCTCAAAACTGCCGATATTCTTTTTCGTAATTTTGTATATTATTATACTGATCCTTCTAGGTCTTTCCTTCAGACCCAGTTGTGTTCTGTAAGGCTTTGTTAATGTGTCCTTACGCTACCTTAGGCACAGAACTGTTAATTTTTGACCCAACAGTAATGGTGGCAATTACCGTGACTAGAAAATTTCCTTCCTAGCCTCGGAATTGAACTTGGGGCTTCCACTCCCAAGTCAAATACTCTCCCACTGAGTCAACCGTAATGGATTTTAGATTTGTCCGGAAGCAAGTTCAACCTTATAGGCTGGTTTTCCTGTCACGCTGACGGTCGGCGCTGATGGGTCAATATGTATGTAGCTATAGGTAGCGTTTTCGAGTCACGCAACGGCAGTCAGCGCTGAGCTATATACGCGCACGTACGCGCCGGCGCGTCGGCGCCGCTGACTAGCTGGTGCCGACAAGCCTCCACATTCAGTGAGCCAGAGACAATAGCATCCTTCTATTTCTCTTTGTGATCAGCGCGATACTAAAAGGATCCGAGCTGACTGATCAGCGCTGACAGTCAGCGCCGACCTTCAGCGTGACAGGAAAACCAGCCAAAGTGTTGGCTGCAGCTATTATATCTTGAGGAATATCAAAATCTTGACAAAAAACCTTGTTGCTTTTATTTACTCATCGCCGTTGTCAATGATACGATAAAGCTATGAATGTAATTCGATTATTAGCGATATACGTCTCGGACATTGCGGGTGACTCGGCTATCGCCTCGTAACCTAGCAATACCCTTGACTATTATAAATCGCATCATAATCTCGTTTTATTAATTACTGTTAGTTTCAATACATTTTAACAAAATTCTTAATTCAGCAGAAGATATCCAAAATACTAAAAGCATATTCTACAGCTATTCCAGCCATTGATAAAATCATTAATCACTATTGTCCGCTGATAAATCAGAACGCGCTAGCATCGGATCCATTGTTTCTGAACTAAATATCGTTTTGTGATTGGACACCTTTTTACAGACGTACCTACTTATCGCACTCCATTGCGATGCGTGCGTTATATCGTATCGCACGTGCCCTCGTTTGAAAAACACAAATTCAAAAAATCACGAAATCCCTGCACACTGGGTTCATACGTTTAAATAAATGAAACCGAAGTCCACAAGAGAAATTAAATGCTTTCTTTTTCCCTACACAGAAAGATGTTATCTCTCAACTCTCATTATTTATGTGGTTGTCGAAAACCATAATCTCATGTTTCTCAGTAAGTATTTCCATTGGGTGTTACCCTGATATCATATTTCAGTAGTTTTGTCCCCTGCTTAATGAATGGAGAGACTACCTGACAAGGTTATTCAAGTTTTCAGACAATAATACAATAACCATCCATACTCCATCATTGTTAAACTATTAACTCCTGGATATTGTTCATAAACTAATTGACATCGATTTTTCTGCGGTAATGAAAAAATTATATGTTTCTATGTTGCTTGGTTTTCGTATCGAAATAGATGAAATTAAAACGCTGGAAATTACACGCAAAATTCCTTTGATTTCCCGTCAAATTATTCAAGTAATCTCAATTGGTTCATTATTTAGTTGAGTAATAAGCTTGTGGAATTCTGTAGAGAAATCAGTTTTTTAATCCTCCTGAAATCTGCTAGACTATTGAAGAGAAATCCAACTAAAAAAATGTCATGCATCCCCCTAATATTCGTAAAGGCGAAGAAGATGGTGAAAATCCGAAAGACATCAGAACATGCAGGTTGTTTTCACATTGATTTTCAATTCCTAGAAAGAGGTTGGATTCATAAAAATAAATATTCGCACCCAAATACGTGTGAGACATTTTGCCTGATAAAATTCATAATTTCACAAGGAGAAATTATAAGCATTTTCATTAATGCTTTATTCCTCACTGGCAGAATAGGTCTCTTGCATGAATTTTTTTGCGCGTATGTTCTGGGGAACATCGCGTTATCATTGTGCCCAAATGACTGTATTTTTCGAATTTTTCGCCGAAAATGGTCACAAACGATTGGGTTCGACTCCCTGATGAAGAATTCGAGGTCAAATTTTATTCTGTCTGTGCGGCCGGCCGTTGCCACGATAACTTGAGAACGGAAAGAGCTAGCGACTGGAAATTTTCAGGGTAGGTGGCGCATCCCAATATTCGGACAAGTTCGTTAATGAGCATAATCGGCCCAATGGTTTCCGAGTAATAATTTTGTTTTCAACCAATATAAATCCGATCGAATTGAAACGTGGTGAATAGTTGTAGAATATAAACATAAGCACGTTTGTGAAATTTTGTGAGAATCGTATCACTAGAAAATTAAAAAAAAATTATTAAAAAATATTTTTTATGTCTTGATATCCTGAGAACAGAAAGAGATAGCATCTTGATTTTCAAGTTAGGTTGTGCATCTGAAGGTGACATTTGAGTTTGTTTATAAGCATAATCGGCCAAACGGATTTGGAGTTATCCCCATCTGAAATTTGGTTGTTATTTCCTTAATAACTCGAAAAATACCAAAGCGATCCAATTTAAATATGGTTATCAGTTGAAGCATGCCAACACGAAAATTCTTGCAAAATTTTGTGGGGATCGTATCCCTAGAAATTTTTGTGAAAATCATTGAAAAAAATTCTATATATCAGAATGTATTCATCCGACGTGGCAGATATTTTGAGAGAGCCTTCAGAACCTATATCTACTACCAAGTTCCAAGTTTGAACATGATCGGATCTATGTTGTTGGAGATCTGAGCAGCCTTGTGTGAGTTCAGTAGCTGGATGGGTGACCGTTGCCTCGATAACTCCTGAACGAAAGGAGATAGGGACTTGCAATTTTCAGGGTAGGTTGCGCATCTAAATTGGAGAGTTTTGTTCGCTGTTAGCCATAATCGGCCAAACGGTTTCGGAGTTATATCCATCTAGAATATTATTTACTCGATGACTCAAAAAATATAGACCCGATCAAATTGTAACTTGCTAACTAGTTGTAGAATATCGACATAAAGACGTGTGTAAAATTTTGGGAGAACCGTACCCCTAGAACATTTTTAAAAAATTATGAAAAAAAACTCACTGATTAAGAATCCATGGTTGAAATCGATTCTGAACGGCCGGCCGGCCGTTAACATGATAACTCTCGAACGAATTGAGCTAGACAGTTGAAATTTTAAAAGTAGGTTTGAGAGCTTTAGCTCGTAGTTATTTTCGTTACACCGAAAACAGTTTTTTTTACATTACTAGTTTCGAACTCAATTTTTTTTAAGATGCAGTTTCATGATAATAATCCATTGATATAATTTTCAAATGTAGTAAGCTGATAGTTTCGGAGATATGATTCTTCAAAATTTCAATAATACAACGTACTTCTATATGTTTTCACAGAATGCGAATTCTATCTATCTGTGTTCTATCTGTGTTCATTGTGCATACGCGTAATCTCATCTACATATAACAGACATGTCAAATGTATTTCTTTTCTAACAAAAAATTATGATTGAATGCAAAATGACTAATTATAGTATATTATAATTACCCCTACCCTATATGCCCTTGGATAATCCATATGATGATGGAAATATATAATTTGGTAAGTTTACCAAATAGAGTTCAGAATATCTTCAGTGAAAACAAGTTTCAATTGATATAATATAATTTTCGGAGCAGATTTGAGGAATTAATATCTTGGATAAGTTCGTTATTTAATTTTAATTTAGTTGCTTTGGTGAATCCATTGATATCATTACCAACTCTGAGAAACCGGTAATTTCGGAGATGAATTGATGAATGAAGTTTGAACAAGAGCGCCAAATCTCCTGTCGTCAGGGCCATAGGGCGGAATGAGTTGGAAAAGTGTAATTTTGACAGTAGATTTGGAGTCCAAATGCGCTGGTTAAAATCGTTAATGGACAAAATCCACCGAGTGGTTTCAGAGTTATAGCTACCTAAAATTTTCTTTTCCCAATAACTTGAAAAATACTGATCTGATCGGATCAAAGCACGGTAGTTAGTTGAAAAATACCTACACGGAGCCTTATGCAGAATTTTGTGAGGACCGCATGACTGGAAAAATTAAAAAAATTCAGTTTCTCAGAAAGGCCTTCAAAATCATATTTTACATTAGAGTTCTCGACTTGTCAAATTTGACACGTCGATACGTGAGTAACAACATTCGTTCAATGCCTACTAAGAATTGGATATGTACCTTATTTAACAGCCAAGTTCTCGATTCAAAATTGATCGAATAATATGTAACATGATGATATTTATCTGAAATGAAAAATTTGAAAACAATGTATCAGAAGTAAGTAATAACTTTTGAAAAATAAACGGACAATTCCACAAAAGGAGCAGAGAATAATCCTCATTTCTACCTATGTTAGTATTAACATTCGTCAAAGTTCCTGTACTGGCTGAATAGCTCAGGGTTAGAACTTCCTGATCTTGACACGTAAGTAGTGTAGTTTTCAGGATCAACTTTAATAGCCGACATTATTGAACTTTTGTTTTTTTCCAATTATATAGAAATAATAACTGTGAGAAAAGGGTTATTTACGGATTTGAGTCGATATTTTCATAAAATGACAGAAGTGAAACGTGAGTATTTTCGTATGTTATTATAGATAGATATTAAAATCACTGCTATAGAGCGCGTTTTTAAAAAAATACAATTCATAGTTCCTCATTGCACAACCGTGCGATTTGAGTGATTTGTGTCATAGGAATAATTCACGGACTAAACTATTGAAAATAAATCATTGCTATACAGGTGTTTTAGGCGTTCTTGTTCCTCGGAACAGAGTGCTTATCAATTTGCCCAAAGGTCTGTAATTTTCAAACTTTTGACTGAAAATGCTCTTAAACGTTTTGGAAATACTCTGATTAAGATTCAGTGGTCAAAATCGATTATACTCGGCCGGTCGTTAACAAGATAACTCTTGAATCGAATGAACTAGACAGCTGGAATTTTCAGAGTAAGTTTGGGAGATGAATATCTTGCTTAAGCTGGTTATTGGGTTTGATAGTTTTAAAATTAAATTTGTTGAAGATGTATGTAGTTTCATCATAAGAATCCACTGATATCTTTCTCAACTCTAACAAATCAATACTTTTGGCGATATGATTTTTCAACAATATCATATCAATAATAAATCATAATTCTATGATTTCGCAGAAAGTTGTTAACGGAAATTAATGTCTGTATTTGTATCTATATATATATATATATATATATATATATTTTTTTTTTTTAATTTCACACGTAACGTGGTTGGTTGTAGCTCTTGTCGGGTGTGACCACCAAGACAAGTTCCAGTCCTTAGTGCGGGTAGAGGACCTGTTGGATGATATTGACAGTTCCAAGTAGTACAGCTTTTTGCATCCAATTGACTGTGTTGGTCGGCAATTGAAGTTCTTGCAGATGTTGGGTGGTTTTCTTGGGTACTATTCCATTCGCACTTATGATAAGTGGAATAATATCTACTTTCTTAAGCCGCCACATATCCCTCATCTGTCTAGACAGTGGTGTGTATTTATTTATTTTCTCACTATAGGTTTTCAAGATGTTGTTGTCCTGGGGTACTGCAAAGTCTATTAGTATCGCTGTCATCTGTTGTTTGTTCCATACCACCATGTCCGGCCTGTTATTTTCTATGCCAATGTCAGTTGTTATGGTGAAGTCCCAATATATCTTTGTGTTTTCATTTTCTAGGATGGTTGCAGGTGTATATAGGTGGTGAGGTGTGAATTGTTGGATCAGTTTCTCTCTTTGGCCCATGAGTTGATGCACGACCTTTCCCATATTGTCGTGCCGGGATAGATATTTAGTACCCACAATAGTCGAGCAACCAGATGCAAGATGTTGGATCGTTTCCTCAGCTCTATTGCACAACCGGCATTTCGTGTTTTCGATATGTTGCTTCGTAATATATTTTAAATAATTCCTTGTGGGAACTACCTGATCCTGTATCGCGAGTATTGTGCCTTCTGTTTGTGGGAACAGGAATCCCTGGATAAGGTAGGTATTGGAAGCGACTATATCTACTTCCTCGTGGTGTAGGTTGGAGTAGAATCTTCCATGCAATTCCTTCTCACGCCAGCGCTGTCTAAAACTTTCGAAATGGTTACCTTCGCGTTGCTGTTGCACCATGGTTCGGGATCCTTGAGAAATCCACTGATGGACTGGTGAGTTGCTGTTGAGAAAGTAATTCTCGATGTTACTACTTTCTTTTCCACAGGCAACCTCGACGGAGCTGAGACCTCGGCCTCCTTCTTTCCGGGGTAAATACAGTCTTTCAATGGCTGAGTTGGGGTGATGTAGGCCAAATTGGGTTAATGTGGATCGGATTTTCTGGTCTATCTGATGCAAGTCCGTTTTCGACCAGGAGAGTATTCCGGCTGTGTATGTAAAGGCTGGAATAGCCCAGATGTTCATAGCCATTATTTTATTTTTTGCGGATAAATGGGATTTCAGTATAAGTCTTACTCTTCTTAAGAGTTCTTCTCTGGTTTGTTCTTTGTTTTCTTTGTGCCGGATCTCAAAGGTTTGCTGCACTCCCAGATATTTATACTTATCTTCCTTACTTAGGGTTCTTATCTCTCTCTCATCACTGAGCCTCACATTATCTTCCTCCGATATCTTTCCTTTTATTATTATGACTGTCGCACATTTTTCCAAACCTAACGTCATACCAATATCCGCACTGAACTTTCTAACTAGTTCCAGCTCTCCTTCTAGTTGCGCTCGGCCTCTTGCGTACAATTTGAGGTCGTCCATATAAAATAAATGGGTTAGTTTTGTCTGATCGCTCAAGGAATATCCATAGGCGGATCTATTGAGCATACCGCTAAGAATGTTCAGAGCCAGACAAAACCATGGAGGGCTCAGTCCATCTCCCTGGAAAATTCCCCGTTTTATTTGGATTTCTGGTGTTTCATATGATGTTCTTCCTTCGCTGAGGGTGAGTGTTGTTCGCCATGTCGCCATCATGGCCTTCAGGAGATCAATTATTCTTCGTTCTATTTTATAGATTGTTAGAACTTCTATCAGCCATGAATGGGGAACGGAGTCATATGCCTTCTGGTAGTCGATCCAGGCTATTGCTATGTTCTTATTCCTTTTTCGCGCCTGTTTTGTTACCTCGTTATCAAGGACCAGAAGCTCTTTACTTCCTCTACTTTTTCCTTTAAATCCGTTCTGCTCCCAAGCCATTATGTCGCAGTCTTTAAGATGGGCGTTTATCTTATGGGCCAAGAGCGAGGTTAAGATTTTATAAATTACTGGTAAGCAGGTGATTGGCCTATAGTTCTCTGGTTGATTCAGATCTCCTTTTTTTTTCAGCATATGAGTTTTTCCTTCGGTAAAATAGTGAGGGATTTTCGAAGGTGTTTTCAGCGCCTCATTAATTAGTCGAGCAAGCACTTTATGTGCTAATGTAATTGCTTTCCACCAGTAGCTGTGAATACCGTCTATGCCAGGTGTTGCCCAGTTCTTCATTCTCTTAATTGTATCTCTGACATCTTCTTCCGTTACCTTGACTTTCGGCATTTCTGGTAGGCTTTGACGTGTTGCTCTCTCTGCTGCAATCCACGAGGCTTCATCGTTATGCTTTCGATCTTGTGACCATATGGACGACCAGTACTGTCGCATATCTTCTGCGTTTGGTGGATCCTTTGTTTCTACTCTATTTTTGTCATTTAATTTTCTGAAGAAAACCTTCTGGTTGTTCTGGAATAAGTTATTCTGTTGGTATCTCATAGTTCTTTTATGATACCTTCTAATTCTGTTTCCCAAGGCTGCTATTGTATGCTTAAGTTTTTCCGCATGTTTTCGTATCTTCTGTTTGAACTACTTGTCACTCTCTCTTAGCTTAATTCTCCCTGCATAGGACTTTAGTTTCTTCTTGACTTTTTTACTCATTTGATTATTGTTCAGATATAGATGGTAAATTCCTATCTCTTTCCTTAATGTGGTAATTCGTTTCTCTAGTCTTTGTTCCCATGGTGGTTTATTTGCTGGTTGTTCGATGGTTTTCTTCTGTTTTGATGTTGTGTCCAGGATGAGATTCGCCACTGTAGCCGCACAGTGCACTTTATGACAGATCTCTTCGAAGTCCTCTGATTCTTCAATTGTGGTTCTCAATACCTTGTCAATCGCTTTCATGGTGTTCTTTCCTTCAACGTTCAGTTTGATTCGGGATATATGCGGCCAATTCTTCAGTGGTATTCCAATCCATTTCATGGTATTTTCATTGAAGATAGCCTTTATCTCTTCGGCTGATGCATCTTCTTCTGGCTCTGTAATATGTTGTGCGTTTATCACATCCTCCTCTGGTATGACCAGGCTTCGTCGCGTTGCTGAGGTCAGTGCTTGAATACTTCTGCGGATGCTTCTTATTCTGAAGGTTGGTGATCTTATCTGCGTCTCTGCTCTCATAGACTCCAGTTCATCAGGTGAGATGAGTTTTCTGGTTTTGATATTTTTAACTTGCGCTAACAGGTGCTTTCCAGAAAACTCTTTGTCTGGGTTTTCAGAGTAGATTTGAGGAATGCATATCTCGGATAATTTCGTGATTGGGTAGAATCAGTTTGGTGGTTTCGGATTAATAATTTTTTGCACTCTTGTTGTTTTTTCAATCATACTTTCTTGAAGTTTATTTCTTTTATGAAGCAGTTATATCATAAGAATCTTTTGACATCATTCCCAACTCTCAGAAATCAATACTTTCGGAGATATGGTTTGTCAAAGTTTGAGCAAGAGCGCCAAAGCCCCTGTCCTCAGGGCTCTCCCACATTTTTTATATCGTGGCAAAATTGTACGATTGAATTGATTTGTGTCCTTTCGCCGCCACAAACAAAGCACTGTTTATTGTCGACCCAACGGTAAATGTATGTATTTAAATGGGTGCTTTCGCCACCACAAACACAGTACTGTTCTTTTTCGAACCAACATTGAATGTATGCTTTTAAAGGGGCCCTCATGCCACCACAGACATTGTACTGTTTATTTTCGACCCTACAATAAATGTTCAGTTGAGTTCACCTATAACGAGTGTCGTATTCATCGAGAGCTCGGTTCTAGAGAACAATTTCTGTAGGTACGAATGGACCTCCATTTAATTCAATTTAATTTCAAGTCGGATGCTACGAGTTCGGATTTTACGAACACAATTTTTATAAATTTGATAAAACTGCTTCTTTTACAATGAGATATCTTCATGCAGTCGCCGGAGTAACTTTACCTATAACATACTCAAACGCGAAACTTGTACAGACACTGAGTTAATATGGATTTGCATCAAGTAAAAGCCGCAAGCATTCTATCATCGAAATGTCCAGAGCAAGGCTGGAGACAATCATAGCAGATTGTCCATTCATTCCTGATATTTGAGTAGGTAGTGAATTACGAACAAATTATTTTAATAGTTCAAAATATATTAATAAAATACTATCCTCTTTTCATAATTTAGAATTTGATAGTTCATAGCACTAACACATTCTTCTCTGTATTATGAACCTCAACTCAAGAAAAAATGTTTGATACACAAATGTAGATCCATATTTCAGTATTTTTTTGGTAGCAACATTATGAAAATACTATATATAGGAACATGTCTCACTACTTAAGGAAGTAAAAGGTAATATTAACCTCAGTGGTCAATGAACAGAAATTTCTTTTGATGATTCCATTATATTCTTCTTTCCTATTGCCTCCATAAACTACATCAAAACAGTATGTTCACAAATTCAAGAATCGAAAACTTGCTTTCCAAGAGAAAATATTTTGAAACTACGAATTGACAATCTCTAATAGCTAGAAAAGATGACATTTATGAATAGTGAACACAGACAGATTCTGTGTTCACATTCTGTGAATACATAGAACTTACGATGTATTATTGAAACTTTGAAACATCATATCTCCGAAAGTATTAGCTTGTTAGAGTTGAAAATGACAACAATGGATTCTTATGATGAAAGCGCATCTTAAAAAAATTGAATTCAAAAGTTGTATTGTAAAAGAAAATATTTTTTTTCGTTACTGCGAAACTATTGAACCGATTTGGCCCTATAACTAACTTAACCGAGATATTTATCCCTCAAACCTACTCTGGAAATTTCAACTGTCTAGCTCATTCCGTTCGAAAGTAATCGTGTTAACGGCCGAACAGAATCGATTTCGACCACGGATTCTTGATCAGTGAGTTAAACCAAATCGTTCAACACCATTTTCAGCCAAAAATTCGAAAATTACAGACATTTGGGCAAATTGATAAGCACTCTGTTCCGAGGAACAAGAACGCCAAAAATAAATATTACGAGCCTACTCGTAATATCATTATGCGATCTTGTGCGAGCTTCTTCGTAATAACCGAGCTGTGCTAAATTCTTTTAAAACAAGCGCTCGCATATAACGATCGATTTATTTTTACCCATCGATCTCGATTATAAACGAACTTGACTATATTTGAGTTGAAACTAATCGTTTGAGGCCATTCTGGGCCAAAAAGTGGAGAATTTTTTTGACGCTTGTTTTTACAGTTGGGAATGCTATTTTCTCCCCTGGATCTAAGCAGCCTTAGGCGAGTTTATTACCTAGATGGGCGACCGCTCTAGCTATAAATATGAACAGCGGGCCGAAGCTTTTGGCCACAGTGCTTTTCCAACTTGGTCTTTAACTTGTTATGTACTGGCAGAATGTATTTTTTTTATTGAGTGAACAGGCTTTAGGCTCCACTCTCATTTTAATATTATTAATAATTATAAATAATATTTTTTTCATATGAACTTATTAATGAGGTTTTAGTTGCCCTTGAACTAGGCGAGGTACCTATGGGACTGTTCTTATATTTAACTAAGGTGTTTGATTGTGTCATGGAAGACTGCTAAAGATCCTTGATGACTATGGAATAAGAGACAATCAATTGAAGTTGATGTATAGCTATCTTACATCTCGTAAGCAGATAGTTAGTATGGAGGTTGATGGTGAATTACTAATGTCAGACATAAGAGAGACTGTTATGGGCGTGCCTCAGGGAAATTTTCTAGGACCGATCTTTCTTATCATCTATATCAACGAGTTACCTAAGGTAAAAGTTTCAGCAAAACATTCTATGGGGATGTTTGCGGATGACACCGACTATTTGCTGAAATCCTCTAGTGTAATTGGAGCTGTTGAAGATTCGAATAATGTTCTGAAGTCTGTGGGAGATTGGTTTCGTGATCATAATCTCATAGTGAACAAGACACAATGCATGCTACTAGAACAGTGTTTCCATATTCCGTGCCATCGCACAAGACCACATTAAGAGAAAAAAGTGTTGAATGTATGGCAATAACTTTACTCAATATATTTCCCTCTCATGTTAAAAAAGTTTCCTGCCTTATCAAATTCAGAAAATCTTTATATGCTCTAATTATGAACTGTGAATCATATAATATTGTTAAGTTCAAAGAATTTTGTAAAAGTATATGATTTTGTATATTTGATGATGACGTGTTCCATTTTTACACTTTTTTGGAATGAATAAATACTATTACTATTACTATTACTGATAATCCAACAACTGATTCTCCTAACTCGAAAAAATTATTTAGACCTTATGAGGGTTTTCCTCGGAAAACCCAGGAGTTAGGAGAATCATAAGCATAATCATGTCAAATAATCAAAAAATAATCTAAATTCCAATTATTGACGTAAGACCAACATTAATTGAGTATTCTATTAATTCAATGAAAGGTTATGTATTATTTTTAATGAAATGTTATGTATTATTATTATTATTATTTTAATGAAAGGTTATGTATTATTTTTAATTTGTTCGTTTCCTCCTCTTGTCTTTTCATTTTTCAGGTTCAGTTTCGGGTACCTTGGAGAAACCTATCCTTTTTTTGACGAGGGAATCCACATTGAAGAAATATATCCCCATCAATATTTTTAAATTTCAGCAAATTTTGTAAACAATAGTTACAAATCACCACACTCACGGGGAGAAAGGGTTTTTTGCTGATGTTTTTCCCTAAGCTCTTGTATCATACGTCGAATTGTATGGTACCCCGTTACACCAACCTCTGCTAACACATATACAGCTCTCAGTCAAAAGAATATATAAATATATATAATAATAAACGAGCAAGTTCATTTTAAAATTTCGAAATTTCAGTATAAGCATAACTGTAATTCACCTATTGGATATATTTCAAATAAAATTCCACCAAACTCTTCTACATATTCCCATAATTAATGTGAAGAAGATTATCATCGAAGATATGGATCGTTAACATTTCAACTGTCGATATTTTAGCAGCCAATTTTTCCAATATCGCTCACTATCACATCCCAATCTTCTCATACGAGAATCTTGGAATGTTTTTCAACGACAAACACCTTTTCAAATTCCCGAAGAGAACAAGATTCCTACATTCTGCACAAGCATTCCAGTGCTCGTTAAAGCAAACATGAAATATTTAGGTTAACCTTCGTACACCATAAAATCTGTGAGAAAATCGTTAAATAATAAATAAAGAATGACGTCTCCAGTCACGGAAATTGAGATTTCAAAGGAGACACCTGGTGATTGTCATCCCATTCTCCTCTAATTTAAGGATTAAGGCTTCAGGTAATCTAACAGAGGGTGCGTGCGATGACCGTTTGTGGCAAAAACTGGTGACATCTCGGTCGATAAGGGAGTGAGATAATTCTCCATTTCTCTGTGGGAATAAATCACCGAACCTGTCATTTGAAACTTGTGAAACAGCGATTTTGTGGCGCTATCCCAGGTGTTGTGTAAATTAGTTGGGCATATCTTTGCGATCGTAAGATTTGGGTTTATTAAGGGTCGTGTTTATGCTTTCTGTTCTGGTGGTTTTGTTAGTAGATGGTCTGGAGAAGTCAGCATTGATTTCTGTTTGAATGGAAACCTTCCGACCCACAATAGTTGTCCCAAAAACGATAATCTGCATGTATGAGGTTCCTATTTCATTGCGCCAGGAACTGTTTAAAAATAAATTGATAATGGCACCAATCAGTGTTACTGAAGGTCAGACATCAATATCGAGAAAAAATACGGTGGATCGTTATATTTCAAACCGATTTTTGGGACTTCATTTTTTATATTTCAAAGAAAGTCTGAATTGAAAAAAAATCTGGTCCCATTAGGTAAATTTTCAATAGAGAAAACACGAAATAAAACATGGCACGTGTCATGTGCCATGAGTCCAATTCAAATGAGGAACACATTCGCAGAATATCTGTTCTGCGTACAGGGTGGAAGTTTTCGATCGACTGAGGCATGGGTATTATAAAAATTATTCACTTCGTTTCCAGAACATACAGTGAGTGTCAAAATTATGGAATAATGGATTTATTTTCTCTCCGTTCAGGAATATCGAAAAAAGGTTTCATAGGTCAAGGTAATTTATTTTTTAAGGAACATTTCCCGTTACCAGGCAGTGACATAATCGATATTTTTTGGCGCTCTTGTTCATCGGAAAAGTGCTTGTCAATTTGCCCAAATGTCTGTAATTTTCGAATTTTTGGACGAAAATGATCTTAAACGATTTGGTTCGACTCACTGATCAAAAATCTGTGCTTGAAATCGATTATCTCCGGTCGGCCGTTAACACGATAACTCTCGAACGGATTGAAGTATACAAATGAAATTTTCAGAATATGTTGGGAGATAAATATCTCGGTTAAGTTCGTTACTGGGCAAAATCGGCACGATGGTTTCAGAGTAACGAAAAAAAAATATTTTTGAATTACAAATTTCGATTGTTTTTTACGATGCAACTTAATCATAAGAATCCATTGATATCATTTCCAACTTTAACAAGTTAATACTTTCGGAGATATGATTTTTCAAAATTTCAATATCGTAATTCTATGATTTCACAGAATACTCTAATCGAAAATTGACGTCCGTATTTGTATCTATTGATTTATCGATGATCTAGCGCACAAATGTGATAAGTGCACTTTTTTATAAAAATGAGTTAAGTAGCTTGTGATATGTAATAGCCACACAAGTACGTTATGCACGAATGATGTAAGTGATATGCACTATTTTAAGACCCCTGTCGCCATATATTCAATGCAATAAGTACTTTAAATTCATAAATAACTAACACAACGGTACTTTACATTACATTCGTTTACAGCTTCGTCATTTATCTTTATAAACAATACATTGTCAACATTTCACATATTTGGTGTTGGATCGTGGACATTAAACAATTTACATTTACGCCTGAAGTTTATTTTTTCAATACCTACTGTAAAATTTACTTTTTTGCACTTACCACATTTGTGCACCTGACCATCGATATATATGAATGATTTTCATGTCATCTCATCTACCGATAACAGACATGTCATATTCATTTCTGGTTCTACTCAAAATTCGTTGTAGAAAACGAAGTATGATTGAATGCAAAATGACCAATGAAATAACCTCAAATATCGTAGAATTATGAGGATTATAGGATTATATAATTTTTGGGTGATAATATAATTCCCTTCGATAATCGATATGATGATGAAAATATATACTTTTGTAAGTTAATCATATTGAGTTCAAAATATCTCCTGTAAAAAAAACTGGAATATTGGCTAAGTTTCAATTGATTGCCAAAGCTCCTGTCCACAGGGTTTCCCACATTTTTGCGCGTATGTTCTAGGCAACATCGCGTTATCATTTTGCCCAAATGTCTGTAATGTTTAATTTTTCACCGAAAATGGTCTCAAACAATTGGGTTTGACTCCCTGATGAAGAATTCGAGGTCAAATTTGATTCTGTCCGTCCGGACGTTGCCTCGATATCTTGAGAACGGAAAGAGATAGCGACTTAAAATTTTCAGGTAGGTGGAGTGTCCTAATACGTCGAACAAGTTCGTTAATGGGTATAATCGGTTCAACGGTTTCCGAGGGACAATTTTGTTTTCAACCAATACTAATCCGATCGAATTAAAACTTGGTAAGTAGTTGTAGACTACAAACCTAACGATGCTTGTGAAACTTTGTGAGAATCGTATTTCTAGAAAATTAAAAAAAAATATTAAAAAATATTATTTATGTCAGGATAACCTGTGAACGGAATAAGAAAGTGACTTGAAATTTTCAGGTTAGATGGTACATCTGAATGCGGCATTTGAGTTTGCCTATACGCCTAATCGGTCAAACAGTTTTGGAGTTATACCAATCTGATATTTGGTTGTTATTTCGTGAATAGCTCGAAAAATACAGAACCGATCTAACTCAAACATGGTTATTAGTTGTAGAATACTAACGTGAAAATTCTTGCGAAATTATTTGACGATCGTCTAACTAGAAAATTAAAAAAACATCTATGAAAAAAATTAATTTATCAGAAACTAATTGTCCGACATCGCTGAAATTTTTCAAGAGCCTTCAGAACTTAACTCTACTGCCAAGTTTCAAGTTTGAACATGATCGGATCCATAATAATGGAGATTCGATCAGCCTTGTGTGAGTTCAGTAGCTGGATGGGTGACGGTTGTCCTGATAACTTTCGAACAAAAAGAGAAAGGGACTTGGAATTTTTAGGGTAGGTTGCGCATTCGAATGGGAGTGTTAAGTTTGTTCTTCGGCATAATCGGTCGAACGGTTTCGGAGTTATACCCACCTGGACCGTTATTTCCTCGATAGACTCGATCGAATGTAAGCTTGGTAACTAGTTGTAGAAAATCGACATAAAGACGCGTGTGAAATTTTGTGAGAACCGTACCCTTAGAAAATTTAAAAAAAAATTAGGAAAAAAAATTGGTTCAATTTTTTGCATAGATGTACTAATTGTTAGTTGACTTGATAGGTATCTTAATCCTTATTGTATATTTAATAATAATATTTTGTCTTGTTATGGATGGATCATAATATTCTGAATTCAGTAATAAACATATATCGCCAGTTGATGGGTAAATAATTCCCGAGATGTGGATTTAATAATTAACAGGTGAAAATTTTAAAATTAAGCCTTCATCAAATAAACACTTTTTTATTACAAAAATGATACTAGTATTGATAATGAAACTAAAAAAAAATATTTTAGACCACCCGGATCTCGTTTTGTTCTCCTAGTACATATACTCCATTCACTTTTATAAAGACTCCGGTTGGCCATGATTTAGGTCTATCACGTTTTTGTAACTACAACAAATACCCATCAAGAAGCTTGTGATTATTTCAAGAAAAAATATCCTAATGCTGGATTTGTGACTTAGGGTGCTGTTAGTAAAATAATCAGGAAGTATGAGGAGTCTGAATACGTGAAGGATCATCGAAATAGTGGTCCACCGGCAATTCCAGGGGCGGTAGAATTGAAAATTTTATAGGATTTATTAGAGAAAATCCTCATCTGTTTTCGAGAACTATAGCAGCAAATAACAGTATATCGCAAAAATCGGTTTTGAGAGAATTAAAATGACATAAATGGCAGTTATGGCACCTATTCAAGATTTGTTGTGCACGAACTGAATGGAGATGATTTGTAATACCGATGAGGGGTTTCGAGCTCGAATTTTATTCAGTGACGAAGCCACATGTTATTTGAATGGAACTGTCATCATTGGTCAGATCGTACTACAAACTGGATTATGGAGGCACATACATAATTTCCTGAAAAAGTTAATGCATGGGCTGGAACTGTTAGGAAGTTATTGAAAGACCAAGATATTTGGATTTATTACGGGATGACGTGATTCCGGCTTTGGCTGTTGTTTATCCGAACGATGCAGATCCAGATCTCCTAAATGAAGCGCTATGGTTTCAACAGGATAGAGGACCGCCCCATTATTTTCAAGATGTACGTGATTATCTGAGCGAAGTGGTGGATCGGTCGGCGAGGTTTTATTGAATAGCCGCCTCTGTCTCCAGATCTAAACTCCTTAGACTTTTTCTTATGGGGTATGTCAAAAGCAAAGTTTACCTCAATCGGCCAAACAACATCGAGGAGTTGAAACGGAGGATTCGGGATGAATTAAGAGCAGTACTTGCATAAACTGTCTAAAATGTTTGTCCCGAGTTTCAAGCTTGATTGACGTACTGCCAAGAATAGAATAGCCATTAATTTGAACACTTACTTTGATCATTTTCGTAAGTTATTATACCTTCAAGGGTATCATTTTGCATATTTTGCAATAAAAATGTGTTTATTTGGTGAATACTTCATTTCATAAGTTTTACATGTTTTTCAACTTTAAATAATTAATATCTCAAGAATATCGCTATATGTATCTGACTGAATTCAGAATTGCATGATCTATCCATGGCAAGAAAAACAATAGAGGCTTGCATTTAAAAAAAATTTGACGTCACTGCTTGATAACGGGAAATGGTAGAACAATAAGAATAACGGAAAAATGTACCTTAAAAAACAGATTTATTCGACCTATCAAAACACTTTTCGCTATTCCTGAAGGAGCGACAATAAATCCATTATTCCATGATTTTCACTCCCACTGTATAAACATATTTGTGGACAAAATAGATATGCCAAGTTGAATATTATTCGAGAGCCGCAAACAAAATTCTCGTCTCGGGGGATGTTCTGGCAAATGGACAGCCCAGGTAACACAGACCTCGCATAGAGGTCTCTGAGAGGTTACAATGTGGATGAAAATGCGAGCTCCCAATGTGAGATCCTCAAGATATCACACAGATAACCAGAATAAGATATTCCTATTGCGAGCTCCTAAAGATATTCCACAGATAACCAGAATAAGTTATTCCTATTGCGAGCTCCTTCATTCATCGCAAGTATAACAAAAATAAGATATTCCTATTGAGGAGATCCTCAAGATATCACATATGTAACCAGAATAAGATATTACTATTGCGAGCTCCTAAAGATATCCCAAAGATAACCATAATAAGACATTCTTGAAGCGAGATCCTCAAGATATCCCGCAGATAACTAGGAAAAGACATTCCTATTGTGAACTCCTCAAGATATCAAAAGTGTTACGAGAATAACACATTCCATTGCGAGGTCCTAAAATCCTCCCAAATTCAACAAGAATAGGAAATCAGGTGGCGTGTTGCAGGGATCTACTCCATCCCTAATCTGCACTTCTCGTTTCCACCGGTAGATGGTGCAATCGTCTACTCTGTACCCGGAAGAACAACACCATCGCTAATATCCCGAGTGGAATATCGATCTACTCATCGATGTGATGTATTCGGCGCCACACATGTACTGGACATTTGGAGGATATATAGATCCATATCGCAGCCATCTCCTCTAAGTACTGCCCCGGTTGAGCAGCCTGAGAACTTCCCCATGGGATATCTCTGAGATGAGATGTTACTGAGCTCATCCCCTGTGGCGGATATTTGGAGGTGATAGGGAGGTCTGGGTGACCTCCCTGCGATATCGCATTAAACCTCTCGAAATTTTCCCCAGGGTGAGCAGTTTGAGAACTTCCCCATGTGGTATCTCTGAGATGTTTTTCATTTTCGACCGTTAATTTTCTGCTAATGTTTGAATATTTTGGGTAATTTTAATACAAAAATCCGTCCGATCGAACGGATATTCATTATAGATTTCGTAACTTAACGATAACATCCAAATCCCAAGATACGTTTAGTGAAGTAACGCTCCTTTAAGGTTTTCATTGGGTAAAAATTGGAAAATTTAGGAGAAAGCTATTTCAGATGCTCCGAGGTTCGATCCTGCCGCTCCGCGAGGCTCGGGGGCTATAATTTCCCAATCCAACGCCTCAGCTCACTCGGCCACGTTTCCTAAGTGCATCAACTCCGATTATGTACCAAATAAATGTTTTTAGTACTCGGATGATTTCCGTCTTTCGATTTTCGGAATATCATCAATCCTGTCAAGCGATCGATCGAAATCGGTTACTCGTTCATATTTCTCACAGTTTTTCTAGACGATTCCAAAATTTACGAGTAATTCCGTTAGAAATTCAAATTCGATTTGACATTTCTCGTCGCTCGTTCAGACCGAAAACGTCGACTTGAAGGAGCCGCGTTAAAATTCGCCACAGAAATACGTGAAACGTCAGAATTTTGTCGATTTTTGCGAAAAGTCAAATCTTCCTATCGTTCTTCCGGAAAAACGAAAGAGAGGATCGAAAAACGGTCTCCGTTACGGATTAATTTCGAATCTCATCTTCGCGTTCCCGCAAATACCGTCGTCTCGAACGCCACCGTTCCTCCGAATTCCTTTCCACAATTTTGCTCCTTTTGCCAAAATCGGCGTTTTTTCGCCTTTTCGTGATTTTTTTTAAAATACACCCCCATCTTTTTGCTCCGAAAACGTGAAGCTCTTCGAAAATTCCGTATTTTTCCTCGATAAACCCCTTCGAAATTTCCCCCAGACCCCTCTCTCAACATCCCAACAAAACATCACGTTCATAGTAACATTTTCCAACAGTTTCCTTTGATAAATGAACCGCTTGACCGATTTTGTGCAAACTTCAGATAAACCATCTACTAAATAGTCAGAACAAATTGCAACGAAAAGTGGCATTGATTTATATTAATATACCGGGTGATTTTTTTAAGTGTTTCATTTGAAGTTTTCGAGGAAGAAATTGTAATGCAGATTCAAGATTTTGGATTTTCGTTTTAGAATACATGAACTTTAATTGTAAAATATTTTCAAGAGGAATCTACTTCCGGTTTCACCGGAAACGAATGTAACTTCGCTATTTCAAATGCAACACCCTGTATATTTTTACGTATTCGAATTCTTCGTTTAATTCTACACTGATTTGATGTATGATATGTGCAACCATTCAAGCGGTTTTTGAATTATAGCCTGATTATCAAATTTTTCGAAAAAAAGGTTGTCACAGATTAGTGTCCATATCTTAAAAATCCCTCATTACAAGAATTTCTTTTTGCGAAAGTGGAACAAAAGAAAGTACGTTGATACTGTTTCTTGTATAACTTATGAGGAAATATTATACAGGGTGTCTGAAAAAGGGCCCCAAAGTGAGCCTCAATAAAACTATGAAATCTCACTTTTTTCAAATGGCAACCCTATAATTTTGTAATTCCAATCGATTGCTCGTCAAAAACCAGTTATGTTATCCCGAACATTTCATGCCTCTAAAATCAGTATTTTTGCCGTTATTCAATAAAATTCGAATTTCACGATTAAAGACAGGTTTCGCACAGTTTGTAAGCTTGCATTTTTGAAGTAGGCTATGTCATTCTTACTTTTTCTTACAGATCAAGCACTAAGCAAAACATGCAATAATAATTTCAGTGGAATGATATATCAAGGGTATGTTCTTTATTTGCGGCAAATGTAACAAATTCCTAGAAAAGGTAATTAGAAATTCAACGAACGAAATTCACATTTACTGACTTTAACGAAATCAAAGTTCAGGAGGTATCAAAACAATTTTCTCGGTAATGGAAGCCTCAACCCTAAACGGACTCGAGTGAATACAGTAATAGATAATGAATGATCTCTTAGTTTAAAACTATCACAAAAATTTGTATCCGCCCAAAAATGTTTATTTCTTGAATTGAACACTCCATCCTGTGAAAATTTGGCATCATCTGTCCAGATAATTTTTTTTAAAATTTGGGGATCAGCGTTCAGCATTCCAGTAAGGTTCTCGCAAAATACAGTTCTTCTCTGATGATCTCCATTTACCAGGGCCTGACCTTTATGGAATTTATAATTATGCATATTGGCATTTTTGATCACTTTTTGACATGACGAATATGAGACTTCTAATTCCTGTGCAACCTGTCTGATGGAACCTCTTGGATTTGCGTGAATATGTCCTAGAATATTTATTTGATTTTCTTCATTATCTGTTACTGTATTCACACGATTCCGTTTTGGGTTAATGCTTCCACTACAGAGAAAATTGTTTTGATACTTCCTGAACTTCGATTTTGTTAAAGGTGGTAAATGTAGATTTCTTTCGTTAAAAGTTCTGACTGCCCTTTCTAATATTTTGTTACATTCACCATAAATGAAGAACATATTCAATACATCACTGTTACTGTAATTCATATTTTGCATAGTGCCCGATTAATCAAAAAAGTATAAATGACAGTTCTCTAAAATGCATTATAAATCAACAGACATAGCCTTCTTGAAAACTTCTATCCTAATAAATGTATGGTTAGACTAAGAAACCTTGATTCAATCCTGAAATTCGAATTTTATTCAATAACGGCAAAACTACTGATTTTAGAGGCATGAAATGTTCGGGACACCATAACTGGTTTTTGACGAGCAATCGATTGGAATTACAAAATTATAGGGTTGCCATTTGAAAAAAGTGAGATTTCATAGTTTTATTGAGGCTCATTTTGGGGCCCTTTTTCAGACACCCTGTAAATATTTCCTCATAAGTTATACGAGAAACAGTATCAGCGTACTTTCTTTTGTTCCACTTTCGCAAAAAGAAATTCTTGTAATGAGGGATTTTGAAGATATGGACACTAATTTGAAACAACCTTTTTTTCAAAAAATTTGATAATCAGGCTATAATTCAATAACCGCTTGAGTGGTTGCACATATCATACATCAAATCAGTGTAGAATTAAACGAAGAATTCGAATACGTAAAAATATACAGGGTGTTGCATTTGAAATAGCGAAGTTACATTCGTTTCCGGTGAAACCGGAAGTAGATTCCTCTTGAAAATATTTTACAATTAAAGTTCATGTACTCTAAAACGAAAATCCAAAATCTTGAATCTGCATTACAATTCCTTCCTCGAAAACTTCTAATGAAACACTTAAAAAAATCACCCTGTATATAATATATACGATAATAATAACTAATTTTTTAAAGCTATATTCATTACCTACCAGATTTGATATTTTGTAAAATATCTGGCTCTCCATGGTTCTAATTTTTCGAATAAAAACTTCATAAAAGGAATTATACGAGACCAAAAATGAGACACTCGGGTTGCGCTGTAAGAGGCCTCGGTATCGCCCATAATATTTTTCAAAACATCTGGTCTCGTAGAGACGAGAAAAATCTCCCTCTCGTGTGAAGCCCTAATGAGCATGCATTTTATAACCACCTAGTTGTTTTTGGCTCCAACTCGGAAATTTGCGGAAAATGTTTCAAATTCAGAACTCATCGGTATTTCTCACGATTTTCCTCGGTAGGTCAAAAAATAAGGTATGTCTACTTCCGTACTTTTCTGTGAACAGTGTGAACACCCGGAATACTGATTTTCCCCTACTATTTTGTACAGCTGCATGCATGCATTTCTTGCCCTTTGCACTGCGGCTGGTGCATAGTTCCCCGTTGTCAGAATGGGCGTAGCATAACACCCTATTTGACAATTAGTTTTGAAGAATAGGATGATTGGGCCCCAAAAATTTGTATGCACCTTTTTGGCGCTCTTGTTCCTCGGAACAGAGTGCTCATCAATTTTTCATGGAGAAAATTCGGCCCTAAAGTTTCCGGTAAAAAGATCTTGGCTTGTGTTTGATGCGAAAAATATTTTCTTTAACTATCTCAATAGATATTTAGGTAAAACGATCCTAACCTAAACAAACCTTGACCTAACCTAACCTAAGTGGAATGCAAACTATATAGTATTTTCCATTATATTATAAATGAAATAAAATATGACTGACACTGAGGTGAAGACGAGCTCAAATTTATGAATGATATTATGAAGAATGGAGGAGTGAGTCATCTCATTTTCCTGTAAACACTATATCATTAGAGAAAAGTAGGTACCTGATACTACACGGAGCCGAATTTTCTTGGAATCCATTTTGATCTCTTTGTATACGCAGGTACAAATGGTCACGCCAGTTTTCGTCCACCGGTCGGAATACATTTTAATGAAGTTCAATTCTCTCAGGTCTTGTTGCTTGCACAATTCACCAACTCAACATCTAGCAACCAACACTTTGAGAAGATTGAGAATCACGAAGCGAAGTAGGCAATCGAATTCCAGTAACTAATGGGAATCTCCCTCAATAATATATATCTAAACTAAATCAAGCGAAGCGGGCATGGGATTCCCCGGATTCCCGAAGTATTTACTCCACAGATAGTGAATCTGCGTGAAGTGTGGATCGTTTAAATCGTTAGAAAAAAAGAAAATTAGTATCTAAGTTTCATATGACGTTAGCGATGAACGAGAACTAATAAATAATTTCTGTGGAGGTGTTCAGTTAGCGGCCAGAGTTAATTAAGCAGTCAAGAAATCAATCCAAATGGGGTCATTTTATAAGAGTGACTATATTTTTTCATGTGACTTCGATCGTTAGTGTAACAGTGTTTCGACTCAGGCAACAATATTATCTACTAATAATTCAAAAAAATACGGTAGACACAACTGTCACAAGAGAAAAAAGTAGTGGATCTGATATTCCAGATTTATCGTCTGGATTGCGAGGATAGATATTTATAATTCTGTAGAAAATTAATCCTAATAAAATATTCATAGACCTTTTACTATAATCACATTGTCGATATAATTCATTAATGCTGTGTATTAGTTTGCACACAAAAAACTATGTTTTATGCAGTTAAAAAGTAATCAAATTATTTAGAACAGTTTCTTTATTTCAATCTGAAACAATTGACGTACACTTTATTCCTTATTGAAATTTTGTCACAAATGTAAAGAAAATATTAACATGAAATAAAAAAAATACTTCAACATTTCTTTAATTTCATGAATTGTACATAACTACTATACAAATCATTTAATTGATTATTTTTTCTGTATAATTAATAATTCTTAACATAATAAAATTTACAGTTCCGGAATAAATATCGATACAAACCATTCATCATGTGGCAATACTGTCAAAATATATTTCGAATGCGGAAAATAATTAGTCTGAGCACTGGCGTGAAGTCTGGAGCGAGTACCTTCTATTGTCCATTCTCCTGTATTGAACACTCTTAATAGTCAGTGCTTGAACCTATTTTCTAGTGAAACTCAGAAAACTCTGCGAGAATTTTCGCGTTTGCATTCTACAACTAATAACCATATTTGAATTGGATCGGTCATATTTTCCGAGTTATTGAGGAAACCAAATTTCAGATGGGTATAACTCCAAAACCGTTTGGCCGATTATGCCTATAAACAAACTCAAATGTCGCATTCAGATGCACAATCTAATCGGAAAAGTTCCTATCTTTTTCTGTTCACAGGTTATCGTGACATAAATAACATTTTTGAATAATTTTTTCTAAATTTTCTAGTTAAGCGATTCTGACAGAATTTCACAAACGTAATTAGGTTTGTATTCTACAAATACTCACCTTGTTTCAATTCGATCGGAATTGTATTGGTTGAAAACAAAATTATTACTCGGAAACCATTGGGCCGATTATGCCCATTAACGAACTTGTCGGTCGCATTGGAATGCGCCACCTACTCTGAAAATTTCATGTCGCTATCTCTTTCCGTTCTCAAGTTATCGTGGCAACGGGCGGCCTGCCGGACAGAATCAAATTTGACCTCAAATTCTTAATCAGGGAGTCGAACCCAATCGTTTGAGACCATTCTGGGTAAAAAATTCGAAAGTTACAGACATTTGGGCAAAATGATAGCGCGATGTTCCCCAGTACATACGCGCAAAAATACATTCAGTAAGACCAGTCCAATACATTAATATTTGACATTGCATATGATATGCATGGAATTTTTGTAATTACACTGTATTAATGTCTTTACATTCCAGCTAAGGATGTATTAGTTGTCCATTTTTACTACAATTTTATTTTGCACAGTTGTTGGGGAATTAGGTACTTTGTAAAATACAAAGTATGGCGACTAGTATAAAATTTAATTTCTCTCACCTTATCCTAAATTTCGCTACCATTATAATAATTTGTTAATAATGTTTTCCGGTTTGATGTTCAATATTGGGAATATGTATATCGATTAAATTCAGAATGGTTATAAAAATCTATGGATACACGGATACGCGCCAATATAATTTACATGGTCTACTATTATTTTTATGAGCTCGTATTGAGGTAATACCTTTTTTTACTGCCCGTGTTTACAAATTTTTCGCCACAGGATGTTTCGAAAACTGGCTTCAGCAACTTTTCAATATACTTTTATTCATGTGTAATTGCCAGTGATATAATCTCCAAATGTGAGGAAATTTTCTAGAAGGTTCAATGTGACCGCTCATTTTACACTAAATATGTATTATAATTTCCCATAGAAGACGAATATTTGCCTTATTTGTAATAATGTGATAATCATACCTTCGAGCATATTGGGTACATGGATAGTAATGGCGTCAATTATCAATAAACTACTAGAGAATTACTATTACGGAAATAACAATCCCTTGGTTGAAAAATCAAATGACAGAAAACTGAGAACACCAAATTTATGAAACTTTATACAAATATTGTTTATTACTCTAAAAGCTTACATCCAACAATGCAGTATTGTTGTTTGGTGATTTCCATTGTTGTATGATTATCCGAATTGAATGTTGGGAATCTGGGTTTGTTTGTTCAAGGTCTTTGTTTAACATTTTAAGAATAATTATTTCTAGGTCTTTTGAGATGGTTAATTGTACAGTAAAATGTGACATCTTCATAATTTGTCCTATTTTTAGAGATTGTGTCCAATAGTGGACGAAGCTTAAATATTTAAATAAGGAATTTTGGGTTATTAGGCGTCAATGAAATTGTTCATAATCTTATTTCATAGTGGATATTCAATAAATATCAAGTTGAAGTTCATTGTTTCAATAGTTAGGAATAGAGGAACATTTTTTTACAAATGCTGCATTACGATTATTATGAAGCATTTCATTACTCTTAAGTGAGTAAACAATTTTTCTCAAAGACTTTCATTGATCTCCAAGCATTAGATGATGAAGCTTTTCGATAATTATGGAACGGAGATATAAGTAAGAGATTCTGTTTTCAGCATGTAAAGAAAGTGATGGGGTGCACAATCTTTCAAACTATTATAATTTTTTACCTGAACATTATCTTGAAAAATGGACAACAAACACTTGCAGTGAAGACTTTAGTAATTTAATATTTATAATCGTGAGATACGCTTTTCTTCGATGGCATCATACGCATAAACGTTTTTCAAAAAAAAATGGATTTTGGATTTATTTGTTGGTAATAGCTGGTTCATCTAAATGAAGTTTATTATTATTATTATTATTTAACTGTTATATATTGGTTGCAGTAAGCTTTCATTTTTGGATACAAAACACTTTGAGGGATGTTCTTATCCTAAAATAAAGTTTGTTGTTTTCAACTGAAAAATTCATGAAATTGAGTTAGTACAGTCTTCGTTGGAAGTGTCGAAATGAAAAAAGTAGATGAAAAGCACGTATGTTTAAAATTAATGTACAACTTGAATACTCGCCCTGTATACAAACGCTCACGCCACATGTGGGACAGAGCAAGGAACTCAGCTTGTGTGTTGATTCGATTTGTGAACTCTGTGAATAAGTAATATAATTGTACGAAACCATTTCGAGACCCTATTGGCAGAATGCTTCGAACTCATTGATTTATGAAAGAATCATTATTTTTGGCGCTCTTGTTCCTCGGACCAGAGTGCTTGTCAATTTATATAAGTAAATATATGTTATTATATAAAAAAAATGGAGAAATGATGAAAATGGTCTTGAACGATTTGGTTTGACTCACTGATCATGAATACGTGGTCAGAATCGATTCTGTCCGGCCGGCCGTCCGTCCGGCCGTTAACGCGATAACACTCGAACGGAATGAGTTAGACAGTTGAAATTTTCAGGGTAGGTTTGGGAGATAAATATCTCGGTTGAGTTCGTTATTGGGTTTTCGGAGTAACGAAAAAAAAATATTTTTTTACATAACAAATTTCAAATAATTTTTTTTTAAGATGCAGTTTCACCATAAAAATCCATTGATAATATAATTTTTAACTCCAACAAGCCAATACTTTAAGAGAAATGATTTTTCAAAATTTCAATAATAAATCGTATCTACTTTTTTAGGTTTTCACAGAATGCTGTAATCATTCTGTCTATGAATTATTACCTATATGATCTGTGTTCATACATGTGATCTTCTTTTCCTATAAGAAACATGTCAAATTTATTTCTGGTTCGTTAATCATGATATAAAATACCCCTCCTGTTCTAGAAAACAAAGTATGATTGAATGCAAACAGACCAATGAAATATCCTCAGCTGTTGTAGAATTATGAGCATTGTATGACATTATACTTTTTGGGCAATAATATAATGCCCGTGAATAATCAATATGATGATGGAAATATATCCTTTGGTAAGTTAATCCGATTGGGTTCAGAAAATCTCCATTAGAAACAAAACTGGAATATTAGCTAAGTTTCAATTGATATATAATTTTCAGAGTAGATTTGAGGAATGAATAACTCGGATAAGTTCGTTATTGGGTAGAACCAGTCTGGTGGTTTCAGATTATTAGTTTTTGGCACTCTTGTTGTTCCCAATTTTTATTTCACAACTTTTGTTTCAAGTTTTATGAATTTCTTCCTCAGAGTTTCCATTCATTCTATTTTTGGTTTATCATTCCTCTATAAATCTATGGAATCGTGCACCCAAAAATGGAAAACAGCCTTCATTCCTTGAAATTTTGAGCATAACTCTGCTATGATTCTTTGAGTTATTCTTCCGGAACATATAATGCCCGCATTGAAAAAGTTTCCTCCACAGTTTTTCAGTTGATTTACATGGAATTTGATAAGTGCATTCATGTTGTTTGTACTAAATCCTAATATTTGTATTGTAATGTAGTTCACGAGTCTTTACTATAAATCTGCATGATTCAACCAAAATTGTTTAAAAAATTAAGGTTTCGTAGGGATAAAAAGTCGCCCTTGTAATAACGTTCGCGAAGAATACGATTCAGTCGAATCTTATATTTGTTAATTATAACGTGTTGGTACGAAGCTCAGCTGAAAGAAATATCTGAACAGAAAGTTGATGAATACGGTAATAACTCCCTAGAGGTGATGATTATACAGGTTCGGATCCTAAAACATTCACGACCGTGGAATTTGAAATACCGCACTCATCACTCTTATCTATTTTTTAACCGTAGAGCTCGGCGATAGGGTAATATTTCATTTACTGGATAGCATGTTCAACTAAGGTTAAAATATGCATTGAAAAATTTGCATAAAATTGCACGAACGAAAAATGGTTGTTTAGTAACGACTAGATATAATTCGTTAATAAACTTGTAAAATGGAAAATGGACATCACTCATCTCATTTCAGTGCCGCTCTGCCGCAACGTAGCAACAATAAAAATTTTACTTTATTTTACGACTGGCCATATAACCAATCCAGACACCTGGGAAACATCGGAGAAACACAGGCATCTAGAAATAACAATAGATTTGACACTCGTTCTATTCACGAACATGGTTAGTGCATTTTCTCGCTCCTTGATGAAATTGTCAACGAAATGACCGATTTGTTGGTAGCGCTTTATTCATTTCGAGTGGCAAGGAAAATATCAATTGTTTTGTGGTGGTTTGGTTTTATTTCATAAGAAACTGAATCGAACGAACCACTTCACGAGAATTCTGCCATATAAATGCTGCAAGATATAAGCGAAGCGAATTTAATTTATGGAATGAGCTTCGTTGCGACTTGATGGGTGCGGAGCTGTTATACTACTGTTATCAAATACGTGTAACATCCACCAAAAATCCACTCAAACCCCATTTAATAATACTTTATCGGTATTATCTATATAAGTACTAGCTACGTATAAAGTGAAATAATACAAAAATTTAATTGGAACATCAAATTCATGTATTCAAACAAAAAAATATTTTAATAATTGCTAGCCATTTTACAGCTTAATCCAAAACATTTGGATAAACAACATTTTTTGTTTTTCCACTTTGAGCACGAATAAACAAATGGCTGGGGGTTTTTCATTTTCGACCGTTCATTTTCTGCTTAATGTTCGAATATTTAATGCAATAATCCGTCCGATCGAACGGATTAGTCCGGGAGCCAGATGAAAATTTGGTTCATCATTTCCTCTCGAGAGATAATTGGTGAGACGCATCAGAGAATAGTAACATAAAGCCTCGTGAACGTCAGCCGCGGCTCCGTTGGGGGAATCAGCGGCGTTTGCCTCCCACGCACGAAGAAAATAAAAATGCATTCAGTCATTTCCTCCCAGCTAAAAATTCGTTAAATTGTAGCTAACCCTATATATCGAAGAAAAAAAACAATCAGCTGTCTATAACATAGTGGATTGTACGTCAGCTGATGCCAAGAACATGAAAGAAAAATTTTTACTTTCAGTGATTTCCTCTCAAATAAAAATTTACCTGATGATAGCTTATATGCAACTATTGATAAACATATAAGTCAGCTGGCTGTATATCGGTGGAAAAATCGTCAGCTGATACTTTGAAGGTCGTTACGTAGAAGTTAGCCAGAAGCATTTACTGACTATTTTAATGCATCAGCTGACTAGGTTTCCCTCGACTTACTGCTAGCTGATTTTTTTTATTTATCACAGAAACATATTTAAAATCAGCTCACAAATTTTCATGTGGGAGGAAATGACGTCTCTTTAATTATTCGGCATAGCACTCCAATATGAGTGTTGAGGTGAAACAAATATTCCTTATCAATATTTTTTAAACTTATACGTGTATATTCAAATAATTTTAGTTCTATTCCAATATTTAAATAATCTATTTGCTTAGTATAAAGTAACTAGTTACTTGATAAAAAAAATTTATTATAAAAAAATTATGAAAAATTACAATAAGAATGACAATGTTTTTTAATCATTTTCGTTTTCACTATGACTTGAGTCACAACCATCTCTCTCTGATTCATTGTGCGAGTCGCTGTCAGAGCTGTCTGCGGTAATATTTTCATCGTCATCATCTGTACAAAAAAAAAATTAGAATGCGTATTTTAGCATAATATCATTAATATGATAATAAAATGTTACCTTTTTCGGGCTGGATAGTGATTTCATCAATCGATGTTGGTAACTGACTTCCAAAGAACCAGGTGAAACCATATCTATTGTCAGTTTCTTCCCAACCATAGTCTTCCGGATCATCAGAAGTTGGAACCTTCAGGTGTGCATTTGACCAAATTTGAGCTACGTAACATGTTCTTAAAAATTGCTGATATAGCTCTGGTTCGCAAGGTGGTAGAGAAGAGCCATCAATACCTTTTTTTGGTAACTTGAATGTCTCAGTATCTAAGAATTTATATGTTTTACAACGCAACTCTTGCCTCATTGACCTTTTTCAGACGATTAAATCCATACATATGGCAAACAAACTCTTGTATTTTCTCAAAAATATTGTCTTTATCCTCTAATGATTTTGAAATTTGGATGAAACACTCGATGAAATCATGCGATTTAGCCATTATTGAAAAAGGTCGTTTTTTTCCTTTTCGAAAGAAGGCCGGGTTAAAATCACAACCTGTGAATGCGTGAAATGCCGGAAGTCCTGCGCTCAAATCAGATCCTAAAGATTCAAATAATTGAGTAACGTTAATCAATCTTCGAGTTTTTCCCACTCCAACTTCCATGCAAATGTGGATATTTTCTGATATATTAGCCATGTTAGCTAACATAATTATTAAAACGTCAGTGTCGGAGCAACGAATTGTCACGTTCGCATTAATATCAATGTTGCAGACATGGAAAATCATTTTTGTGTCCGCTTCTTCGTGAGCCGGGCACGAAAATTCTTCAACACGAGTTTTTATAACTTTTGAGTCATCAACTATGAATCTATAATAAGTGTCTGCACTCACATAAACAGTTTTATCCTTTATATACGGCCACATATAATCTTCTTCCCAATTTTCAATAAGAAACTGTACCAGTGCTTCCTTAAAATTAACGTTCTTCAGCTCAAGGGAAAAATCTTTTTTGCGCACTTGGTCAGGACCTTCGATATGGAAGTTTGCTTGCTCCATGTCTCGTTGCTTGTGTTCTGTATCTTTTATTGATGGAAAGACGTATCTATCAAAGGCAATGTATATTATCTTAGCTGTGGTTGCACATATCATTTGCAGTACTTTTTTTGAAATTTTTCCAAAGCTCAGAGGTACAGCTTTCATCTGATGTAACATAAAATACCCGTCATACACTATAACACCTGGGTGTGATTTTAACCCGGCCTTCTTTCGAAAAGGAAAAAAAACGACCTTTTTCAATAATGGCTAAATCGCATGATTTCATCGAGTGTTTCATCCAAATGTCAAAATCATTAGAGGATAAAGAAAATATTTTTGAGAAAATACAAGAGTTTGTTTGTCGTATGTATGGATTTAATCGTCTGAAGAAGGTCAATGAGGCAAGAGTTGCGTTGTTTGAAAAAACATATAAATTCTTAGATACTGAGACATTCAAGTTACCAAAAAAAGGTATTGATGGCTCTTCTCTACCACCTTGCGAACCAGAGCTATATGAGCAATTTTTAAGAACATGTTACGTAGCTCAAATTTGGTCAAATGCACACCTGAAGGTTCCAACTTCTGATGATCCGGAAGACTATGGTTGGGAAGCAACTGACAATAGATATGGTTTCACCTGGTTCTTTGGAAGTCAGTTACCCACATCGATTGATGAAATCACTATCCAGCCCGAAAAAGGTAACATTTTATTATCATATTAATGATATTATGCTAAAATACGCAATCTAATTTTTTTTTTGTACAGATGATGACGATGAAAATATTACCGCAGACAGCTCTGACAGCGACTCGGACAATGAATCAGAGAGAGATGGTTGTGACTCAAGTCATAGTGAAAACGAATATGATTAAAAAACATTGTCATTCTTATTGTAATTTTTCATAATTTTTTTATAATAAATTTTTTTTAACAAGTAACTAGTTACTTTATACTGAGCAAATAGATTATTTAAATATTGGAATAGAACTAAAATTATTTGAATATACACTTATAAGTTCAAAAAATATTGATACGGAATATTTGTTTCACCTATACACTCATATTGGAGTGCTATGCCGAATAATTAAAGAGACGTCATTTCCTCCCACATGAAAATTTGTGAGCTGATTTTAAATATGTTTCTGTGATAAATAAAAAAAATCAGCTAGCAGTAAGTCGAGGGAAACCTAGTCAGCTGATGCATTAAAATAGTCAGTAAATGCTTCTGGCTAACTTCTACGTAACGACCTTCGAAGTATCAGCTGACGATTTTTCCACCGATATACAGCCAGCTGACTTATATGTTTACCAATAGATGCATATAAGCTATCATCAGGTAAATTTTTATTTGAGAGGAAATCACTGAAAGTAAAATTTTTTCTTTCATGTTCTTGGCATCAGCTGACGTACAATCCACTATGTTATAGCCAGCTGATTTTTTTATTTTGTTGAGATATTGGGTTAGCTATAATTTGATAAATTTTTAGCCGAGAGGAAATGAGTGAATGTATTTTTTTTTTCTTCGAGCGTGGGAGGTTATAACTGCCCATTCCCCCCACCGAGCCGCAGCTGACGTTCACGAGACTTCATGGTTCGATTTTCTGATGTATTTTACTACTTATCACTTGAGAGGAACTTGGTCATATATATCTGTTACTGGCTCTCGGACTAGATATTCATTATAGACTTCGTATCTCAACGAAAAGATCCAAATCCCAAGATACGTTTACATTGGGTGAAAATTAAAAAAATTAATTGGCAGCTATTTCGGACGCTCCGAGTTTCGATCCCGCCGTCCCGAGAGGCTTGAAAGGCTCGATGGCTATAAATTCCCGATCCAACGCCTCAGCTCACTCGGCTACGGTGCCTACGTGAATCAACTCCGATTATGTACCAAATAAGGATTGTTAGTACTCGGATGATTTCCGCCTTTCGATTTTCAGAATATCGTCAATCCTGTAAAGTGATCGATCGAAATAGGTTACTTGTTCATATTTCTCGCAGTTTTTCTAGCCCATTCCAAGATTTTCGAGTAATTCCCTTTGAAATTCAAATTCGATTTGACATTTCTCTTAGCTCGTTCAGACCGAAAACGTCGACCTTGAAGGAGCCGCGTTTAAATTCGCCACAGAAATACGTGAAACGTCACAATTTTGTCGATTTTCACGAAAAGTCACATTTTCCTATCGTTCTTCCGGGAAAACGAAAGAGAGGATCAAAAAAAGGGCTCCGTTACGGATTAATTTCGAATCTCGTCTTCGCGTTCCTGCAAATACCATCGTCCGAACGCCACAGTTCCTCCGAATTTCTTTTCACAATTTTGGTCCTTTTGCCAAAATCGGCGTTTTGTCGCCTTTTCGCTATTTTTTTTTTAATACAAAAAAACATCACGTTTATATTCAAAAAGTTTCCTTTGATAAATGAAGAAGTGCTCAACCGATTTTGTGCAAACTTCACAAAAAACCAACTACTAAATAGTCCGAACAAAGCCTACACATTTGGTTTGGATAGGTGAACCTGTTCTCGAGTTATAAAATTACAACGACAAGAGGCATGAATTTTTATATATTAAGAAGAAGATAAGAAAATTAGCTCGAAAATTGTCGATCAGACCAAATAATTAATATAGTTTTGAAAGTAGGTACAGTTATTCCCTAAGATGTCCAGATGAACTTACTAAAATTTCTCGGGGGTGAAACACGAGCCCGCGTCGAGGGAGGAGGGAGAAATATTTCTTTTTTCAGGTTTTGGTTGTATATTGAAAACTATCAAAAATATATATTTAGTTACTTCTATATTATTTATCTACATCAAATTAGCTATGATGTCGAAACATTTTTACTGTAGGATCAATACTTTAATAAATACGAGAAGTCAAAAGTAACAAAGCTTATAATTCGCGACAAAATCAACGTCCGAAAAAAGGAGGGTGGCGAAATCGTCTGCTGATGTAATCTTTAATCTCACAATGATAGTCACTGTTCAACAAGAGCACTTTCTGTCAAATACAGAAAACAAATCGCAAATTATTCAACTTCTGTCAAAAAAAATGCACGCTGCAGAAGTGATCACACTTATATGACTGCAATTGGTAAAGCTGCAGATAATGTTGCGATCGCTGTTATTGGAGAAGATGTTGATCTTAAAGTCTTTCTAATGGCTCTAACTCCTCCGAAAAAAGAAATATTTTTTGTCAAGCCGGGAAGAGGGAATGTGCAAACCACAATATTTTCTGCCCAAGATCTTCAAAAACATCCATTTTGTTATTCCATTTACTTTCTGCATTGTTTCAGGGGGTGTGATACAACCTCAGCTATTTACAGGAAGGGCAAAGCATCAATTATCAAGCTTTTTGTTCAGAAGCCATCACTAAGGGCCAATTTCACCAAGCTCTAAACTGAGATTAATATTGATGCAAACTCCGTTTGAGCCAAATAATTCAACTTCCGTCAAAAAAAATGCACGCTGCAGAAGTGATGCTAAGTGCACAATTATATGACTGTAATTGATAAGGCTGCAGATTATATTGCGGTCACTGTTATTGGAGAAGATGTTGTTCTTATAGTCTAACGGCTCTAACTCCTCCGAAAAAAGAAATATCTGTTGTCAAGCCGAGAAGAGGGAATGTGCAAACCACAATATTTTCCACCCAAGAACTTCAAAAACATCCATTTTGTTATTCCATTCACTTTCTGCATTGTTTCAGTGCGTGTGATACACCCTCGGCTATTTACAGGAAGGGCAAAGCATCAATTATCAAGCTTTTTGATCAGAAGCCATCACTAAGGGCCAATTTCACCAAGCTCTAAGCCGAGATAAATGTTGATATAAACTCCGTTTGAGACAATGTCGGAATTCACCATGTTGGTTCAAGGGGTAACCCGCATTTTACGTTAATTGGCCATTTTTGGTGTTGCAATAAACAGAAACCGAGTTTACGTGGTTCGACATCTGTCAATATTTGAATTTGAGGATTATTGACACTTTTTGCCTTGCTTATTGTGTAGATTGTGGTTAAGAAATTTTAATTAGAAATATCAACTATATCATTTCATATTATCTAGTTAGCTGTTACCAACCATTCCAGAAGCCAGAGCTGAGCCGAAGCATTGTGCTTAGTGCTGGTGAATGTGCTTGAAGCCTTTTTGTGCTCCCGAGTACTGTGCTCCCGAGCACTTTTTAAAACCAGTGCTTAGTGCTTAGTAATTCAAGCACTTCATGAAAAGGCTTAGTGCTTAGTAATCCCTCAAGTGCTCACGAGCACTTCCGAGGATTACTAAGCACTAAGCCTTTCCGAAATCTTGAAACACGAATAGACGCTGACGCGCTGCGGTCGGAGGAGTTAATGAGTAGGTACCAGCTTTAATCGATATATACATTTGAATTTTTATCTTATTTACAATGCTAAATTGCTTATGGATACAATCACAATAGAAAATAATGCTATCCGATTTCTGCGGATTAAATTTTTGGCATTTTGAGAAATGAAAAAAAAACTGACTTCATGTTGATCAATTCGAATTCAATTATGTATTAATGAAAAAATGCCCCAAAGAGCTCTGAATTTACGTCAGTGATTTTTTTTATTATAAAGGGAAAGAAAATACTTGGCCTAAGTTTCATAATATAATACTATGTTGTTGTCATATATGTTTCGGGTTTTGTCCCATATTTAAATAAGGAAATACCCTTACATACCTTACATGTGAGTAAAAAATTAAGACGCTTATGGAATTCATATTTCCATTCATTGTATAAATTTCCTTAATAAAGACCTTGAGTAGGGTGCACCACATCGAAAACCTAATGCATAGACGCTCTACTGCATCGAACTTAACTGCATCGACGAAGCAACCCATCGGAAAACCGCCCACTTACTAGTTAGTGTTCGTGCTTTCTCCTGATTGGCCGAACGTGAAATCCCCTTTATCGATCGTCTTCGTCGGTAGTTTCGCTAGATGAGATGTAATTTGTTTCAAAGAGTGTACCGATTTTGATGTTGTGTGTTGCCTAACACACAGCTGTAAGGGCTAATGAAAACTGAAGGTTGGAGTCCGGTATTCATGCAAACATACCTAATGTAATTATATATTATATATCATATGAATATCCGGATTGAATTCAACGCTCAAAGGTTTTGATGTATTTGAAATTATGAAATTTGAAATTGAGTTCATTTGAAGCTTCAATTTCTACGTAATTTCAGTTCTGGAAATATGAATTATTAAATGCATATATATATATTATTGAATATTGAATATAAATTGAAAATTTCACTTATTGCGTAAAAAAATTCGTATCTGGACAGTGGCCAATTTTCTTTATACTTGTTTCTGAGATGCATTTCGGCATAACAAATCGATCCCTGTTTGTTTCAATTCCAGGAACCTCCGCGTTCCGGAGATATAAAATTGTGAAAATTGTAAATTTCACTTATTGCGTCGAAAATTTAGTATCTGGACAGTGACCGATTTTCTCTATACTTGTTTCTGAGATGCATTTCGGCATAACAAATCGATCCCTGTTTGATTTAATTTCAGGAACCTCCGCGTTCAGGAGATATAAAATTTTGAAAATTTCACTTACTGAGTCGAAATTTTATTATCCGGGCAGCGTTCTAAGAATGGCTGATGTTAGCCAAAATAATGTAACCTTTTGTCTCTTATAAAGATTATAAGAGATGAATGCGAAGAAAATCTGGCAAGATACTTAAGTATCCATGGAGTTGGTCAAATTTTCAATTTTCACAATTTTATATATCCGGAACGTGGAGGTTCCTGGAATCAAAACAAACAGGGATCGATTTGTTATGCCAAAATGCATCTTTGAAACAAGTACCTATGAAGAAAATCGGTCACTGGCCAGATACTACATTTTCGACGCAATAAGTGAAATTTTCAATTTATAATCAATATTCAATAATATATATATATATATATATATATATAAAAGTATAACGGGTAATTCCGCAAAAGGAGCAGAGATAATCATTCTGCTGGTACCTGCCGAATTACCTGCGGAATTACCCGTTATACTTTTCCATTTCAAAAAACTTATCCGCGTTATCCTATTTTCATATATATATATATATATATATATGCATTTAATAATTCATATTTCTAGAACTGAAATTACGTAGACATTGAAGCTTCAAATGAGCTCAATTTCATAATTTCAAATACATCAAAACCTTTGAGCGTTGAATTCAATCCGGATATTCATATGATATATATAAAATCATACCTTAGGTATGTTTGCATGAATACCGGACTCCAACCTTCAGTTTTCATTAGCCCCTTACAGCTGTGTGTAAGGCAACACACAACATCAAAATCGGTACACTCTTTGAAACAAATTACATCTCATCTAGCGAAACTACCGACGAAGACGATCGATAAAGGGGATTTCACGTTCGGCCAATCAGGAGAAAGCACAGAACATTAACTAGCAAGTGGGCGGTTTTTCGATGGGTTGCTTCGTCGATGCAGTAAAGTTCGATGCAGTAGAGCGTCTGTGCAATGAGTCTTCCTTGTAGTAAGGCGCACCGAAGACCTTTTCAATATGTGTGAGAATAGAATGAATTCTGAGATCGTTAGTTTTATAGAAATTTGTTTCGCTGCACTCTATTTATTATTATTCAACGATGCATATGAGCAATGGAAGTTTGCTAGTTTACATGTTTCCCCAATTGAATACAATTCTATATAACAATTCGCAGAGAATATCCTCATTTCCATCTAAAAGTGCTTAGTGCTTAGTGCTCGAAAAACCGAAATACTTTTATAAGGTGCTTAGTAACCGCAAGCCTTTTGTGAAAATGCGCTGCTTTGTGCTCGAGGCTCGGGATCATTTTTCTTGAGTGCTTAGTGCTTAGGGCTCGAAGCACTTTTCTTCAGTGCTCGGCACAGCTCTGCCAGATGCCTACATAATATTGAAAATAACAAAACGAATTATATTTAAAACGAAAATTTGCTATCAATACATCAAACGTTATTGGTATCTCTCATTCAACAATTTGAAATGATGTAGGGAATTATTTTAGGCTTTTGAAGGAATATAAAAGATAAATCATACAAAGTTCATTCATTTATTCAACATAAACAACAAATACCTAGATAATACTGCTGAAACGCATAACTTGGTTTACGAGAATACTGTGAACGACATTCCGCCGTATGTCTTTTGAATACGGCGGATTATAATTCATCATCTTCCTTTGGCATTCCTCATTCAAGATTTCAGTTTTGATTCTTTCTTATTTTAATTTTTCCATTTCTTGATCGGCTTGCAAATATGCGAAGGAAAGTGAATTTTTCTGCGATTTTCTGCCAGGTTTTCTTCTTCATAGCCATATTGTCTATTTTTGCGCGTATGTTCTGGGGAACATCGCGTTATCATTTTGCCCAAATGTCTGTAACTTTCGAATTTTTTTACGAAAATGGTCTCAAACGATTTGGTTCGACTCCCCAATGAAGAATTCAAAGTCAAATTTGATTCTGTCCGGCCAGCCGTCCGTCCGGCCGTTGCCACGATAACTTGAGAACGGGATGAGCTAGCGACTTGAAATTTTCAGGTAGGTGACGTATCTCAATATGACGGACAAGTTCGTTAATGGGCATAATCGGCCTAGTGGTTTCCGAGTAATAATTTTGTTTTCAACCAATATGAATCCGATCGAATTAAAACTTGGTGAATAGTTGTAGAATGTGAACCTAAGCACGTTTGTGAAATTTTGTGAGAATCGTATCGCTAGAAAATTATTAAAAAATGATTAAAAAATATTTTTGTTGTCACGATAACCTGAGAACGGAAAGAGATAGCGGCTAGAAAATTTCAGGTTAGGTTGTGCATCTGAATGCGACATTTGAGTTTGTTTATGAGCATAATCGGCCAAACGGTTTTAGAGTTATAGTCATCTGAAATTTTCTGAAATTTGGTGGTTTTTTGTTCCTCATTAACTCGAAAAATACTGAACCGATTGAATTCAAACATGGTTATTAGTTGTAGAATGCCAACGCGAAAAGGTTTGCGAAATTTGGTGAGGTTAGCATTTGCAGAAAATGTTTAATAAATCATTGAAAATAAAAAAAAAATTCTATATATCAGTAACTATTCGTTTGAAATTGCTGAAATTATGCAAGGGCGTTCATAACTTAACTCTACTGCCAAGTTTCAAGTTTTAATACGTTCGGTTAAATATTGTTAGAGATTCGAGTATTCTTATGTGAGTTCAGTAGATGGGTGACCGTTGCCTCGATAACTTTCGAACGAAAGGAGATAGGGACTTGCAATTTTCAGGGTAGGTTGCGTATCCGAAAGGGAGAGTTGGGTTCGTTTTTGGGCATAATCGTTCTAATGGTTTCCGAGTTATACCCACCTGAAATATTATTTCCTTGATAACTCAAAACATAAATATTCGATCGAATTGAGGCTTGGTAACCAGTAGTAGAAAATCAACATAAAGACGTGTTTAAAATTTTGTAAGAACCGTACCTCTAGAAAATTTGAAAAAAAGGAGGAAAAAAAAATTATAAGAACCGTACCCCTAGAAAACTTAATAAAAATCACGAAAAAAAAAATTGGTTTGAACACTGACTTCACGTCAGTGCTTGAACCAATTTTTTACACTCAACTATGCTAAAATATTTACGCACTATATGAAGTAAATTAGCTTGAAATACAGTATTTCTTTTCCGTCCCAACATTTTCAATACAACACCAACTCCTTTTTCAATAAAATTAACCTCTTCACGTAAAGAATTCTCAAATTTGTATTCAATTTATAGGAAATTTAACGTAGATAAATAATGTAGACGTAACTGAAGGCATATTTTTAATAGTTCTCAATTCATAAGCAAAAAACTGAAAAAAGAGACCTTTCCCCCCTCTCTTACCGGCGGTTCGTGGGTGGGACCCTCGAGGAATTTTAGTATGTTTATCTCGACACCTCAGGAAATAACTGCACCAACTTTCAAAACTGCACGAATTATTTAGTCTGATATAATTAATGTCTACTCGTCAAACTACGGCCCGAAGACGACACTCTTACGGCCTCGACATAGCAAGTTATTTTAGTAGCCAATGACAATAAAATTATATATTTCAATATCCAATTGGATAGTTAACACCACTTCATTTCAACCCAGAAATTCCAAATTAGATTTTCAATTGCTTTGACATCTTTTAGCAGTTAGTTGAATGAGTTGGCAAATAAGTAATTTCACAGGTTCGCTATTGCCATACAACTTTTATTCGCCTACCGTCAAAAAACAAACTAAAAATGGCGTTTATTGGAATCAGATAGCATGGGTATTCTGATTATTAGGGGTTACGGAGATAGAATACGTACCCCTCAAGAAGTTTTTGATGATTTCATTTAAACATATCCTACTGCTGAACCTTTAAATCAGGGTGCTGTTAATAAAATAATTGGGAAGTATGGGCAGTTCGAATACGTAAAGGATCATTCAAAAAGTGATAGACCGGCAATTCCAGAGGATGTAGAATTGAACTTTTTATTGAAGTTGGCGGAAAATCCTCATTTGTCTTCGAGAACTATAGCGTCTAATAATATATCACAAAAACCAATTTTGAGAAAATGAAAATGACATAAATGCCATTAATGGCACCCATTCTAGATATGTTTAGTGCACGAACTGAATGGAGATGATTTTGACAGCAGACCTCAGTTTTGCGAACAAATGATGGACCTTTGCAATGCCGATGAGGGAGGTTCCAGCTGGGATTATATTTAGTGAAGATTTAGAAAATCGAATGTTCGAAATTTCATTATGGGAAAATTTACATCGCATTCTATTATTTCAAAGAGAAAATGGAGCTCATTTTAAACATTTGTTGTGATTGATTTAAAAATCAATGAAAATTTACCTGTTCCCCAAGTTTAATTTTTAAGAGTTCAATTTAAATGTGCGTTTTAATTATGCAAGACTTAACAATAAGATCGAAAATGAAGAATTAATGATACTGCCTTATTTGAGGTGTTATCTTCGTCATTAATCCGATCAACTTTCGTATTATACGAAAGCGTGTTGTAACACGCTAGAAATTTAAAGCCCCATTGGAATGTAAAAAAATTTCCTCTATAATATTTGCTGCTTTACGGATGAAAAATTACTGATATTACTTATCTATCCAGACAAGGCATGATCAGAAAATATGGGTGCACCTAAACGTAGTATAATTGGAGTTAGAGCAGAAGGCTCACCGCTCACAAGGGACTAAAACGAAATTCGTGTAACTTCAGCCAAGTAGTAAATTTTGAGTTGAAATAAATCTTAATGATTGGTAAAAGCTGAAAAATTGATATAGGTATGCAGATTCTAATCGATTGGAAGTATAAAAAAAATGTTGAATAAAATCTTTTTTTTGCACGTAGAATTCGATCATGCAAAAATATACTTCATATGAAAATATCGAAAGTCACGGTCATTTCCGGTTAAAATTTTCCATAATTTGGAATGCAATATCTTGTAAAATAAAGATTTTTTGGAGCTGAACCTGATTCGTGTGACACTCGGTATATAAAATTATATATTATCAGACAGTGACAGCCACCTAACCACCCTTCAAGTAGGTTATCGATGTATTGTGTTTTCATCCATTCTTGCCATTAATAAATTCAGTACTAATGAAACTGTGTTCCATAACTAGGATTCAGAATTATTCCATACGCTCTAAAAATGTATTTCATATTATACAGGAATAAAATCAATACCAAATTCTCGAATCTCTGTTGGAAAACATATTATGTAGGTATAGATTATTATATCAATTGGACCAACTTAATACATTAAATTTGGTTTATATTCCAATTTACCATAGAAATTCCAACAAATTCGCTCTTATTTGTGGTTCCACTAAAAGGGGCATAAAAAAGGTGGAAACTGTTTTTACTGGCAGATCGATGAAAGGAAGTAAGCGAATGGGGAATATTTCGATGAAAAAATAAAACTTGAACTTTTGAAAGAGTCCAAACTGAGGAATTCTGAAGTTTCAATGTTCGAAAGCCGATAAACCTCAATCGTTCTGCGAAAGTTTTATCAAACGAGTTTCCAAGTAATTGTGGTTCTACGGAGATATATTTTTTGGCTTCACTTTCTGTCCTCGTTAATACTTCGGACAGTTTTGTATCGGAAAAATAATTTCAGGAGAAATGGCTCTGTTTTTCGTTCGAATATTCAAATAAAAGGGGAAATCGGAGTTTGAAAGCAAGCTCAGTCCTCAACAATCTTCGGAAGACTAGTACGATGTACTAGTAATTCCATATTTTGTAGAATGTGGTTTTTGTCGAGAACAATATCCTATTCCAAAGAAGAAAACAAATTTATCACAATGGTATACTATTTTTGGATCAGAATAATTTAGCAATTCCTTTTCTTTCAGTATACCTTCCAAATTTTTTCATGTCAACCACTGACCGTAGGACATTGACATATTCCGAATTTTATATCAACAAGTCGAGTTGGAGTCAAAAAATGTAATATTAATTCCATCTACAATTTGAACTTATTAGGGTAAACATATCGAAGCATGAGCTGAATCGTATGTTGACATAATGATTCTCTAATTGGTGTATTGAACTGATACTAATATGTATATGTATAAGTATATTGTCTACTATGTAGGGGGGGCGGGAGGAAGGCAGCTCGGAACAGGGCAGCTTAAAAAAAATAGAATTTACAAATCACTACGTTATGCTACATTGGTAGAAATCGTGATTCATATTGGCAACACTGACGCTGTCACTTGTAGTTTCAAATATTTGACAGTTGAATAACCGGTAAAAGCGTTTGCTAGTTTTCGCCGGTCAGTAGTGTGCATTTTTTATTTTACTTCTGAGGTTTTTCTTGGCGTAATTTAATGAAATAATTAGTGTTTTTCTCTATTTGATATAGCATATAGTTTCAATGAAGATTTAACAAGAAATTACAACATAGAAGTGCGTTCCATTATTATTTATGTTATTGCTGTAAAGAACTCCTTGAGGCAGGTTTAAACAAAGCAGTTGGGGCAGATTTAAATTTGTTTCAAAGGTGCGCCGTCATAATTAATTTTGCGTAGTGCCTTCAATTTTTGCACATATGTTCTGGGGAACATCGCGTTATCATTTTGCCCAAATGTCTGTAATTGACGATTTTAGTGACGAGAATGGTCTCAAACAATTAAATTCAACTCACTGCTGAACAATTCGAGGTCAAATTTGATTCTGTCGGGCCGGCCGGTCGATAACTTGTGAACGGAAAGAGATAGCGACTTGAAATTTTCAGGGTGGCGCATCCAAATACGACGGACAAGTTCGTTAATGGGCATAATCGGCCCAACGGTTTCCGAGTAATAATTTTTTCATCAACCAATAAAAATCCGATCGAATTGAAACTTGTTACCAAGTTGTAGAATACAAATACAAAGACGTTTGTGAGAATCGTGTCTCTAGAAAATTATTATTAAAAAAAAACTTTTGAAAAATATTATTTATACTTTATAGCGGAAAGAGATAGCGAATTGCCATTTTTAGGGTAGGTTGTGCGTCTGAATGCGACATTTGTGTTTGTTAGTAGGCATAATCGGTTTTGGAGTTATACCCATCTGAAATTTGGTTTGTTGTTTCCTCAATAACTCGAAAATACGAAACCGATCCAATTCAAATATGGTTATTAGTTGTTGAATGCGGACGCCGGAATTCTTGCAAAATTTTGTGAGGATCGTTTCATCAGAAAATTTCAAAAAAATAATTGAAAATCATTGAAAAAAATTCTGTACTTCAGAAGCTGTTCGTTAAAGATCGCTGAAATTTTGCGAGAGCCTTCAAAACCTAACTCTACTGCCAAGTTCCAAGTTTGATCATGATCGGATGTATATTTTTGAAGTTCCGAGAAGCCTTGTGTGATGTCAGTAGCTGGATGGGTGACCATTGCCTCGGTATTCGTTCCAACAGTTTCGGAGTTATTAATTAGCACCTGGAATATTATTTCCTAGATAACTCAAGAAATATAGACTCAATCGAATTGAAGCTTGGTAACTAGTAGAAGGTCGACATAGAGCGTTAGGAAAAGGTTGTAGAGAATGTCATACAAGAGGCTGAACAGTGGCTACAGCACAACAACAAAATACTGAATAAAAGTAAAACTACTATACTCTTGTTCGATTTAACTTACTCTGAAATAAATAGTCCAATCAGTCTAACTCTCAACAATAAAAAATACCTGGTAGCAAAATCTACAAAATTCCTTGTTGTGCAGATGAATGAAGAGCTTAACTGGAGAGTCCATGTAAGCTACTCAGGTGAAAAACTGGGACTTTCGATATGTGCCCTCCAAATAATATCCAGATAGCAATTTTAAAAACTGTGTATCATGCCACCATTGAATCCAAACTTAGATTTGGTTTGATGTTTTATGGATCTGGACATATCTGATCCTTGTTTATATTACAAAATAAAGCAATTATAAAAATGCGTTATGTAGAGGAGGTTAAATGAGTCATGTAGAAAACATTTCAAACAATAAGAAATCCTAACTGTATATGCTTTGTATATTCAAGAATACTTATTATTTATCCATAAAACCAGAATCTTTATGAACAACATGAACACATGAAATATAGGTATACCACAAACCACAAGGACAACGTCTAACAATTTTCCAAAGTGCAATCTGGCGACAACTCAGAGACAAGTAGAATATCGAAATTTGGAAAGGTTCAACAGCCTTCCGCCACAAATACAGAAGACAAAGGACCATAAAATATTCAAGAAAAATATATTATTTAACTTATTATTAAATAGAGAGCCTTACTGTTTTTTTTCCCTCTTGAGAGGAAAAACCGGTCTTCAAAAAGGCTCTTGTAAAATATGTCTTATCTCTCTGCCAAATCTTCTTTGGTCTATTGGCGTGATAGGTGTTCCTGCAAGCGCATGATCGAAGGATATGCCAGTTATACTGAGCTTCTCCAAAGCTGTCTGGCCAGCCCTAAATAGGAAAGCTCCTTGTTTTCTAATTTCGTGATGAGCCATCATTTTCAGAAGCGGGTCTTCACTTCACTCAATATCCCTATTGCCATTTCCAACCTTTTGTTGATGGTGAGGGTATTGCAAACTTTGCAAACCTCTGCCTCCCTGAGCTCGTGGAAGGTATATCTTTCGAATCGAGCAGTCGGGATACAACCTACCATTCATGTTCATCACTTTACGAGTGGTTCTGTCTAGCTCGAGAATTTCATTCACTGTCCAGTTAACTATACCGAAAGAGTAGGTGATTATCGGAACTGCCAAGCTGTTCGTAGCTGATACTTTATTTTTCCCGGACAACTGTGACTTCCATATATCTAGGATCCTCTTTTTGTAGCTAGCTGTTAAGGAATCCTTGATTTGGGTTGTCACAACTGCATCTCGTTGTTTCATCCCAAGGAATTCATATGTTTGTTTCTCTTCGAGGTGTCGATTGCTTATTCCCCCTTCTAGGTCGATGTCTTCTCCTGTTTCTTCAGTTCTTCCTCTGCTTAGATGAAAAACAACACACGTGTCCAGACCGAATGACGTTCCTATTGCTGAGGTGTATTCGGCAACGATATTCAGTAGTTGTTGTAGTGCTGCCTTGGAAGAAGCGTACAATCTTAAGTCATCCATGTAGAGGAGATGTGAAAGCAGATGTTTTCTTCTGCCTGGTGGCCCGGCCTTGTACCCTATTCTGCTTGCCCTCAGCTCAGTTGTTAATAGTAGTAGTGTAGTGTATTAGTATTCTGCAGAACAATAACGGGCCCAGCGAGTCTCCTTGAAATACGCCCCGCGTGTATCTCACCCATCCAGTAAAAGTGGTCCGACCTTCGGGTCGAACGGCAAACTCAGTCATCCATGATGTTTTCCATCGCATGGATGTAAGGGAGGATTTTGAGCATCTCTAGCAGCCGTATTATCAAGCTGTGTGCCGATTTGTCAAATGCTTTCGCGTTATCCAACCATGATGTATGTAGGTCGCGCTTGTAGTTTCTCGCATCTTGACAAATGCTTTTGTCTATAATCAGGTTGTCCTTGCACCCCTGTACTCCTTTCCTCGCTCCTGTTCGTTAGGGGATTTGATTCTATACTGGTCCAAAGGACTCCAGAATCCGATGTTGAAGAACACTTGTGAGAATCTTATACACGTGATGGGGTGGTAGTTGTTTGGTAGTCCGAGATCACCTCATTTCGTTATGAGTATAGTTTTGCCCTCTATCAACCATGAAGGAATTGGCGCACGGTGAATTACTATCCCATTGAATAATCTAGCTAGGTGTTGGTGGGTAGCTGGAAAGTTCTTCCGCGAGTAGTCCTGAACGCCATCCAGTCCAGGTGCTGTTAAATCATGCTCGTTCTTCAAGGCATGTCTAATCTCTTCCGTTGTTATTTCAGTCAGCTCTTCGGTCTGTTGTGGATTTTAATTACATAATATCTTGAATTTGTGAAATGCTGGAGTATTCCTGGTTTCCACTGGTCGCTGGTTATTATTATTACTATACAGTATTAATTATATAAAATACTATATAAAATATTGAAATAATATTACTCAGCTCTTGAGAATAGTGCTGCACCGGATCCGGTCTTTGTAAGGTTTAGGAGGTAATTATCTCGGTTACGTTCGATATTGGGCAAAAACGGACAGGTGTTTTCGGAGAAACAAAAAAAAAATTTTTTCTATTACATATTTGGAATTATTTTTTTTTTTAAGATGCAGTTTTATCATAAGGAACCATTGATGTCATTTTCAACTCTGACAAACTAATACTTTCCGAGATATGATTTTTTTAAGATCCTTTTTCCAAAATCAACAGAAAGTGTAAGACTGAGAAACTCGTATTTATATTAGAATTTTGATATTCATTCAATATTTTGTTAAGGCGGGTTTATACAGCAAATAAAGTGTGTTTAAACAATAAATAAGATAAAATAAGAATTAAGAATAGGAAAAAAATTGGCCGACTCTCATCTTTATTTCTTATTTTATTTTATTTTGTTTGGAAAATGAAATTGCGCATTCTCAAAGAGTGAAATTCACAGAATTTGCATAAAATTGTCAAAGAGCTGCGATTTTATTGGTCCATTCTTAGTTCTTATTTTTTTTTAGATCATCTGCTGAAACCCATCCGCTTAGCCCTTAATTCTTATTTTATTTTAATTTGTTTCTTTTATTATTTTATTTGCTATATAAACCCGCCTTTACTGTAAATCCAGAAGTGTAGGACAAAGAAGAAGGAACTAGTTTTGTTATTAAAATTGTATTTGTTCATCATTACATTAGCAATAAAGTTTATATGCTTTTCAATCAACTAACTTACGACGTGAAAATCACATTGGATTTTCTCACTTGTTTGTTCTGTACAGAAAAGAGAAAATAGTCTCTATTTTATCAATCCGGTCGGATTGCAATCCCTATCACCAACACCAATACTAGTCTAGCAGGCAAGTGTTTGTAGTCGAAATTAAACAGTTCCACCATAGACAAGACTTTGATATTCTTTCTCGCAAATATCTCATTTTAGTTATATTACTTCGGTTTCTGCGAATAAATCTTTGGAGTGTAAAATGGAAATGAGTCGGTTCAACTTTTGAAGCGTCTTTGGGCTCTTCCCCGAACGAAAATAATTTATTTCGTATATTATTTCTGAAATAAATTCCCAGTAAATATCCTTTCAAAATATTCCCAACCATATAAAATATGTACCATTTTATACCAAATATGTGTTTCATTTTGCCCCGAGTATCAACATTGTGGGTTTAGTAGTGGGAGCCTGCGTACCAAACTCCATGTCACATTTTGTCACCAGTTAATTCAGTAATAACGAGAGTAATTCAGATATCAATTACGAACTATGAGGCATTGTAATTCACAAGTGACTACAAATAATTATTTCGAGTTAATTTGTAGTCCTACAAGTATCTACCTGGTGCTTGAGATCTATGTGGTTTGCGCTTCCCGAATTCTAATTACATAATATGAGGATGTGAATTTCATGTATATCTTCAATTATTTATGATCTATAAAATCAGCCATTGCATGAACTCAGAGCTCAATAGTTTCGTTTAGGAAAAGGAATATGGTAATTCTTGAAGTCGGCCGTGTACATGGTGTTGATTGATTGAATGATTGAAATAATCCTTGGGTGAACCATGTAGATTTATATTTTTTAATTAACGATTTTTCATTATGTCACAGTTACATAGCGCTTTCGGCATGAGCCATCTTCAGTGTAGACAAGTAACAAAAAACTAAAAAACATCAAGGGAATATGACACAATACTTATACATAACAATAAACTAACTCACTCTTTGTCAAATTGAATAAACATCCATATATCAATTCTTTAAAACTTCTTAATAAATTCATTCGTAATTAATTATATATTACAATAGTTTCGTCAGGTGAACTGCTCTCAAGGTTGGAAACGAATTGACACCTTACTTTGACATTCCTCAATGTCATGTGAAAACAATGATTAAAGCATTTTTCTGCGACTAATTAAGATTTTTAATATTGTTCGAATATGTAGTATCACTACGTCATTAGTCTTCTATGAATGGGAATAAATCTGTCAAACTGAACTTGTTGGTTAAGGCAATAATTATTATTCTTCAACTCCTTCACAATTTCTAAGTCCTCATATAAATCGAGTCTCAAAAAATTTTTACTAGTGATATTATGTAGTAGTTTTGAACCTGTGTTGGGACTAAAGTTATGTTTATTAAATTTCAGATGATGACCCATTGATGATCTATCTACTTGTTTGATGTGTTCTTTGATGCGTGTATTTAGAGATCTACAAGTGCGACCTATATATGAGGCTTTACAGTCCGAACATTCTAATTTATAGACTCCACTTTTGTCCAATTTTTGATAAATAATTCAAAAGACCCTACTCAAAAATTGGACAAAAGTGGAGTCTATAAATTAGAATGTTCGGACTGTAAAGCCTCATATATAGGTCGCACTTGTAGATCTCTAAATACACGCATCAAAGAACACATCAAACAAGTAGATAGATCATCAATGGGTCATCATCTGAAATTTAATAAACATAACTTTAGTCCCAACACAGGTTCAAAACTACTACATAATATCACTAGTAAAAATTTTTTGAGACTCGATTTATATGAGGACTTAGAAATTGTGAAGGAGTTGAAGAATAATAATTATTGCCTTAACCAACAAGTTCAGTTTGACAGATTTATTCCCATTCATAGAAGACTAATGACGTAGTGATACTACATATTCGAACAATATTAAAAATCTTAATTAGTCGCAGAAAAATGCTTTAATCATTGTTTTCACATGACATTGAGGAATGTCAAAGTAAGGTGTCAATTCGTTTCCAACCTTGAGAGCAGTTCACCTGACGAAACTATTGTAATATATAATTAATTACGAATGAATTTATTAAGAAGTTTTAAAGAATTGATATATGGATGTTTATTCAATTTGACAAAGAGTGAGTTAGTTTATTGTTATGTATAAGTATTGTGTCATATTCCCTTGATGTTTTTTAGTTTTTTGTTACTTGTCTACACTGAGGATGGCTCATGCCGAAAGCGCTATGTAACTGTGACATAATGAAAAATCGTTAATTAAAAAATATAAATCTACATGGTTCACCCAAGAATTATTTCAATCATTCAATCAAAGGAATATGGATTTTATTTGGCAGACTTGATGGATGATTTTATAAAAATAAGAGGAGAATGCCGATATTATCGGTCATAATTCAACAAAAATAAATAGTCAATTGTGATACCGAATATTATAAAATCAAACTTGTAAGAGATATATCGGTAAAATTTCGCACAATCATTGAACGTTTCAGGAGACTACTGCTGATATTGCAGAGTGATATTGAAAAATTTCTAGTGGTGTTCTACAGGGTGTCACTAGCCTTATTTGCCCCTTTTTTTAACGCCGTTTTATCCGTATTTTCACATTGATAAAAGAATGTATCTTGGTATTCCCTTACAGCTCACCTTGTATGTCCATTGCAAAATCCTTACCAATATGAAATGGATGATAAGGAAATGAGTAGGCTTGAATAATGAGAATTTAAAAGACTATTATGACTATTTAACACATTTTATTGAAACTTGATTGAACATAACTCGACTAAGTGGTTGTGCATACTAGGATTTTAACAAATCAATAAGAAAAGTATTTCAGTGAATTTTAATTAAGTTAGAACCAATCGCTTTCGGCCCAGGAGGCAATCATCAGGGTTCCGTGGAAGGGCAATATGATATGAATATTCTTTGTTTTGTTTTGTGGCACTGACAGAGGGTTGACAGATGAAAAGTCTCCGTCATTTGTTTCTGTATGTTGGAAAGTCAAATTGATGCGGTAGCCTTTTGAAAATTGTAAAATTGTAATTTTGATTGTTTACATTTGTTGCTTTTATCTTTGCTGTTTGCGACTCCCCGAATATTTTAGCCTGTGATTTTATTCCTGGACGGGTAATTTACACATCCTATTCAATTTCATTTTCATACTAACACATATTGTCCTTCCAGGGAACCCTGATGATGGCCTCCTATGCCGGAAGTGCTTGGTTCTAACTCAATAAAAATATTGATTTGAAAAATAACTATTCATCACACCAACTTCATCAATACATATTTGGCATCGCCGAACTAGATAATTTACACTACTCAATATATCACCTAGCAACTGCCAAAAATTGGCAAAACTGTTCTCAGTTTTTTGAAGTAGATGTATTCTGCAATGGAAATGGAAGACAAGTTGTTCAGGAATAACAAGTTCGTTTCTCCAATAGAATTTTACTTCAACACCCTGAATCTCGGACACCTCGTATATTTCGATATAGTTTATAAGATAAAATTATCTTATTTTGATCAGTTCTATCTAATCAAGACGTTTGATCCTTGAAAGTTGGAACCCCTTATATAATATATAGTGTGAAAAAGCCAAATGGAATAAATTTATTATGTTGGTTACTGTAAATATTTATGAAAAATTCCGAACCATGTCAAATTTAATTATAAATGGTCATGGTCATGGTATGGGTTTATGATACATCGTTTGAAAGGTCTCGTCATTCTCTATTCAGAAATGTTATTACATTCATGTTTATTGCAAAAATCAAATTAGAAAAAAATTAAATCATGTGATTACCGAAATTCATTATAATATTCCCTCGAATATTCCCAAATCTTATTACAATAATACTAAATTTACTTATTGGCCTTCAAAATGTGATAGAAAGAGAATAATCACTCCTGAGATGTTAAATAATGGCGGAAGAAATTTGTGGTTAGCATGTTGCCAAGGAGTTCGTGATGAACACTTTGAACTTTTAACATTCATAATGTATTTGCTGCATACAAGTTTTTGAAATTGTACCAAATTTCGCTAATCACTTGATTTTATTTATTTCTATTTTGATTTTTGAAATGAACATGAAAGGGATAACATTTCTGAATAGAGAATGATAAGACCTTTCAAGCGATGTATCACAATCCCATACTTCCTAGTTGAAAAATTGGGGGTTGTACCTGTCTTTCGAAGGGGGTTGAAGGTAGGGTTCGAATTTTTACGAAGAAAATCGACAATTTAGAATTTAAATTTAATGTGTTTCAGGATTTTCCATAAATAAGTACAGTAACCACGATAATGAATTTATTCCATTTGGCTTTTCCACACTGTATAATTATTAATATATAATATATATAAGATAAAACCAATAATATTTCATATTGGAGTTTTCAATTAATTGAAATTGAGAACTAAAGTAAGAATAGTTTATATAAATATTGCATATTTCCACAGCGTTTAATAGAACAATGATAATTTCTCAATAAATATATTTTCTTGTATTATTATTAGTATTGTACAAAGGGTACGAGTACACAGCGACTTGTAATCTATTATGTGAAAAATCCTTCACACCCAGTATACTTTTTCGCCATACACTATAATAATGGAAACCAACTGAACTACAATAATTTTTAAGTAGGTACGCATTACATATCAAAACTCCAAGTAGTAATATTATTATTATTACTCCGAATTGTCCGTTCATTAACATTATTCCAGAATTCTAGATAATGGATATTTCATGATGGATAAAGTGATTATTACAAGTTCTCTCGTTACAAATGTACATCAGCTATACCTGATATCAACAATTATTATCATAGGTACAGTCTGGAATATTTATTTTATTGCTGAACATTATTTCGAATGGGGTGGTTCATTAGTGGTAAAACTGGTAAATACTAGATGAAACCCTGCCTTTCAGAAGGGTGTATAACAGTAAATGTTTGCAATCACCTTCATCATTTATCAGTATGGCAGAATATTGTTTGAATTTAGAAACTCAACTTTACTTCATCGCCATTTGAAATCGTCAATCCATTAAATAGAATCGATCTCAATCAAATGAATGTTGTTCGTTCCAATGAAACTGTTTCGAATACATAAAAAACCGACCATTACAAACCGACACACCAAAACGTTTTCATTGTGAAGGATATCACACTGGGAGATTAAAATTTCAATTGCACTCCATTTTACCAGCATGATTATGTAGATTTGACATCCTAGGAATCCATATATTGATAAATACATTTTATTTTATAGCTTTGGCATCCTTTTTCCGAATACAATGAATTTTGGTGTGAAGTTTACTATAATTATTACACATATTTTTCAAATATTAGATTTTCCCTACTTCAAACGGTTAACTAGTTATAGAGTCGTGGATTCATAAAACTAAAAGAAATTTGCATAAAGAAAGTAGATAAAATTTTTTTTGACGCATTGCAAGATTATTCAATCGCTGTTTGAATCTAATTTCTTTCATGATGCAGTTCTATCGTAAGAATCCATTTATATCATTCCCAGAGACCAAGGATTTCGGAGATATGATTTGTGAAAATTTGAACAAGAGCGCCAAAGCTTTTGTCCACAGGGCTTGAACCAATTTTTTTTCTCAATTTAGAATAATTTTTTTTTCCTTTTTGTGGTTTGGAAATTTTAAATTTATACTATTGTAAATTGGCTTCGCCGTTTATACTAAATAAATAAATAAATAAATATAGATATGATAAAAAATCACTTAGCAACCAACCAATATTTTGACTATTACCGTCAAAAAATTTCAATCATATTTACGCATATGATACAAATCACTTAGCAACGAACCAATATTTTTGAATATCAATGTAGCTTGAAATTATCCAGGTATTTGCACGTGTGCTCTAGATGAATATTTTTGTGACGTTTCAAACCATGGAAATCATTTGGAATGATGTCAAAAAGATTTTATTCATTTAAATTACAGTATTATTTTTGCCCTACAATTAAAATTAAGTGAATTTTTTTTCGGGAAATAGTCCCCCATACACCCCTCGTGCTAGCCCAATTTTCGAATTTTTCCTTCCTGCCATTCGTGCACAGTATTTAGGTTTGTTCCATCAACATTTTTGGAGCAACCCCTGGAGATGTCCTAGAGTTGCAGAGAGTGGCCCCGGGTTAGCCCGCCAATTTTTTGTTGGAACGAGTAGAGAGCGAGTGGGCGTCACCGTTTGCATGACGTTGGTAACCTAACCTCACTAGTCTGTTAAGAAATTTTAATTTTGAAATTGTTTTACCTACCTACCTAAGTTGATAACTGTTCTCTGCTTGTCAGATTTTAGTGTGCAATGGCTGAAAATAGTATTATTTTTGGTAAATGAATCCATATCGGAATTACTCAGGAATGCATCAATCCACGCTTGTGAATCAATTTCAAAAACACCTAAATCAACACATTGACAAAACAAATATCTGCGGATAAATCGAAATTCAAAAGTAGCGCAGTAAGGTTAGTTTGTTTCTTGTGAAAAGAGCTGTTTAAGCGGGTTATAGATGAATTGCAAGTACGCATGCGCGGGTTTGGTGCTCCCTATCGAGCTTTATCCCATCAGAAGGAGAAGCTTGGAGCAAACCCGAGAGACGCTCCAGCGAGCTCTCGCGGTTGTTGTAACACGAAGTTGTGTTCTCCAAAATCTTGTATAGGAACGCGACTTTGAGCTCCAAGTCCTCAATGCGCATGAGTGTGATGCTCCGAGCTGTTCCAAACTGGCTGATGGAACAAACCTTTTGGCAAGCAATCGGAATATAACTACTGAATATCAATGCAGCGTGAAAATATTTTCTTGACGTGATAAACCATCGAAAACATTCATGATGCTTGTCAAAAAGATTTTATTTATTTAAATTACAGTTAGTATCATTTCTGCCCTACATTTAAAATTGAGTGGAATTTATTTCGGTGAATAGTCCTTCATACACCCCTCGTGCTTGTTAATTTATCGAATATTCGAGTATTTGGCAAGCACTCGGCATATAACTACTGGGTTTCTCACCTCGAATCCGATATAAATATTCCTACTGAAAAGTTAGTATATCTTTCTGCTTTTTCTATCTTTCGATAGCTTATATTCAGAAAATGAAGAGTTTCAAGGGCCATATAATTTGTATTCTGAAAATAATTTTTATTAGTTTTATTTTCCTCTTTTAGTTCTGAAGCGTATGTTGACAATGAATATTTATCCATGTCAGATATGAATATTTCCCTTATTTACCCGATTTATTAGAGAATTCTTCAACGAAGTCTGCTCACACCAAAAACAGATACTGAAATATTTTGGTCACCCCTATTTCATGGAAGCATAGTCGAAATTAAAACCGAGTTGCGGAAATTACAAATTGCAGCATAAAGAAACCATTTTAAGAGGCACAAATGAAGGAACGAATTTGCCCTCAAGTTATAGCCACAACAAATCTACACCGCTCATTGAATACCAAAGCAGTTGTTAAGTATTGAATCTTAGATTAGTTGCATTCAATTTCCTTCAGTCATGAGTTGGGCATATTATTTAAAGAAGAAAAGATGAAGATGCTTATCCCCCTGGATATTGAATAATATTAATGTTATGAGAATAATTACGTTTATTTCCCCCTCTTCAAATTTCTTCGGTTCCCCATCAAAACATCTCGAGGTGGAATCTGTCCATCTGAAGGGTCCCTCCCTCCTTTCGAATTGGAAATTTTAATTTCAATCAGATAATCTCATAGCGACAGAACGGACGTTTGCGTTTTGGCTTGATCTCGAATTCATTTAATTCCAGCTTTTGCAGACTGAAATCGATTTCCTTCAATCTTGAGGAATTGGTGAAGAAACATGAAAATACGTCTTTATTGGATTTCAGAAGGTTCTCATAGTGCTGATTCATCTGGAGCTGGATACAATTGAAAAGTCGAAATAATTTCTGATAAATCGCGAGGAACGTTGTAAATATTCATTTTGTTGATCTTTATAATTCTTTTTTTCTTATCCAACGATATGAACGCTATGTTGTATTCACTTTGATACATCATTTCGATATTGTAATTCGCTGAAATCTAGAACATATCACTCTGTAGATTCAAGCCAACGAATATAACCACCATTCAAGGATACTCTAGGAGGTTTATTCATCATTGAATGGTTTCTTTCTGGGTTTTCTCTCCCAATCTCTGAAAAATATCTATAAAATAAAAAATTGGTTCAAGCACTGACGTGAAGTCAGAAGCTTTTGCGCGTATGTTCTATTGTCCATTCTTCTGTATTGGACACCCTTAATCGAATTTACCATGGTAAATTATGTTGTCCATTCTCCTGTATCGGACACTCTTAATTCGAATTTACCATGGTAAATTCGAATTAAGTGTCCAATACAGGAGAATGGACAACATAATTTACCATGGTAAATTCGATTAAGGGTGTCCAATACAGAAGAATGGACAAAAGAACATACGCGCAAAAGCTTCTGACTTCACGTCAGTGCTTGAACCAATTTTTTTTTTCGTGATTTTTTTGAAATTTTCTAGGGGTACGGTTCTTACAAAATTTTAAACACGTCTTTATGTCGATTTTCTACTACTAGTTACCAAGCTTCAATTCGATCGAATATTTATTTTTTGAGTTATCAAGGAAATAATATTCCAGGTGGGTATAACTCGGAAACCGTTAGACCGATTATGCCCAAAATCGTTCTCAACTCTCCCTTTCGGATACGTAACCTACCCTGAAAATTGCAAGTCCCTATCTCCTTTTGTTCGAAAGTTAACGAGGCAACGGTCACCCATCTACTGAACTCACACAAGAATGCTCGAATCTCCAACAATATTTCACCGATCGTATTAAAACTTGAAAACTGGCTGTAGAGTTAGGTTATGAAGGCTCTTGCAAAATTTCAGCAATTTCAAACGATTAGTTACTGATATATAGAATTTTTTTTTCAATTTTCAATGATTTATTAAAAATTTTCTACGAATGCTATCCTCACCAAATTTTGCAAACATTTCCGCGTTGGCATTCTACAAATAATAACCATGTTTAAATTCAATCGGTTCAGTATTTTTCGAGTTAATGAGGAACAAAAAAACACAAAATTTCAGAAAATTTCAGATGGCTATAACTCTAAAACAGTTTGGCCGATTATGCTCATAATCAAACTGAAATGTCGCGTTCTGGTGCACATCCTAACCTGAAAACTTGAAGCTGCTATCTCTTTCCGTACTCAAGTTATCGTGACAACAAAAATATTTTTTAATAATTTTTTTATTATTTTGTAGCCATACGATTCGCACAAAATTTCACAAACGTGCTTAGCTTCTTAGCTTCTACAACTACTCACCAAGTTTCAATTCGATCAGATTCATATTGGTTGAAAACAAAATTATTACTCGGAAACCACTGGGCCGATTGTGCCCATTAACGAACTTGTCCGTCGTATTGGGATGCGCCACCCACCCTGAAAATTACAAGTCGCTAGCTCTTTTCGTTCTCAAGTTATCGTGGCAACGGCCGGACGGCCGGATGGACAGAATCAAATTTGACATCGAATTCTTCATTGGGGAGTCGAACTTAATCGTTTGAGACCATTTTCGTCAAAAAATTCGAAAGTTACAGACATTTGGGCAAAATGATAACGCGATGTTCCCCAGAACATACGCGCAAAAATTAGGTATTTTGTGATTTGCTTCTGCGTAAGAAACACAAGATATTTGTCAGAAGCAATCAATTGAACAATGTTGCCTAACAAATAACAACGAAACAACATCAACGATGAAACAACTATATCGTAACGTTTCGGAGTCTATATCAGACTCCTTCTTCAGACGCATAACGAAAAAATCTTCAGAACTAATTTGTTGATTGATATTCTGAGATTCAAGAATTGTCACATTGACAGTATTTGAAAATCATAGCTAACATAGTTTTACTTTGTATAGAAATTTCCAAGTTCCACCTCCTTTTTCAATAAATCAATAGATTCAGCCAAATATGGTCAATACCAATTTGCAAAATTGCATTCTCTGTTCAATAAAATACGAGTTGATTCCTTAATTTTCCTTTTAATATAATCAGTTTCTGTCATCAGAATCCGTGTATTACTCCAATCCATCATGTGATCTGCTTGGATTGTACATACATGTTCTGCTATTTTTGATTTCTGTATGTCTCTATCTCAAGTTATTCTTATGCTCTGACTTTCTTACTTCTAGTGGTCTTGATGTTTCTCCTGTGTATGATTTACCACAAATACAAGGAATATTATATACACAGTTTTTTTATTTTTGTGTTTCATTAATGGGTTTTGTCTTCGTTAATAAAGACTAGAGACCACTTTGTGTTTTGAAGACGGTTCTTATATTGAACTTAGAACCGATTCTTCTGATTTTTTCAGATAGGCCACGAACAAAAGGGATCACATTCAGCATATTGGGTTGCTGTTCTTGTTGATTATTCTGTTGTACTTGATTATTTGCTCTTCTATCTAAATTCATGATTGATGTATTTATGAATTGTCTAGGATATCCATTATCTTCAAGAAATTTCTTGATGAAATCAATTTCTTTATTTGGAATTTCAAGAGAAAACACAGAAAGAAACCATTCAATGATGAATATAACCACGTTCAGAAACAAAAAAAATTAAATAATTCACCCTGCAAACATTTAATTCAAAAAGTATATCATCGTTCTTGACGTATTGCAATATTTGTCCTTTTATATTGAAATTTCAAAAATGAATCTCTTTAAAAAAAATGCTGACCCTCGTATACAGATGGTACTAAATAATATAACCTGATTATTCCCCCCCAAAAATAATATCAATAATGATAATAATTTTTTTCATTTCAATTAAATTGATTAATCAAACAGTACTAACCCCAGCATAAATTTTCGAATTTTTCGCCGAAAATGGTCTCAAACAATTGGGTTCGACTCCCTGATCCAGAATTCGAGGTCAAATTTGATTTTGTCCGGCCGGCCGGCCGTTGCCACGATAACTTGAGAATTTGCGATAGCGACAAACAATCATTAAAAAATATTATTTACGTCACGATAACCTAAGAACAGAAAGAGATAGCGCCTTGAAATTTTCAGGTTGAGTTGAGAATCTGAATGCGCCATTTGAGTTTGTTTATAGGCATAACCGGCAAAACAGTTTTGGAGTTATACCTATCTGAAATTTGGTTGTTATTTCCTCAATAACTCGCAAAATACGAAACCGATCAAATTCAAACATGGTTATTAGTTGTAGAACGGCAACCCGAAAATTCTCGCAAAATTTTGTGAGGATCGTAAAACTATAAAATGTTTTAAAAATCATAGAATATTGTTAAAAAAATCTATATATCAGAAACTATTCATCCAACAAGGCAGATATTTTGCGAAAGCCTTCAGAACCTAACTCTACTACCAAGTTTCAAGTTTGAACATGATCGGATCTATATGGTTGGAGATCCGAGCAGCCTTGTGTGAGTTCAGTAGTTGGATGGGTGATTGTTGCCTCGACAACTCTCGAATGAAAGGAGATGGGGACTTGCAATTTTCAGGACAGGTTGCACATCTGAATGGGAGACTTGAGTTTGCTGTTGGCCATAATCGGCCCAACGGATTCCGAGCTATACCCATCTGGAATATTATTTCCTCGATAACTCAAAAAATATAGACTCAATCGAATTGACGCTTGGTAACTAGTTGTAGAATATCAACATGAAGACGTGTGTAAAATTTTGTGAGGACCGTACCACTAAAAAATTTAAAAAAAATTACGAAAAAATATTATGTATCTCATGATTCCTTGAAAACGGAAAGAAATAGCGCCTTTCAGTTTTCTGGATAGATTGCGAATCTGAATACGACATTTGAGTTCGTAAACTAGCATAATCGGCCAAATGGTTCTGGAGTTATATCATTCTGAAATTTGGTTGTTACTTCCTCAATAACTCAAAAAATACAAATCCGATCCAATTCAAATATGGTTATTAGTTGTAGAATGCAAACGCAAAAATTTTTGCAAAATTTTGTGAGGGTCGTAGCACAAGAAAATTTTTAAAAAATTATTGAAAAAAAAATTGGTTCAAGCACTGATGTGAAGTCAGAAGTTTTTGCGCGTATGTTGTCTTATCCATTCTCCTTTATTGGTCACTCTTAATCGAGTTTACCATGGTGAATTCTACTGTCTGTTCTCCTGTATTGGACACTCCGAATTTATCATAGTGATTTCGATTAAGAGTGTCCAATGCAGGAGAACAGACAATATAATTCACCATGGTAAATTCGATTAAGAGTGTCCAATACAGGAGAATGGACATAGAACCTACGCGCAAAAGCTCCTGACTTCACGAAAAAAAAAATTGGTTCAAGCACTGACGTTAAGTCAGGAGCTTTTGCGGGTATATTCTAATTATTCTGTGGAATGAAAATGAATGATTGAAATTCATTCGAAACTTATAGTAACGAAAATAGATTCGTTACAATGCATAGTGGGGTGGAGAACAATTATTAGACGCACTATTTAGTGACATTAGTGTGTATTTATGCCAACGTAGTATTGAAAATATCTCAAGAAAGAATGATTCAAACAGTTTTGATTTACCAAAGCATAAGCCAGGCGGTTATTTGTATCGCACATTTGAAATTCATCATGGTACTAAAATATACGGATCAAGTCCTTTGCTTCTTCTTAATATCACAGAATGAGCAAATCAACAACATTAAAACGAAAGTTTTAATCAAAATGGGAGTTTCCTATAGGTAAACCTCCGCTTCCCTGATTTCACGTTTCTAATTTAATTCGAATCTGAATTAAATTTTTTATTTTCAATTGAATTTCGGAGTGCAGAATCGAATAAAAATAACGTCGGACCGAACCGTATCCGGGATCGTCAAGGACGTCATAAAAGTTAACAGAAGTTTGCAATAACGTAGTTTTTCCATTTCCATCTCAAAGAACGACAGGAGATGGATGGAAATTGTGAAATGCAAAGGGGAAATCGATTAATCAGATCGACTCCTAATGGCCCCGACTTAATGGAATCTGCGGAGCACGTCGTCAACAAGATGAATAAATATTATTGCCAGGCTTTTTCCGAATCTGTTTTTCTTCGGGAAACTGTACAATTCCAATTGTTGCGGTCGTAAACTGAATGCTCTTCTCCGTACTCGAATCCCAGTTTCAAGTGAAAAGTTTCGGGTCAAAAAATTCACTGTTCAAATGCAGTTCACTCAACAATACGGACATAACTTTTCGATATGGTTGGGATTCTTTATTCCGATGGATTAATGAAATTTTCATTATTCGAAATAATGCCGACGAAATCCAGTGATTCAAGTGCTCGAAGTGATCTTGAGTTTTGCATAGGAGCATCAAATTGCTAAAAAACCATATATGGGATTCTGTCAAATTCCTTGGGGTGAATATATATATAACAATAGCCTTTTTATGGAATCTGAATGGCGTCGAGTTTGATGAAAATTATCTTCATTGTTTCATAGTCTTTGCGTCAATTTTCAGTAGTTATAACCCAAGGACATTGTTGATAATTGTTCGAAAATTTTTATAACAGATTTCGAAAGCTTGGTGCTTGGAAACAGACAGACACAGTAGGTGGAGGTCTGTTGCCTATAAGCAACAAGCGTGAGAAAGTTGTTATAAAATGTTTGAGCATTTATCAATGTTTGAGGGTTATTCGGATAGAAAATTTATTGCTAATTATAGAAAAAATACAGAGGAAAAACAATAAATAGGTGCAATTAACAAAAGAAAATTTAGAGAAGTTAAATTAAGATCCAGACGTGTTAGTTTCTATGAACTGATGATGAAGATGTATTTCCACTACGCATGCTGTTAATAATTTGATTATGATGATCTTCGTCAATATCAAGTAGGATATTATTGAGCTGGCCTTGTTGTGACCCGTAATTTTTATAGCTCATGCTCTTGTATACCACTTTTGGCCAATCGACTAACCGCGGTCGATCTATTTAGTAGGGGAGCCCAAGCGGGGATTTTGGGATTTACTACAGCGCGGCAGATTAATATATAGGGGGATACCTTGTACCTGGTTAAGTTTTTCCACCAAACATGAGCCATATATATATGGCCGCCTGTCAAGGATGAAGCATCAGATTAGTAAAAAAAGTTGATCATCGGAAATTCTCGAGCGCGTCAGATTAAGGTAGGGTGAGTTAGTTACATGCTAAAAAGTGTATATTCCATTAATCTGACAGTTTGAGAGTGACGTAAAGAAGGGGGAGGGTTACAAAGTTGTAAAAAAAAAACGACATCTTGACATTCTCGAGCGTGGTAAATTTTTTTTTTATTTTGAAGGGAATAATGCAAGAATTACGAAAAATATATAATCTGACGATTTTCACAAGCCGAAGTAATAAAAATTAATTGATAAAGTTGAATGCGTGCAGCTATGCCATGTCTATATTCCCCTCTACGTGTTTCTATTCTCCTCTCACTCTTTCTCTATCTATTGCTCTCTCACTCCGTCCCAGTCCGGTTTCTGTTGCCATGACGCCATAACAGCTGGTCACGCAGAATCGTTCGCGGTATGATCTTGTTTACAACGTATTTCCAACGTATTAGGTTATTTTGCGATTTTAATAAAAGTTATGTGAATTAAAGTTAATAAATAATTACTATGAGTGATTGAGTGATATTAATATGAATTGTGCATTTTGTGGTGAAAGTACTTTACAAAACACAATCAAATTTTCATTAGAAACTTTACAAAAATGTATCATTACTTTAGAATATCGTCGGAGCAAACCGCTTCTTCGAAAATCACGAAAAAATTAAAAATTAAATTTTGTATAATTATTATTTGTATGAATATTCTCCTCAAAACAACATGAGCTTTTTCATTTGCACGCTATTTCCTGAGCTTTTCGATTAATTAAGTTCAATGATTTAAAAAAATAAAAAAAAATAAAAAATTATTGTCAGATTTAGCGAATCCCTCCATACAATCGTCAGATTAGGAGACAGCACGTCTAGGCCATATTGATGAACCACATATATCTTAATCTGACGCGCTTGAGTATTTCTAAATGGCGATTTTTTTTTGCATATTCTAATAATGACCACGAGTTTGCGTTACATCCCAATCGTCAGATTATTACACAAGAGCATCTTTTAAGGTTCACTTAACACCCCCTTAGAAAATCTGAGGAGCTCGATGAAAAAAATTTTTTTTTCATTTTCAACCCTTACGTATGATCACCCCCATCATGGAAATGATCAGATTAACATCTGTACATTTTTTAAATCACGTAGGACACAGATGCTATCAATATCTGACGCGCTCGAGTATGTCCACGTAACGGTTTTTTTTTACATTTTTGAAAATTTATATCTGCTCACCCCACCGATGAACAGGTATATATTATATAACATTTTTTTCTTCTTATCATCTAAGCTTGACAACCCAATAGCTCTCTATGACGCTCGAGTAAATCCCGAATTAGCTACGTGGGCTCCCCTAATAATTGGAGTGATTAGTAATTTTTTTTTCGTTGATATTCAGCCAAATTGCTTCGGCAGACGATTTTGTCCAGTTTTGAATCGTATTTCTTCTAATGGACATATTATCATACCAATGATCATTTTCGGATTTCCAGTGATGATTTGTTCTTAGGAAAAATCTGTTGATTTTAATATTTGGGCCCCTTTCTGACATCCATTTTCGCATTTTCTGGGGAACATCGCGTTATTATTTGGCCCAAATGTCCGCCAAGAATGGTCTCAAATGATTGGGTTCGACTCTCTGATGAAGAATTTGAGGTCAAATTTGATATGTCTGTAATTTTCGAATTTTTGGCTGAAAATGGTCTCAAACGATTTGGTTCGACTCACTGTTCAAGAATCCAAGGTCGAAATCGATTCTATCCGGCCGGCCATAGGCACGATAACTCTCGAACGAAAGGAGTTAGAGGATTGAAATTCGCAAGGTGAGTTTGGAGTGTAAATATCTCAGACGAGATAGTTAATGGGCGAAATCCATCAAGCGCTTTCGGAGGTATGGCCGATTTTAGTAAAAACATTTTTTATGAATATTTCCGAAACCGATCACTCGATCTATCTGAAATTTAACATCAAATTGTAGAATCATGACCTTTATACGCATGTGTAGTTTTGTACAGACCAAGTTACCGCAAAGTGTCAAAAAAAAATTTGGAAAATTAAAAAATAAAATTCTACAATAACTCTCGAACTGAATGAGCTAGGCAGTTGGAATTTTCAGAGTAGGTTAGAGAGATGAATATCTCAGTTGAGTTCGTTATTGGGCAAAATAGGCCAGAGGGTTTCGGAGTAACGAAAAATAATTTTTTTTTTAGTAACAAATTTCAAATTCAATTGTTATTTAAGATGCAGTTTCACCATTAAAATCCATTGATATCATTTTCAACTACAACAAGCTAATACTTTCGGAGATATGATTTTTTGAAATTTCAATAATGAATCGTACTTCTATGTTTTCACAGAATGCTATAATTATTCTATCTAAGCTTTATTATATGATCTGTGTTCATACTCGTACATGTCATTCTGTTCTATAAGAGAGAGTCAAATTCATTTCAGCTATTTTAATTTGATTTCTTCCATGGTGCAGTTCTCATTCTCAGATTGCTCATTTAACCTTGATAAATCAACTATTATTTGAATTGAATTTCCTTCATGACGCAGTTCTATCATAAGAATACATTGATATAATTCCCAACTCTGAGAAACCAATACTTTCGGAGATATAATTTGTTTGTTTGAACAAGAGCGCCAGAAAGCTCCTGTGCACGGGGCTTGAACCAATTTTTTACCCAACAGTGAATGTATATAGTTGACTGGGTCCTTGCGTCGCAGCACTGATTTTTATCGATCAGACAGTTAATGTGATGTATTTGCGTGAAAACTAATCGTTTGAAACCATTCTCGGCCAAACATTTTTTTTGGACGTTTGAGTTTACAGTCGGATTTGTATTTTTTGAGTTATCGAGGAAATAACAACAACATTCCCGATGGATATAACTCAGGAACCGTTTGGCCGATATGCCCATTAACGAACCCAAGTGCAGCATTCGGATGCACAACCTACCCTGAAAAATCAAGTTGCTATCTCTTTCCGTTCGAAATTTATCGTGACAACGGTCATCCATCCAGATACTGAACTCGCCAAAGGCTGCTCGGCTTTCAATATCGATATCTCCAAAAATATAGATCCGATAGTGTCGAAATCTAGAATTCGGCTTCAAAATTAGGTTTTGAAGGATCTCACAAAATTTCAGCGATATGGGACGAATACATTTTTTTTATTGATTTTGTCTTAAATTTCTTAGTGATACGATCTTTGCATGTCAGCATTCTACAACTAACTACAAATTATAAATTGAGTCAGATCTGTATTTTTTGAGTTATTGAGGAAAAAACAAAGAATTTATAGATGATGGGTATAATTTCGAAACCGTTTGGCTGATTATACTTACTAACAAAGTTAACTGTCACATTCACATACGGAACCTACCCTGAAAATTGCAAGTCACCATCTCTTTCAGTTCGAAATTTATCGTGGTAACGGACATCCATCCCCACTGCCATCGAACGTGTTCAAGTTTAGAACTTCATTGTTCAAGTTCAGATCTTTGCTGTAAATCTAGGTTTAGTTTCTGAGATACAGAATATTTTCTAATATTTTTTTTGCGCGAATGTTCTGGTGAACATCGCGTTATCATTTTGCCCGAATGTCTGTAATTTTAGAATTTTTCGCTGAAAATGATCTCAAACGATTGGGTTCGACTCCCTGATGAAGAATTCAAGGTCAAATTTGATTCTGTCCGTCCGGCCGTTGCCACGATAACTTGAGAACCGAAAGAGCTAGCGACTTGAAATTTTCAGGATAGGTGACGCATCCCAATACGACGGACAAGTTCGTTAATGGGCATAATCGGCACAATGGTTTCCGAGTAATAATTTTGTTTTCAACCAATATAAATCCGATTAAATTGGAACTTGGTGAATAGTTCTAGAATATAAACCTAAGCACGTTTGTGGATTTTCGCGAGAATCGTATAACTAGAAAATTTAAAAAAAATTATTAAAAAATATTTTTATGTCTCGATAACTTGAGAACGGAAAGAGATAACGACTTGAAATTTTCAGGTTATATTGTGCATCTGAATGTGACATTTGAGTTCGCTTATAAGCATAATCGGCCAAACAATTTCGGAGTTATCCCTATCTGAAATTTGGTTTTATTTCCTTAATAACTCGAAAAATACCAAACCGATCCAATTTAAATATGGTCATTAGTTGAAGGATGCCAACACAGAAATTCGTGCAAAATTTTGTGAGGATCGTATCACTAGAAATTTTTTTAAAAATCATTGAAAAAAAGTCTATATATCAGAAACTATTCATCCAACATGGCAGATATTTTACGAGAGCCTTCAGAACCTATCTCTACTACCAAGTTCCAAGTTTGAACACGATCGGATCTATATTGTTGGAGATCTGAGCAGCCTTGAGTGAGTTCAGTAGCTGGTTGGGTGACCGTTGCCTCGATAACTCCTGAACGAAAGGAGATATGGACTTGCAATTTTCAAGGTATGTTGCGCATCTAAATGGGAGAGTTGAGTTCGCTGTTGGCCATAATCGGTCCAACGGTTTCGGAGTTATACCGATCCGGAATATTATTTCCTCGTTGACTCAAAAAATATAGACCCGATCAAATCTTAGCTTGCTAACTAGTTGTAGAATATTGACAAAAAGACGTGTGTAAAATATTGTGAGAACCGTACCCCTAGAACATTAAAAAAAAATTACGAAAAAAAAATTGGTTCAAGCACTGACGTGAAGTCAGGAGCTTTTGCGGGTATTTTCTATTGTCCATTCTCCTGTTTTGGACACTCTTAATCAAATATACCATGGTGAATTCTACTGTTCGTTCTCCTGTGTTGGAGTGTCCAATACAGGTGAACGGACGATAGAATTCACCATGGTATATTTGATTAAGAGTGTCCAATACAGAAGAATGGATAATAGAACATACGCGCAAAAGCTCTTGACTTCACGTCAGTGCTTGAACCAATTTTTTTATTTTCGGGTGATACGATCCTTACGAAATATCGCAAAAATCTCTGTGTCGGCGTTCTACAACTAGTTATTAAGTTTCAATTTGATCGGGTCAGTAATGTTTGAGTAATTTGGAAAACAACATTTTAACTCTGAAACCGTTTGGTCGATTATGACCATTAACGAACTCAACCGTTGCATTCAGATGCGTAACCTACCCTGAAAATTCCAATTCGCTATCTCTTTCCGTTCGAAAGTTATCTTAGCAACAGTCTATCGGACAGAATCAAACATAATCGTTTGAGATAATTACAGACATGTAGTCATAAGGATAGCAAGCTGTTCTCCAGGGGGATGAAACTTCTACCAATATTCGGAATCAGCACGGCACCTAACATGGCCGCCACGCAAGCGCAAAATTGAAGTGCCGATAACATGTGAATGCCATCCACATGTCATTCAATCAGTATTCGTAAGTGACTGTTTCGTGAAGTTTTCGTAGAAATACATCGAAAAGTGGAGATGTCCAAGAAGTTTGATATGATTTCAATCAATACTATTTTTGGACATATTAATGATGGATGTGTATTCAGAACAATGTTTTTTTTTAGCTACCTATCTCCATTTGTTAAAAATACTGTTTATTCATGAATAAATTTATTTATTACAATTCTCGTTGTTCCTTGCAATCCTGAACCTTCAATTTATTTATTAGTTTTTGGCTTATTTTGATTTCAGTTCACAGTCAAATGCAAAGAACACTAATAATTAAAGCAATATATGTATTTATCTGTCGGCGGAAATAAAGATTAAAATCAGATTTGAATATTCCCGCCTTTCCTCACTACTCTGGCACCTAACATGGCCGCCAATATTTGTTGCCAATGATTAGTAGGGAGTTTGCACTTTTGATGATTTATGTTCTGTGCTGTTCCTTATAATATGCGCGCAAAAATCAAACCTCTTGGTATCTCGGTGGGAATCGGGATTCTGCACCAGTCCAGCCCCTTTTCCTACAGATAGAACGAATGCTCTATCCTTATGGGGGTCCGACAAACCCAGCTGAATGTAATTGCAATCAGAAAACAATTGATTGAACCCGAACTCGTTGCCAGGAGAGAATCAAGTGCAATTAGGTTTTAAAGCTTGACCTCCAAACATCCGGGTCTAGGAGTCGAATTACTTGAAGCTTGGGATGATACAATTCGCAACTTTCAGTAAAAGAGGATCAAAATTAGGTGTTAACACGAACAGGAAGCAGTGTAGACTCTTCGTTGATAACATTAATTTAATATGTGAAATACGAACTGGAGAGATGCCAAAAGACTATTATTGAATTAGCTGGTGCTTCATAAGGATCAATCGAATTATCGGAGGAGCGATATTAACCTCTTCTGAACATTATTTCAGAGCAGCACTCAAAATTGCATTACTGTTTTGTGGTTTTGAGGAATCATTTGGATGTACAAAATATAGTATAATTACCTATATCTTCGATTGATATCACGGAGGCGGTTCGGCAGCATAAATATGGGTTCGTATGTTGATTAAAATTTGAATTGTATATAGATAGATGAGTTTAGATTTGAGATAGTTCTATATTTTTGCGCGCATGTTCTGGTGAACAGCGTGCTATCATTTTACCTAAGTGTCTGTAATTTTAGAATTAGGTTCGACTCACTGATGAAGAATTTGAGGTTGAATTTGATTCTGTGTGGCCAGTCGGTGACAGGATAACTTGAAGATAGGCATGGATAAGTTTAAGTTAGTTAGTAGGCATAATCAGCCAAACGGTTTTGGAGTTATGCTCATCTGAATTTTATTTGTTATTTCCTCAATAACTTGAAAAACGAATCCGATGCAATTCAAAGATGGTAATTAGTTGTACAATGCCAACGTGATAAATTTCATGAAATTTTGTGAGGATAAAATCAATAGAAAATTTTTAAAATATCATTGAAAAAAATGCTGTAGCTCAGAATCAACTCGTCTGCTATCGCTGAAATTTTGCAATAGCCTTCAAACCAAACTTTAAAGCCAAATTCCAGGCGTAATTCCTGACGTACAAATTTTGCGAAATTTCGTGTCACAAGAATATTTTTAAAAAATTAATGAAAAGAATTCTATAGCCAGAAACTATCCGTCCGAAATCGCTGGAATTTTGCGAGGGCCTTAGCAAAGTACCTAATTTGAACGAGGCCGGATCTATATTGTTGGATATCGGAGCAGCCTTCGGTGAGTTCAGTAGCTGAATGGATGACCGTTGCCACTATAACTTTCAAACGGAAAGAGTTGCAATTTTTGGGTAGGTTGCGCATCGGAATGGGACAGTTAAGTTCGTTGTTGAGCATAATCGTTCAAATTATTTCGGAGTTATACCCATCTCAAATTTGGTTGATATTTCCTTTACAACTCAAAATATACAAATCCGATCTAATTAAAACTCGGTAATTACTTGTAGAACGCTGAGGCGCTAATTTTCGGAAAATTACGAGAATATCGTAAATACTGGAATACTTCAAAAGATTAATTTTCCTCAAAAATCTTATATTTAAGAAACTATACGTCAGTTAAAAATCCTGAATTGGACACTCTTAATTCGAATTTACCATGGTATATTCGACACTCTTAATTCGAATTTGCCATGGTAAATTCGAATCAAGTGTCCAATACAAGTGAATGGACAATAGAACATACGCGCCAAAGCTCCTGACTTGACGTCAGTGCTTGAACTAATTTTTTTTCGTAATTTTTTTGGAATTATCTAGGGGTACGGTTCTTAAAAATTTAAACACGTCTTTATGTTGATTTTCTACTAACAGCCAAACGGTTTTGGAGGTATACCCTTATGAAATTTTGTTGTTATTTCCTTAATAACTCGAAAAATAATACAGATCCGATCCAATTCAATCATCATAATTGATTGTAGATTGCTGACGCACAAATCTTTGCAAAAGGATCGTATCAATTCATTTTGGTGTGTATTGCTATTTCTCTATGTGTTGCTCTCGATTGTGCTGCTATTCTATTGATTAATTATCTGTACTCGCATTATTAAATTTGGTGAATGTACAAATTATACAGGGTCTTCTTGAATAATTCTAACATCGCAGTTGGCTTTAGTTTTTTATATGACTTCTCACTTCCTTTGTTCTGTTTACATCATATAATTTCTAAACTGACAGCCAGAGCCAATATTCAATCATTGTCAATTCTTGAGATTCTTTTTAAAATTGAGTTTCAAAATTATTTAAATCTGCAATGACTTATAATTCAGAACAAAACTCATTTAATGTGATGTCCTATTACAGAAATGGTACATTAATCAATGGTGGAATGAATGAATGGATTTACTCTGTAGAGGCCTTCAAAAATGGATATCTGGCAGAATATTCTGATAGAGTACTGCTATTGGTTTCTAAATAATCTTAACGTCAACAGATTTCTGACTTAAGTTTTTGTAGTAATGCGGCTTGGTTTCACTTGTCGTGTTATGTGAATTCTGAAAACTATAGAATTTGAACATATGGGAATCCCTATGGAGAGTCCATTACATTCCCAAAAAGTTGGTGTGTGGTTAGGTGTTTGTCGTCATGGAAAAAATCACGTAGGTACAAAATAATAATGCTGGAGCCATAAACCAATTAGATGACGAAGAAATACAGTTGGGATATTCTCCAGAGGATGTGGAAACTGTCCACATTACTTCTGCAAATCTAAGCTATCTGCAGGAGTTCTATGACAACTGTATAATAAGTCGAGGACTTCAGCCTTCCTTTCCAACACGCTCTCCAGACTCCCCTGGACTTTAGCATCCTTGTACATCTGAAAGATGAGGATTTCAAAAGACATAACTATAATATTGAGGACCTCTAATCATCAATAACAATGTGCTGCAAAAATATTGGACCACAAATATTAAAAATTATATTTGACAATGAAAAAGAATTTAATAATCAAATATGACGACAACGTTGTTGATAAATCAACAAGTCCACAGCGTTCCTGCCAATAGGGTCTTCATAATGGCTTCGAATAATTAATATACTTATGCATATATTTCAGAAGTCGAATAAACCCCAGAGGATTTCATTGATTTGTCGAGATGCAAGAGCAGACGCGTTTCTGGCTTCATGACCTTCATCAGTACTCTGTAGCTTCCCAACGCGTGGGCGTTTATGTATAACCGCCCAAGCCGGCTGTGAGAGGCTTAACACGGTTCAGTTTAGTTATGAAGATCCTATGGACTAACATGGAGCATATTTTGAACATTTGATGTGACATCATTGTTAGAATTCTCACAAATGAACAAACTGCCAAACGGGGGGTTATCTTACACTTATTCAATGTATTCTGCCTATTTGTATTGCTTCATTACCTACATTCGAACATTGAATTTAGTTCAACAGTTTGAATTCAGTTATCATTACTTACATCTCAAAAAATCTAAATAGGAAAATTCTTCCATTCAAACACAAGAGAACAGATGATTCATATCTGTTCAATAGCTAATATGATATCTCTTGAAAATGTCTGAGAATAGAATCCCAAGTAATGAATAATTCACTATTGATTCCATCAGCTTGATATTTTCTGAAAGAAAACTCCTCAAAACGGAGTAAAATTCCAGTATCATCATTCTTTCAATCACATTACCCTACTCTGGTCCTCACAAGGTCTGTTATAAAACCCAAAGGAGTTAGGCTCAGTGTTTATGCTATGTACCTACCTTAAATTACGTGTGATAAAAATTTTATCCAAAAACTCATTCATTTCGAAATTTCACTTTCCATAAACTTAATGTGAACTTATATCAACTATTGAATCAATTTATTTCGTATAATATAAATTTGTCCAAACTAGAACGGGAGAAAAGGTAATCTCCTAGTGACAAAGTAGAAAGTGAGGTTATGCATTCCACATACTTAATTAGAGTATATTCTGTGATGAATTGTGTGGCTGGAATTGCAAATGTGTTCAGCATGCATATGAATCGTCAAAATGAGTGGATTTCAGAACCAACTACGATGTTACAATCATTTTTAAAGACCCTGTATAAGTGATCCGATGTAACACGGCAAGACAGGCTTCGGCCTAAGCGCGTTGTTATATTGGAGCATTACTTTCTTAATTGTTGAAGAGAAAACATTATCTGAATGATCTATATAGTTGAATTATTGAAATACAAATTATTATTTTATTTAATGTATGGGGAAGAAGCTAATAATAACCAGAAGAAGTAATCAAATCCATAACCAGAAACTGATACGCCGACTGAATCAGGCGAACAATTATCCACTAACATTCCTGCCTAAGATACGCGCGCCCTAACTAGCAATCAAGGTATGCAATTATCTAACATTAGACTCGCCAGCTCGAAAATCAAATTGGTGAATTCTGTAATAAACGCTCATATTTTCCCTACCACCCTCATAGTTTACTCGGGGATTAGTGCAAAATACCTATACGTAGTATCTAAGCTTCCTTCGCGTCGCTTGTTACCAGGCATGTTGGAGGCAATTTCTGTTTGCCTCAGAGTGCAGACAACGCGATATCTCGAGGGAGGTTAATGTTGCCGATATGGGGTTAGATTTGGCCCCATACAACAGTAATGTATTTTCAATGGGGCGGTTTCAAGGCGCATGTACGTACAAGCCAGTCTGACTGGCTCTTTCCCCGATGTGTTTCGTACAACGAACCCTTTTCCTCATAGCATAACCCTTTCATCCCTCGTAAAAAGGGATTACTGTGCGTGCTGCATTTGCCGTCTTTTGTTGCCCGCATTTTCGTCGCGTGAATTAAGAAAATGCTTCCGAGGGAAAAGTAGAAATCGGAGTGGCTCGTGACTTCGGGACAGGGTCCTTTTCCTGAACGTCATGCGGAAAAGCCATTTGACGACCTAAGTAGCTCTATGGTAAATCCAATGAAATTACTATATTTCTGCATTTATGGAGATGTGTCACGAACTCTCGATCAAAAACACTTTTAACCAATCTGAACGTCATGTGAAGAAATGAATTATAATGCACGGTTTTATTTATCGCAAGTTGCTGACCAATTAGCGAGTAATTATAATCTGAAGGGAGTTTCATAACCGTTATTCGCGACCAAAGAGTTTGTGCAGCAAGGATGTTCATGTTTGCACAACTTGGATCCATAAACAGTGCAGTCAGTCACGTTCTGATCAATTGGAATTCCCATATTAGATACTGCTCAAATAGTAAAACACTCTTGAATACACACAACCAAACTTAAATCGAATCATCCAATTTTCAGAAATCATGATGAACTATGTCATCGGTTATCGAAATATAGTATATTCAGTGGCGGCTTTAACCGGTACACCTAGTTACGTTTAAGCGTAGGGGTCCCGATAGCATCAGTATTTTTGATCAACTAGCTATACAGGGTGTTTATGAATAGTTGCGAAAAAATTCAGAGAGTTCCTTGTCAAAAAATACCAGCCTGAAAAGCAGTTTATAATTTTTGTCTTAAAAATTAAAAAAGCTATCCAGAATGAAATCAATCAGATATTTTATTCGGGTAAGGAGCCATTAAAAAAATTCGGTAGTGTTCCTCTACGATTGCAAGGGGTAGAAAAAGCCACACCTAAACCACGTATCGCAAGAAACTTGTTTCCAAATTCATATTTGACAATAAAAAAATGTATTTTGGATAGGTTGTTCTATTCTTAACAAATAAGGTCTCACGTTATTTCTTGCTCAAGTTCACTGTTTTTGACAATTATTTATCAACAATTGATATAATCGAACATGCATTGCAATTAATAGATAATTTATTGGCAATATGGACAAATAAAGACTTCTTCCATTGAAATATTCAATTTATTAGAATTCTTACAAATGATCATCAATTAAAATATTTATTTATGAATAATTTCATTCAATATCGCTGAAGAAATATTCATTTCATTCAAATAAATATAGCTGAGTGTTAATATAATATCAAGTAATAATTAATGAACAGTATTATTGTTGAGTATTTTGTTTAATATTGAAATTCTCTTATCAAATATTATTAATAAAGCTGGTAAGTATATCAAGTTTTCTGTAATACCTCTTATGTTCTCATCTGATAATCACTAATAAATATCGTTTTTATTTAACCATGTTGAATAAAGATTATATTCGAATTCAGTATTAAATAATTTTTTTTAAATTCAATCTATTCTTAATACTGCACCAATACTACAATCCTCGAATTGTAATAGTTGCATAAAATTCACCGATTTATGGCAGTCTTTCCAATGTCGTTAGCCGTTAATGTTAATTCGAATTCTCAGTATTTTTATCGGTAGAACAGATCGAATCCAATATCCACTAACAGTAACAGTGAATTTTTGCAAGACATTAAAAGAGATCGTATTTGTTAAGAATGGATCAAGCTATCCAAAATCGATATTTTTGTTGTAAGATATTAATATGGAAAACAGTTTCTTGCGATACAATGTTTAGCGGGGGCTCTTTCTACCCCTTTCTATCAAGGAATACCAACAACATTTTTTTTAATGCCTTCTCGCCCGCATGCACTATCTGCTTGATTTTATGCTTGTCAGTTTTTTTTTTTTTTAATAAAAAACGGCTTTTCAGGCGCTATCTTTAGGGAGCTGTAACTAAACAGGAGGAGCTCAAAAAATAAAAGTTGTCACCCTCTATTTTTTTTCGCAACTATTCATATTTATAGTCGTGAGATACTGCCACCCAGGATTACCTTACGAAAGGCTCTTGACATATACTTCCAATTGAGAGAGAGATTCACCAGAATATTTGTTTGGACAAATATCTACCTTTTTGAGTCAAACTAGCCTTCATTAGAATATATTCGAGGGCAGTCTAACGACAACGCAGCCAATATTATTGGCCGATATAGTGGAGTGCAAGTTCACTTTGCGTATATCGACACATTCGCAAATTTCATAACTTGTTCAGTACATTCATTGAACCTTGTTGGATCGGAAGCTGTTAAAACGGTTCCACAAGTCCTAGATTATTCCAGCATTCACCATTGTTATTTTTCTGTATCCCCGCAAGGATGGAATAATATGCTATCAAGTAAAATATCTAACATATCTGTGAGTGTTATCAGATGGTGTGCTCTTAGTTAAGCTGTTAAAGCATTGAAGTTTGGGTCCAATGATATTACAAGGTATTTGAAGCACGTACATATGGATGAAAAAAAAAAGTCGGGTTGTAAAAATGAGGCCAAAAATGTAGGCAAAATGTGGGAAAGCCCTGTGGACAAGAGCTTTGGCGATCTTGTTCAAACTTTGACAAATCATATCTCTGAAAGTATTGGTTTCTCACAGATGGGCATTATATCAATGGATTCATAATATAGAACAGCATAATAGAATAAATCTTAAGAAAGAGTCATTAAAAAAAAAGAGGGCCAAAAATGATTATTTCCAAACCTCCAGACTGATTCTACCCAATAAAGAACTTATCTGAGATATTCATTCCTCAAATCTACTGTGACAATTATATTATATCAATTGAAATATTCCAGTTTTGTTTTTACTGGAGATATTCTGAACCCAATTTGATTAACTAACCAAAGTATGTATTTCCATCATCATATAGATTATCCAAGGGCATTATATTATCACACAAAAATTATAATATCCTGTAATCCTCATAATTCTATTATAGCTGAGGTTATTTCATTGGTCATTTTGCATTCAATCATACTTTGTTGTCTAGAGCAGGATGTATTTTATATCATGAGGAGTAGAACTAGAAATAAATATGACATGTCTCTTATCGGTAGATAAGATGAATTATAAAATTTTAAAATGAAATAATTCCAAGAGTACGAAGCCTGAAATCTGTTAATCTATTGTGGAATGGCTGCTTAAAGGTTTGTGCGTAATTTCAGCGAAATCTGATAGATAGTTTCTGAAATAAAACATTTTTTAAGAAACATTTTTTTTTACGAAAATTTTTATTTTTTTTCTAGTTATCAGATCCTCAGGAAATCTCGCACGCACTTGCGGGTCGACATTCTACAACTAATTATCAAGTTGTAATTCGATAAATTCTGTATTTTGGAGTTATTGGAGAAATAAAACAAAATTACAGATGGGCATAACTCCGAAACCGTATATGGCCGATTATCTCTTAGCGTTCGAGAGTTATCGTGAAAACGGCTGGTCGGCCGGACAGGATCATTTTGACCTTAAATTCTTTTTCAGTGAATCGAACATAATTGTTTTTGAAAATTTCCGGCAAAAAATTCGAAAATATCTTTTTTTATTTATAATATATCGCAAAAACTGACAGCCTGAAGATGAGATGTATAACACGGCAGTCATAAAAATACTACGCTGTAAAAATAATATAATAGAAGAACTACCGAGTTTCAATTCGGTCAAATCAGTATTTTTCTAGTTATTGGGAAAAGATTATTTTATAGTTTTCGATTTTTTTTGTTCCTAAATATCCGATCAATATAAAACTTAGCAAACATTTTTAGGTGCTGAACTTAGTGCAGAATTTCAGTTTCGGAAATACTCGGAAAAAAGGTTCATCTTAAAATGGCCATTTCTCAGAAACCGTTCGGCCAATTTTGCCCGACAACAAAAATAACCGGCAAATTTCGATCTCAAACTACCTCTAAAAATTTGAAGTTCTTATCTTGTTCCGTTTCAGAGTTATCGTGCTTACGGCCGGACTAATGGCTGGCTGGATTCTTCGGAGTGAGTCGAACACAATCATCTGTTACCTTCCATTTTCGGCCAAAATACCAAAAATACAGAAATTCGTACAAAACGATAGCACGCTGTTCCTGGGTGAACAAGCAAGAGGAGAGGTCAGCTACACAGAGACAATTCATAAAGTGTGAAGCATATTTTTGCACGCATGTTCAGGGAAACATCGTGTTATCATTTTGCACAAATGTCTGTAATTTTCCAATTTTTCGCTGAATATGGTCTCAAACGATTGGGTTCGACTCCCTCTGAAGAAAAATTGTAGGTTTTTATTATGTCTCGCCGGCTGACCGTCTGGCCGTCCGTTGCCACGATAACTTGAAAACGGAAACATTTTTAGGGTATTGGGCATTATCCGCCCAATGGATTCCGAGTAATGATTTTGTTTTCAACCAATACCAATCCGATCGAATTGAAACTTGGTGTACTTGTAGGATACAAACATGAAGACGTTTGTGAAATTTTGTGAAAATCGTATCACTAGAAAATTCTAAAAAAATGATTGTAAAATATAATTTATGCCGAGTTAACCTGAGAACGAAAAGAGATAGCGACTTGCAATCTTAAGGTTAGATTGTGCATCTGAATGCGAATTTTGAGTTTGTTAATAAGCATCGGCCAAACAATTTTTGGAGTTATACCCATTTTTGTATGATAAAAGTTTAACGCTTTTATGGAAAAGCTTACCACTAGTATATAAACAAGAATAGGACTAGCAAGGATCAAAGTTGAGAGTAATCCACTTGGTTATTATTTCCTTTATAACGCGAAAAATACGGAACCGATCCAATCCAAACATGGTTATTAGTTTTAAAATGCCGACCAAAAAATTTCAAAATGTCGTGGAGATCATATCACTAGAAAGTTAAAAAAAAATCATTGAAAAACATTTTGTATATCAGAAGCTATTCGTCCGACAACAGTGACATTGTGCGAGAGTCTTCAAAACCTAACTATACTGCCAAGTTCCAAGTTTGAACAGGATCAGATCTATATTGTTGGAGGTTCGAGCAACCTTGGGTTCGCATCCGAATGGGGGAGTTAAGTGCGTTTTTGGGCATAATCGCCCCAACGGTTTCGGAGTTATACCCATCTGGAATATTATTTCCTCGATAACTTAATAAATACAGACCCGATCGAATTGAAGATTGGTAACTAAATTTTGTGAGAACCGTACCACTAGAAAATTTTACAAAAATTACGAAAGAATATTATGTAGCTCACGATAACTTGAGAACGGAAAGAGATAGCGACTTGCAATTTTCAGGATATAGATTGCGCATCCGAATGGGACATTTAAGTTCGTTAATTAGCATAATCGGCCTAATTGTTTTGGAATTATAATCATCTGAAATTATGCTGTTATTTCCTCTATAACGCTAAATATACAAATCTGATCCAATTAAAACTCGGTGATTACTTGTGGAATGGAAACTCACTAATTTTCGCGGAATTTCGTGAATATCGTATATCCTGAAGTTACTTGAGGAGTAAGTTTTTTCGAATTTCAATTCCAATAGAATACATATGTCAGAATTAAAAATTCTGTGATCATAGACGATTCTCTACTGAAATCTGTCATAAAAATGGCAAGAAATGCATTCGCCTATTATAAAAGTTGAGAAAACGGTATCGATGCTGAATTGAAATTCGTAGTAGAGTGTCCAATTGAGGTGAGTAGACAATAGAACATGCGCGCAGAAGCTCCTGACTTCGCGTCGGTGCTCGAACCAATTGTTTCTCTTAAAACTGCGGAAAATTGAAATGCTTTAACACTGGAACAACTACGCAACTCATCGTTTCGAATGCTATGCATAAGGCAAAGCTGCATAATTCATACCTTTGCAATAATGTACTCTGCATGTTTTATGTTAATATTCATCTTGCTACATACATGTTTGATATGTTTTTAACTTATTAGTAACATTCTCAGATATTTCACACAAACTGATGAAATCATTTGAATGAATTCCGTGGGCACCTAAGAGTGGTATAGCAGGTAGATTTAAAAACAAGTGATGTCCACAATGAATAATTGAGTAGAAAAAACTCTCAAAAGTCAGGAGCTTTTGCGCGCATGTTCCATTGTCTATTCACTTCTCATACGAAGTCGATCGAGCTGAAATTCGGAACTCGATTTTAAAAAGGGACTCGAAGTTATCTGCGGAATTTCAGCTAATTCTGACGCATAGTTTCTGAAATAATAAAATGTATAAAAATGTAACCTTAAACGATATAATTACTGTTGATAAGTTTAACTCGCCTCTATTGGACACTCTTAATCGAATTTACCATTGATATAGATCGTTTTCTCAGTTTTCATATGATATATGAATACACTTCGTACCATTTTAATGACAGGCTTAAGTAATGAGAGAATTGTCTTAAATCACATAATTTGTAATTCTGACATATGTATTCTATCGGAATTGAAATTTGTTAAATATCTAATAATATACCAAAAAAATTCACGATCCAAGTAATTTTATGGATAGATCGACTTAAATTCAGCTGATATATTATTCATCCATGTTATTATTTCGATAGAAATGAATAAAAAACGAAAAAGAACAATTTCGGCTGCAGGAACCGATCCCGGTATCTTTGGGCTATGAAGTCCTCGTCATGTCCTTGACTCTATAAACGTCGTATACAAATTCACGGCGAAACTTGAACGAATGTCATTACTTACCTTCGATATATTTTCACAATCTTCTAATTTCAGGATACGATATTCACGGAATTAAAAAAAAATGCTTAGGCATTCTACATGTAATTAGAGAGTTTTATAATTTTCATTTATAGAGGAAATAACAATTAACTTTCATATGAGTATACCCCAAAACCGATTATTCCTATTGAAGAACTTAAATTGCATTTGGATGCGCAACCTACACTGAAAATTGCAAGTCGCTATCTCTTCTCTAGTTTTCGTGATATTTTTTCATAAATTTAAAAGTTAATGATCCTCACAAAATTGCTCATACTTATTTGCGTCGGTATTCCACCAAGGTTCAATTCGATCGAATTTGAATTTTTTTAGTTATCGAGAAAGTAATATTCCTGTTGGGATATACTCCGAAACCGTTTGGCCGATTATGCCCAACAATAAACTTAACAGTCGCATTCGGATATGCTGTTCCCCAGGACATGCGTGCAAAAAGAACGTTCTGTAAACGTAGCAAATATTCCTCAATAAAAGCATTTCTCAATTTAATTTGAATGATGCTTCTAATCCTAATTCATTTAAATACTCCACATGGAATAGGGTCAGTAAATCAACATACTGCAATAGTAGAATGAGCTTCAGAGGTGTTTTATAATTGGATGCTAAGGTGTATGATAGTTTTGAATTTATTTTCAGTGATTTTATTTATATCTTCACTAAATGCTAATACACATTCTGCAGAGATATGAATAATTTTAAAAGGGGCAATACCACATCTATAACTATATGAAAAAATTGGTTCAAGCTCTGACGTGAAGTCAGGAGCTTTTAAGAGCATGTTCTTATTGTCTACTCGCCTCTATTGGACACTATTATAGAGGAAACATAAACAAAATTTCAGACGAGTATAACTCCAAAACTATTTAGCCGATTATGCCAGTTAACGAACTTGAATGTCGCATTCGGGTGCGCAACCTTTTCCGAAACTTGCAAGTCATTATCTCTTTCCGTTCTCAAGTTATGGTGAGATACATAAAAAATTATAATGAATTTTGGAATTTTCTAGTGATAGGATTTTCACAAAGTAAATGTCGATATTCAACAATTAGATGCCAAGTTTCAATTCAACCGTGTCTGTATTTTTTGAGTTATCGAGAAAATAATATTCCAGATGGGTATAACTTTGAAACCATTTGGCTGATCATGCCCAACAACAAACTCAACTCTACCATTCAGATGCGCAACCTACCTGAAAATTGCCCTATCTCCGTTCATTCGAAAGTTATCGAGGCAACGCTCACCCATCCATCTACTGAACTCACCAAAGGCTGCTCGGATCTCCAAACAATTTAGATCCGATCGTGTTCAAACTTGGAAGATGGCCGTAGAGTTATGTTCTGAACGCTCTCGCAAAACTTAAGCGATGTCGGACGAATAGTTTCTGATGTATAGAATTATTTTCAATGATTTTTTGCGCGTATGTTCTGGGGTACATCGCGTTATCGTTTTGCCAAAATGTCTGTAACTTTCGAAATTTTTGATAAAAATGGTCTCAAACGATTTGGTTCGACTCCCCAATGAAGAATTTGAGGTCAAATTTGATTCTGTCCGGCCGGCCGTTGCCACGATAACTTGAGAACGGCAGGAGCTAGCGACTTGAAATTTTCAGGGTAGGTGGCGCATCCCAATACGACAGACAAGTTCGTTAATGGGCATAATCGGCCCAATGGATACCGAGTAATAATTTTGTCTTCAACCAATATGAATCCGATCAAATTGAAACTTGGTGAGTGGTTGTAGAATATTAACCTAAGCACGTTTAAGAAATTTTGTACCAATCGTATGGCTAGAAAATCATTAAAAAATTATTAAAAAATATTTTTGTTGTCACGATAACTTGAGAACGGAAAGAGATAGCGGCTTGAAGTTTTCAGGTTAGGATGTGCATCATAACACGATATTTGAGTTAGTTTATAAGCATAATCGGCTGAACAGTTTTAGAGTTATAGGCATCTGAAATTTGGTTGTTTTTTCCTTCTCATTAACTCGAAAAATACTAAACCGATTGAATTGAAACGTGGTTATTAGTTGTAGAATGCCAACGCAAAAATTCTTGCAAAATTTCGTGAGTATAGTATTTGTAGAAAATTTTTAAGAAATCATTGAAAATTAAGAAAAAAATTCTATATATCAGTAACTATTCGTCTGAATTTGCTGAAATTTTGCAAGGGCCTTTAGAACCCAACTCTACTGCCAAGTTTTAAGTTTTAACACGATCGGTTAAATATTGTTGGAGATTCGAGCAGCCTTGTGTGAGTTCAGTAGATGGGTGACCGTTGCCTCGATAACTTTCGAAGAAAATGAGATAGGGACTTGCAATTTTCAGGGTAGGTTGCGTATCCGAATGGGAGTTAAAATTTTTTCAAGAACCGTACCCCTAGAAAAATTTGAAAAAAATTACGAAAAAAAAATTTTTGTAAGAACCATACCCCTAGAAAATGTCAAAAAAATTACGGGAAAAAAAGTGGTTCAAGCACTGACGTAAAGTCAGGAGCTTTTGCGCGTATGTTCTATATTGTCCATTCTCCTGTATTGGACACCCTTATTAATCGAATTTACCATGGTAAATGATGTTGTCCATTCTCCTGTATTGGACACTTAATTCGAATTTACCATAATAAATTCGAATTAAGAGTGTCCAATACAGGAGAATGGACAACATAATTTACCATGGTAAATTCTATTAAGGGTGTCCAATACAGGAGAATGGACAATAGAACATACGCGCAAAAGCTCCTGACTTCACGTCAGTGGTTGAACCAATTTTTAGAATTTTATAGCAATACGATCCTATATTCATAATGGGCTGCCACCCTAAGCATACAAGTAGTATGATATGATTCTGGTTTATACATACGTACGTTATCTGCATTGTCTTCCTATCGACCACTAAAGCAGTCTGAGAGACTGATTGAAAATTTGTCTAGAAATACTACTAAATACCTTACTATATCGACTGCTATCTTAGACAAAAAAAGTGGGAAAGCCCTGCGGACAGGAGCTTTGGCGCTCTTGTTCAAACTTTGACAAATCATATCTCCGAAATTCTTGGTCTCTGAGAATTATATAAATAGATTCTTACGATAGTACTGCACCATGAGATATTAAATTCAAACAAACCGATTCTCCATTATAACGAACCGAGATATTCATTCCTCAAATCTACTCTGAAAATTATATTATAGCAATCGAAACAGAGCCAATATTGCAGTTTTGTTTTTACTGAAGATATTCTGAACCCAATTTGATTATGTATCTTATCAAAGTATATATTTCCATCATCATATTTGATATTGGTTCTATATTGTTGGAGATCTGAGCAGCCTTGGGTGCGTTCAGTAGCTGGATGGGTGACCGTTGCCTCGATAACTTTCGATAGGTTGCGCATCCGAATGGGAGGATTAAGTTCGTTGTTCGGCAGAATCGGCCCAACGGTTCGCAGTTATACCCATCTGGAATATTATATTCTCGATAACTCAAAAAATACAGACCCGATCAAATTGAATCTTGGAAACTGTTGTAGAATATCGACATTACGTGTGTGAAATTTTGTTAGGACCGTACCACTAGAAAATTTCAAAAATATGACGAAATAATATTAATTATCTCACGATAACTTGAGAACGGGAAGAGATAGCGAGATAGCCCTCAATTTTCTGGGTAGGGTGCGCATCCGAATGCGACATTAAAGTTCGTTAATTAGCATATTCTGCCAAATTGTTTTGGAGTTATAGTCATCTGAAATTTTTTGGTTATTTGCTCTGTAACTCAAAATATAAAAATCAGATCCAATTAAATTCCGAACCACTATTCTTCTCGGAATTTCGTGAATATCGTATCCCGGAGTTACTTGAGGCGTAAGTTTTGTCGTTCTTCCATTCCAATAGAATAGGTACATATTGAATGAGATTTGAAAATTCTGCGATCATATACGATTCTCTCGTTAAAATAGTGTGTAATAATGTATTCATATATTATAAAAGCTGATAAAACTGTGTATATCGATGCTAAATTCGTAGTAGAGGGTCCAATTGAGATGAGTAGACAATGAAACATACGCACAAATTCATCGTGATTCCTGTTAATGATCTCCAAATTTGTCACGCTGTAACCTGGTGAACACTTTTGTGAAATGCCATTAGCATTCGTTGAACCCAACGTGCTGAAAGTTTTTTGAGATCCAATTCCTTATTTGAAATTTTTGTAACGCTTCCAACAGAGCCATGTAATGGGCTAAATTAATATTTTCTTTGGTCATCACAGTTCTGGGGGACCTGCATCCGGTGCATGTGGACAGAACTTTCTTCCCAGTTTGAAATCTTGTGGCCAGTTCTTGATTACCTAGTACGAAGGACCAGAGAGTCGCCCAATTCTTCTACCATTTTAAAAAATTCTCGTAAAACTCAATGGAAAAAATTTAATACCCTTTTAATAATTGGCAACCACCATTGTAAAACAATAAGCTTTTGCTGACACTGCACAACTATCCTCGCATCCTGTGTTTCAGTAGGTACTTATTTGAGAGGAATGTGTATGGAAGTTCACTAACGCAGAGGTCAGTCATATTTGTTAAGGCAAACAAGTAATATTCATGGATTATCATTTACATATTTGGTTCTATTTCACGGACTTCATCGAGGATTTTGAATAGGAATCATTTTTTCTATAAATATAACTTCAGTGAAATAAGCACCAGCGTTGTTTCCTAGATCTTCGAAAATTTGGACTATATTACAGAAACATGATGCCCATATGATATGCCTAAATCAATGTTAAAAAGTAGTTACCAGTATTACATACCACGGTGTTTGCAAATACTTCAATGAAAAATAGAAATTCACAGGGGAATTCTCGGGATTTACTTTTCGGGGCACTTGTTCATCTGAAGGGAGTGCCTATTAATTCGTCCAAATGTCTGTAATTTTCGAAATTTTGATCGAGAATGTTCTCAAACGATTAGTTTCGACTCACTGATGATAAATCCGTGTCAAACCTGATTCCGTCCAGCCGTCCGAACGTCAGCACGATTACGCACGAACGCAATAGAGTTGGAATTTTCTGAGTAGGTCCAAACCAATTTAAGTTAGTAAATGGACAAAATCAGTCGAGTAGTTTCGAAATTGTAGCCATATGAAATTTGCCAATGACTGGAAAAATACTGATCTGATCGAATTGAAGCACGGCAATTAGTTGAAAAATACCGACACAAATGAATTTTAAAAAAATCTCAGAAAATATCCATCCGTTATCGTTGAAACTTTGGAAAACCTTATTTTACTGTTCTATATTTGAACTCAATCGGATCTATTAGGGAAATAGAGAAAAATCACAGAAACATGTTGACCAGTTTTTTTTGGACGTTTGTTTTCACAGCTCAGAACAATTCTGAATATTATTTTTTGTCCTGGAGCTAAGCAGCCTTGAGCGAATTCGGTACCTGGATGTGTGACCACTCTGGCTCCAAAATTGAAAAGGAACGCCAACGCTCTTGGCCACAGTTCTTTTTCATCTAGTTTCTAAACAGAACTTTCCTGAATACCAAGGAAGTATGCGTTTGACTTTCTTCCACTCAGCCAAACGTTATTCAATATTTCGTCATAATGAATTGGGATATCCGGTATATACGGCTGGACATTCAGGGGTTTTTTATTTATCCCGCTTCAATAAAAGAATGGCCGAGGCGTATCACAGTGAAAATAATCATTCAAAGCATCCCAGGTAGGTAAAAGATTCACATCCGCTCCAAAATTACCTGCCTTCACTAGCAAAAACCTGACAGAATACGCACTTCAGTCATAGCTCACGGTGGATGTAAGTAATTCAGAGCCCCGACTGAAATAAATTATAGGGGAACCAGGAACCACCCCCGAAATCTGGCAACCCAGCACGACCAACTTTGGCGGCGGCGCTCGGTTGATTGTGAATCTCGCTAGCCAGAAGAGAGTCGAGGAAGAGTAAGAGTATACCGCACACTACGCGTCTTAGCAGACCGACAGGCTGGCCTATACGACTCACGCGGCGTTGAAGTGACGAAGTCCGACCAGTCCAGTTCGAGCCTTCGAGTACGGCGTGTCGTAGTTGGGCAAAGCTCCCTCCTGTTCGCGATACCTCTTCACCGACTTGGCGATAGTTTCGGACGATCAAAATGCACGGATCGCTGATCTTCCTGGAATAGTGATACCGTTCTTCGATGAAGTTTGATATTTTTGTTCGATTTTGTGATTCGTTCCTGTCGTTTTGAGTTTTACGATTTTTTTGCCATTATGGATATTTCGAGGCGAATGGATTTCGGCCCACCTGAATACGATGTAAGTCAGACTTGTGGTCCATATCTGCAGCAGCATTATGCTGATTTCATTCCACAGAATTTCGTGGTTTCCACTAATTACAATGAGGATAACCTTCATGTCAATACGTATTTGAAGGAATTGAACTAGAGAAACATCACCTCGAAGTCATGAACGTATTATACTAGCGGTAGTAAACCTATTTTTAACCAACTTCCAGGATCGTGTAACGTGTATACATATCCATAATGATTATTTCGCAACAATCATTTGTCTAAAGGTTACAGCCTACAAACAAAAAACAGCATACAAATCGATTTGTTTACGAACGGTTGAAAAACTTGAAGGCCGATGTGAGCATACTTGAACGGTAGACCAGGGATCAGTATGACATCAGAAGAAAAATATTTTTATTTTAAATGAAATTAATTAAAGCAACCGTAACTATTTCCTTGAATTCGTGTTTTACGCTTGATAGTTTACTCAAAGTCCTCTCAGAATTATTGATTAGATTTGTTTTGTGGAATGAATTTACAGCAGTATACCTCAAAGTAAATGCGGAAAACTCCGTCTGCCTATGTTTGCTGTGCTGAAACTGTGGTTTCTGTCTTTGTAAATTTCTGACGTTTTAGGTCCTTGAAATCCGAGTTGAAATCTAGGGCATATTGACATTGAATCAAACTACACCATCATAATATCCGCATTTATCGAGTACATCCTAGTAAGAAATATTTATGACGCCAATAGCTTGAAAATTGGGAATAAAAAATTATGTAAACAAAATATACATCACCATTTACTGGCTAAAAGTGTTCCAGAGAATTTCATACATGAAAACTAAGTATGCTTCCAGTTTCTGTATTCCTCTAAATCATTCTTTCAGTTTCATTCTGCTAATTCAGTTATTCCAGCGTTCCACAGGCTCGCATTAAACAACTTTTGCAGCAGCAAAAAGGCTAAGAAAAAACAGAAACCTAACTAGTTTGAAAGTTGTATTTACTAGTACATGAGGAGATGGGCAATAATTCTCGCTATAAAAAAGTTGCCTGTAATGAGGTGTTTCTTATCGGTGTTCGTATCTTGTGAGACATTAATATCCTCGCACTGTGAAATATTTTTTTTTCATTTCTCGTTTATTCCTCTGAACATTGTGGACAACTTTATAATCAAGGACGAGTATATTAGCACGTCTTGTAGCCTGTCGAACTCGTCCGGATGCTGTATTTTTAGAGCTTAGAGATCATTTGCTCGTTATGATTATATTTATCTTTGTGATAGATTGATGCTCCAAATATTGATATAGGAAATTCAGCCCAAAACAAAAGGACTGGGTCATTTGAATTTTAGATATTCGATGTTTATCACAACTTATTGGAATATACAAAATGACGACCATTTATTTGCGCGTATGTTCTTGGGAACATCGCGTTATCATTTTGCCCAAATGTCTGTAATTTTCGAATTTATTTTATTAATCACATTGAATGAATGAAGAAAAAAGTTATGATGGTGTCAGTTACATTGCAAGGATCATTTATTACTTAGGAGGGATTGGTGACTTGCTATAAAAATATACCATGTTCTGAAATTTTAGTATTTCCATAGTCCGACATAACTATAACTAATATACCCCTCGCTTATCCCTCAAAGAATGTTTCTATATTTCTAGTAGGTATTTGAATGTTTACTAGTTTCCATGTTCTCTAGAAATGCTGGCCAAGTTTACAGGTTAATAATTAAGATCAAGTAATATTTTGGAATTTCAACAATATCATAACTACCTACATAGATATGGAGTAGAATAACCACAACTGAAACCAACGCAATAATACCACAATCGTTAAGCTGTCATTGCAATATTTAGGAACTCTCAGAAGTCTCAGAGTGTTTTCGTCCCAAACTGCTCCCGTTTTTGTTCTAAATATTATAAAGTCCTTCGAACTATTCAAGAGCTCGTTCTATATTCTGTTACAAAGTTTGAGTCGTACAAAACATAATTTATCGAGCTCCACACCATGACGACGCCATCAAAACGGCAATAAAAAATTCAGATAACTTGGAAACGTCTAAAGCTGTACCAAAAGATTCCAATTTAAAAACGCTCAACAGTTTGGTTCTTCCACAAATCGTTGGCCGACCTTCTGTTCCATAATCTTGAATTGCATAACACCATATTTGGTTGGATGCCAGCAGTAGTTGCATCCTAATTGTTTTCTGTGTTTCCCGCTGCCAAATCTTGGCTGGAGTAATGGCGTTTTTTAGCGAGGTTTATTTATATTCGGTCGATTCATGCATTATCGATCAAAATGTACGTTGGCTAACTAAAGGTAAACAATCAACATTGCTACCCATTCAACCATATTCTGTAATAAATATCAAGAATTCTGATTTTTTTTATGGTGGATACTAGATTAGACAAGTCTGAAAACCTACCGATTTGAGATCTATGCGACCTATAAGAATGGTTTTACTTTGAAAGGATTCTAAGATTATATTTATGTCTTGTATTTTGCGAAAATAATTAGAAATGAAATAAAAAGTTTAAATACCTAGTTGAAATATTGCTATATTGGGGTAAATTTTCCCAACTAATCGAGATCCCTTCCTTACTTAAATTTCATACTTAAATTGCAAGCTTACCTACTAATAAAATAATTCAGTAACTAAAATTCTTTTTGATAAACACGGTGTCATATAATAGCCTTGAACTTATGTTCAGTTTATCACTGATAACTTGCGAAAATAACCTTTGATTACAAATGCTCATGAATAAAAATAGTTTTAATTTACTACGAGCGCATTCTTTTAGCACAGTAATTCAATTATATGTAGTTTTCAAACATCAGCCAATATAGAGATAAAAGAGCCAACAAATATTTTTGGTTTTACTTTGCAATTATAGTACCATTAAATTAATGTCTTGTATTTACGACAGTTATAAGAAATAAAGAAAAAAAAATCTTTTAAAATTTTCGTTATATTGGTGTCAATTTTCTTAGCTTATCGATATCCTTTCTTTATTTTAATTACTTACTTGAATTACTAGATTACTAATAGAATTATCTAGTAAGCAAATTATTTTTTGATAAACACGGTATCGCATAGCCATGCACTCAAGTTCATGTTAGCAGTACTTAATAACTTGCCATAATAATCTTTGATTACAAATGCTCATTAATAAAAAAAACTTTCATTTTACTACGAACGCTTTTTTTCAGCATAGTAGTATAATTATATTTAGATTTTAGATATAGATATTTTTGGTTTGACTTGAATTATTGTAGCAGTTAATATTTTCGCTATATTGGGGTCAATTTTCTCAGCTTATCGATACCCCTTCTACTTTAGTTGCCAGCTTAACTAATAAAATAAAAAATGTTGAAAACTATGAAAGTACTTTTGTTCAATAAAGTATTTTGGAAATATTCATTTTACATGTACTATTTTCACATGGTAGAATCTTCATCAACAAGCACAACATGAGGTCTGGTGCATGTGCAATTTGTATTTTTAAATATAAAATTTAATATAAGCGTGACGATATTATCGCTGTTTATATCCATATTTGTAGGATTTCTGATATATCTTATATAGGTATACGTTTGTTATGAACTTTCTTCACACAATAAAAATTATTTGTACGTATGATGTACTGTCAGATTACTTTTCAAATATTATTTATACTCTTTTTATATTTTGACTGTTAATTAAAAAAAAATATACATAATATTTTGAAACTCGGGGTATATAATATTACTTTCGTATGCATAATCCATCATCGCAGTCACTACGACCAAAACTTCCAGATAAATAAGAGACTAAGAAGCACCCAAATAATATTTGTAACTTTTATTTCAAGTTTTACCCTGAGATAATGGTCCGAGGTTTTCACACTGATGGATTGAGATATAAGGTTGAAAATTGGGGGTTGAAGTGAAACAATATTATTATTATTATTATTATTATTATTATACTGATCCTCCTGGATATCAAAAACTCCTTGATATCAAAAACTTGTAAACCGATTCAAGAGAAATTTACGATGTGTATCAAGGTCTTTATGCTTAATCGAAAAGTGTTTACCGAGGTGACATGTACTGATGTACCCTTCAATTTCTGCGCGATCGTTCTCAGTCTGATCAGAGCTGCTGTTTTTGTAATTAATTAATTTGATTGCTAAACGGTTTATTATAGAAACATGTTGTAGATATTTTCGGTACTTCCTGTACGATAAAAAGAAGTGCATACGAATGGATCATTCGAGGAAGGCATCGTTCAGATTTCTGGAAGAACAATTCATAGGTAAATGCTCGGGTAAATGCTACATCGTAGAAATCCATCATTGCCAAATTGTTTTTATCCAAAAACTCGATGATAGCCATCACAGTATTCACCTGAATTCACCCAAATATAGCATTTTCCTTTTCAATCAGCTTTTCGAGCTGATGCTTGCATGGCTTCATGCAAGAAAATTCTACCATACATCAACCTAAGACAAGTGCAGGCGTATTTTTAATGCAAGCGAAGGGGTATACATTTTTGGATTTATCAATCCATTTCCGATTATGTTGACACATCGACATGCGAGACCATATTGAAGGTCACCCACGTCGCCAAATTCATCTTCATTGGAATAGTTTATTTGGAGTACAAAATCGTTATCTAGAGTCAGAAGCCAATATTAGAAGATCGAACGAAGATGTCTGTTTAAAAGACCTCACAGATTTTTTTCACTATTATGAATGGTGGAAATTGTGACCAATTTATCGTGCAGACATGATGACTGTTGGGAAAATGTGTAGCTGGTCTAATTCTATTTCTCCTATTGGCACTGAAAGCTGAAGGACCTTCATTATTTGATTAGGATATTACCAGCTCGCAAAAGGACGTCAGTTTGAGCATTAATTATAATTCTAGCGTAGCTTTTGGGAATCGTATTACACAATAGGCCTGAACACAGAATAAGGTGAACTTTAGCTAATTATTATTGCTAATAACTAAAAGACACACGGTGAAATATTCCATCATACATATATTCCCTCGTGATCCAGTCTGGCCACCTTGCTGCTCAATGTTCCGAGAAAAAAGAAAGTGTCCGGTACGTATCTTCCCTGAATGATACTTTCCTCTTTGGTGGAACACTGAGCGATGTGGTGGCCAGCCCGGTCCACGAGGGAATATTTGTTGATGGTTGTAATCGACATATTTCATGGTGTGTCTTTTAATATGCCAGATATATCCTAATATTTCCAAAATGTGCCTTACTGATCTAAAAAAGACGTGACAAATACAAAAATTTCCGTATTGTACTCAGGTGTAGATATAACACACAATAGTGTATTATTCAAGAAAAAATAAAAATAATTGATTCCGTTTACTGGTTGGTGTAGAACGAGGTGTAGAACAACCAAATAAAAATATCAATGTCTAAAGTTTCTGCGTCCGAAAAATTCAGATTGTAGAACTCAGGTCGACTCCGGCTCGCCAACAAAAAACCTGAAAACTACAATAAATCTCGATATTGCGAATGCCAAGACGAGATTTACGACGTCGCTTATTCGTAACAAATCAGGCCCGATAGGACTTCCACAAAATATTCCCCATATTAGTTTTTGCCGCCATTTCTCACACACCGACACATACGAAAGTTGAACGAGGTATATGGGGTTTTACCCTTACCTCGGAATCCGCGCTGTGGGTATACGATGAAGAGAAACCTGAAAAAGGAAATCTACCCCCCGTTTAGAAAGTTGGAGAGATGAAAAGGAAATATTGGAGGGAATACATCTCGTGGGCCCTCCTCGGGATAGAATGTATGACGAATACAGAGTGGGTCCTTGTTATTCGCGGACGAGATCCTTTTGTTGAAATCAAAACTTCAATTGACTAGTGACTCAAGTCGAGGGAAGATTCCTGAATATGAATTCAGAATTGTAGACGGTTTCTGTCCTCAGTTTCGACGCCGTTCAACTTCAGTCAGAGAAGTATTATATCTTCAACCGAGTCTTCAACTGTCCTTTCCGCAATTTAATATACCTGGGTGAACTTTCATGGTAAATGGATTTTGATGGTTTGGTACTCTTATGTCATATCTCGTTAAGTTCCTAGAACCGATGTTCTATATATAATTGTGAAAATTTATACTCTATTCACTTTTATAGTCTTTCGGTTGGCCTTGAAAGTTCGACACATTTCACCATTTATATTTGGAAAATGTTAGATTATAGTCATTTTCCTGTTAGATAACTATGCAACGTTGTCCTCTCTACATAGAGGTCGTAGTAATTACGTATTTTTTACCGTGGTATTTTTCACAATGTGAATTTAATTATGTGAATTTAACGGAAAATAATGGATTTGAGAAGATATTATGTGAATTGAATAATTCCAAAGACCTGGCGACTGTTCAAGACCATTTTTCCTCTGTTTTTACTGGAAATATTCCAAGTATATAAACTGTTTGGAAGATTCAGTTATGCTATGTTCTTGTACGGAAATCAAGAATTAAGTGTTGAAATTTAAATGAAAAATAATGGATAGAGTGGTCCGTTACTTTGTGATAATTCATTTGAAAAAAGAATAAAAGTACCTAAATAACCCGGCAGGAAAACTTCTAAACTAATAGAACCTATGAAATTTCCTACTTTTCGAAATTCTCAAGAAATAAGCCTACAGAAGACATTTAAAAATCTTGTTGCACAACTTGAAATACACCAGCTTCAAAATGTGGTAGTACTACGAAACCTGAGTCACTTTTAAACCTTAATTCAGTATAGTGATAAGAAACACAGTAATTCATTCATTCGAGTGTTCAACATGTCCTGAGACAGAATGTAGTTTTCCTATTGCTCTCTACTCCTTCAAAACTACTTTCGGCATTTTCAATTTCAAAGCGAACAGTTATTTATTATTCGAATGATCTGACTTAGTTTTAGTTACAAAAACGTGATAGACCTAAATCATAGCCAACCGTGAGACTTTAAAACGAGCTTCAAAGAAGTGAATGGAGTATATATATATATGATCTTGTACTTCACTGGCTTATAATAAAAAAAACCTTAAAAAGCTCTCACGTGAAGTCATGAGCTTTTGTGCGCATGCTCCATTATCTACCTCACGAAATTTCGCATATGTCTTTGTGTCGGCATTCTGCAACTAGTCACCAAGTTCAATTTGATCGGATCTGTATTGTTTGAAAGCAGAATTTCAACTCCGAAACTGTTTGTCTGATTATGTCCATTAAGAAACTTAACTATCGCATTGGGATATGCAACCTGCCATGCAAATCTCTATCTCTTTCCGTTCGAAACTTATCATGTCAACGACCGGGCAGAATCGAATTTGACCTTGAATTCTTCATCAGTGAGTCGAACCTAATCGTTTCAGACCATTTTCGGCGAAAAATATGAAAATTATTGATATTTAGGAAAAATTATAGCAAGCGGTTCCCTAATCTATTATTAGTTATTTTATATTATATTAAAAACTGTCCCTACCTACTGTGATCTCAAGTTATTCGAAATTATCACAAACGAACAAGATGCATTATAGACCATAGAATAAGTGAATGGTGTCATGTGAAGTTCTACAAAAAAAAGATAGGAACCTAGGAATGATAGGTATAAACTGGGAAAAGTTGCTTTGAAGACTGTAAATATTTCACTTTACCATAAACTCCGTATTGTAGCCTTAATTCAGATTATTACTTAATCATTCATAATGTTAGGCTTTTTCAAGAGAATATTATGAGATTTTGATGATATCATAGTACATACTCAACAGATTTTATCCCACAAATGCAAGATTCTCAAATATTTCATATTGGATGAAAGTAATAATTCAAGGGAAATTTCTATTCATATTATTTTCATAATAATAACCAAATACCTCTCATAGAATAGGATCTTTCATCTTCAATATTTCAGGAACATGTTCAAAGAACCAACTCAACCTCAGTTCCAACACATTCTTCGCATTTCTAGTAAGTCACCTCCCGATAGTCTCTGAACCATGTCCACCTACTTAATTGTCTCTTGTATTTCAGCTCCAATAGCTAGTTCCCTTTGTTTCACGGCAACTGATAGAAGAGAAATTCCAAACATTAAGAATATTCAGATAAAATATCATTAGAAATTCTTTTTGTTATGAGATTATTTTCGAGGACGAAATAAGAGAAAGTTCCATCTTATTAAGATTTTTGAAACAAAGATATAATAATATTTAGTAGGTATTTCTCAATGATGAACAAGCACATAAATTCAAGCTTAATTTCGAGCACGAAAACTTTGGAAATATTCAGCTAGCAGGCAATTATTCAAATATGTAAATAATGCGGGAAACTACATAAAAAAATTGTAACACGATGTCATACGTTATTCCTGACAAAAATTAAGATCAACTTGATAATGAATGGGGACTGGTATATGCATATACATACGGACTGGCGTATTTATATTCTAGCGCACCGCAAAAGAATATATAATGACCCTCAGAACTAGAATGGCAGCCGTATTTCATGATTTTATGTGGGTAAAATGATTCACATGATTACCAGCTTCGGGCGGACTTGTGTTGTAAATCAGGCTTGGGACGGAGTCCGGTATAAAGATCAAATCAGTTTTGAATTACTCTCGAATGGATTGAATTAGCTGCTACCACTCAGAACAGTTTTGCCAACACACATTCAAAGATTTTTGGAGTAATTCGCGGATATTCTGAAGTAATTCATCACATAATATATAATATTAATTTTTTATCTCTATATCGAATTTTGGACTTGAAATGGTCGATGAAGAATCCATAGATATATTTACACAGGTTAGGTTTGGAGCTTGAATACAAGTCGAGTTCGTGAATCCGACGCCCAATGGAGATATACTCATTTGAAGTTTTATTTTCCGAATATTCCTCAACCTACAAATCCGAACTAGTTGCACTATGTGTGGAATAACGACTTCACAGTTGCTGAAAAATTTCATGAGAATCGTGTCACTAAAGCAAACAAAAAATGGTTCAGAAAAAATCTTTATCTCGAGAACTGTAGAATTCGATAAAATTTTGTGTGCACCTAAAAAGCAACAATAAAATTTGTTGCTATACATTTACTATTAATAGTATTTTCGGACACTGAAAAATATAAATAAAGGGAGTTGTTCTGACAGATTCTCTAAACTGCATCAAAAATCTATTGATTTGAATCGAAAAGCGACGTTCCTTGAATATTCAATGGATTAGATTAGCGTATTTAAAATTTTGACTGCTTGATATAACCATAAATTACAGGAGCTTATAGAAACACATAGATAAATGGATGAACTGAAGCTTCTGGCGTAACGTGAGAACTTTTATTTTGATTTTATTGAACTCCTAAATAATTTACCTCGATTTACTCTAAGATATTTCCGTAAATCGCGCATTCCACAACTTGAAATAATAACTGCTGAATAGAAAGGTTTTTTTTCTGGGTTTTCTCTCCCAAACTCTGAAAAATATCTATAAAATAAAAATTAATTATTTTGTGATTTGCTTCTGCGTAAGAAACACAAGATATTTGTCAGAAGCAATCAATTGAACAATGTTGCCTAACAAACAACAACGAAACAACATCAACGAAGAAACAACTATATCGTAACGTTTCGGAGTCTATATCAGACTCCATCGTCAGACGCTTAATGAAAATCTTTAGAATTATTTTGTTGATAGTTATTGTGAAATTCAAGAATTGTCACATTGACAGTATTTAAAAATCATAGCTAATATAGTTTTACTTCGCATAGAAATTTCCAAGTTTCAACTCCTTTTTCAATAAATTTGGCCAAATATATGGTCAATACCAATTGAGCAATTTGCAAAATTGCATTCTCTGTTCAATAAAATAAAAGTTGGCTCCTTAAGTTTCCTTTTAATATAATCAGGTTCTGTCATTAGATATGATTTCTCAGTTAGAAAAAGAGCGCCAAAGTTCCTGTCCATAGGGCTTTTCCACATTTTTCATCATATACTTTCATTACCAGACGAGTGTCAACCTAACATCGAGCCTAACATCTATCGCATTATATAGCAGTGACATCAATTAATTTATTTCTAAGGCTAAGATTCCGAAACTTCTTCCTAAGTCATAATCCACGAATATCACCTATTATAGCAATATATTTTTTGTTTGATTTCCTTAACTGAGTTGACTTATGATGGACGAAAACATGTTTGATTTCTATAAATAACTCGGATAATAGGTAATACTCTTGGTTAAGTGCAAGATCCCACATTGGAACGATTAATTCTGTTGAATGCGGAGAGAAATCTTGTAGATCAGGTATGTGAAATCGGCATCGAATTTTCTGATCGAAGGAGTTCAATGTCAATTTCAAGTGTATCATAGACTTCAATCTCGACTTAAATTCAATACCTATAGATATTGCTTCTGCTCAATCATTTAATTATGTTTTTTCTGCTCCAATTTAATTAATCTATGATGTATGAAACATGATCTCTAATCACTTTCGAGCATTAGCAGATACTGCTTGGAAATATATTAACAATATTCGAAGGAAAAAGGTTGGGTTAAATGCACAAGGTCTATAGAATTCTTCATATTTTTTTCCAATAACATCTTATCTCTTTTATTTGAGTAACGTATAGATACATTTCGATTGTAGCAATGGCATTTAGTAAACATTGCAATTTATGATCATTGGTCATCAGCATTGTTCTGCTTTTAATTTCATTTAGGTATTCTATTTAGCTGAACAATATTGGGAAAATATTCCCAAACTATATTTCAAAGAAAATTTTGTACGGAAAAATGTCTATCTGAATTTACAGAATTATTTGTCAAGTTGGTTACCATTTTGGCGCTCTTGTTACTCGGAACTCGAGTGCTTATCAATTTGCCCAAATGTCTGTAATTTTGGACATTTTGGCTGAAAATGGTCTCAAACGTTTTGGTTCGACTCACTGATCAAGAATCCGTGGTCAAAATCGATTCTGTCCGGCCGTCCGTTAACACGATAACTCTCGAACGGAATGAGCTATACAGTTGAAATTTTCAGAGTAGGTTTGGTAGATAAATATCTCGGGTAAGTTCTTTACTGGGAAAAATCAGCCAGATGGTTTCGCAGTAACGAAAAAAAATGTGTTCCATTGCACATTTCAAATTAAATTTTTTTGTGCTCTTGTTTTAAGATGCAGTTTCATCATAAGAATCCATTAATATAATTCTCAACTTCAGCAAACTGATACTTTCGGAAATATGATTTTTCAAATTCGTAATTTTATGTTTTCATAGGATGCTCTAATTATAATCTGCTGATGTTTGTAAATTCAACATATGAGGTGAGTTATAGGCCTACGTTTTGAATATTCTCTTTGTATGATGCAGTTCTATCATAAAAATCCATTGATATCATTCCCAACTCCGAGAAAACAATATTTTCGGAGATATGATTTGTCAAAGTTTGAACAAGAGCACCAAAGCTCCTGTCCACAGGGCTTACCCTCATTATTTAATTTTAGTGATTAACTAATAAATTATTCTTCTTTAAATTACGATGGCAGAAATTCTCATCTACATTTTCACATGTATCATTGGAAAATGGTATAATAACATGATGTCCATGCAAAGCACACTGCATAATGAAATATAAAGAAAAAACCACGTGTATATCAATATTGAAGATTTTCCGATTGTTGTTGTTATAAATATGGAGATAATTGATAATTATAATATGAGATCTTTTTGATTTGCCTCTATGGGAAACTAAACTAATTACTCAATTTCTAAATTGACAAGAAATAATGGTGGCAATTATTTTATATTTAACGCAAATAATCTTCATCTTCATTTACGTAATATACCTGACGGTTTTTTGTCTCTCAAAGTGGTGATTCTATTTCAGAATCACCTAAAAAATGGCCTTGATCGATAGATCATTAGTCAGCCTCATTCAACAATACCCGACTGTTCGATCGAATATACCGATATCAAGAAAAACTCTAATCGTGTTAATAGATTTTTCATGAAACTGGTTAGTCTCAATGAATCACTTCAATTCATTTTTTGTTCTTTTGTTTTCATACTGTAACTGACTATCAACTCAACACTTACGTCAGTGTTTGAATTCTATTATTTATAGATATATTAGTATGAGAAATAATTTATTTAATTACGAAACCAGTTGGTTCCCAATCGTCTGTGAAATGTCGTTGTCCTCGAATTTGAGGCGATGTAATATTTCCTCATCTGATGTCATCCACTGATATAGTCAGGCTGTTAGTTCGATATTTAATATGCCCACCCAGGATCCCACCTGTCGAGATGTAATACCTGATGGCTTTCAAACATATTTTTCATAATATTCGTGCCTTTATTTCGGGAAGCTGTATCAAATTCATGTTGAGATATTGTTGTGTAGGTATTTACTTATAAAAGGCGGTTCATACTGACGCTATATAGATACAGGGTGTCAATTTGAAAACTTGCTAGGCCAATTATGTCACGACAGGGATGTTTTGAGAGAAAATGCCGAAACAGGTCAATTTTTATTCGAAAGGGGACATATTTTGAGCACTATTGTAAGCCAAAATCTTCTCAAGCCTAGGTTTAGGGGTTATCTCCTCTAAATTCTTAATAGGGAATAGAGGGTGAGCTATACCTCAATTGAAAGAAAACTTGTCCCTCTACATGAATACTACAGTTTGCTAATTTTATTGAGTCCTTGAAGTAGTTAGAGGGTGTTCATACCGAGTGTACTAACTAAATGAGATGTTCGAAATGATTTCCATTACTAGCTAAACAATAATACAGTCTGTTCTCAAATGTTTGTATGTCCTCCTCCGAATAAAAATTGACCTGTACCGGAATTTTCTCTCAAAACATCCCTGTCGTGACATAATGGGCCTGGCAAGTTTTAAAATTGACACCTGGCATATCGCATGAAAAATATCTTGATAAATTTGTTGGGAATACTTTTCTCACAGCATCAGTTACACTATTACTTATATAAGCCCAAGTGAAGTAGACGTTGTAGCGGCATATTGGTAGGAGGATGAAAATGGATTTACTCTGGGTACATCCCTACAATTTACCCAACGTGCACCATAGCTCGGTTGTTGTTTCTGGAAAGCTCTCACTACAAGAATCGAAATTCAGGGAGTTTTATCGAATGATTCAGTTTCTGAAAAGACTATCACTAAATTAATTAAATGCATTTTAATAATTTAATAATACTTTGAAACTTTTACGCCAAAACGGAATTTTATCATTATGCTGCTACTGGGTTTGGTCAACCACACCGCTAATACTCAACAAAACCTAATAAACTCGATCTTGTTGGTTTGGTCCATTAAGAATTAGAACATTAGCTTTGGACAACGGTATTTCCAAAATTAAGCAACCACAAGTTCACAACCTCTCGATTCATACTAAATTATATTGAAAAAAAAAAGCCATTACGTTCCTTTGTATCCTTCTGATTCGGGCTTTAATTACCCAAATAGCAGCCCATTTGTGGTCGCAACGTTGACGCGTCTTTGGTCCCTATAAATCACAAAAAAGAGTATTTTTTCACCGAGAATTATACCTGAATGTTCCCAGAAACATCGGATTATCTCTGGTACCCGAACACTCTCACAGCATTTATTGTTTTCGGAGTGCTCCATAAATAACCGTCTAATAAATTTAAACTGTTATAAGGTCGGCTGAAAGGATATACGCTCACTTCGTGAGGGAACTGCTTTCCAGTTTTTATTGCATAATGGCGAAAATCCACTGCTGCCCATTCCGTAGGGAACGAATTCAATTTCCACGAAATTTAGAGTCAAATTCTCTAATGTGAAAATGATGAACGGTCAGATTATACCGGAGAGCGGAGTTACGTGAGTGGTAATTCGAAATAACTAGTAACTGCTTCTTCACAGGGAGATGGTTTTGGCGCATTCGGCGGGTTTGGTTTTCCACCTGCGGCATTATGTGGAGAACGGTTTAGTTTAAAGCGTTTTCGCGTTTGTATTTCTCGACATCCACCACACTCTGGCATGATGCATAACGTTCGAAATCGAGTGTTAAATATCGCATTAGGCCCCATTCATCATCATGCTCCATTATTTTAACTATTTGAATTTTCGATTGCTGCATTGGGGCGATGCATATAACGGTGAATTGGATGAAGCTCGCTGAATTGATTTTGCCAACGAGGAATGACCAAAAAGCTGGCGATTTATATAAACTTTGATTCGACGGTTTCTGTTGCCTGTGTGTCTACTGAAAATCTAATCTTGGACAAGTTCCCATTTACAGGGTTTTCGGCAGAACGTTGAACATACAAAAATGGTGGATAGGTGGGGTAACCTGCTACTTACTCAGCCCTAATTTATTTGGCCCTGGCTCCCTGTATATTTAAAAAAAAAAATTTCTTCCTTCTAGTTTCACCACTAAATTTTCATTAAAAATGGGTAAAACAGGCAATATTTTTGTTTTTTTCGATATTTAATGTTGGCAGATTCTTATAAAATTGTTGCTTTATTCAGATGTTTGCTAGAGAATAAAGTTATGATTTTTCAAACTTACCTACAGAAAGATGTAAAAATCACTTAAATCTTGACTTCAACTTGGATTAAAAAGCAAACAAAAAATTATTGAGGAGTTCCAATTCTAGCAAAATGTCCGTAGTGTGTGGCCTTTCTAATGGTATGTAATTTGCTTTTATAAAAACAAACCGTCAAGAGTTATTTCATAATTTTATCAGGTAGGCAATTTTCGACGAAACTCTACCTTTACGGAAAGTGAAATGTTTTGCGAAATTTAATACTGTAAGGTTGGTAAAAATTGAATGATCGATTGAAATTATGTAAGGTCTTGAATTAAGTACAAAGAAAATAGCTGTACCAGTTAGGTTCGTTAATAAAACAATTAAATAATTTATTTGCAGTATTAAATTTTGCAAAATATTTCACTTTCCAAGAAGGTAGTTTTGTCGAAAATTTCCTACTTGATAAAATTATGAAATAACTCTTAAAGGTTGTTTTTTTGTAAAAGCAAATTACATACCATTAGAAAGTTACACACTAGGGATGTTTTGCTAGAATTGGAACTCCCTCGGGAACTCCTCGATCACTTTTTGTTTTTTTAATGCAAGTTGAAGTTGAGACTTTAGTATTTTCTACATCTTTCAGTAAGTTTGAGGACTCATAACTTTTTTCTAGCTAACATCTGAATAAAGCAATAATTTTATAAGAATCTGCCAACATTAAAGATTAAAAAAATATATTGCCTGTTTCACCCATTTGTAATAAAAATTACACTTTAAAGTTAAGAAAGCGGTGAAACTAGAAGAAAGCAAAAAAAACATTTTTAACGATACACAGGGCCCAATAAATTAGGGCCGAGTAAGTAGCATATGACCCCACCTGCCAAATATACTCTGTATATTATGCAGCCCTGTTCTTTACAGCACAAACAGTTACCCATGAATCCAATTATGAGTCCACTCGCACGTGGCTACATTCAGCGTTTGGTGAAAAATAGATTTCACAGGTTTGCAACAAGTAACATAATTTTAAATCGATATATATATGTAATCCAGTTTCCAAATTGGCTTAATATCAATGTCCATTACTCACCCGATCCTGAACATGGTGAGCGACTGGAGGCCAGTACCTCACAAATTTGATCCTTCCTTCAAGCTGGGTCTAAAGCCCCCCGCCGAGGTGGAGAAAAGACCTCACAGTGCACTCACACGGTTCACTGACTGTTCAGTGATGGGCGGACGCTCTGGAGCTGGAGTGTATGAGGCTGCACCCAACGTGAGCATTTCGCTTGGGCAATGCACCACTATATCCCAGGCGGAAGTGGTAGCCATCACGACATGTGTCGTCGAGAATATTCGCATGGACTATTCTAATAGGAACATATAAATTCCCTCGGACAGTCAGGCAGCACTTGAGGCAATAAACAGCTGGAGAATTAACTCCAGGCTTGTACTGGCATGCCGACTGGACCTGGAAGCCCTGGCTGCCAGAAACCGAGTTAAGCTCGGTTGGGTGCCGGGGCACACAGGGGTTGAAGGGAATGAAAGAGCTGACGCACTCGTTAGAGAGGGCTATCCCCCTCTCGGGGCCAGAGCTGGGAGTAGGGGTTACCAAATCGTCGTTATTGAAAAATGGATCCTTGCATAGCACATTCGGCACTGGAACAAAACTTCAGGCCAACGGCATTGTAACTTAATGATGGGACTGTCCTGCTCCTTACTAACTGAATAAGTCTTACTACTGCGTAGGAGTATTCTCAGAATAATATCTGGCCTACTAACTGGACACTATTCCCTGAGAAAACACCTGAACAACATGTGGATTCTCCGAGAAAACCCTGTTTGTAGGAAATGTGGTTAGGCAGACGAAACTACCTCACATGTCATATTTGACATCCAGTCCACAACACCATGGAGACTTCACTATGCGGGTGAAGACACGACAATGAGTACCAGAAACCGTGCGAGGAACCTAGTCAAGGGCCTAATCCTACTTTCTAGGAAAATGGACCTTATATGTAGGTAATACACCGACAAGGCATTGAGGCTGTAACATGAGACCCATATAATGTCATCGGGCAGCTCGGTTAAGAAAACCTGAGCTGCAGGGGATCGACTAAGAGACCCGATGAAGGCTAGCAACTCAAGCTGAGGGAGATCGACAATGAGACCCTGTCATCTAATAGGAGACCGACCGAAGTACAATAAGCCTCTCTAGGCTGCAGCACGGGCTTCTCGATCAATCGGTATCGATTTATCACAAACAAACAAAAAAAAACCGGTTCATGACCGGTTCTCTGCAGGCTGACTTGGAGGCCAACGAGATAAAGAGCATAGGCATACTATATTTGAGTGTAATTTGTCAATCTTATAAAATTAATATCCAGAAATAAGATCGAAGAAAGACAATAAACGGTATTTATAATAATAATTATAAACTTACCTTGCAGTTTTAACATCTCCAATCGAAGAAGATGTGATATGCGGATGATTTGCGAAGGAATTCGCCATCGAGGAGTCATTCATTCTCGACAAATTGTGGGATCGGCTTCAGTCATTTTATTTACTTAATTTGTAAAGCCTATTATTTAACAGTAAGGAATAAACATAAATCAGTTGGTAAAACATCGATGCACTAACGTTAAGACCATGGATATTCTGTAGACCTAGATTTTCACAGTATTATATGGTCTGACAAATGACAAATCTGATCATTTTTGCTCCTTTTCAATTGTATAATATTCAAAATCAATATGCGATAAGGCCGTTCGGATTATTCAGTATATAAATAGTTTATGAAATTATAAAAATAATAGTTATTTATGTACCAAGGACGAAAAACTGTCCATTATAGTCGAGTCTGCAAATTGCTGCAAGCAGGCGAGGCAATAGACAGTTTTTCGCCGAGGTGCGTATTACATTTCCTCGTCGGTCTCTACATCTTTTTATGAATTTTGGACCTTCTGAATATTTTCACAATAGCAAATGACATACACTTATTTTGTATTGAGCCGTAACATGCCGTATTCCTAGTGACCACAGCGGACGAGCAATTAATTTTTCGGAAGAAAAAGTACTTACCTTCAATAATAGTCGATTTTACGGCCACAAATTAGTACGTAGAATGTCACTTTTCATAGAGGCCGACGAAAATAGTTATTTATGTACCAAGGACGAAAAACTGTCTATTATAGGGCCGGTTTTTGATGCATTTGAATGGAGTTCATCTTCAGTTTATCTACTGAATTCTATTGAATTGGACAGATAAACGGAAGATAAACCAAATGTTACATTCCTCAGAAACCGGCCAATATAGTCGAGTCTGCAAAGGCTAGCAAGCAGGCGGTCCCGCCTGCATTTTGTCTCTTTTTTCTCTTTTGTCTAAAATAGAGTTTTTCGTTCATATTAAATAATTCCACAATAGCAAATGATGTATTAATAATTTTGCGGACGAAAAAGTACTTTTCGTCCGCAAAGTACTTGCCTTCAATAATAGTCGATTTTACGGCCGTAAATTAGTACGTAAAATGTCACTTTTCATAGAGGTCGACGAAACAATAATTTATGTTAGAAGCGTGTCATATTTGTGAGTACGTACATGTATTTCCGTACAGCCACCGTACATATCATAGAAGCGAGCATAGAAGTCATGAAGGCTTTTCCGTTAAGTTCATTTTTAGTCCGCATCCAATTTCCCTATCTCAGATCAGGAATGTCATTCCACGGGGCGTAAAAATTTTACAGCCCCACGTTAATTCGCTACATGATCCCGAAAATATTTGAATTTCTAATATGCTCGTAAAATTTACGTAACAGCCATGTACCCTGAGTCGTAAAAATACTAGGCGGGCATTGTAGTGGATATTATGAAGAATCGTTTCCAGATGGAGAAAAAAAACCCTTTCAGCAAACTCAACATAAAGAACCCCCTAAGGCGGCCTTCGTATTCCGATGTAATATAAATATTTTTACGGTCATACTGCGAAATATACAGGAGTTGCTGAATAAACTGTATCTGGAGCGGTACCCATCTCTACGCCAACCTAACCCGCCGAGTTATTTGCCGACATATTTCATCACTCTTCGTGCGGATAACGGACCTCTAGAGATAAAACTGTTCCTTGGAGTTTTCTTTATACTTCGTTCATATTAGGTATTCCCCATTATTTCAACACTGCCGGCTAAAACACTTTACCAGATTAGCGATTCAAATTGGAAAATGGATGGTTGAATTAAGCTTTTCTTTGTTTGTCAAAATTGATAAAATTCCTAGAAAGCACTGACGTGAAGTGAGGAGCTTTTGCTCGCATGTTCCATTATCTATTCACGCAATCGATCGAGCAGAAATTCAGTACTCGATTTTAAAATGGTGGCTTGAAGCTATGTGCCTAATTTGAGCGGATTCTGATGGATAGTTTCTGAAATATGGAATTTTCGAAGAAGAAAATTGTTTTATTTTTTTTTCTTGTGATACCATATTCAAGAAATTTCTCAATAATAAGCGCGTCAGCATTCCACAAGTAATTATGAAGTTTGAGTTGGATCGGATGGGTATATTTTTAATTATCGAGGAAATCAACAAAATTTAAGATGGCTCCTTCGACCTAAATTCAGTAGATAAAGATTTCATTAAAGTTATTAATTATTTCGATAGAAATGAAAAAAAACGAAAAATAAAAAAGAGCCATTTTGGCATCGGGAATCGATCCCGGTACCTTCAGCTTATAATCCCGATAATATTCCGTCTGAGCTATAATCGCTGTGTACAGATTTATGTTGCAAGGTGAATATGAACGAATTTTTTTACTCACCTTATCTTTTTTCAGCATTCTAATTTTAGAAAAATATCATCCTGCTACATATTATTCGACGGTTTTTATCCCTCATCTTCACTTTTTGCCAAGTTTCCCGTTCGAAAGCGATCCGTTTTGGCATCTTTGCGTAAAATATTTTGAACACCTTACACCTCTCCATTCTAATCCAAGCTGAATGATGTCGAATTTTTTGATTGGTGAAATCGAAATTCTTCCGAAAAATACCACGTTTTCGTCGTATTCGCCTATTTCGAATATAAACGTTTCGAAACGGAAAACCCCTTATAGTTTATGGAGCGGATCGATCTTTCGACATAACCTCGCCTGGAATTCCTACTTTAGAACCCGGGTTTGATCAGATCCATATCACGTCTAAGTTTCGACCATCGATTTTTTGTCGCGATTCGGGGTCCGGACGTGAAAAAAATCGCATTTTTGAATCCTTCGAAAACAAGGTAATAGATATCGAAATTTTGCAATTAACGCCATTCGGTTTCCAGTTTTTCTTGAATAACTCCTACAATAAAGATCCGATCGTGTTCAAATTTGGAACTTTAGAATTTGGATTTCAAGGCTCTCGCAATTTCAGCTATATCTGAGATACTTTATATTTGCTCGCATGTTTAATAATTTTTTTTTAATTTTCCTGTAATACGATCCTTACGAAATTTCGCTGTTTGAAAACAAAATTAGTACTCAGAAACCGTTTAGCCGATTTTGCCTATTAACGAACTTGTCCGTTGCATTTGGATGCGCAACCTACCCTGATTATATCAAGTCGCTATCTCTTTCCGTTCGAAAGTTATCATTGCAACGGCCGGTCGGTGTTTGGGCAAAATGATAGCACGCCGTTCCCTAGAGCATGCACGCAAATATTATAAAAGCATATGAGCCTCAGCGCGTGCATTCATTCGGTTTGAAATAAATTCCATTGGTGTAACACCAAGAACTAGTTGAATGGATAATTGGAGTGAAATATCCAGTCTGGATATCGGTGTGCATTTCAGTCCGATTTTGTGTTCAGAAACAATATGTGTGGATAAATACCGAGATAAATGCACGAAATCATTGAATTATAGATTTTGCAGAAATCGATATTTTCTGTAGATTTCTGTTGGAGATATATGGATTTTTAATTCATTTTTGTATTTCTGTCGAATTATCTTCATCTATGGATACTTTTTTCAGATCCGAAAGATAATAACGGGTGATTTTTTAAGAGCTTTCGGATTTGATTTAAGAAAAAACACACAAAATTCAGAAAAATGTATGAAATCTTCATTTGAGTCGATAGAACAATTCATATAATTCAATGTTTGCAAATTATTTCATGTAAATGTTGGCCGCGGCTGCGCTTCAACTGATCCATACGCCGGGTCCAATTTTGGCATGCTCTCTCCAACATATCGGCTGATATCGCACGATTAAATTCTTCAATAATGGCTTCCAGTACGTCAATCGTTGCGGGCTTCTCGCTATAGACATGAGCCTTAACACTGCTTCACAAAAAATGATTTAGCGGCGTTAAATCACACGATCTAGACGGCGACATAATTTAGCGATAAAAAAGTGGATCTTCATCCAACTTTGCCAGCACCCATTCATTAAAAGTTATCCGTTGTGGAAGGTCGTGCTGCTTCAATTCTTGGCCAGCTGTATTGTAAGATTCCGAATAGCCGCCTGAGAAGGTCGACCAAACTGACCATAAAATGGAAGAAGCGCACAATACACTTAATTAACCGAGCATTAATTTTGATAATAAAATTCAATAATTTGCAACCGTTGTTCGATTGTAAGTCGATTCATAGTTAAATTATAGACCAAACTGAACATGTTTAACAGTCACACAAGGCGCGAATCCCGCGTCAGCTGTAAAAAACAGGGTTGCCAAAAAGAAAGTTCTAAAAAATCACTCGTTATTAATAATATCATTGTAGCGAGTATACATGTTCGAAATGGTCGAGTCATACGGATTCAGAAAAACCATATTTCCTGTTATTATGGAACATCTATATAGCTGATTATCGGATATCTCATCTTGGTGTTGAAACCATTGCTCGCATGTTTATCTTCATCATACACACTTACCTACAGGCGAAGTCATCGAACGATTTTAAAAATAACGAAAATTTGTTGGAATTATTTCCTCTCAAAATTCTGTATTATCATTCAAATACCTACATCTATTTTACTATCCATTTCAGCATTGCTTGTTCTTACATGAGTTTGTTTTTGTTAGGTATGCATTGGCAGTGGGAACATTCATTCATAGTTCACGATTCATTCATGAAAATATTCACAGAACAACGACCTCGATTCATGCCAAGTCATTAGAACATTACCAGCTGAGCATGATGTTATACATATATAGTTACCTGGTTCTTCCATATCAGGTATTGACCACAAAAGTTATGTAAAATATGTGGGGCAATAAACTATAATCTTGTAGATATTATCAGAGTAAATATTTGCTACGCTTCACTGATTTGGGGATATTCGTTGAATTCGTTTGATACCTACTTATATCGACTTTTCAGATGGGTTCAATACACTTGGTTTTATCTATACATATCACATACAGTGCTTCCCAACAACTCCGCACCAAGGCCACTTTTCTTTTCTATTAATATTTCTGAATATTATTAATTACAAAAAGATGATGCATCAAAATTGATAAAAAATTGAATAAAAGTCTGCGTACTGGGACTTTCGGTTCGAGCGAAAATCGCTCGGGAAATCGCCATATTCAACTTTTTTCATGAAGCGCTTTGAAAACTTTGTTTGAAATTACAATTTTGATCAATGTGCCAAAATTCAGGTCGGAAAACCAGGAAAAAATTTTTTTGCATATACCTCTTTTGAAAATTGAATTATTACCTAACGGAATTTTCTTCTGTGACTAGACACTATTAGTGTCAGCATGAATATGATTGTAACTAAGTAGTAGATTTTGTTTAAACTTGGTTTTTCGACATTTGTTTGAACTTCGCCTCAAATGTCGGTTCATTCTAGTGCAAAGTTGCTCCTATTCCTATTTTCGCCATTAAAATCTTTCAAATTCACATTCAGTTCATATCTGAGAACCCCAGTAATGCAAATATTGCTGCAAATTCTCAATTTATAGCTAGATTTTTGATTGAAATAGAATATTTTGTCATGAGTATCCATCCGTTAGTTCAATTTCAACGCCAGTTAATTATTTTCTATGATCACAGATTTATGAAAATTCGAGCAAATGTCGAAAAACCAAGTTCAAATAAAATTTTCCGGTTATAATCATATTTATGCTGACACCAGTATTGTCTACTCACCAAAGAATATTCCGTTAGGTAATTATTCAATTTTTAAAAGTGATATTTAAGCAAAAAACGAAAAAATATCTTTCATGGTTTTCCAACCTTATTGTTCACATAACACATTGATCTGAATTCCAATTTCAAACCAGTTTACTTAGAGCGTTCTCTACAAAAAGTTCGAATTTTCCGACATAATCGAATAACTAATAGTAAAGAAAATAATAGTTGAGCAAGCAACAGTTTTATTATAACATATTTCATGTCTTCACGAAAATTTATAAAATACATCAATTTCATCTACAAAGAATGAAGTTTACATAGCTTCAATATATTTATTCTTTTGATTGAGGGCTTCATATCAATCAGTCAGTCAGTGTATCGGGGTACCATACAATTCGACGTATGATACAAGAGCTTAGGGAAAAACCTCAGCAAAAAAATCCTGTCTCCCCGTGAGTGTTGTGATATGTAGGTAAATATTGAATTTGTTCACAAAATCAGCTGAAATTTAAAATATTGAGGGGCATTTCTTTCTTCAATATGGATTCCTTCGTCAAAAAACGGGGTACCAAGGTACCCGAAACTCAACCTGAAAAATAAAAAGACAAGAGGAGAAAAACGAACAAAATTCCCCTCTCACAAATATGCTCTGTAGTCACATGGATCTCTTGAAGAAGAATCGTCTCCGCTAGCTTTCGAAGATATCTCTCTTGTTCTTAGAAGGGAGGGTCTCGTTCAGAACCAAGTCTTGCCAATCCAAGCGATGATTATTCAGACCTTCAGATGCTGGAAGACCTCTAAAGGAACCTAATGTAGGGTTATCATCTCCCATAGATACATGCTCTACTTTCTATTGTATAAATAATGAAACAATAAGCCTGAAAATTTTGCGAATCATCGGAGTTATAGGGCAACTTTGCTGGTTGGGTAGTGCTAGACATACAATTCAGACCAGCCTATACTTTTCTCCATCTAATTCAGAAATATCCCACGAAACCGAACATATCTGCCTCGTGCCTTATTTCACAGTTATCATCGATATGCGGAAGGAATCACGAATTCACAACAAACTTGCACGAATTCGGAAAATGGCTCGTGCATTTCTCAATGAAGGAAGGGAAAACTAACCGGCAATGGAAAACAGCCAAGACCAGGTTAAGACGTTCATCCGAGCGTTCCGCAAACGAAAACGACGTTCTGCACCCTTGTGCTCTAAAGAGGAAGTAAATAAATAAACTGATTCGACTTCCTGTCGACATTTCATGTTGATACAGCATTAGCGTTAACGTTCAAAGTTTTGAATAAATAAGTGAATATGAAATATGATTCACACAAAATACGGATTCTAGGCGGAATTATTCAAATGCGACGACGGCTCCGGCCACGCCATCCGTTTTATTCTGTAGCATTAACGTCTTGAAATATGTGCATTCGAATACGGGATCGACGACGTGATGTTTTGAGGAGGACCGAAACCACGGCTCTGGTATACTTAAAAATCATCAGTTCGTGAGGTCGTGATACACGAGCAGATATCATTCGAAATGTTAGTTGTGTATTCCGAACGTTAAATACGTAACGAGACGTCGTGTGCATATCAAGTCTCTAACTGCTTTTTAATCGTTTCAGTCGTTAGTTTCGTAATCTTCTTGACGACGTTGAATTTACGGGATCTGCACTTATCACGGACCATCGGCTCTCCTGATATTTGCCCGAGTTTCCAGTTAATCCTGGAGCGTATCTTCTCTAGGTTAGTATATTTTAATGCAAATTGAATTTCGGTTAGGCAACAGTATTCACAATGACACATCATTAGCTTTAAATAGAAATATAAAAATTGGTTCAAGCACTGACGTGAAGCCAGGAGCTTTTGCGCGTATGTTCTATTGTCCAATCTCCTGTATTGCACACTCTTAATCGAATTCACCATGGTAAACTCGATTAAGACTGTCCAATACAGGATAATGGACAATAGAACATACGCGCAAAAGCACGTGACTTCACGTCAGTGCTTGAACCAAATTTTTTTCAATGATTTTTTCGAATTCTCTGGTGCTACGATCCTCACGAAATTTTGCGAGAATTTTCTCGTTGGCAACTATTTATCAAGCTTCAATTCGATCGAGTCTATATTTTTTGAGTTATCGAAGAAATAATATTCCAGATGGGCATAACACCGAAACCGTTGGGCCGATTATGGCCAACAACGAACTTAGCTCTCCCATTCACATGTGCAACCTATCCTGAAAATTGCAAGTTCCTATCTCCTTCTGTTCGAGAGTTATCGAGGCAACGGTCACCCATCCATCTACTGAACTCACAGAAGGCTGCTCGGATCTCCAACAATATCGATCCCCGATCTCCAACAATATTGATCCGATCGTGTTCAAACTTGAAACTTTGTAGTAGAGTTAAGTTCTGAAGGCTCCCGCAAAATTTGAGCGATGTCGGATGAATAGCTTCTGATATATAGAATTTTTTTCAATTATTTTCTATAATTCTTAAAAATTATGATACACGAAAGTTAGCAATAATTTTTGCGTTGCTATTCTACAACTGATAACCATGTTTGAATTGGATCGGTTCTGTATTTTTCAAGTTATTAAGGAAATAACAACCAAATTTCAGATGGGTATAACTCTAAAACCGTTTTGCCGATTATGCCTATAAAAAAAACTCAAATGTCGCATTCAGATTCACTATCTAACCTGAAAATTTCAAGTCGCTATCTCTTTCCGTTCTTGCATATGTCGTCACATAAATAATATTTTAAAAATTCCTAGCGATACGATTCCCACAAATTTTCACAAACGTCCCTAGGTTTATATTCTACAACTGCTCAGCAAGCTTCAATTCGATCAGATCAGTAGTGGTTGTAGACAAAATTATTACTAGGAAACCATTGGGCTGATTATGCCCATTAACGAACATGTTGTATATTTTATGGATAACGCTTGTCAATCTTTTGAATCATTTCTGAGTGAAATGAAATCCATTAAAATTTCCTCCTATATTTCTATAGCTATTACATATGGGTTATGTAATAATAGAATATCTACACTTCAAAGTGCAGAATTCCTTTCGAACTTCACCATCAAAAGCTTGACTGACGGCATAAGAGATCAAAAATAATGATGCCGCTTTTGAACCGATGTTCTATAGAGAATGGACTGTACTCAACATTAAAATATATACGTGAAACCCATTCCATTCATCAACAAGTTCATTATTTCAACCTGACGCATTGCACAACAAAGAGGCGAGATTCGAATTAACATTTTACTGTTATATGGGAAATATCTTTACGCCAATACAACAACGAATAAAATCGATAAGGAGGACTTCCGTTCACGATCTACCAACAGTCACGGTTATAGTTTACAAACTGTCTGTATCTAGATACAATCAGATTAATTTTGTTCATGTAAATCTCGATTTACACACACTCGCCTTTTGTGAGTACAACCTCTGCGGTTAAGAGTTCAATCGCCTCTATGAAAGCCTATGCGATGCGATGGATGTTCCTCGTTCTTCTCCACACACATGCGGTTAGTTTATCTACCAGGTGTTATGTGTTTGTATTCCCTTGGGTGTTAGATTGATGAGGGTTTTCAGGAATCCAGCTTTCATAACGAATTCCGGGTTAAACACTACGAAAATTACACCCGAACATATTTATGAAATATTGATTGAATGAACAGAATAGGATCGACTTTTTCTGCACCTTTGAGAGTTATTTCGAAACCTTGGTCGCTAAATCCGATTTGTTCCCATTCCATGCGGATTTATGACAGAAAAATTAGTAGAGGCAGTACTTACGCGAACTGTTTGAGGATTTAATCTAAGTCGATTACTATTCGGCCAAAATACCGTGAGACGAAAGCTGGCGCTTGTTGTATCATATTGTGCCTTTCCGAGGAACGAAACTTTTCGGATATTTTAATCGGAAACCGTATCAACAATCAACCACTCCCCATATAAGCCTGATTTAGCACCGTGTGATTTCCACCTTTTCGGAAGAGTGCATAGCGACGTGGATGCCATTCGGAGACTTGCAACGGCATTTTGGAGGTCATCTCTATAGACATCGTGAATTGAGGAACCCAAAGAAGCAACACAATAAATAACACAAATATGTCACGAAGTGAGGTTATTCATTTCATCGTACCGACTAATCCGCGTTCATCTGCGCACTAGTTGCTTACAAGTACTAAATCTCGTTCAATTTAAGTAGAAATTTAAAAGTTGGCCAACTTCTACTTGTTAATTGTTAATGGATAATTGCTATTCTTCTGCATGAACACTCTCATTGAAAAATAACAAGTTCAAATTTTACTTGCTATTTGTAATTGTTACTTTATACTCGTTAATTTGGGCTCCATGAATCCACAATTAAACACTTTCCATGGTGGCGTTGTACCGGAAAGGAAATCCCACCAGCGCCACATAAGAAGATCCTTACGACCTCCAATCCTCTGTGTTTCGGAAACCTTGAGCGATGTTCATGACGTTCATAGTTATTAGCAATTAGTTACAGTCATATTCGATGCATCTTGTATAGGGATTTTTTTGTGCATTAGTTATTTTTACGCGCGTGTTCCGCAAGGAACAGCGTGCTATCATTTCGTCACAATGTCTGTATTTTTCGAATTTTTTTACGAAATTGGTCTCAAACGATTGGGTTCGACTCCCTGATGAAGGATTCGAGGTCAAATTCAATTCTGTCCGTCCGTCCGGCCGTTAGCACGATAACTCTCGAACGGAACGTGTTAGAGCGTTGAAATTTGGAGGGCATGGTTGCAGTGTAAATATCTCGGACAAGTTCGTTAATGGGCAAAATCCATCCAGCCGTTTCGGAGCTACGGCCATTTTTAGTTAAAACGTTTTTCAAGAATATTTCCGAAACCGATCACTCGATCTATCTGAAATTCAGCATCAAATTGTAGAATCATGACCTTTATATGCCTGCGAAGTTATGTATTGATCGGATGGCTCTAAACTAGAAAAAAAAATTTTAATATTCGAAAATTAAATTGAGATTTTGGTTTCAGTATAACCGAAAAATACTCATCCGATTGAATTGAAACTCAGCAGTTAGATGCGAAGTACCAATGGAACCACTTGTGCAAAATTTCGTGGGGATAGCATGAGTAGAAAAAATTAAAAAAAATTTTTAACTATTAGCGGAATATTTTGCTTGAAATTCCGAAACAAAATATTGGAATGAGTTCAGTTTTGGCCCTTCGGTGACGAATTATGACCTCTTGGGGTGTGCAAAATTTCACTGAGAACAGACCACTAGGAGCCTAAAAAAAAATTTATAATTTTCAACTCCCAAACTCGACAAATTATTTCATTTCGAATTTCTACATGGAATATCTGTAACATCTGGAGATCATATTTCGTTCCGAAGTATTTTTTGCGCGTTTATCTGAATCAAGTCGATATGTACGAGGGCAACTGATTAAAATATGGACCACTTACTAGCATGGCAAATGAATTAATGCGTAAACGATGTGTGGAATTTTAAATTGGTTTTCAAAATTTGTCTAAACGGTGAACGACTGTGTGTGTTACTGCCTCTTTTGGGCATTTTTTGGTATTCGGATAAGCAGACGAGAAATAATTTAACTGCTCGAGTTTTCTTCTGAGAAGATTGGGGTTTTGGGGTGGAGGATGCTATTCCTCCATAGAATCCCCCGGTGCGGGTCTGCGCATGCGTGGATTCAAGATGCGATATATCCTGAACCACTAGTGTTGGAGAATCAGAGTTTTTTGTGACTGACCAGATGGTCATAAAGTGACAAAAAAAAATTTCAAAGATTTTAAAATTTTGTTTCCACGATAACTCGAAAAATACTGATCTGATTGAATAGAACCTCAGTAGTCAGATGCAAAAGACCAAAGCAAACACTTTTGCAAAATTCCGTGAAGATCACTAGACATGAAAAAATTAAAAAAATTACTTCTATTTTGTGGAATATTTTGCTTGAAATTCCGAAACCTATTTTTTTGAAGTTCATGCCGCCCTTTCCGTGCATTTTTCGTTATGCGCATGCGCAGATGAGAAGTCATTTAACTGCTGTAGTTTTCGTCAGAGAGGATTGGGGTTTTGGGGTGGCGGATGCTATTACTCCATAGAATCCCCTGGTGAGGGTCTGCGCATGCGTGGAATAAAGATGCGATATCTCCTGAACCACTAGGGTTGGAGAATCTGAGTTTTTTTTAAGGTGTGTGATTTTGAGAGGACTTTCAGCCGCGAGTAGATTGCGCATGCGCAGACGTGAAGTGACTGTTTGTGGGTTGTATGGGTTATGTTGGGAGTGCTGAGCGATATTGTGAGGTTTTAAAATAATATTTATCGCAATTCAGTGCAAGGACTAGTCAGTTTGGTTCACCCAAACTGACAATCCCAAATCTTCTAGGAGCTTGTGCGACTAAGGAGAGTCAGTTGTGTTCTTTTCCAACTTTGTTACTCTATCCTGATATCAGCTTAGATACAGCATTGTTAATTTTTGAACCGACAATGAATGGTGTCCACTATCCTTTGGGTAGATCTTCAGCTCGCTCTATCCACTGAGCTTGAAGTACTCATCATTCAATTCAAATTGGCCACAGTGAACACGCGCGCCAAAGAGGACTGACTTCACGTCAGTGCTTTTTTTTTATAACCATTCTCTTCAAAAATTCATTATATTTGAAGAAATACTTAAGAAGCATCGATTTAAATTTCGCAGCTATTGTCCAAAAAAAAAAAAAAAATAGAAGAAAACTGGACCACTAGCTATTGGAGAAATCCACCATTACATAATGATAAATTCCAAACAGAATATTTTTCGTATGACACTATGAATGAAAGATTGCATAACTGTATTCAAATGAGCTTATTTATTCCCCATCCTAAATTCTACACCTCAATGTCTTTCATTCAACCTGCCGTTCAATATCGTGCTCTATAATTTTAATACTATATAGTCACGAATTATACAGACGCTAACATGTTTGTACTATTGGGTGTAGATGGTTAAAGGATAAAACTAGTACTAGAGGCTTGAATGTCCACATTCCAACCCTTTTCAGCGTGAATTATTCATAAATGTTTATGATGAATTCATTTCGATACGAATATTCCTTTGTTTCGTAATGATATACGTGGTTGATGTCCTAATTTTGGATCATATTATTTGTATTTTCAGTTCGAATTTGATACAAGCTCGAAATGGAATAAATAACATTCGAATGATCTGTGGTCTCTCTGGTTTAATGTACCTTACTAAATTATTATACGTATTAAATCATGTTATTGTGCTAATATGCTGGAATATCGGGGATTCCACATTTATACTTATTTATTTACATTTGAATAAATATGCTACAGAATATGATGTTTATTGGAACGAAAATCTCTCATACTGAATTGATTATTATTTCCAAACAACGAACACATTCTGACTGAAATTTGAATACCTTCAAAATACCTAAACACTTTTAATTTTCATTTCCTATTCATGAAGATGAATATAATAGCGCCAAGCCCGTAGCGCGAAAAAAAATTCTCTGGGATCGATGACTTGAAGATATTGCGGACTAAGTTTGATCAATGGTACAATAGTGTAGTTTGTATATTCAACAAACGAATTTTAATGTGACTTTGATCGTATGACTTCACTGATGTATAATCTAAGGAATAAATAGGGAGATTGACCTAAAGGAGATGCTCAAAGTTCTGACCTTTCATGTCAATGAATTTGCTGATGAGTTGCTCTCTCAATCTCATCAGGAGGAAGAGAAAATGAACCTAAATGCATTTCTGAGGCATTGTTTGCAGTCCTCTCTATCAGCAAGGGGAGTTGCATATACCAAATTTGTATCGTTCCGCAAACATAGTAATCTAAGGGTGTTAGATCGGGTGAATTAGACGAGGACCATTGTTTGCCAAATTCAAAAAGGCTATACAAGATAAGACGAATCAACTTAGTTATGCATCATCATATTAGAACCGTAAGTAAATCGTGAATATTAACATCAAGATGTGCGTGATTTTCGACAAGAAATATTGAAACTGAAATGTTCCGATGTCTAAAGAGGTGATTGTTTTCCTCGTCCCAATCATGAATGTTATGCCTATTAAATGTACAATTCTTTGTGAATCTCAATACGTTGTGCAACTTACACTCGGTGCATAGTTTTCACAACTCGAAATACCTAAGGAAAGTATCATCGAAATGTCTAGAGCAAGGCTGGAGACAATCATAGCAGATTTTCCATTCTTTCCTGATATTTGAATAGGTATAGGCTAACGAAAAATATTTTTAAAAGTTCAAAATATATTAATAAAATACAATCCTCTTTTTATAATTTAATAGTTCATACCACTAATACATTAATTCTGTATTATGAACCTTAACTCAAGAAAGAATATTTGATTCACAAATGTAGATAAATATTTCAGCATTTTTTTTCTAGCAACATTATGAAAATACTGTATATAGGAACATGTCTCATTACTTAAGGAAGTAAAAGGTAATATTAACCTCGGTGGTCAACAAACAGTAATTTCTTTTGATGATTCCATTATACAAACAAATAAGATGACATGAATGAACAGTGACCACAGATAGAACACAGACAGATATAATTCGCATTCTGTGAAAACATAGAATGTATTTTCGAAATTCTGAAAAATCACATCTCCGAAAGTATCTATTAGCTTGTTAGAGTTGAAAATGACATCAATGTAATAATAGTTCCTGAAATGTTCATCCTTCTAACGTTAAAGGACGAGTAGCTGTGACCATCTTTCTAATCCTACCAAATGGAGGATATTGGTTTAAAAGCTCAAATAACGCTGGAAAGCTTGAGAATATCAGTGAAATCATATCATCAAAGTTACATCAAAGTTTTGATTGCTACTTCCACTATAACCGGAAGTAACAAAAGCATGAAAATATTTTATATTTTCTCGGCAGAATGGATTTCATAAAAATAAATTGAGTAGTTCTCCGTATAATTTTGGGTGAGGTTATGAAGAATGACCCTGTTTAATTTTGTTGGTATATTCTGAATTGCCGGTGAAATCACCACCCTATTTTAAAGCTTTTATGTGATGTAATTTTTGCGAGATGGTTTATTTCGTTTATACTTTCAAAAATGAATATATTCCTATCCTACCTAAGAAATGAAAAATGTTTCAAGAATTAATTGACTAATATACTAAAACTTCCTTCACTCGTTGGAAAAACCGGTATCGTTTACTCTTCAACATATACCGCTCCAGGTAACATCAAGAAAATAATTCCAACTAGCGTTGTTCGTTCAAACTAACATCTTCATTAATCAAGCCTAATTATGACTTCACATTACCCCTACCGGTGAAAACTAACAATCCGTGTATTCCGTGCAGCGTACGTGATGAAATAATGAATACAGGAGTTTAGTTTCTCGTTCCTCTGTAGTCTGAACGAAATAAATAAACAAGTCACTTATCGGGCAGGTCTGAAGTGGTTCGAAACGGAACGATACATTGGATTTTCTCCACGGAATGAGTTCGATTCTTGGAAATGAACACGCGTTGAAAATAGATTATCCTGCTAATTGGGACAGGATCAGAATCATCCCTTGGCATTAATTAAATGCGCCTATCCCAGACCTAACCCTAATAAATATGGTAGTTCATAATGAATGGATTATTTTAACCGAAGACTAGAGAGCTCGACAATATGAACAAAGCCTTCGAGAGTTCGCAAAATTCGATTAGCCACTATGTATTGGAGACCCCGAAATTAGAATATTCTTCCATTTGAACTATGCATCATGAAAGCTATTTGGATGCAGATTCAGGTGCAGAGCGAATTTCCTTTTCCGAATTGAGTGAAAATGACAACAAGGTTCCAATAACGAAACAGACCGCACAAATATACTGCTCCACAAAAGTTAAGGAAGTTCTGAAATTATAAGACTGTTTCCAAAGTTTTCATCTTTCACGCCTATCTAACTCATTCTGCTGCCCATTTCACAGTTTCACAGTTTCAATTTATTTTTAGTATTTGTCGTGCAAAATCAGTTCACTCAAAATACTTGAAAAATAAAGTTCAGTAGAGAGTATGGCCTCCTCGAACATCAAGCAGAGCCTGACATCGCCTTTGCATAATTTTGATCAGATTGTTGAAGTAGCCTTGATCAATTGCCCTCCAGAGTTGCGGTAAAAGCCGTCTGATTCTTGAAGTGTATGTGGAGGCGGTTGGTTGGAATCTCGGTTAGAATCCAAAGCTCTTTGTTGTAGCTGACCCCAAGCGTGTTCAATGGGATTCAGGTCTAGCGACTGAGGAGGTATGGCCAAATGTGGAATACCATGGATTTCCAGAGCTTTATCGACAATTCTCGTACGTTGGGGTTGCGCATTATCGCCCAAAAATGAGAAATTTGGCCCAATAGCATCATGAAACAAAGGAATAATATTGTCAATGACTTGCTCTATCTATCAACAATTCTGTTGATGTCATTGAAACAAATTGTTTCCCAAGCAGTAACTGAACCACCTCTGAACGGATGAACTTCCTGAACTGATCTGCGATTTCTGAGCACCAGAGGATGGGTCAATACCCGAACAAGCCGACTATCCGAAAACCGTCCATATCTCGATTCATCTGTGAACAATACAGACTTCCGTTGATCGTTCCAATGCATATGATTTTTGGTTAGTGGAACTCTTCTCAAAAGTCGACGAGAATGTAAATTAACGTCTCGCAGTCTCCGACGATCTGTATTTTTTCGGTTTGGTTTATAGGAACGTTTTGATGACCTGACAGGTTAGGGAGTTATGGCTGACCAAATGTTCAGCCTGAATTAATTAACCTCCCATTAGTTCAGAAACGTAGAGCCTTAGCCCATATTTAATTTTTGGTTTTTTGTGGGATGTTTTCATATTTCTAGAGGACTGTTCGAATTAATGTCTCTTGTCCGGAAACACTGTCACAAAACTGCCTAAATGTTCAGTGAAGGGTAACAAAAGAAGTGATTTTAGCGCCAGAGGATTACCTCTGTGTTTGTTTACGCGTCACCTGTAATCGTTTAGACGACAAAGATAATTCTTTGCCACCCTACCACAATACAAACAACCTTATTTATCTCCTTGTCTTTGTATCCCAACTGAGCTCAGCACAAGTTGGAAAAATAATGTGGACATTGACTGGAGTCATGAACATTGTGAATCCAAAAAAAAAGAGAGAGATTGTCTCAGTTCGACGTACAATAACAATAAGAATTCAAGAGCAGAATAGGCATATAACTATAGATGGAATTAATTCGCCAAATTGACAATATTAAATTAAAAATCTACAGAATTCCAAAGCAAACAGATAATGAAGGTTTTTAGTCAAATTGTATTAAGCCAACCAAATAAAGATTTTTCGAATATATCGCTTGGATCCTTGATTGGTACGACTCTTAATAATGTGAGATGGTCTTAAAAATCGGCGGAATTAAATTATCATTCAGTTCCATATCAGTGCTTTCATCATTCATAACTGACATCGTCAAGTTATGAGCAACATAAGGCACAGAAGCATAAACAATGAAGCTAATATCAATTAGAGGCGTGAATAAAAATAAAGGAATGATATCGAAGAGAAAATAAATTTTATCTTTATGGAACGGGTTCCACTTTTCTCTATCTTGGGAATTGCTGCTTATAATCGGAGCTGGAACTCTTTCAATGTGACACTCAATTATTATTGGAGAATGATAACAGGGTCGCTGTTTTCGTATATATTCCTCTTGTAAGTAATTAAATTATAATTGTACAACGTCTACTGACATTTTATAGGCCATCAAAATGCTACTACTCAATAAACTAATTTATTATTGTTTTTTTTATTGACCTCGCCCAAGCACTTCTTTATTCGATGTACTTCATTCGAATAGATTTTGAGGATTATTTAATTTTACGATGAAATGAAAACGCACAGAGTTTTGACACAAATTGAATACAATAAAGATTAGAATGAATCAGAAAAGAAGATTCTTGATGTAAATGCTTTTTATCGTTTGGGAGAGTCAATAATAAGAGATATAATTATAAAACCGCTTTAAACATTTTAATTTGTACACTCCCTTTTTGGCGCTCTTGTTCCTCGGAACAGAGTGCTTTTCAATTTGCCCAAATGTCTGTAATTTTCGACTTTTTGGATGAAAACGATTTGTTTCCACTCACTGATCAAGAATCCGTGGTCAAAATCGATTTTGTCCGGCCGGCCCGCCGTTAACACGGTAACTCTCGAACGGAATGAGCTAGACAGTTGAAATTTAAAATTTCTTGGGCAAAATCGGCCTGATAGTTTCGGAGTAACGAAAAAAATAATTTAATTTAATAATTTCAAATTCAATTTTTTTAATATGCAGTTTTATCATGAGAATCCATCGATATCATTTTCAACTCTAACGAGCTAATACTTTCGGAGATATATCTCTTCAAAATTTCAAGATTAAACCGTTATTCTATGATTTCACAGAATTCTTTAATCGAAAATTAACTTCCGTATTTGTATCTATGAGTTTCATGATCATTTCACCTCATCTACCGATAAGAGACATGTCATATTTATTTCTGGTTCTATTCAAAATTCGTTACTATGATAAAAAATACTGTTCTAGAAAACAAAGTATGATTGAATGCAAAATGACCAATGAAATAATCTCAGCTATCGTAAAAGTATGAGGATTATAGGATATTATAATTTTCGCGTGATAGGATATTATAATTTTGGGTGATTTGATAATATAATGCCCTTGGATAAGCCATATGATGATGGAAATATGTATATACTTTGATGAGTTTCAAATTGGGTTCAGAATATCTCCAGTAAAAACAAAACTGCAACATTGTTTCATTTGATATAATATAATTTTCAGAGTAGGTATATTTGAGGGATGAATATTTCGGATAAGTTCGTTATTGGGTACCTAGAATCGGGCTGAAAGTTCGGATGAATATTTTTTGTCACTCTTGTTTTGTTTTAAATGACAAAGTTTGAACAAGAGCGCCAAAGCCCTTCTACACAGGGCTTTCCCACTTTTTCATTACCCGCGAACTACTGATGTTAAATACCATGGCAGTACAAATGTTTGGATTACAACTGTACATGAAAACAGATTCCGAATTGGGAATGTGTTTTCACACAGTTAGTTCAAAATTTTTCACCTCAATTTACTTAGCAATTTATATAAATATATGTTGAAAATGAATAATAATTATTAATTACCTAGTGCTTATATAAACCGAAGGAATCACTACATTTCAAATTAGAAATAATAAACCTCTATGTTGAATTTGCAGCGTTTCTCATTTTTTTTCCTGACATTCGCGATGGATACCTATAGTTTATGAAAGAAATATTTCTTTCTGTTTGCATACAATAATATATAAGGTGAATGGTACTTTTGGGGACGATAATCAAAATTTTTAACTGATCATAATTCGTTGACTTATTTCCTGAAATAATTTTTGAGAGTTCTAACAACTATTCAAATTTTATCATTGTTGTCATATGAAACAATTTCACCCAATCATGTCAACATTAATCTGAATATTTCCCTCATACATAGAACTTCTCATGACAAGAATGCTATCGATAAATTACAGCGGTAATAGCACTGCAGAGCGAAAAATGCATACGAAAACATCCGGTTGCCTTGACAACACATACAATACAAACAGATAAACTTCAAAGTGTCAAAAAATGTTGCATTTCGGTGAATGCTCAATACAGATGATCGAGGAAAATATAATTAAAAATACCAAATGTATCAGACAGAATATATGGCGACAGTTCATGGGATGAAAATAATCCTGAAGGTCTTATACGTAAATTTTACCATATTGCTGCTGTAGAATTAGCGTTGCGAGGAGGAGGGGCAGTTGCTTGTCCAGTGGATTTTTTCAAATTGAGAAAAATATAACGATGACTCTCCAACAAATCGAATTCAATCCGGTGTTCAGTAAAACGTGCCAAGATGGTTCTAAAAGCTGTACAAGTAGTAACTGGTTGGTTTCCAGTAGTGAAAGACAAAGCTGCCCTGTACGTCTTTTCCATAAACTGATATCAAAACGTGGCGAAAATATTACCTCACCACGACTGTTCTTGAAACTAAATCGACACTGAAAAAATGCAACTGACAAATGGTGCGATAATGTACCTGTAGGAAGAAATACTATAAGTGGATAGACTAAATCTTCTGCTGAGGTAATTGTCTTGAATGTTAAGGATAAAAAGATAACAAGTCACTCGAATAGATCATCAACTGCCGTTAGTGAATTGACAAAAAGTGGTGTAGAAGAACAACAATAAAACCATACTTAAATCTCGATCAAAAACACTATAACAACATCATAAATATTAAGCGTGGTAATAGATCAGAACAGCAAGGAATCTAATGTTGAATTAATTTCTAATAATTGTACTTTCACTAACTGTACTTTCAATAAATAAATACATGTTTCATTGTATTGAGTTATACATTTTATTGTTATGAACAAGTTTCCGCCGAATATCCCTCGGACATTGACAAATGCCTCATAATTTTATGACAAATTTCTTAAGCTCGTTGCTTGGCGAGCCCGAAGCCGAAGGCTGAGGGCTGCTACCAAAAACGAGCTCTCGATTGTCAGAAAATTATCTCGTCTATTATCAATGTCCTAGGGATATTGCTACTGATTAGTTTCTTCCTGAAGTGAAGATGTCAATATCTGCTACAAGAAAGACTTGGCAACGCCATGTAGTAAGCAAATTAGCGACGTAGATGAACGGAAACGTAGATAGCTACGTAGAAGAAATATCGAAGTCCAAAACTCCACCTGATATTAATCCCATTCCGGTTGATGAGAGTATGCAGCCGACAACGAAAGCTAACAAGATATCCGGGGATGTTCCACGTATGCCACAAACAAGAGAAATAACATTCATTTGGATGATCACAATCCGAAATGTACACGAGTCTTCCCCAGTCGATAAACTAATCTAAGTTTCGGAACAAGTTATGAGAAAGTTGTCAACCCGTTCATGACTCAAAAGCGAGGCAGGGGAGCTGAAATGTCGACTTTGAGGCCGGAGTGTGTTTCTCGACAACGGTTCACACTTTACCGGGTGAAAATTTGAACTTTATACGAGGCACTTAAAGAAAATTTGTTATGATCAAATTATGAGTTTAAAGCTAGGTCATTAAGTCTACTTTTAATATATTGCTGGAAATCGGATTATATGTAGGTGAACTTGTTTCGCTGTTTTTGATCGGTAGAAGATATTCTGACGACGATCAATATTAGGCGCGCAGATTTGAGAACTTTTTCATCAAAGTAGGAATTTATTGTGAAATAATTTATTTATTATTATTATTATTATTTATTCGAAGTATTGACCTTTAGAAGCAAGTACTTTCCTCTCTGGATGAGCACTGAATGATGAGGTGGCCAACCTAGATTCGAGGGAATATGTGTTGATGGTGTCTTTTAGTCATCATCCATTAGCGACAGTTCACCATATTCTATATTAAATGACCAAACTTATTTTATACCGTCTTTTATCTGACTATTTTAACCTGAACCTTGTAGAGTACCATATTCCTTATAGAACGGCGGAAACATATTTGTACTTCTCATATTTACTTCAGATTCCCAGTCAACGGTACAGGTGATACTTATTTCAAATATTTTTATTTATATTTAATATTTTTATTGAAGGAAGACACTCTTTTCCGGTATTTATGTTTCCGCAACTTTCACCCCCAAGCAAGAGTATGAATCATCCCAAAATATTGAAATGGCATTGGGGATTGTCCTTCTTAAAGCTCTTAGCTACTCTTTACAATAGTCTTCAAATACCATACTTCCACCCAATATTTTGAAAAAAATTAACATTTCTTTAAATCTAAATTCTCAATAAGTATTGAGCTGAATTGTTAAATGTAAGACCACGATATAGAGAATTTTGAGAGCTTTTACGATGCCCAATACCGTACATATATTTTGAGGGGATTGTTAACCTTGATAAGGGGTGAAAGTGGCGGAGTCAAAAATACCGGAGAAGAATGGCCCTTCAATATAAAATTGTCGGGTGTGTGCGTTCTTCTAAAATGATACCGCAGTTGGTTTTCATTTTGTCACCTATTTATATGTTAATATCTGTACATCGTGGAAAAGCCAAATGGAATGAATTCATTACCTTTGCTACTGTACATATTTATGGAAAATCCTGAAACACGTCAATTCAAATTTTAAATTGTCGTTCTTCTTCGTAAAAATGCGAACCCTACCTTCAACCCCCTTCGAAAGGCAGGTACAAACCCCACATTTCTATTCGGAAATGTTATCTCTTTCATGTTATTAATAATAACATTAACATTAATAAATTAAATCATATGATTATACCGAAATTCATTATAATATTCCCTCGAATATTCCCAAATCTTATTGCAATAATACTAAACTTATTCACCTTGACTTTTGCCTTTAGAACGCCTCCGCAAATTGTTTTGTTCTGATAAGTTGTCGAGTAAGTTGTAGTTTATAAATTGTCTAATTTGTATTTGAATTTCATTAACTTAAATTTTTTTGAATAATGTTTCGATTAACGGAAATACACAAAGTAACAATTTTACAAATTATTGGTTACGGAGATAACACCCGAACACAAAATGAAGTAAGTCTCTTGTTTCATGAGAAATTCTCGAATTTGCCGCCTATAACCCAAGGGACAATAAGTAAAATAGAGAAGCAGTTTCGCGAGTTTGGGCATGTAAGACAGAGTACAAAATCGGCTGCTAATACACTGTGTGAGGATGTGAAATTATGTGTGATGCTTGACTTTGAAGAAAATCCACATAAATCGAATAGAGATGCCTTCACAACATTCAATGTCAGCCGTTCATCGATTCTATACATACTAAAACAAAATAAAATGCATCACTTTAAAATCATACCTACCATGGAGCTCTTATAGAAGACGATTTCGATAGGAGTACTTATTTTTGTGGACAAATGATGGACATGTTTGATAACAATATTATCCAATTAGTAGACATTTTGTTTTCTGATGAGTGCACTTTTTCTCTCAACAGCCATGCTAATCGTCAAAATAGCCGCTCTTGGGGGTCTACCAAAAATCCTCACTGGATGAGGATTCGCATTCGTTAATGGATTCGTTATGGATATGGTTCCAACAGGATGGAGCACCACAACATTACTAACGCAATGCCCGGCAGTATCTCGACGCAATACGTGAACACTTTGACTTTCAACATGTTTTGGCTAAATTTTGTATTACGTAATACGTTTTAGTTTTCGATATTCTACCAAATTTCGCTAATGTCTTGATTTTATTTTTTTCTAATTTGATTTTTTGCAGTAAACATGAAAGTGAAAACCCTCATTAATAGAGAATGACGAGACCTTTCAAACGATGTATCATAGCCCATACTTCCTATTTGAAAAATTCGGTGTTGAATCTGTCCTTCGAAGGGGATTGGAGGTAGGGTTCGCATTTTTAAGAAGAAGAATGACAATTTAAAATTTAAATTTGACGTGTTTCGATATTTTCCATAAATATGGACACTAACCAAGATAATTAATTTATTCCATTTGGCTCTTTCACACCGTATACGTATGCACTGTTGAGTTTCAACGCTCAATATATAAATCTCCTCGAACTGTTCAAATATTTTCAGTTGTTGTGGCTCTACCTATATGTTTAAGTATTCTTCAGGAAGTATTCATTAAATCAACTGGCGCAAGTAGACCAATGATTGATTTATGAATGGAAATACCCCCAGTTTCCCCTTAAGCTCCATATCTGATTGTGCAGAGTAATCTTCCATATAGATCAAAGAAATGTTTATCCTCAATGGCTGCCATTATTTATTTTGTTGATTTTATCGCGAAAACTGGGTTGAAAACGTAGCCTACCATTTAAGAATACGTCATAAAGCATTCATTCTTGTATTTCATATTTAACCCCTGGCAACCACATATCACGTTTCCAGACCGACCTCATTTCATCTGACGCCAGATATTGTTGAACGCTTTCTGGTAAAATAAGTCCAGAAAAAAGAATGCATTATGGCGCGCAACCTCTCATAAGAATCATTCCATTCCTCTAAGTCGATATAAGCCCATAAGAATGGCTTGCAGACACGTTATCTCGGAAATTGCCCGATATTGTGTCATGTGAAGTTACTGGAACTCGACTTTGAAAGTGTATCTGGAACTTTTCTCCATTTGAAATCCAATCGGGAGAAAATCTTCTAGCTAAGCGTTCCATTGTGCTACGAGGACCACACAAATTGTGCGAGCTCGTTGGGTGAAGTTTACTGAGGCTATCACGCTGGGGCAAATATTATTGATTGCCCGCTGGCAATTGATATAAATACTGCTCGAGTTTATGCTCCGAAGAATCCGTGGCTTATCGAAATAGGCCCACTTACATCTTGTAGTTCGCGCATTTTTAAACGGGTTTACGGAACCGGTGCAATAATATAATTACAGTTTATTTTTCGAGTAATTTCTTGGGTAGTTTACAAGTTCGTCATTCACCATTAATTAGCTTGCTACCTAATTATTATTGTTGAGGAAGCCATAAATTGCCTCTTAAATTTTGGTTCTCTGTTATATCAAATGGTAAATCTTTGGTGATATACATAATAATGATTCGATTCTCCAGGATAATACCAGATTTTTTATGAATTTCTACCTAGTTGTATAGGCCAAAAGTGCCAAATGTAAGAATTTTTTATTCATTTTTGAGTGTAAATTTCAGGGGATCAAGTTGCAAATTACTGTGCTCAATATTACTCCGAAGATTAGGGATGAAAATTCGGTATGCACTAATGTTATGATAATGACATGAATAATTATTGAAAGGTTTTTTTTTCTGGGTTTTCTCTCCCAAACTCTGAAAAATATCTATAAAATAAAAATTAATTATTTTGTGATTTGCTTCTGCGTAAGAAACACAAGATATTTGTCAGAAAATTTTTATTTTATATATATTTTTCAGAGTTTGGGAGAGAAAACCCAGAAAAAAACCTTTCAATAATGAGTATACCTCCCACAGTATCCTTTAATGATTAATGACATGAATGTTGGAATATTCACAGTTCGATCTAAAATGTTACACAGTAAACTGAAATTTATAAGTATTCACAAGTAAGTTCAGTATCATCACAGTTATTGATAAAAAGGGGGGCATCTTTCTGATTAATTATAGACAAAATTATGTATTCGAATGGTTTGGAATAAAAATAGTATAGGTACTTATCATCAAAAAAATTAAGGAAGTTCAGAAATTTTGAGACTCTTTCAAAAGTTGCCATTTTTCTTCATCTTCCTCTTTATCTAAATGTTTACTTACTTATTTAACTCATTATTTTTCCCATTTCTTTATAAGTTTCACAGTTTCAGGTGCAAATTTAGTTTTAGAAATTATAGTGCAAAATCAGTTCACTCAAAAAATTTTAAAAATATATTTCGGTAAAGAGTATGGCCCCCTCGAAAATCAACCACAGCCTGACAATGCTTTTGCATACTTTCCATCAGATTGTTGAAGTAGCCTTCATCAATTTCTCTCCAGAGTTGCGGTAAAAGCCTTGAGTTCTTGACGTAATGTTGAGGTGGTTGATGAGAATCCAAAGTTCTTTGTAGGCAGCTGATATCAAAAGTGTTTAGTGGGATTGAGGTTTGGTGACTGAGAGGGCAGGGCCAAATGTAGAGTACCATGGATTTTCCAGAGACAATGATCGCAAGATGGGGTGGCGCATTGTCTCCGAAAATAAGAAATTTGGCACGATAGTAGCATGAAATAAAGGAATAATATTATCAATTATTTTTAAATGTAAATGTAAATCTGCGCATTCATGGTTGCATCAAGCACCAGCAATTCTATACGTCCATTGAAACAAATGCCTACCCAAACAGTAACTGTACCACATCTGAAGGGATGAACTTCCTGAACCGATCTGCGATTTCTGGGCATCAGAAGATAAGTCCATACCCTAACATGCCGACTATCCGAAACAATAGAGACCTCCATTGATCGTTACAATTCACGGCTCATGGCTCAGGTGCCCATACAATTCAGTGATTTTTGAGTTAGTGGTATCCTTCTCAAAAATCGTCGAGAATGTAAATTGAACGTCTCGAAATCTCCGATAAACTGTTTCAATCGAAACCAAAACAACACTACCGTTCAAAAGGCGCTGTTGCATGATTCGACAAGTACTGAAAGGCTCTCTACGGGTAGACACAGTCAGAAACCGATCTTGTGCAGGTGTGGTGGATCTTGGGCGTCCACTTCTCGGTCATTCGCTCACCTTTCCAGTTTTTCGAAATCGATGGAGGAGCCAAAAAATTACGCTTTCATTAACTTGAAAGAAATTCGCAACATCTCTCTGATTACTTCCCTCCTCGATCATGCCAATTGGCTTCATCCGCACTAAGTTTACGTCTAGGCATTATTGCAAAACAAATTTTCAGATTTTGAATCGAAGTTGATTGTAAGAACGTATAACAATAACTGATCCAAACTTCCCAGAAACGCAAGCGACAAAAACTTGCCTGAAACTGAAAAAGTTATCGAACGAGAAGCAAAGAAACCATTCAGATATACATAAGAGAGTAAACATTTGATTTCTCATACATGAACATTTGGTGGACAAGAATCGACACAACATTTCTGAACGTCCTTAACTTTTGCGGAGCAGTATATATCCTAAAGGCTGGTTTATGCTGGCTGGTAACTTTAACTTAACCCTTAACTTAAAAATTGAAACATAGATTTCTAGGAATATTGTAAATACTGAGACTAAAGAATCCATTTACTTATTATTAATAAAAATAATTAATAAGTTAACGGATTCTTTAGTCTGATTATAAGCCATAACACTAAAAATCTATAATAATGGAAAATGGCGATACGGTTGTTAATAAATCAACAAGTCCAGAGCGTTCCTGCCAATCGGTGGCGTGGGGGATTAGGTACGATCGACCAAGCCGGCTCTGGGAGGCTTAACTCGGGTCAGTTTAGTTGAATTTGTTGAGAAGCTACAGAGTATTGATGAAGGCCAAGAAGCCAGAAACGCGTCTGCTCTTGCTTTCTCGGCAAATCAATGAACCCCCTGGGGTCTATTTGATTTGTGAAATATATGCATAAGTATAATAATTATACGAAGCCATTTATGAAGGACCCGATTGGCAGGAACGCTCTGGACTTGTTGATCTAAAAATCTATGTCTATATATATTATATATATAGGATTAAGTTAAAGATACCAGCCAGCATAAACCAACCTTAAGTCTCGTACGAATTCATAGGTGAACCCATAAGAAGTCCGTTCTAGAGATTTTGCGGGCTTCTGTTCTAGTTCAACATTATAGAACTACATTTTTTTTCATACAAAAACGTATACATTTCAACGTCAGTTTTAGTACCTCCATGAGAATAAACTGCTGCATTGTTCGTGACCAATCGATACATCAATATGTACAACTTGAGCTAATGCTTCGTAGAAATCGTGGCTTATCACCTTCGGCTCCGTTCATGGTTCGTGTTCAAAAGTAGCTTTCGAGAGCATTTTTCCTGGCAGTAATAATAAAATGACGCACTGTCTTATCGGGTGATTCAGTGCTGTTCATGCCGTTTTCATAGGGATTACATTACACGCTCCAGTTTCCTGAATAACTCATCGTATTGGTGAGAATGCCAGGATTATCCTAGCGAAGTTTCCAAGTGCGTTTAGATCGGAGAAGCAGCTTTAACAACTAGGTTCACATATCTCATGATATATTATACGATGGATACGCGGCTCTGAATTCGGTGTACCGAATATCTACTAATTTTCATATTTTTGTAGTATCAATATCATAATGAATTTTAAAATTAAATATTCAATATCACAACTTATGAATTTGGAAAGATTCCAAGTGTGGGGGCATTCCAAAATTATCAACATTAAATTTTTAATAATAATGCGATTAATTTTTATTTCAGTAAATACACTGGGGCACATATAAAAATCTAATAGATAAACTTTATAATTACAATTAATATTGATATCTATAGATATGTATTTTGTAAAAGCTCAAATTTTACTAAAATATGACTTGCGAACAAACGCAGCTTCCTTAGGAAATCTTTCGGACATTCGTCTACAATTTCAGAAGAACTCTACCAAATTCGACCTGAAAACAGCTTTTCAGGACATGCATATGTAGGTAAAATGTTTTCCAACCTTAAAATGGAATAACCATTGTTTCAAATACTGATGTGAAGTCAGGAGGCCTCTCGCAAAATGTCATTGACGTAGGACTAATAGTTCCTGATATATAGAATTTTTTTCCATGATTTTTTAAAAATTTTCTAGTGATACGATCCTTGCGAAATTTTGCAGAAATTATCACGTTGGCAATCTACAACTAATTACCATGTTTGAAATCGATAGGATCTGTATGTTTTTGGGTTATTGAGGAAATAACCACCTAAGCAATAATTTATGGAAGGAGTTGTTTGTTTCAACCAAGTAGATATCGTAGAGGATTGAAAAAATAGCGGTACTTGAACCACGTATGATATATTACAATTTCGAAATCAAAATCTCTGTGTCGGAGTAGTTCGGTTCGGTAGATAAAAATTTAAAACTGAAAAATCAATTCATCCTTTCAAGGGTTATATATAACTCAGCTAGGGGTGTGAATTTGAAAAAGTTTCATATCACAAACTAATTCTTTTTTTGGCCAAAGAACCAGCCCCAGGGATCTGTCGCAGTAGTTTTTCAACACATTGTACCTCGCCTTGTACCGAGCCCTGTACCTACTACTTTTTAAAATCCAGTGTATGAATAATTATGAAAGATCTACATATATTGGACAATCTTGGTTATTCTGTTCAAAATCATTTTGAATGAAAATATTACACGATCATACGTAATGGATGATCGTAACAACAACTTTTTGAACCCGTTACACTTTCTATCTTGGATTTCAATCGCCGAGAAGGAAAGGTACTGTAAACTAATTTCGAGCCTAAGGTGAACGAAAGCACCATCGATCGACGCTCTAATAACACTGTCCTAGACACTATTGGAACGGTTAATCTGCCTACGCTTACGGAATAAAATTACCACTTTGTTTATATATCTAATAAAATCATATTTAAATTCATAGGACGTTATGGTAGTTTAATAAGCCCTTGGCTCATCGGTTTCGCCGTATATTTCGTTGGTTTAGTAGTCGTAAATCTTCCATTTCACGTGTTCGGGGCCATAAACTAGCTAGAATAATACGATAGTATATTTGTAATGGGAAGATGTCCTGTTCTTGTGGTTATGTCGAAGTTACGTGTGTTGAAAATTATTCCTTTATTTGCCATCATGGAGGATATGTGTATTTTGACGAGGACTTGATGGAAAAGAGCCAGATTCAAGATGCTATGACGCTTCCACACCTGCGTATATCGTCACGACATTTCGCACAATGATTATGATGAACATTTTTTTTATCAAACACTATACAGTACTGCAGCGGACGTCACAACATGGCTGCCATAGTCGCCCAGGGGACAAACAAATCCTCTTCTATAGGATTTGGTACATCGTAGTGCTTCGTGGAACAATTGCCATCATTGCACGGTTCATTGTGAATACTGTGAAGTAAGTGAATAGTCTGCAGAGGTTTTATGAATAGAGAATTTCCAGTTTGAATATACAGTCTTACATGACTTACAAAACATGTCCCTTCTGTGATATTTGGTGATGTGAATATTATAGTTTCTCTGCAGTTGTGGAACTTTGGATGTAACTGAACATATTTTTAGGTAATAATTTCCTTTTTTCTAATAAACAAAGCAACTATATTGCTATCAATTGCATTTTCAGGTGTTGTTCTGAAAAATAATAATGAGAATTTTTTGTTCTAGAAGTAGTACAAGGTTCATAATATTTCTTATTTGGAAGGGAATGGTAAATGCACTCATTACCTCATTATCCCTTCAACTTGAGTCTACCTTGAATTCCATTCTGTTAAACAAATAAATGTTTCAGGCGAGTACCGATTATATTCGAAAGTTTCAATTAATTGGGGTTAAAGATCCTTATACCTTGGCATTAAATGATTTTGATCTCCAGTGGATGAAATTCCGAAGAATGTCTTTTTGGATTCTTTCCTCTTCTGTGTGAGGCTTTCCACATATTTCGAAATAGTTTGGACGCTTTTGCACCACAGGTTATGTCATGCAAGTGGATTGAATGTCTTTGTGTCAAGACATTGAATAATAATCATAATATGTTACTGAATCATTTGAAATGACAAAATCAGATATTACTTTTCAATATAATATAATCGGTATTCGCCTGAAACAGTAATTCGTTTAACATAAGAGAATTCAGGGTAGAGCTAAGTTGAAACGCTCATAAAGTAATGTTTCTATTCACATTTCAATACGATATGAGAAACATGATAAAGCTTGAATTACTTCTATTACAAAATATGTATAGCCAAAAATTCTTCCAAATTACACCTACGAAAGGGGAATTACAAGCAATATACCTGCGTTGTTTATTTGAAAAAAAGGAAATACCTATCACCTAAAAATCTGTTGAGTTACTTCCAAAGTTCCACAGCAGCTGAAAAACTATACAACCTAACCAAATATCATAATATATATATTCTTTTGAACTTGAGCATTACAATTCGTTTTTTATCCAACAATAAAGCATGTGTATGAAAAAAGTGTCCCTGTTAGTGTCGTGATTTATGAAAATTGAAATTGTTAACAAAATATGCTGAAATATTAAATATTGAAGGGCATCTTTTTCTTCATTATCGCTTCTTCTTTCAACAAGCATAGAAGTTTCTCCAAGATACCCGAAACCCAATCTGGAAAAGGAAAAGACAAAGGGGGAAAACGAAAAAATTAAAAATGGAATATTCTATATTTTATTAAATAGGTTTGAAACTCGCTACCCTTTCTAAAAAAGATTCAGAAACATTATGAATAGCCCTAAAATCATCTTTGAATGCGGCAATTATTAACTAAATGATCTATGGTTTCCTCTAATTCCCCGCATTCACAACTAGGGCTCTCAACTGAGTTCCACCTGAAAAGCATGCTTTTGCAACGACCATGACCGGTTCTTAGACGATATAATAGAAACAGTTCTATTCAAAATCTATCATTTCATATTCAAAAATCACTTTCTGATCTGCATATTAAATTCCATAGATCCTCTGCGCTATTTTAAGCGTTTTAGATCCAAATAGATATTCGCAAGAATCCTGGTATTGTTTTTGCCAACTTCCTTGGAAACATTTTATCTATCTGCATCCAAATCGGCATTACTGGAAGGAGATCGAAAAAGTTTAAACTCTATCTATGAGAGTGCTGATAGTGATCTATTGGCTATCGCTGCTTATGTTCGGGTACGCAACAGTTGCCACTCGGGTGACGGTTCATCTTAGTTTAGCGGACTAAATATCGTACAGCGTGGTCAGACAGCCCTGTTAATTTCGTCTATTGTTCTTGGGACGGATAAGATAAGGTTGATATTATCCACGATAATCTCCGTTTGCACTCCGTTTGATTTGATATTTTCTCAAATAATAAATCCTTCATGCCACTATAAGATATAAGCCTTTCTACCATTGCAGAGCTGGGCAGGCAGTACAGTGTTGCCATAGTGAGAAAAAAATACAATTTTTTATCACATTAATTCATTGATGTTTGATGAAGCTTGTCAAAAAGTATTTTGCGCCTTGCAAATATAAGATATGTCGTAAAAGGTATTTCCAGTAAAATACAAAATGCTAATCTAAAATAGTATTTAAATACAAAATGGAAATCGCTTTTATGTATTTTCCATTGCAAGTGCTAGTTTTTTTAAGAATGTCTCATCTCTGAGCCTGATGTAGAAATAGCGGCTATTTTGGATTTCAATAAATGCATCAAATATTCCTTAGCAAACATGTAAAAGTAAAGGAAGGCGTTGTCTACAGTCTGAACGCCTGAAAATTATATTGGATGTGAGAATATTCAACCAAATATTTTTTATAATACCGATGCTTATAATGTTAGCACAGCTTTACCATTATGAGATCTTAGCCATCAGAACATTTCTGTTAGAAAAACCATATGCACTGCAGGCTATCCCTTCTGTTTAAAAATCAATGCGATGAAGTATTAATGAATGGGATGAATTTTTGACCAAGATGCGGGAAACCAAACCCATTTTTTATTCCAATATATGGGATTTCAAATAAGCTCTATCCAATATATCATCACAGGAGTGGGTAAATATAAAATCCCACTATTTCAAACGTTCAGCCTTGAAGCAATTACAGAACGCTGCGAATTCTTTGCACCAAGAAAATCCCTGTAACTCTTCATAAAGTTGTAACATATCGTGGGAGAGTAAGTTTTCGTAATGGAGAACGGAAACGCGAACACACTCATACTCGAACGTTATTTATAGCCTCTCCCGCTAACTCTGCACGATAATCGAAGAACAAAATCACGAAAATAAAAAAAGGAGTAATAGCAGCATGGCGGCGAAATGGAATTGAAACTCAAATCGTGAGGGGTCACGTTGTTCAATGCACTATCTCGTTTCGTAGGGTGTAATTTAGGCGCGAATTATATCATCCTTATAATTCTTATTGTTAGTATTGCTCGGAGAGGGCCTGGAGATAATTCCATTCACAGCGTCGCGCTCCGACACGGTATCTGAAAGCCTGAAAGCACGGCACAAACTTGAGGGCACATGAAAATGCGGAGAGCCACGGAGTGCTCGCGGATAGTCGTTAAAAGCATCAGGAATCGCGATAAGCTCGATTTTTCTCTTTGTTTTTATCGGTTTCCTTTGAGGCATATAAATCATGCAGATTAGCGCATCTAAATTGTACGCGATACAGATGCAGTCATGCATTGCTTTTAGTTCACGGGGCACGCACAGGGTTACCTGGTGCAACCGCGAAATAACGGATGTCGGTGAAGGGAACCTAGAAAATGGAGAGATCAAAGTTGAACTGTAGAATCACTCCCATTTGAGCGATTGAGATTTTGATGCCATTGATTTTTGTGAATCCGTAACTTCCTGTTAGATCAGAGCGAATGGACTAGAGATGCACTTGTCAGTCGAATCTAATTGGTTTAACCTAAAATGACGATAATGTCGAGGCTGAGAGAGAGAGAGTCTTTTGGAATACATTCGATTAAGACTCAGATCAATCGCCTATACTGTTCATCGATGATATCGTAGAATATGGAATATTATTCTTAAACTTGGCAAATGGAATTGTTCGGTTTACAGGAGGTTCGGCGAGGTTCGTGTAGAACGTAATTTCACGAATGAGATGCATAATCATGACAAACTATTTTTTGCGCTCTTGTGCCTCGGAACAGAGTGCTCATCAATTTGCCCAAATATCTGTGATTTTCGAATTTTTGGTGAAAATGGTCTTAAAAGATTTGGTTCGATTCACTGATCAAGAATCCGTGGTCAGAATCGATTCTGTCCGGCCGATCCGGCCGTAGACACGATATCTCTCGAACGAAATTAGCTAGACAGTTGAAATTTTCAGAGTAGGTTTGAGAGATAAATATCTCGGTTAATTTCGTTTTTGGGCAAAATCGGCGTAATGGTTTTGGAGTAACGAAAAAAATATATTTTTTTTGCATTACAACTTTTGAATTAATTTTTTTTTGTGATGCAGTTTCATCATAAGACTCCATTGATATCATTTTCAACTCTAAAAAGCCAATACTTTTGGTGATTTTTCAAAATTGTTTCAAAATTTTAATGATACATCGTAGTTCTATGTATTCACAGAATGCGAATTCTATCTGCCTGTGTTCACTGTTCATAAATGTTATCTTATCTAGCTATAAGAGATATGTCAATTCGAAGATATTTTCTGTTGGAAAACAAGTATCCGATTCTTGAATTTATGAATATATACAAGAAGACCGAAAATAGTATGGACTTGTTGCATATTGAATAATTTATGCATAAATATTGGGGATGATGTTTCAGAAGATTTTGAATTGGATCACATTAATGACGTAGTTCATGAAGGCATTGTTGCTAGCAAAAAAAAATGCTGAAATATGGATCTACATTTGTGTATCAAATATTTCTTCTTGGGTAAAGGTTCATAATACAGAATGAATGTGTTAGTGGTGTGAACTATTAAATTAGGAGAAGAGAATGGTATTTTATTAATATATTTTGTCGTATAATGAGATAAGTTTTCAAATAAAGAAAAACAAGAGTATAAAATACATATTTAATCGTTCAAAACAATGAAATGAACTATTATTGGTTCGTCAGCCTATACCTATTCAAATATCAAGAATAAATGTGCAATCTGCTGATTGCCTCCAGCATTACTCTAGACATTCCAATGATACTTTCCTTAGGTATTTCAAATTGTGAAAACTATGCACCGAGTTTAAGTTGCACCAACCCATTCCACGAGGTTGAATCATTGCAGATTGCTCATTTAATCTTGATAAATAAACTATTATTTGAATTTAATATCTTTTATGATGCAGTTCTATCATAAAAATCCATTGATATCATTCCCAACTCTGAGAAACCAATACTTTCGGAGATATGATTTGTCAAAGATTGGACAAGAGCGCCAAAGCTCTTGCCACAAGGCTTCTTTTTAATTACAAATTTCAAATTCAATTTTTTTAAGATGTAGTTTTACCATAAGAATCCATTGATATTATTTCAAACTCTAACAAGCTAATACTTTTGGAGATATGATTTTTAAAAATTTCAATAATAAATCGTACTACTATGTTTTATCAGAATTCTATATTTATTCTATCTATGAAATATTATATGATCTGTGTTCCTATATGTCCTATATGTTTACAGAGTAACACGATCAATGACATATTTGTCAAATATCATCATTTCTTGAGCACCAACTTTCCCGAAAACCAAAATTTCAAAAATCTATACAGGCGAGAAAATGTCCTTTTGGTGCGTATTTTTTGAAACACACTGTATTATTGTTGATGAATATGTGTCAAACGGTTTTTAATTGAAATGAGTTCTCCACACTGTTTAATTCACTACATATTTTGTCAGTGCGATAACTTCTACAAAACATGATACTAAATCAGATGCGAATGATACCATGAACTCAGGGCCAATATTTGCTTTCATTGGAATGGAAATTCACTGTTTTCAACTAACGATTATTATGGCTAATCGATCATAGGCACAATTCCGAGGAGTGTGGATGTATTTCATTAGTTTTCGAGGTATATTAGTAATTTTATCGTTGTGGTTGCGCCACTGTAGGCTCAAAATATTACGACATTAGGTCATATCTGTTTTCGATGTCTCAGCGTTTGTTTATTCAATTAACTTAGTATGCTCAGTCAATAATTTTCTAAGTGTTAATGAGCAGTTATTTCGTTGGTTTGTTTGAACACGTGAAAGTTGTGACTTCTCCTACCATTAATCACCGACTCGATTTCGGGCTGGATTCTTCATTTCTTCATGTACACTCTACACATATAGCGACTTGAAATTTTTAGGGTAGGTTGTGCAATTCATTCCAATTCAAACATGGCTATTAGTTGTAGAATGCCGACGCGAAAATTTCGCGAAGAACTAGAAAATAATTGAAAAAATGTCTATATATCAGAAAATATTCGTCTGACATCGCTGAAATTTTGCGAGAGCCTTCAAAACCTAACTCTACTGCCAAATTCCAAGTTTGAACATGAACGGATCCATATTGTTGGAGACCCGAGCAGTCTTGTGTAACATTCAATCAAAAAGATATAAGGACTTCCAATTTTCAGGATAGGTTGGGCATCAGAATGGGAGAGTTAAGTTCGTTGTTGGGCATAATCAGCCCAACGGCTTCGTAGTTGTACCCATCAAATTACTCAAAAATTATTATGTATCTGACGATAACTTGAAAAGAGATAGCGAATTGCAATTTTCAGTGTAGGTTGCGCATCTGAATGCGAAATTTGAGTTCGTTAATTGCCATAATCGGCCAAGTGGTTTTGGAGTTATACTCATTAAAAATTTCGTTTTTATTTCCTCTATAACTCAAAATAATACAAATCTGATCCAATTAAAACTCGGTGATTACTTGTAGAATGCTGACCCACTAATTTTCGCGGAATTTCGTGAATATCGTATCCTGAGTTACTTGAGGCGTAAGTTTTTGCGTATTTTAATTCCAATGTAATGTTAATACACATGTCAGAATTAAAAATTATGTGATCATATTATAAACGTTCTCCTTTGAACTATGTCATTAAAATGGTATTAAATGTATTCATATATTATAAAAGCTAAGAAAAACGGTATAGAGGTGAGTAGACAAAAGAACATGTGCGCAAAAGCTTTTGACTTCACGTCAGTGCTTGAACCATTTTTTTTAGTACTATTATTATGACACTAGCGTTATATGATCCACATTAAATTCTGCAAATAATCAAGTTGTTATTTACATCTAACTACATACTTGATTTCAATTCACTAAAATGAGCATGTTTTCAGATTTCAGAAAAATTTTCAAATTGGCAGTTTCCTAAAAACAATGGATGGATTATTCAGCCTCAATGTTCTTGCATAAAATTCTATAATGCGAAATATAAGGCAAAAGGCAAACATATTTTTGTTCGATATGGACGAACGAATTAAATTGTGGCTCGATGTTGCACTCTTGCGAGCATGCAAAACAAGTTTCAATTTTTGCTATCTCTCTCTTTCACCGAAACATACCTCTTTCGACCCACATCTAATAGCGTGTGTCATTAGACGAACTGAAGCAAACCAAAATCAAATGTGGAACCATCACAATAGGCGGGCAGTATGATGAATGATATGGTCAATCTCAAAGTTAGTCCAGTCGTTCAACTTCGCTCCATGTGTAGGTCCCGAAAACTTCTCGAGACAGCCTCAATTTGCATATTATTGATTAGACTGCTTTATTGAATCCATAAAGTTGTTTCTTTCTACATTCATGAGTTCACCCTCGCGTGTATTGGTTTTTATATGGTAGAGGTTATTGATGGGCCAATTACTTGAAGTTAGAATAATGATCGTTTAAATTCCAAAATGCGTATTCAATTAGAGTTCGGATATTCGATTATGCGGATGAAACACTCGTGTCTATAGCGTAGCGCAGTCTACGTTGATACATGGCGCCAAATCGACGAAACTGCATACCTAGATCAAAATTCCAACCTTAGAACTAGTTAACAATCAGAATCTGCCCTGAAAAAATCTGAGGAAATATTTCCTACCGCCATACTACAGTTTAATGACGAGTTCATTTGAATCTACAAAACACAGACTCCAATCTACATGAGCTCTAAAACAGGACACAGGTCTCTCAAATTTGGGTATATTAAATTCACCATGTTGAACATCACAAACATTCCAAATGATAATCATGACCACACCCAGAACTGGCAAGTGGCATACCTCATGACTCAAAATAATCTTTATCCAAATCAATCACAAACACCAATTCATCTAATTCGTTTTTGAACGAACAAAGATATTCTGCAAAAAGTGTTAATTTTCACAAACAAAAACTGTTTCAACCTCTAGAATAGCTGTCAGGGTAAGTCTAAGTGAAAATACTATAGAGAGGTACAAAGAAGTTGACTGTTTCAACTCGACAAGAAGGCAGCCGTCAGACAGACTCACTGCCATTCAACGACTACCACCGACCAAATCAAATTTAGGACGCAAGCGTCCTTAATTTGGTCGGTGGTTGTCAGTGAACGGTCTCTGTGACCGCTGCCGAAAGAACCCCGATCCGTTGATTCTGGACTTTCGTACATCGAACTACACTCTCACGAACGATAAAAAATTGCCTTCACTCGAATGGAAAGAATTACTTTGCATAATCTATCGAGGTTTGACTTAAGGGTTACTTAAGTTAGATATTAATCGAAAATTCAAATGACAATAACGGAAAAAAATATTCCGTTACTTCTTCACTATTATAATAAACCATTGAGCATATAGCTATAAGGAACGAGAAAACTCTTATTTTCTAAAAATCCTGTTCACTTTGCAACGGATCTAATGAGTCTTTGAAATCGATATTTATAGTTACTTCTTAGCGGAAAAGGCAAAATATTGCGTGTGATCGATGCCTACTAGCAGGAAACGAAAGGTACCCACTGAACCCTAACGAACCTCAACCAAACAGAACGTGTACCGATTGTATCAGTATAACCCCGAGGTTACTATCCAAGTTGGTGAAATTTATGGTCACGCTTGTGGGTGAGTACGCTCGATAGAGACGATGAGATAATTCTTTAATTTCTTAATTAGGGGCGCCGCATTAGCATATCTTGTTTTCTCCAATTGCTTCTCCGCCTAGGGGCGGTTTTTATTAGGGCAAAAACAGCGGTTGGGGGGGGGGGGATGGAAGCGCCTAATTGGACAAGCTCAAATTGAGATGTCGAATTATTCATAGTCAAACTTTACGGCACCGTTTTTAACGTGACACATTAACGGATTGCTTGCCATCCTTAAAAAAGTAATTTCGCCTTAATAAAATGACGTCCAAGTTTGTATCCCGTAATGAATCTGACTGCCATACTTAGTGGCGGAAAATTTGAGAATCTCTAATCAAAAGCGGAAAAAAACGATACTTCATCGCAGTCCGTGGGATCAAAAAGCCTAGGGAAAATCTTTCGTAATTTGCAATGCGTTCGCTCAGCCTGTGATTGAACTATGTCTATTATTTCCTTAAATTATTATATTATATTATGATTCTAAACATTTGTACCTCCAACTTTTAATTTCTCTCAACTGAGTAATATTTGAATCTATTTCGAGTTAATTGAAAAGTTCTCTTAGAATCCTGTCCAGCCATTTCATTTTATCTGCCATGAATTTCCATCTGGTATCTTATACCGGGAGTATTCAAAGGATTTCTGTATCATGAGGAATCATAATCACACAAAATCGCCAATAAAAAATGGGTTCAAGCCGTGTGGACAGGAGCTTTCTGGCGCTCTAGTTCAAACAGACAAATTATATCTGGTATTGGTTTCTCAGAGTTGGGAATTATATCAATGTATTCATATGATAGAACTGCATCATAAAGAAAATTCAATTTAAATAATAGTTTATTTATCAAGATTAAATGAGTTATCATGAGAATGAGAACTGCACCATGGAAGAAATCAAATTAAATCTGACCAATTTTGCCCAATAACGAGCTTAACCGAGATATTCATCTCCCTAAACTACTCTGAAAATTTCAACTACCTACCTCATTCCGTTCGAGAGTTATATCTATGTCTATGGATGAAAAGCAGTCTCACTACTCTCAGATCTCTTACTTCATGTTCCGTTCCGAAATGTAAGAATTTTCAGAGAAAACCTAATTTCGGAGCAAACAACTGAGATTTTTCTCACTTCGCTCACAATTCTTCGATTGATTAGATAATGTCATGTCTCAGGAACATCATTTGACATTATGACAATTCATACATAGAATAATATCTTTCTGTGACAACGTTGAAATACGATTTATTATTGAAATTTTGAAAAATCATATCTCCGAAAGTATTAGTTTGTTAGAGTTAAAAATGATATCATTGGATTCTTATGGTAAAACAGCTTATTAAAAAAAATTTAATTTGGAATTTGCCTTGTAAAAAAAAATGTTTTTTTGTTACTCCGAAACCATCTGTCCGATTTTGCCCAATAACGAACTTAGCCGAGATATTTATCTCCCAAACCTACTCTGAAAATTTCAACTGTCTAGCTCATTCCGTTCGAGAGTTATCGTGCCTACGGCCGGCCGGCCGGACCGGCCGGATGGCCGGACAGAATGAATTTCGACCACGGATTCTTGGTCAGTGAGTCGAACCAAATCGTTTAAGCCCATTTTCATCGAAAAATTCGAAAATTACAGACATTTGGGCAAATTGATAAGCACTCAGTTCCGAGGAACTAGAGCGCCAAAAAATTGCTGTGCTGGATCAGAAATCGAGCGTTCAGTTCACACTAGTTAACATTGTACCACGAGAAAATATGAGTTAGTTATCGCACGAAATAAAAATGTTCAGTTTTTGGCGCTCTTGTTCCTCGGGTCAGAGTGCTTATCAAACTGCACAAATGTCTGTCATTTTCGATTTATTGGCTGCACATAGTCTCAAACGTTTTGGTTCGACGCACTGATCTAGCATCCGTGGTCAATATCTAGTCTGTCCGGCATTCCGTCCGTTAACACGATAACTGTCGAGCGGAATGAGCTAGATAGTTGAAATTTTCAGAGTAGGTTTGGGAGATAAATATCTCGGTAAGGTTCGGAGGATCGAAATAAAAATTTTTTCACATCACAAATTCCAAATTCAATTTTTTTAAGATGCAGTTTCATCATATGAATCCATTAATATCATTCTTAACACTAACAAACTAATACTTTCGGAGATATGATTTTTCAATAATTAATCGTGATTGTATGATTTCATAGAATGCTCTAATTATAATTTGCTGATGTATGTAAATCCAAAATATGAGGTTAGTCATAGACCTACGTTTTGAATTCAATTTTTTATGATGCATTTTTATCATAAGAATCCATTGATATGGTTCCTAACTCTGAGAAACCTGCCCACAGAGCTTTCCCACTTTTTCTGGATTTTCTGTTAATCTATTGGAACATAAGTCTAATGATAATGAATTTATGAAGGTGAATCGGCAAAAATTTTTAGTGAATACCGAGATGAACTTCCCTCAACACACGAATTTTTTTGGTGTGATCTGAATCGCCTTCAGAACAATGATAATTCTATGAAATGAATATTTGTTGAAGACCAACTCACATTTACACTTTTTTCAAAAATAATAGAAAGAATAATTTGCATATTTATCTATGCTTGACCAATAAAAAAACATCATGCTGTAAGTCTAAGAAGAGCCTGTTCCGCCATTTGCTGATAAAGTCTCGGATTAGCTATAATGACATGTTCAATAGATATCCCTGAAAATTTCGACGGCTAGCTTAATGTTTTTCAGTGAATAATTTGCATATTATCAGTAACACCATGTTTTAGCAATGGGAAAACAATTATGTTGTAAATATTATGGCATCTTTCACCCGCCTTCATAACATATCCTACAGATATCCCTAAAAATGATGTTTCACACGTGTTGGATAGGTTAATCAGGCAGGTAAACTCCAGAATAATTTAATACAATTTGTTTAGCAGATATTTTATGCGCCGGAATTATAATATTCGGGACTTTATTAGTAAATGGTGAAACAGGCCCTAATTCTACAATGGTCGATTGAATCAATTTTATGAGGAATGTCACATACAGCTTTGGCTTTCCTGTATCACCGACTAAAGTTCTTGAACTTTGGTAATTTTGGTGGTTATTTTGTTTTCATACAATTGTGAAGATTATTTCTTGTGATTTATTTTTATTTGTTCCACCTCATGTTGAAAAAGACTTTAAAAATTGCCTGTATACACCCTGTGTAACGCTTTAGTATTTAAACTAAATTCAAGACTTTTCTGACAAGAAGAGGACCGTGTCAGATATTTGCTTATTTACCGTTAGTACCACTATTGCTGACGATGATTCTTTCAAATTCTCATGAATAAACTGGTTCTGAAATAATGGTTGCATTTACCAGTTCACAATATGAAAACTATTGGGATACAAATCAGCCGAAGCAATAGCATAGAATGTTGAAATGTCGATTCTTGATATTTCGATTTGTTTCTGTTTTGTGTTGAATTACATATATTAAAAATCGAAATGACGAAACATGAGTAACGCAAGCAATGCAAATATGAATTACGCAACGATGTTACATTCTTTCAGCTAAAGAGCATTATACATTGTATTTCTACAGAAGCCCATATAAAAGTGAGCACTAAAATCTCTATCCACTCCATCGTATATGAATCTGAACTCCGCTCGTCAACATTTCGTACATTTTATTAGACATTATAATGGCTCCAGGCCAACGACACATTGTGCATGTTATCCCTTATCTCCTACAGCGGACATCGATCACCCCACAGATCCGCTCTTTCAATCTTCCCCCAAGCGAGTTCTCTCCATCCCCGGCACCCTTAAACACTTAGTTGTCTGCGACGCTTTTGCCCTGCCTGACTTAGGCCGTATCTTATCACGGCCGTTGCCCAGTAATCCACCACGGGCTTCCAAATATGATTAATATAGATTGCAACACGCCCTCCCCCCTGAAGATCTTATCGGCATTTGCAGTTGTATAGGGGTTGTTAGAGACGATAGTCATAAGCCTATAGTATCCATTGTTGACGCTGACATTTAGGGCTTAGGACCTTCGGAGGTCCTAAGAAGTTACGAAAACTGTGAATGATTTGATTGAATGCCTTTCACGATAACAGAGAATTCTCGCCCATAAATAAAAACCTGAATATGTTTGGAATCCACGGATACACAGTTTGAATACTTTTAAAATGCAGGCTGGTCCGCGAAAAACTGTAAATAGTTTTTGATGGTGAATAGATGGTACCTGGTAGCCAGAAAACAACAATTAAATATGGGCTAAGTCTCTTCGTTTCTGTGATAAGGGGTGATTTATTGATTTTGGCTGAACCTTTGGTCAACCATAACTACCCAACCGTCGAACAAATTATTTTCAAATTTGTGACGTAAAATCATCTCAAGCCATCAAAACGTTCAGATAAATCATACTGACAAAGTACAAAAGAGGACTCAGAAATTTTGGTCTTTACTTTCAGGTTTAATAAAACACCATGCATGTTCAATATGTTCATGAAATACCATTAAATCGTTAAAATAGATAAATATAGATTCATCCTGCGAATACACTAGAATGGCATACAAACCGTTAATTTTTTCCTTTCAAATTTATTAGAGAATATTGTTGCATTGGACGATTACAAATAATATTTTCTTTTGTAAAAAAAACATTCTGGGATGGGATCTTTCTGAAATTTTCGATTGAAAGTAATAGGAAAGGTTGTTTATGAAATTGCGAAATTTTCTGAATAACCATACGTAAAGACTTTTGTAGATATGTATTGAGTTTGAAATAATTCCTCGATTTTCTCGACAATTATTTATTACAATTTCATAATATTTTCACTAGTGGATAATATGTTCGTCTAGGAAGATTCACTGATGACAATAAGGATATATTATTATATTATACTGATCCTCCTAGGTCTTCCCCAAGGAGACCCCTCATAAGCTCTCGAGAGCTTGAGCGAGTAAGGAGAAATAGTTGTGTTCCATGTAGGCTTTGTTACTGTGTCCTTACGCCACCTTAGGCACAGCACTGTTGATTTTTTTTTTACGCAGCAGTGAATGGTGGCGATTACCGTGACTAGAAAATGTCTTTCCTACCCTCGGAATTGAACTTAGGACTTCCGCTACCAAGTCAAACGATCTACCACTGAGCCAACCACACTAATATGTCTGCGTAATAAGCAGAACACGTACAGAATTTTCTATAAAAGCATGCAACCTTTGTTGAGTGTAATTAATTAACTATTAACGACGAGTATTTATGGTATGATATAAGAGAACCTTGTGGTTCTTCCACGATACTTCCTTATTCGCATATCACCTGCATGACAGAAACTCTGAGCTGATTTATTGTATTTTTTCACAGTAAATTTTTTTTAAGGGAGCACTTTTGGTTTATTATTTTCTAAAATATGAGTCCTTTAGTATCGTGCAGCGAAAAGATGTATGTAAATCATCCTTGAGATATTCACATTTCCCTTTATGAACGTAGAATTATTGAAGAATCGAATAATGTTTATCTGCCACGTATTTTATCCTATATAAGAGGAGTTTAATGAAAATTGGTATAAAAACGACTGTTTCCATGAGGTGAATATCGCAAATTCCATTTAAGCTCATTAGTATCATTTTGAGAGGTTCAGGGTTGGAAAATCTGAAAAATGTATTAATATACCTACTTGAAATTCAGAATATTCTTATTATATTATGCTGAATCTGAAATAAAATACCTATGTTCTGAAATCAGTAGTTATGAAGAAAAATATGATGAAAAGGTAAAAAAAAACATTAAGTTACAAATGATATTTCCAACGTCTTGGTCATATTGTCATACCTTCGGAATCGTGTAGCGAAAATTTTTTTTACTCCGACCGCGAATTCAGAATTGTGGGCAATTGTATCACTTTCCTCTATTTTCAATGAGGATATTTAAAACAATTAAGGTTAGATCTGAAAAATGAACGTACCGTTGAACTCTGAATATGTTCCTTCTAATGCCTTCTTCTTTCATGGTCAACCTGGAGCCTAATATTTGATTTCATTTCAGATCTCCAACGTTTTGGAAAGGGACCCTGAACGTAATTCCTACAATATGGTAAGTTTATCTTTTCCAACCAGAAAAACAACTTGATTGATTCGCAACGAGAAAGATCCTCCCAATGTATGGACTCAATTCATCCTTTATTATCTGCAGTATCTCCATTTTCTCTGTTGTGTGAATAATGTGGGTGCCTCCTTGAACCACAAACAATTCATTTTATCTATTAGAGCAGCGAACTAAGACATCACGATATATGGAATGATACGTGCTTAGAATGCAGAATGAAGAATAAACAACCCAGCTTCAAAGTAGTTCTTTGCATCATTTTCTAAGCTTTCGCTCGTTATATGATAAAATAAACGACGTCGAAGATTTATGTCCCAATTTCAGAACGGACAGGTTCTAGAGAATAGAAACATTCATTTCTGCACTACAAACGAGAGTACGACATCAACGTTCGTTCTTATGAGCATGTTTTTCATGGCAGAGGTCAATTAATTCTTTTGAGTTTCAAAGAATCTTCAACTACTACGATGCATTCGTTATTATTGACGGAAACAATCTCAATCACGTTGTTTTTATGTCAGTTCGATTCGCGAGACCTTGGGATTGAATGTGTCCATTGCATTATTCAACAACTCTGTTTCACTGATTGTGAGTTATATAATGATTTCCATTGAATTGGACGTGACCCAATGTTCTTGGTACTGAGGATATCAAGTGCAGAGTGAAATGCAAGAAGGTGTAGACAAAACGGAATTGCATTAATTACAGTCTTGATGAATATTTGCGCCTCATTTTATTTCCAACTCCTTCCTACATTTTAATCGATTATTTACTAGTAAGTAAACTTTTCGGATTTCGCAGCAAAATACAATTTCAGGCCCTCTCAGTTTCAACTCAATTGGTTCAGTCTAGAACAGCCTTTCTAACCTTTTTCTCTAATGGAATGCCCTTAGGATATAAATGACAATCGCGGAGAAGAGAAGATTATACAATATCCGAGTAGGCTTGTTGAATTTATTCCAACGGTATAAAATATAAAGCATACGAACACAGCTTTATCATTTTTTGGCGCTTGTTTCTACATCAAAATGTACCTCCTCTTTTCTTCGTTTTGACATTCTCTATTTTTATCCTTAACACGAACTTCGTGATTTTGAAGGTTGGAAATTACTTTTTTTTCTATGGGGAAACACGGCTTGAACGACTAAAATATCAAAATTCGATAAATTACCAGCTCTTTGACTTTTTCACCAAACTAATGAGACCACCAAGTTTGATAGCTAAAATGGGATCAATTCTAAAATGGAATCGAAAAGTAAGTAATATTTTTCTTGTGAATTACCGCTAAATTTACCTTGACTGGAATGCTTTTGGTCGATGCTTTGAATTTGCTGTTGCTGAATGAAACTGGGTCTAACTGGCTATAGTACTCCGTCTTTCATCAGTTTGGCGAAGAAAATTACAGTGAGTGCTAATTTATCGATATTTTTTTACGCGCATGTTCTGGGGACCATCGCGTTATCATTTTACCCAAATGTCTGTAATGCTCGAATTCTTTGCCGAAAATGGTCTGAAATGATTAGGTTCGACTCCCTGATGAAGAATTCGAGGTCAAATTTGATTCTGCCCGACCGGCCGTTGCGAAGATAACTTGAGAATGGATGAACATAGCGAATTGAAATTTTTGGGGTAGGTGGCGCGTCCAAATACGACTGACAAGTTCGTTAATGGGCATAATCGGCCCAACAGTTTCCGAGTAATAATTTTGTCGTCAACCAATACAGATCAGATCGTATTAAAACTTGATAGCTGGTATGGTTGTAGAATACTGACACAAAGACATTTATGAAATTTTGTGAGAATCGTATCACTAGAATATTTTAATAAATGATATTTCTGTCAAGCTAACCTGAGAACGGAAATAGATAGTGACGAATGCGAAATTTCAATTCGTTAATAGGCATAATCGGCCAAACGGTTTTCGAGTTACACTCATCTGAATTTTCGTTGTTATTTCCTCTATAACTCGAAATATACATATCTGATCTGAGTTTTTTCGTATCTCAATTCCAATATATTCAACAATTCTGTGATCATGGACGTCACTGATGTCTGTCATTAAAATGGTATGAAATGTATTCATACATCAAACACCAGAAAACGATATATCGATGTTAAATTCGACTAAGAGTCTACAATAAAGGTGAGTAGACAATAGCGTAAAAACTTGTGATTTCACGTCAGTGCTTGAACCAATTTTCATTTTTGACATTGTCTTACTTCGAAACGAAAACCGAAAAAACTTTATATTATTATATGAAAAAAATAAAACACTAATGTAGTTTGGATAGTTTAACAACATTACCTATTAAGTTATCATTAAAGTATACTGTGGGAGATACATTCATTATTAAATGGTTTCTTTTTGGGTTTTCTCTCCCAAACTCTGAAAAATATCTGTTAAATAAAAATTTATTATTTTGTGAATTGCTTCTGCGTAATGAACACAAGATTTGTCAGAAGCAATAAATCGAACAACGTTGCCTAATAAACAATAACGACACAACATCAACGATGAAACAACTAAATTTCGTAACGTGTCGCAGTATAAATCATACTCCCTTCGTCAGACACTTAACGAAAATTTTCTGAATTATTTTTTGTTGATGTAGCTAAAGGGTTTTCCAATAAGAGGTGTTATTTATTTATTTATTTAGCGTATGGCTTGTACACAATATAGTAAAGTTAAAATTCACAATTTTATTTATTTATTTATTTTTTTATTTTGATATTCAAATAAAAATGCCATTTTTCAATATAAATGATCGGATGTTTATTTCATTATAAAGAAGAAGCTATGCCGTTAATAGTGGAAAATAACATCAGGCAAATGACCACCACGACCACGCTTACAGGATCATATCCTTTTACTGAAATTTTCCATAACCAAATCGCAAAGTGGCTGTCCTATGTCCTCGATAGCCTCACGAATTCCATCTTTGAGGTCTTGAATCGTGGCCCCAAAGGAAGAAGTCGCAAGGTGTTAAATCACAAGACCTCGGTGGCCAATTGTGATCACCTCTTCGAGAGATAACACGGTCCGGAAACTTTTCCCGCAAAAGATCAATGGTTTCGTTGCTTGTGTGGCACGTAGCTCCGTCTCGTTGAAAGTAAACGTTGTCCAGATCAATACCATCCAATTCCGGCCATAAAAAATCATTAATCATCTCTCGATAGCGCAATCCATTCACCGTAACTGTTGCTCCAGCCACATTCTTGAAAAAGTAAGGCCCAATGACTCCACCGGACCATAAACCGCACCAAACAATCACACGTTGAGGATAGAGAGGCTTTTCAACAATAACTCTTGGGTTTCCCGAGCCCCAGATGCGACAATTTTGCTTGTTGACGAAGCCACCGAGGTGGAAATGGGCCTCATCACTCAAGATGATTTTTCGATGGAATTCCGGATCTTTTTCATGCATTTCAACGACCCAATCAGCAAAGACACGACGATGTTGATGATCGGCCGGCTTGAGTTCTTGTGTTAACTGAACTTTATGAGCCTTAAGACCCAAACCTTTATGCAAAATACGGTGTAATGACGTTTGTGGAATGCCTAATTCCAAAGAACGACGAGGAATGGATAAACCTGGGCTTTCTTCAACACTTTCGGCTACAGCAGCAATAATCTCGGCTGTTCTTGAGCGACGTGCACGGGTTTTATTCTTCACATAACTAACTTGTCCCAACAGCTCGAATTTTTCCACCAATTTCTTTATTGCGGTCCGACAAGGTGCTTCACGACGACCCAAAAATGTTCGAGTTTAAGAACCGTCTCTGCCAAATTTTCACCATTTTTGGCGCTCTAGTTCCTCGGAACTGAGTGCTTATCAATTTGCCCAAATGTCTGTAATTTTCGAATTTTTCGATGAAAATGGTTCGATTTGGTTCGACTCACTGATCAAGAATCCGTGGTCGAAATTCATTCTGTCCGGCCGGTCCGGCCGTCCGGCCGTAGGCACGATAACTCTCGAACGGAATGAGCTAGACAGTTGAAATTTTCAGAGTAGGTTTGGGGGATAAATATCTCGGCTGAGTTCGTTATTGGGCAAAATCGGACAGATGGTTTCGGAGTAACAAAAAAAAATTTTCTTTTTTACGGAACAAATTCCAAATTAAATTTTTTTTCAATAAGGAGTTTTACCATAAGAATCCATTCATATCATTTTTAACTCTAACAAACTAATACTTTCGGAGATATGATTTTTCAAAATTTCAATGATAGAATTATTCTGTGGCTATTCTATGAATTGTTATAACGTCAACTTTGACGTTGTCTCATTGTCATTCATTCCAGTAATGGTATCAGTATGAGAATTATAATATTATCATACTTTTTGTTGGTTGATATTTTCATGCCGATGGTCAATCCATATGTTGATGGGAATGGTAATGGTAAGTTAATAACATTGTCATTCATTCCAGCAATCGTATAAATATGAGAATTATAATATAATATCATAGTTTTTGTTGGTTGATATTTTCATGCCGATGGTCAATCCATATGATGATGGGAACGGTAATGGTAAGTTAATAATATTGAGTTCAGAATATCTCCACTAAAAACAAAACTGGAATTGAGGAATGAATATCTCGGATGAGTTCGTTGTTGAGTAGAAATCGAAAATTGGTTTTGGATTGATAATTTTTGGCACTCTTGTTGAATTTAAATTCTTCTATGATGTTTGAATTCAATTTCTGCTAAGATGAAGTTCTAAATTTCAATAATGAACCGTACTTCTATGTTTTCACTGAATGCTATAATTATTCTATCCAAGCTTTATTATATGATCTGTGTTCATACTCGTACATTTCATCCTGTTCTATAAGAGAGAGTCAAATTCATTTCAGCTATTTTAATTTGGTTTCTTCCATGGTGCAGTTCTCATTCTCAGATTGCTCATTTAATCTTGATAAATAAACTATTATTTGAATTGAATTTCCTGTATGATGCAGTTCTATCATAAGAATACATTGATATAATTCTCAACTCTGAGAAACCAATACTTTCGGAGATATAATTTGTCTGTTTGAACTAGAGCGCCAGAAAGCACCTGTCCACAGGGCTTGAACCCATTTTTATAGTGAATTTTAATAATTTCAATGCGTTCTTGAAGCGTGTATCGTTCCATTTTTATTAATGGCGTAGTTTCTACTTGTCAAATGTCAAAAAATTATAGCTTCAAAAGTGACTTCTACCGAAATAGCGGGCTATTCAAAATAACACCTCTTATTGGAAAACCCTTCATTATGAAATTCGAGAAATAAAACATAAAATAACTCTGAAGATTTTCGTTAAGTGTCTGACGAAGGAGTCTGATTTAGACTCCGAAACGTTACGAAATGTAGTTGTTTCATCGTTAATGTTGTGTCGTTATTGTTTGTTAGGCAACTTTGTTCGATTTATTGCTTCTGACAAATATCTTGTGTTTATTACGCGGAAGCAATTCACAGAATAATACATTTTTATTTAACAGATATTTTTCAGAGTTTGGGAGAGAAAACTCAGAAAGGAACTATTTAGTAACATTATCTGTTGCTTTTGATTTGGTTTTGACCGAATTGTTTTCAGGTGTATGGTTTAAATTGACAGAATTGTGACGAATCCTTAGAAAGACGTGAATTTGCCTTGCTGATGTATGCCCATTAAAAATCGATACGACACGGCTCGTGCTCTAATTGGATTGTCAGCAGGGATCGCTGTTTGTCCCAAATTCAAAATCGTATTCAATAGAAAACGAACGATGCATCGCGACATGGTGCAATTAAACTCGCGATGAATTCCTGCAAATATTCAAGTTGTCTCCTATGCGAGGTCAGGAAGGCCGTCGTGGTAAGGGACGCCTTGGTGGGTTCCTAAATTATGCCAGTTCTCTGCTGCGGGTAACCAGGCATTCATGCTGAACCCACGTAGATGTAAAATACTTTGCCATTCTGATGATGCAGGTCAGGCGCTAGGATGCGACCGCCTAAATATTTTCATCTAGAGTAAAGGAGTACTATTACTGTCCCTATATCTTTCTTGAAGAACAAAGAAACTGCAACACCCAGAAGGAGCTGTTTAAATTTCAATTTTTTTTTGGTAGAACATAGAAAGTATAGCAAGGAGTAAATGATTAAAATTTGGGAAAAAAAAATCGTAACGATTACAGTGGTGCAGAGAACGTCAACATTGCAAAGTGGAATGGCATCAGGTCGTCTTTTCTGATGAATCACGATTCTCCTTGGGTGCACATGATGGCCGAAGAAGGGTTAGACGACGTCAGGGAGAAAGATGTGCCGCATAGAGCATGTTTGGGACATCATGGGTAGAAGGCTTGGAAATTTACCCCAGCCCCCACGGACTTTGGGATAGTATCCCTCAAGAAGAAATATACCATCTTATTGCATCTATGCGAAGACGTGTTAGGGAGTGTATAGATAATCGCGGTGGACAAACACATTATTAACAAATTTATTAAAAAGAATTTTAAACCCTATGTTTTTTTCCTCAAATTTCAATCATCTACTCCTTGCTATACTATCTAAATTACCTCATAAATTCTAATGTTTATGATCAAACTGAACAAAATTGATACATTTTTTATTTAATGTATTAAGTAAAGCTTTTAAGCTTTAAAGACAAAAGTTATTGAACCGGAATTCAATGTTAACTTAATACATTAAACAAAAAATGTGTCAATTTTGTTCAGTTTGATCATAAACATTAGAATTTATGAGGTGATTAGTTTAAATCATTTATTACGAAAAAAAAAAAATAACAATTTATAAATAAATTCTAGAAATGGAAATGACACGGTACTGACATTTAATAAATACATTCTAGAAATGAACATGGAACTGACATTTAAGTGATAAATTGTAAGTTTTCTGTAAGTGGCAAGCTATATTATATGAAAATAATGTTGAAATATGTTCATAATTTTCCAATAAGCACAAAAATTTCATAAATTGATTATTAATTAATGACCTATGAGAACAAACAATACAGGACATTGAATATCACAGTAAGAACGGAATCACCCATATACATGTATATCACAGTATATTACATATATTATTTTCATTTCAGTATCTATTAAAGATATAATTCACATTGGTGCAATTTAGGGACACTCCCACATGCGCCACCTATAACATTCATTTAAAATTAGAACTTGTGTATAACAAAAAAAAATCAACGTATTATATCTCAATATCTATAGAACCTACATATACTTAATTTTAATTATCATTGCACATATCCATCCCAATTATTATTGATGAGAAATTGTTAATCTTACGTTGGGTTTCACGAAGCTTTGACAACCCTTAATTGCCGAATTAGTGAGATTCTATGTTCATTTCCAGTTCATTTTTGATGCAACCACCGAATTAAATCACCAATTAAGCTAATCGAAGCTTCGTGAAACCCACCGTCAATCTACGGAATTATGTAAACAATAAACGCTAACCTCACTGAAATATATATTCTGTGACTTACCTAATGTTCTAATAATTATTACATTTTTGTGCCTTCTTCTGTTGCAGTATAAAATATATTATTATACTATGTGTATAGGAGGTTGTCACTTGTCAGATTGTTTCGTCAAATCGAATGTTTTTCTCAAGCTTCTCTTATCTAAGAATCTCGGCTTTCGATATAATCGAAAAGCTTTTTAAACCCCCGAATTCCATTAATCTGCTTGTTAAATATGACAGAGAATTTGGTTAATTGTGAACTGAACGTATCTTTGTGAACATAATATGTCGAGGTTCTATGCTATCTATAGGCCATAGACTGATAGAGGTTATAATAATTATTGTTGTTTATAAAGTGGTAAAATGATTTATGAAGTCATATATGTTACGAATTAAAATATTTAAGGAATGTCAGAATAGGCGATGAAGATATTGTGGATATATTCAATGAAAACCAAGTTGGAGTGAGTGTTTTAATATTCAGGAAGAGCTATTTTCAAAAATGCAGCATGAAGATTATTTTTAAAACCATTCTATAAGACTTGAGTGAGTAAATAAGTTTTCTCAAACAATTTCATTGAATTTCGAGCAGCAGATGATAAAGCTTCCATATAATTATCCGATATTGAATCCAATAAGTGTTTAAAAGTTAAAGACAGTTGAGGGTTGGATTAGCACATTGTAGCATCCATAAACGCTTATAACATTTTACCTGAGCTGAAGAGGGAAATATGGTAAATGAAAAAGATGTTTCATTTGATGAGAGGAATCCAGGGTTAAATTTAATGTACAACTTAAAGACTCTCACCCTGAATATGAGCTCAATGATGTGATATATGCATATCATGTATGATCCTTCCAAAGTACCTGATCAGAAAATTAATTTTCCTAGTCTCCACAGAATCTGCATTCTTTCTTTCCCGGTTGAAGATTCCCAACTTCCACATCAAGATCTAATATTGTAGGTAAAGTAGGTTGAATTTCTCATCATAATCTTGTGTAATTTCATCTAGGTTCTTGCAAGATATTGTTGCGAAATTATGTTGACTTCTCGGCAGCAGGACGATGTTCAGCTCTATTACCACCAGATGCCTCTGATTGGATGTCAAAGCAAGTGTTCTCTTGTCTTACACACGGTCCCAACATTTTTTTGTCGGCAGATTGTCATGTTTTACTGTTAGCTCGTGTCGAACATATGCGTGATTATGGTTCTCTTCGAAATGCATTTCATATAAATCAAATCCTGTCCTGGGCTGGATTTCATTCTTCAGACAGCTGAATGACTCCAGCTCTTCGGTCGAGCAGAGTTGTGTAATACCATTGAGTATATAAATAGATAGAGGTATAACCCGGTTCAAGATCCCGAAGCCAGTTTGTTTGTCCGACACGTGGCGCACCACTGAACATCGGGTGAATCAACCACCCGAAACTTGCCAAACTTTAACAGGCATCTGTATAAGGCGACTCATTTCGTCAAGAAATGCATTTTGAAAGAGTTTCTGGAGCTCAGAGCCGGACTGAAAAATAATTACAGAATATACAAAATAGAACTCGTTACTGAATCATTGAGTTTATAAATATAAATGACAGAAAGAACTTATTTTTGTGTAATATCATTTTTTACATAAATAAATCTTTATACTCAATGGTATTATGTAGTGGGTATAATACTTCATTTATTTAAGACTTTTCATATTCACTAACAGATGATGTCAAGATTGTATTGAAGAAATTAGTATTTTTTGCGGTTGTCGATTGTTATGCAGAGATGAAGGGAATTAATTGATTGATATCATTAATTATTGCTAGCTGGTGAGAAACCGTTTTCTAGAAGACTGTGCTTCTGGCATATTTTAACTCAATGGCAACTAGTCTTTAAAAGAACGGATGTGGAGTCAGGTGCTTTAGGTCACTCGCCCACTCACAAGGAAGTTAACTGAGTTCATTTGTTGATTGCCAGGAAAAAGAATGATATTTAGTTACCCAATATTTGCAAAAATATGAATTTTATCGAGTTCAAATCTGGAACACGGTTCAAACTCCCAAAAATGCTGACATCGTGATGAAATGACAGAGCGCTCGTACTTCTCCTTCCCGCGGACGGAATAGTAAGTCATCGTTGGCATAGTAACTACTTTTCCTGCAGCGGCTGAGAAATAGAAATTTTCAATGATTGTGTCAGTGGAAATACTTTAATTTCAAACGTTTAACAATAACGTCATATTTCGACTGGCAGGATCATCGAATAATTCTATTTTCATTGTTCTCGCAACTATAACGATTGTAAATGTAAATAAATCTTAAGCTAATTATTCAGATTTTCAAGAATTTAGACACCCTTGAAAATAAAAATAAATTGAAGGAAATATTAAACGATAAGAAATCTCAGCCCCCTAAAACTGTATTTTAAACTCTATTTAATGGTAATTTCGGAAGATTTAACACCGACAAATGATTTAATTGATGGGTCTTCGAAATAGTCATCAATAAGTTGTGTTTACCTGGTATTAATACAAATCCCTTTCTCAAAATAAGAGGTCATCGTAAATAAATGTTCCATTACAGAAAAGAGTGTAATTGTAAAAATGAATTTCTACTACCTATTAATTTAAATTATTCTTAGAAATAATTAGAAATAGAGCTTGGTTCCGATATTTAAAGCAGAAACCGAAATTCATTCCAATCATTAAGATTGAGGTACTTCCATCGGTCAAGCAACTTACTAAGTGATAATACTGTGAAAAGTGAAATCCTTCGAATATGTCTACAGTTAGCTGCGTTTATAATGGATGTTCCAGAAGAATATCGAACGAAACATCTACAAAGTTCTTCAGATTTCCAGTGAAAGATGACAGGCGGTGTCAAATATGGATATTACATTCAGGAAATACCAAACTTCTAGGTAAATATATTATAATATTAATTCATTCTATTTTACATACTGCTGTTCAAAAGAATTGGCAATTAGTGAAAAATTGTTACAGTTTTTAATAATTTTCAGATTTAGACAAGAAGCAATTGGAAAATAGAAGAATTTGTCAAGACCATTTTGAAGAAACAGCGTTCATTAATACGACAGGGAATAGATTAAAAAAAAATGCAGTCCCGATACATTTTGAAGAGTCTTTTTCGGTAAGTTTCCTACGGTTATTGTCGCATTATCATAATATAAACAACTGAATTTTGTTTCTCAATCATTGATGTGAAATTCATTTCGGAATTTTATTTATAGGCTTTGAGTTTATAAATAGATATTTATAAACTCAATGGTATAGGCACAATAATTGAGTTTATAAATATCTATTTATAAACTCAATGGTACAATTAAATTTGTGCATAAACCATAAAAAATTTCGATGGCGGATCTACATTATGGTTTTGAAGATATAGATAAAATATTACGTCAGTTATATTTTTGGGTGCACGTTCTGGGGAAAATAGTCCCTATTATTTGGTCAAAATGTCTGTAATTGAAACTTGGCAGTAAGCACAAGCATAGGAACGCGCAACTTTAAGCAGAATCATTGAGTATATAAATAGATTTATATACTCAGTGGCAGAATATATTTGGAATCATACTGTTGTTAATTAAAAAAAATTTTTTTCATTCTTTTGGAAAAAAATTGGATAGGAACAAATCATTGTTTTTACGTTAAATTTTATATTCTACAGTGGTATTGTCTAAATTTCGTGCTTTTTCTCATTATAGTTCTTTCTTATATGATCTTAGGGTACACTAGGGACAACAAATTCATGGACATAGACAATCCGTGAATATATCACCTATGTTGAACCTGCACCCAAAATCCCCTGACCTCATGTCAGTGCTTTTCAATCTAGTTTTTTTCAAGAATTATCGATATGCGATTCCGAAGAAATATGAAATTAGGTTATAGAGCATTCCTCTTATTCTAGGTTTTGCATTCTGCTCAAATAAGAACTTATCCTCCTGCCAAGGACAAACTAATGGAAATAAGTCTAATTGAAACATTTTCTTCTTCAAGTGAAGAATCGTTGATTTCTCCGCTAGAAGTCAAAATGACCAACGCTCCCATTATGAAGGAAAGGAAGAAAAGAATTGTTCCAAAAGTAAGGAACAAGAAAATTATGGAATTAGTTGAAGAAAATAGAAAATTAAAGAAAATAATCAAGCATAAAAAGAGGCAATTGAAAATAATGCATCAAAAGAATCGTAGACTACAGTCAAAACTTATAAATTTCGGTGAGGTCATAGATTTACAAGCAAAACTGACGAAATTACCTCCTAGTGTTAAAACAATTATTTACATGCAATTGAGACATAAACCTCTAAGTAAATGGTCTACTGCGGAAAGAAAAATTTCCCTGTCTTTGTACTATAAGTCCCCTTCTCTTTATAGCTATATCTCCCAGAAATTGAAGTTTAATTTACCATCCGTATCCACAATAAGGAGATGGATCCGAATAATTGATTTGAGGCCTGGATTCGATACCATATTTTTGAAAAAATTGAGACAGAAAATAGAATTGCTGGAGATGGAAGAAAAAGAATGCACCATATTAATGGATGAAATGTCTATAAAAAAACATTTAGATTATAATGAAAAAGATGATATTTTGGAAGGCTTCGAGGACTTCGCAAGTGAAGGCGGGAGATCCGCTAAAATAGCCTCGCATGCTATTGCATTTATGGCCAGAGGGTTATATTCTAATTGGTCGGTACCATTAGCATACTATGTCTCAGCCGGACCCATAACGGCGAAGCGTTTGAAACTATGCTTGGAGAAATGTATGCTTGAAGTAGAGAGGTTAGGTTTAAGAAATACTGCGATTATCTGCGATCAAGGATCTAATAACAGATCTGTTTACAAAATGTTTGGCGTAACAAAAAGTGAACCTTATTTCTTTTTCAACGATAACAAAATTATTGCCCTCTATGATACTCCGCATCTAATAAAAAACGTGAGAAACAATTTGTTGAGGAGAGATATTAAAACTGGGGATGAGTTAGTTACCTGGAGAGATATAAGGGCAACTTTTGATATCGACTCAAATAATACCCTTTCTAACACCTTGCTGAAGATAACCGAGAGTCATATAAATCCGAATGCATTCGAGAAAATGAAGGTGAAGTTGGCAACGCAAGTATTCAGCAAGACATTCTACTCAGCGATGATGACTGTTATAAAAACGGGCGAACTAAAATCTCCAACAGCTAAATCAACCGCACAATTCATATTGAGGTTGAATGATATTTTCGACTGCCTGAATTCTCAAGGAAATTTTGATAGTAATTATTTAAAGAGGCCGTTGTCTGACAAGAATCAGCTAATCCTGAAAACTCTCAACGAAGCAATTCCATTCATCGAGTCTTGGTCGGTGGAGAAAAATTCACCATATTGTTTCGAGGGTCTAATTCAGACAATTAATGGAACTTTGCAATTATGGCAAGACAAAAAGGATTGGAAACCTTATTTAATTACTGGTAGACTCAATCAGGATCCAATCGAAAATCTATTTTCAAAAATCAGACAACGCAGAGGTTACGATCCTAATCCATCAGCACATCACTTCAGATATGGATTGCAATCAGTTATGACTGGATATTTGGAAAAATATTCAGACAATTCAAATTGCCAAGAAGATTTTGATGATAGCTTATGCTCCATTGATTCAACAGCACCTGGAAACCCGAATGAGAATAGGAAAGAAAATGATAATACAACACCTCCTAATCCGTCAAGCAATATTGAGTCGCCTGATCAGAAAGTATCAAATGAACATTCTGAAGCGAACTCTTTAGAAAGTAATTCCATCACATATTTCGCAGGATATTTAGTGAAGAAATTCAGTCGGAAATACAAATGCGAAAATTGCCAGAAAGCCTTTTTGAATGATGCGGATACTTTAGGTGACACAACGGTGTTTATTTCATACAAAGATTATGGGCCGGACGAAAACATATCATATTTGAAAATTCCAAGTGATAATTTAATTCATATAATACGACTATCATTGTTGTCGATTGAATTGACTTTGAAAAGTGGATCCCATGAAACGGGAATCAAGAAGAAAATTTTGGAAAACATTTCAAAATCAGATGAAATAAAAAATTGGGTCATTGGCGTCAATTCAGATTGTGTGGAACATCGTACCTATATTCTACAACAATTAGCGCGGGTTAAACTTTTTAAGATAGCAAAAAGTAGAAAGGCACAAAAGAAAAATGTCACTTCAAAACGAAAGAAATTGAAAGTTTTCCAGCATTCCTAATTCTTTTCAAAGTTTTTATTATATTGAAAACTTTAAACAACCTGACAATTTTCTCGACGTTTTATGAAAACGGTTGTTAATTATTGAAGAATGTGAAATTTTGATTTGTTTTTCAATTTCCTCATAGAGAAATTATATTTGCGCAGCACTTTATAATGAATAATGATAACTATTTACTAGAATAAAAGAAATAACCTGAATTGTAAATTTTTCTTTGAATTCCTTATCATGATTTTTCCTAGTTATTTCAAAATATTCCGACGTACAGTTGAAGAAGCTGCAATTGAGTATTGAATTGAAGTCGTTCTATGTATTTGAGAATCTCGTCATCAAACAAATACAATTTTAACTGTAAGTTTAGAAATTATCATTGAGTATACATTCATATATACTCAATGATATTATATAATATATCACCAGGGCCCCCGTGACCGGGGGTGCAACGCGTGCGACGCACGCGGGCGCATCGACAAAGGGGCGCCAAACCGAAGGTTTGGAAAAAGGAATTAATTCAAATAAAAACATACCAAGGACAAAGTTTTTGAAAATAAAAAAATGCGTAGGGTTCTTAAATACATATTAGTACCTCCTTTTGTACCTACTCCACCCAAAGATACAATAATGCAAGAATGTGACCAAGAACTTGACTCGAACAAATGTTTTATGACTACCCTAACAACAAACGCTTTGCTCTAGTCCAAATGTATGCCAGAAGGGTAGGTAATAAAAATTGCAATCTTCGAGAACTTGTTGATAGGAATCTGGGAGTTCCATTCTATTTGTAGAGAAATGATTCAACTGAATTATTCTGAATACGTTCCATGCTTCACAGTTCCCAATAATTCCATAATATTGACAAACTCAAAAGTTATGCTATTCACCGCTAGATGTCTGAAGTATTTTTCGGAGAATGAACCAAAAGTGCTGGCATATATATACGCCATCTATATTCCATGTAAAATTCCGAGTCCGAAAACTGGCTTCGGGATCTTGAACCGGGTTACACCTCTATCTATTTATATACTCAATGGTAATACTAAACAAGCGTGTTCGAGTATCGTTTATTCATTCGATTGTCAACTCGCAGTCTGAGACCGATAAAATCGGAAATTTTCAATCGAAAGAGAAAGGAAGAGGTCAGGTGTGGAATTTCGATCGGCATCTAGCGTTCCTTTTTTTACGCCAGCATCCAGCTCGTAAAACGATTCTCAAGGAGGCCGTTGAAGTCGATTTGTTGTCTGAAATTTGGTAGGTGACCTGGAAAGAAGGAGACGATTATCGTCGGTATCATTCTTTGAATTTGAATCCATTTCCGCTTCTTCCAACGATAAGGGAGGGATTCTATGGGATCAATCCGCAGCATTCGGTTCATTCGAACCTTTTTATCAATATTATTTTTCCTTTCTACGAATTTGTGATCATAGAGAGCACACGTGAAAATGGTGTCTTTTATGATTGAATGATTGTGATACAAGCTAAATTCATTCTAACCACTATTCTAAGACATTACAATTCTAGAGTCCGTCTAGAAAGTATCCGGAAAAAAAAACAAAGCTTAATTGTAATTATTTGGTAGGTATATATTTTCAATTCTTGAATTAGAAAATTATAACAAATTATTCATCTTATTTACTTATACAACCTCCATTTAAGTGTAAACACTTGACCAAACTGCGAGGTACACCCGAAACTAGATCACCTCCATAATTTTCGGTGATGGTAGTCCAGGACTGTAAATCTGACTGAATTAAATCATATTTATTTCGTGGCGCTGCTCGTTCAACTTCAATCTACATTAGTCATATGTTTTCAATGGGACTAAGATCTAGTGAAGCTGCTGGCAGTGGAATGGTTTGTCACTTGGTTTTCTTGCATCCAAGCTTGAGTATAGGCCGAAGTATGGCATCTTTCATTACCCTGCTGAAAATGCCACCCCTATGTATATAAAGCTTGCGCAGTTTCAAGGAGGAAATCGTTTAGAATTCCACAATACTTTTTACTATTAATGATATCATCAACAATACAGAGAGGCCTAGTAGACTAGTCAACAAGTGCTATTTGGACCAACTTTTTTCAGCAGTCTCCGAAAATTATGTATGAGGTGTCATTCGATTCGGAATGGCATCTAGATGATTTTTGAAAAAAATGCTTCCGTTCCGCTTGCAAAAATTGTAAAAGTTATCAACAATTAACTAAAAAAAAAGGGGGTTTTAGTTTTTTGTAAATATCTCAAAAACTAATGAAGATTTTTCAAATCTGAAAAAAGATTCAAAAAGAGGAGGAAATTTCCTAAAAAAAGTCTTGACTCCCGAAACTGTACGATAAATATTTATAATTTTTCCATTGGGGATGAAAATACGGCCGAAAACGGGTACTCTGGCTTGGAGAAGCCACGTCCACTTCGGGCACTTCAACAATAAACATTTTTTAAACATAGTAAATATGAAAAAAAAAATTGATAAAATTCAGGCAGCAACTGAATAGATGAATGAATAATAAGCCGCTTGAACAAAATTTTTATAATAATTTTTCATTTAGTTATTCAATAGTTAATTAATAACTTTTTTCTGCTTGCACATTAACATTGCAAGTGTGATAATTGCTAAACTATAAGTTTTAGATTTTTTTCCTCTCTTGGAGCAATTCTTCAAAGGCTTAAGACTAGAATCCCGTTGGGAAAATTAAAAAATGTCTATTTTTCAATTTTTTATTAATAATTCTCGTTGTTGCAAAATTAAAAACTTAAAATAATCATCGAACAAAATTTTTTTTTTTATATTATTAACGATCCGTTTTCTGCTTTTGTGACAGAAAGTAAAATAGAAAAAAAAAATAAAAGGTAAAAATTTATTTGTTTATAACAAATTGTTTATTGCATAAACAATGAAAAAATAAATAAAATGAAAATTTTTTTTTTATATCGAAACGAAAAATGAATAATGATTTGAAAAAAAAATATCGTTCCTTAATATTAATTAGAAGTGGGAGAAAATAATTGTTAATTAACAAATGCGTTTTTAAGCAATAAAAAAAGTTCCTCGGAACAGAATGCTTATCAATTTGCCCAAGTGTCTGTAATTTTGGAATTTTTGGCTGAAAATGGTCTCAAATGATTTGGTTCGACTCACTGATCAAGAATCCGAGTGCGAAATCGATTCTGTCCGGCCGGCCGACCGGCCGTAGGCACGATAACTCCGAACGAAAGGAGTTAGCGGATTGAAAATTGCAAGGTGGTTTTGGAGCGTAAATATCTCGGACAAGTTCGTTAATGGGCGTTAACCATCAAGGGGTTTCGGAGTTATGGCCGATTTCAGTAAAAATATTTTTTATGAATATTTCCGAAACCGATCACTGGATCTATCTAAAATTTAGCACCAGACTGTAGAAGACAGTAGAATCATGACCTTTATACGCATGTGAAGTTTTGTATTGACCAGATTACCGCAAAGTGTCAAAAAAAAAATTTGAAAATGTGGTGCAGTTCTCATTCTCATGATTGCTCATTTAATCTTCATAAATAAACTATTATTTGAATTGAATTTCCTTTTTGATGCAGTTCTATCATATTAATACATTGATATAATTCCCAACTCTGAGAAACCAATACCAGATATAATTTGTCTGTTTGAACTAGAGCGCCAGAAAGCTCCTGTCCACAGGGCTTGAACCCATTTTTTTAGGAAATTTCCTCCTCTTTTTGAATCTTTTTTCAGATTTGAAAAATCTTTATTAGTTTTTGAGATATTTACAAAAAACTAAAACCCCTTTTTTTTTAGTTAATTGTTAATAACTTTTACAATTTTTGCAAGCGGAACTTAAATGTTTTCAAAAATCATCTAGATGCCATTCCGAATCGAATGACACCTCATACATAATTTTCGGAGACTGCTGAGAAAAGTTGGTCCAAATAGCACTTGTTGACTAGACTATAGCAGCACGCTGTGATATTGCTCCCCAAACCATTATTTTGGTGGGAAATTTGAATGGTAACAGGTTATTTTGATAGGATTTTTAAGTGATTTCTACCAAGTTGGAAACAACTTTCATCAGATGTAAGGACATTATTAAAAACCTTCTTGAAAACGTTGACAACATTCTATCTTTCGTTCTTTTTGTAATGATGTCATTATAGGGATTTTTTTGGTTTCCTTGATATGTGGCCTTGTCTTTTCGGGGACAAACGGACTCGACATACTTTTATATTTCATTGATTTCCAAATCTGTAAGCCAATTTACGAAATCCTATGCGCGGATTGTGTAGTCCTAAGGCCAATAAAGTGTTTGAATTGTTTCCTTTAATCTTGAGCGGCCTGCCTGAAGCTGGTCTATGCCTTGTATCTATGCCGTTTTTTATCCTCTTTATTGTCTTATTTTACTGCGCTTATCCGAGTTCAGTCAATTGCACTAATTTTTTAACCTTTTGAAAACCTTTTCTATACAAATATTCTACCTGTTTTCTTTTTTCTAGTTGCGTTATTATTTCATAAATTGTATACCTGTGGACAATCAACAATATCTGACAAATAGTGTTGCCATGCAACTTTGGCCATAGCCGACTATCTGCACAATCTTTTTTTATACATTACTCTTGTGTTAGAATGTTACAAAAAGGAAATATGTTAAAATGATGAAAAATAACAAATTCCGGATACTTTCTAGACGGACTGTATATTCTTATGATCAAAATATCCAGATTAACAAACATATACTTACGGTAATATTTCAAGATCTCATTACCAATTTCCATATAAACAGGCATCCTGTTGACATTTGAATGAAACCGCTGACTTGTACATTAATGGAAATGAACATTGCATTTTGTGATATATGAGTGGCAATTTCTATACATCGCTTGTTCATGAATAAAAATGCTGAGTTTTAATGACCTCTTCCATTCATTACATTGAGCTGATTGCTCACCGTATATATCTTTCATAAAGTTAACCTATACGTTATTACTATACAGATGTGAGTTTCCAATGTTTCCATTGCATAATTTAATTACCAACATTATTCTATAGAGCATCCATGCCATCATTACAAACCAAGTTCAAAATAAAATACCTATATGCAGGAGACATTTATGCAGATATTCCTATGAAACTTAATTTCGGCATTGAATTTATATTTCTATCTGAAAATAGTAATTCACATAGAGAGAAAAGTTCTTTATTGTCGCAGACAAGAACCATCCACCTTCGGTCCTTGAGCTCATTCGTATATTATAATCGAGTAATTATTTTCAACAATTATATTTTGAATTTTCAGCAGATAATTTAATAATTTCTGGAGTAATCGTAAGAAAGGCACCGAAATATATGTTCAAAAATTTTACTTGTCTTAAAAAAGGTCTAGGTACGGCCTTTTTTTTGGAAATTCGTTGCCCTTCAATTTGACCTAATTAAGAGGCCCGTGTGATGATGAGATATTGTCAACCTATTTTGTCTATGTTAATATATATCTCGGGAAAGAATAATCGGAAATCGAAGTAAAGTTTTGAAAACTGCAAAATATTCACTTTAATGCACTATTAGCAGTTTTCGATGAAAAATTTGTTTTGGAAGCGATAATTTCGACTTAAAATTGAAGATTGAAATAAAGGAAAACTATAACTTAAGGATAATTTTATCCGGAAGCATGGAACTTGGATTATTTAATAGATCCTATCAGGGCAAATCTCATTTATTCCTATACTTTATGTTCAATGTTTTGAGAGTAAATAGAAAACTGTGTGTGAAAATTGGAGTAAACAATTAACATAACGAAATGAAAATAGTGATGTTCAAGGGTTCTGTCGCAATAAATTCAATTTCTTTCGTTATATTCTAGAATCAATGATTCGAGAATTATTGACTAAATGCTTATATGAAAATGTGATTTGGACTTTTGCCTGAACTATCGAAATCCTAAAACAAAAATCATTTAATTTCCTTCGAGTAATTTTTCTCTAATTCTGGTCAGTTCTATTCAGACATACATGAATCTAGATAAAATATATTAATTCATTTAATATATGTATATGAACATCATTCGGGATGTTTTTTATCTCCTTACTTTACACCAGTTCAGATGTTTTTTGACGTTAGGTGAAGAAATTTTTGTTATATAAACCTCTCCGGATTCTGACTTTCCTTAGCTTTTACGGTCATTTAGTCGTAAATAAAACTGTCTTTGTCGTGTCGTAAATGTGCCGTGACTTGGGATGTATCATACTAAAATGAACAATTTGTTCTGTCAACATATAAAATTTACCTTGAATATCGTACTTTCACGGAATGGAAGCTGTTAGCAGCAGAAATAAAACCCGCATTAGGCTAAACCTAGTCGAAAAATGGGATTTAGTGGCGAATAAAAATAATCGTGTTCTGTTTTCTGGCTTTCAGTTTTTTACGTTGGAATTGCCACAAGAGCTTTTACCACTAGAAATATCTCGTGCATCCATGGATTTATCATGTCAAACTTCATCTCATCTCGAATAATTTGTAGAATTTGGATCATTGGATCATGGATCATGCATTATATCTCTCAATATCACATGGGAAAGCCAAACGGAATCATCTTTTTGCTCGTCTTTTTGGCCCTTTAAGTGTATAATGGAATAGAATATTAGTATGAAAAACTCGAACACTGGAAGGATAATTACAATCATCGTTACAATTTTGTCGTCAACATCTTGAGTAGAGACACAAAGATTTTTCAATATATTTAGGTACATTGTAGAAACTGCAAAACATTAGAAAAGTCCTAAATATAAGGAACGTAGTCGAGAATTATGGTCGTTTTTCATACCTTCGAAGTTAGTTCTTGTCGTGCTAATTTTGAATAAGTGTGTAGTAGAATCAATCAGTGATCAGTACAATAATTTTGTTTCGTACCATGATTAGTTCAGGTATTAAGACCATATATTACATGTGTCATGGATTAGCCAGGTCATAAAGGACGCCGGCTAAGATAATATGTCGTCGCTGCGCCTTCAAAGTGCGACATGTGAATTTTGATAGATTGTGCATTCATACACTTTGCGTGTTTGCAGGAGCATATTTTTGATTTCGTACTTGTCGCTTTTCGATCAAATCCAACTGGAACCGAAACTAGTGTGATTATCACATGGCAGCTTTTAACGAAATATCCATGTTGCGCAGTTCTTAATCGAAATATACACTTGACGCATTTTACACAATATATGCACATGTCGCGTTTTGAAGGCGCAACGACGATGTGTTACATATATTTGAGTTCCCTTTTTTATCACATCTGACTCGCTGGTAGTGCCCTAGAAAACTACTATCGGTTTTAAAGGTGTGGAAATATCTGATGGAGTAGTCTATCACTCAAACCACTAATTTTCAAAGGAATAAATGAATTTAGATCTTACTGGCACACCTCCAAAGCTTACTTATATATTCTCAAGGCGAAAATAAATTGCTTAATAATGAAATCGGAAAAGCACTTACTGACTTGATATCAAGAGCTCTTATCCACCAGGTACTGAACTCCCCAAGGCTGCTTGGCTTCCAGGAAATAAAATAATATTTTCTCCATATTTACAACAATATAGATCGGGTCGAGTTTAAATCATTGAACATGGCCGTAAAATAACGTTCTGAAGGCTCTTGCAAAATTTCAGCGATATTTGACGGATATTTTCTGAGATCAATTTTTTTAATATATTTTTTTCTATTTTTCTGGTCAGTTGATTAGATTAGATAAGGGTTGCGTTGGGCGGACGGACACAGCCCTGCATCCGCAACCAGCCGGTCTATTGTGGCACACTTAATTCTATACATCACCCGCAAACTCAAGCCTTTTGAATTTTGATAATGGTGATGAACCTGCAGGGTGAGAACCGTCAGTCTCAGCTTGTGTGCTCCTAGTTCCTCAAATCTAATCCTGTCCCCTGTGCTTGATGGATTCGTCGTCCTGGACCAGCTCCATCTTACCTAGATGTTCTCGTCATACGATCCTCACAAAATTTAGCTATGTGTTCGTGTTGGTATTTTTGAAAGCTCTTTTGACATCTGTATAGTTCTAAATAAATAATTCTTCAACTAACTACCGAGATCAGTATTTTCCGAGTTATTGGAAAAACAAAATTTCAAATGGCTGTATCTTCAAAATCACTCGGTGGATTTGGCCCATTAACGAAATATTTATGACCCAAACCAACCCCGGGAATTTCAACTCTCTAACTCATTTCGTTCGAGAATTATCGTGCCTTTGGCCGAACGGCTGGAATAGAGTTTAACCGGATTGTCGAAAGTAAATATTTAAGAACATTTTCAGCCAAAAAATCGAAAATTACAGACATTTGCCATTGGCGTAATGATTCACGCGATCAAGCGCGCCAAAAAGAAATTTATTATGAATGACGTTACAATTATCGTTTGAAAATTATATACTGAAATATGGATAAAGAGTTTTATTTGTATATTTCAGTATATATAATACGGAAATTCGAAACAATGGATTAATTACTATTTGGAATAATTCTCTTTGTTCAATCAAATTGATAAAACAAATAATAGCTATCGCACTGTTCCATTTCGACATGACATTTTTATATATCACTCGTATGTGTCAGTGGACATCAAAACATCCATTTGACGTATAAATCACTGGTGTATATTTACGGTATGGAACGTCGCTGGCAACCTTGTTATATAGCAAACACGAGAGAATATTTTTCAATCGTTGCCTTATCTATTGAATTTTGATAGCAGTTAATTCTTCATTTTACAGACGAATTTTCTTTCCGAGTAATTTATCTTGGGCTACAAAAAATTGCCATGTCCATTATCCGTGTATTTAACCTGTGAATAGAAAAGTATGATATAGACCTGCGAAAATGGAAACGGCTTGCAACAGTTTCCGATTTCCCAAAATATCGAAAATGATGTAACATAATTATCTCTCAGGTATGAAACGACTCAAACGTCCGAAAATAAATAGGTGCTCTGTGGAAGTTCTGTCTGAGTCAATTGGACTTAAAATGCACGGAGATTCGAGTCACTAATGAGGATTCGTCCAAGGGTCGCTTTTGAGTCCAATTTTTGAGCACGATGACGAATCCCTGTCCTCTGGATGAAGGGGAGTATCTAAACCAATTCCCGCCAATGTCATGAATCTAACCCGCGATCGCTAATAGCTAAGTCTTGATATTATGGTGAGTCGAATAAAAATATCGAGAAAAGCACTAACGTGAAGTCAGGAGCTCTTGCGAGCACGTTCCATTGATCCAGCTGAAATTCGGTACTCGATTGTAAGATGGCCGCTCAAAGATATGTGAGGAATTTCAGCGGATTCTGAGTCACAGTCTCTGAAATATAAAATTTTTTTAAAACAAAAATTCAATTTTTATTCTGTACTGAAATTTCGCGAAAATTAGTGCATAGGCATTCTATAAGTGATTATCAAGTTTGAAGTTATTGAGTAGATAACTCCGAACCCCACAAAATTCAAGCGATATGGGACGGAATATTAAAAAAAAAAAATTAATTTCCAATGGAAACGATCCTCACGAAATTTCGCACAAGCCTTTGTGTTGGCATTCTATATATAGTTACCAATTTTCAATTCGAGCGGATTTATTGGGAAAACAAAATTTCCCACGAAACCGTTTGGCCGATTATGCTCATTAACGAACTAAACTGTCGCACTCAGTTGCGCAATCTACCCTAAAATTGGGAAGTCGCTATCTCTTTCCGTTCGATAGATTTCGTGGTAACGGACAAATCGATTTTGACCTCGAACTCATCGGTGAGTCGGGCGTAATCGTTTGAGACCATTTCCAGCGAAAAATTCAACAATTACAGATATTTGGGCAAAATTATAGCAAGTTGTTGCCTAGAATATGCACGCAAAAGCACAGTATAATAATCTGTAGGATCTATTAACTTGTAAGAAAGTTAAAATGGTTTTGGCCCTTGGAACTGGAGTAATCAGTATGGCCCTAAGACTGGAAAGTTTGGGGTTCCCTGCTCTAGATCATACTTTCACGAACTGCCGTAATTTTTTGACCTCTATATCGTTTTTTGTGTTCCAAATCACTAACCGAAATATTTCGAATATTTTTTCACTTTACTTATGACTGTTGAACTTTCACCAATTTCAATGCTTTTCCATCATTTGCTTCAAAGTATACGACGCGAAAAATTTATCCGAAAGAATAGTGGACGCAGTGTGCTAATCGTAGTAAACTTCCATCAATTCGAATATAATATTCAATATTCCTGGAAGCCTAAAAGGAATAAAAACTATAATTGTCACAGAAAAAATCTGTGGATATTTGAAAAAAGGCGAAACTGCATAAATTTAATAATAAATCAGGAACAATGACAAAGAAAAAAATTACAGAAGACTGAACAAACAAGGCATCACATAAACCCTAACATGGAAACCTACCCGAATGGACCTTTGACCCCAGGAGTGATGTAGCACAATATTGCGAAATTAAGCCCGGTATTGAGAATATTGAACTTCACTCATACATCTTACGTAGATTGAGTAGCACAGAAAAACCGCAAAGGAGCGGGAAAAACATGTTGTTGGTAATTGCCGACACATGTTTTTGCTTAATTATTATAATCATATAAATGAAAATATTATCAATAGCCAACTAACAACAATTATCATAACCTCTACTATAGTAAATCGAGAAAAACAATTGTCGATGCAAGGGATGACCTCATATGAATAATAATGTTTTATTTTACTGTTACAGAAGCAGGCATAGAAATGTAATAATTATTAGAATATTAGGTTAGCCACAGAATATATCGTTGGTCTTGTTTATTGTTTACATTTACATAATTCCGTAGAATTTCTCGTCATGAATAATTGGGATGAATAGGTGGAATGGTACCTATAATTGATATTTCCCTTACTCATACTAATATAAAACAAACTATAAGATTTAACTATGTTGTTCGAATAAAATAATTAGACGTGACTTGGGTTATATCTGTAGAAAATCAAGAAGATGAAATTATGTTCCATACATGAGATCGATCCTTAGAATGATCGTGCAGAATCGAAGCAGTATAAAAATAAAAACTCAGATGACATGGAGAACAGATAATTTTAAAGTTTCATATTCACTATTGGGGATACACCGAGGGATACATAGAGTAAAATTCATAGATGAATACAGATCATGGTAAGCCTATTCATCTATTTTCCAACAGATACCTACCTTGCGAATCAAGTTGTTTGAATAAGTTGTTATTAACTTATCCCGTTTTAAGATGCTAATTATAACTAATCAATTTGGAAAGAAGCCAGATTGAATTGATTTTCTATAAGTGTCAACTCTGAAATCAATACTCAGTCTATGCAGTCAGATTCGGATTGATAAAAGCAGGTACATTTCTGTAAATTTTTTCATATTTTATGACATTCAATGAAGAATATCTCGAAAACGGTACGTTTTGGGAGAATGATGAAGAATAATTTACTTTTCTAAACGGATAGGTTATTTTGAAAATGAGATAACCTTCATCTGCTTTCATTATGCTAATTTCTCATAGTTTTAGGAATTCGCGAGTCTATAACAAGGAAACCAGTAAACGTAGGAGAAAACTGTTAATTCGAGATTATGTGCCATAGTTATAGAAAACGTCATACCAAAATTCATTAAATTCTGAATAACCATGTCAAAGCTACAAAAGAAAAACGGATTTATTTTTCAAATTTAAATAGCCTGTATCTTTTTTCTTGTGCTGAATCTGAAAAAATGGTAAATGAAAAAAGTGTTTTATTTGATGAGAAGAATCTATGGTTGAATTTAATGTTCAATTCAAATACATCCTTGAGTAATATTTTCGGAGCTCATCCAACTGAAGTGTTCGTCTACCGTCCACCGAGAGAACACAATTTTACTTTACATAAAGAGTCGTAATATTTTTAAATAACGGTTCTAGAAAGGATCTCGACACATCTGTACCAGTGTCATAACCTCTTATTCTTACTCAGGATCCTCACAATTCGTGATATTGTTCTCTATCACATGCAAATCTGTCCTCATCATGCCATTTTATACGCAAAGAAATCAAGATGCATTCCGAACAAAGCTCATAACTTGGATGCTTTCAAGCCATTTTCCCAATAGGAATACGCTCTCTGTACGGAAATGCCGTTAGATAAAATCTACGAGACATTTCATTCCGTTTTGTACCGCATCGAAAGAGCTCAAGAATTGCCTTTGTGATGTGTACTTTATGCGGAATGAGGGAATCGAAATGAGCGCGAACAATGCTTTTTACTTTGGCCGTTCAAAAGAGGCGACACCTCGCTTCTACCAAAGCCTGCTCATGACATTTATTGGATGGATAGGAGGGCGAGATAAGTTAGTTAAACGAATGGAACGTTCGGCTGAGGAAAAGCGGCAGTCGACGGACAAACTGAACTATTTCTAATTATATCCTGTGAAATTGTTCGGCAGAGGGATGTTACAGTCAAAATACGACATGTTTACCTGCCAAAATGATGGATCTGTTTTTAATCTATATGAAGAACATCCAAAGATGGTGCTTTCACCAACGGCGCCATCATTCAGAGGTTGGTCTGCGAATGCGCAGTCGTCAGACAAGTTATGCTTTTTGTGCACTCTTAACTGGGCGCTATAATTTCGTCAAAATGTCTGTGTTTCATGGCATACTTCCCTCATTCATAGAACTTCTCATGACAAGAATGCAATTATCGAAAAATTACAGCGGTAATTACACTGCAGAGCGAAAATTGCATCCGAAAACATCCCGTTGCCTTGACAATACAAACTAGTAAACTTCAAAATGTCAAAAAATGTCGCATTTCGGCGAGTGCTGAATACAGTTGAATTTGTTTAAGAGCGTGATTATATTCATAGTCTTCGTCAGTAAATATTCCAATGAATTACACTCGTGCATAAAAACGACCAGATATTTACATTCAAGCGTGTTATCTTATAAAAATTGAATTCGGTTATTTTCATATTTTGACGCCATAATATGAAAATAAACTCATGCAATTTTTAGATACCTCACTTTCTTGCAAAATTATCGGTTATTTTTATGCACTTGTGCAATTATAACGGAGAGTATACGCCAAACCAAGTAATTTTTGCACCTGGTGGCGACATATGGTATTGGAGGTGCATACGTATAAATTATATTTTTTTAGATTGTTTCTTTCTTTTCGGCGCTCCTGTTCCACGGAACAGAGTCAATATGTCAAAATGTCTGTAATTTTCGAATTTTTGGATGAAAATGGTCTTAAACGATTTGATTCGACTCACCGATCAATAATTCGTTGTCGAAATCAACCATGTCCGGTCGGCCGTAGGCACGATATCTCTCGAACGAAAGGAGTTAGAGGTTAGAAATTTGCAGGGTACGTTTGGAGCGTAAATATCTCGAGTTCGTCATCGGGCGAAATCCACCAAGCGGTTTCGGAGTTATGGGCGGTTTTAGTAAAAATATTTCTTATGAATATGTCCGGACCCGATCACTCAATCTATCTGAAATTTATCATGAAATTGTAGAATCATGACCTATATGCATGCGAAGTTTTGTATTGATCGGATTGCCGTAAGGTGGGAAAACAAAATTTTTTAATTTTCAAATTTTGCTTCTCCAATAACTCTCGAACAGAATGAGCTAGGCAGTTGAAATTTTCGGAGTAGGTTTGGGAGATAAATATCTCGGTTATGTTCGTGATTGAGCTAAATCAGCCTGATGATTTTGGAGTAACAAAAATTTTTTTTAAGATAAAGTTTTTCCATAAAAATCCAAACGCCAACAAACTAATACTTTCGGAGATATGATTTTTCAAAATTTCAATAGTAAATCGTACTTCCATTAACCGGCGTGAAGTTGGCAGCCACTTATTAGCGCGATAGCTGTCGTTTCACCAGTGGCGTCGGTGTAAATACATTATATGGCGTAACTTCCGTTTGAAACATGGCTGGTATTTAAAATTTGCAGGAATTGTTTATTGTGGACCAATGAAATAGTTGTATTAATCGTATCCACTTCAGATGGGCCTAAGGGGTGGAAATTGGAACCGCCCCCTGAATAGATATTCACATACTTTCATAACTCGTTGAAAAAAATATCCTCTACAGATGAAAATCACACAGAACGTTTATTTTGGACCAATGAAGAATTCATATAAATTTTATTGACTTCGGATGGGTCCGAGGGGTGGAAATGATAACCACCCCCTACTTTTCATATACCTTCATAACACATTGAAAAAAATATCCTCTACAAATGAAACTTACAGAAAATGTTTAAAGTGAACTCAAGAACAATACTTATTAATTTTATCGCCTTCGGGGGGGTCTGAGGGGTGAAAATGGGAACCGCCCCCCAATGGATGTCTACCGCAATAACACGTCGAAAAAAATGGCCTCTACAGATGAAATTCACAGGAAACGTTTATTGTGATTTCATGAATAATACTTATTAATTCTATCGCCTTCGGAGGGGTCCGAGGGGTGGAAATGGTAACCGCCCCCCAATTGATGTCTAGCTTCATATCACGTCGAAAAAAATGGCCTCTACAAATGAAATTCACAGGAAACGTTTATTGTGAACTCGTGAACAATATTCATTAATTTTATCGCCTTCGGAGGGGTCCGAGGGGTGGAAATGGTAACCGCCCCCCAATTAATGTCTACCTTCATAACACGTCGAAAAAAATGGCCTCTACAAATGAAATTCACAGGAAACGTTTATTGTGAACTTATGAACAATACTTATTAATTTTATCGCCTTCGGAGGGGTCCGAGGGGTGAAAATGGGAACCGCCCCCGGAGTGCTTTCTATATACCTCCATAACTCGTCGAAAAAAATGGCCTCTACAGATGAAATTCACAGGAAACGTTTATTGTGAACTCATGAACAATACTTATTAATTTTATCGCCTTCGGAGGGGTCCGAGGGGTGGAAATGGTAACCGCCCCCCAATTGATGTCTAGCTTCATAACACGTCGAAAAAAATGGCCTCTACAAATGAAATTCACAGGAAACGTTTATTGTGAACTCGTGAACAATATTCATTAATTTTATCGCCTTCGGAGGGGTCCGAGGGGTGGAAATGGTAACCGCCCCCCAATTAATGCCTACCTTCATAACACGTCGAAAAAAATGGCCTCTACAGATGAAATTCACAGGAAACGTTTATTGTGAACTCGTGAACAATATTCATTAATTTTATCGCCTTCGGAGGGGTCCGAGGGGTGGAAATGGTAACCGCCCCCCAATTAATGCCTACCTTCATAACACGTCGAAAAAAATGGCCTCTACAAATGAAATTCACAGGAAACGTTTATTGTGAACTTATGAACAATACTTATTAATTTTATCGCCTTCGGAGGGGTCCGAGGGGTGAAAATGGGAACCGCCCCCGGAGTGCTTTCTATATACCTCCATAACTGGTCGAAAAAAATGGCCTCTACAGATGAAATTCACAGGAAAACTTTATTGTGAACTCATGAACAATACTTATTAATTTTATCGCCTTCGGAGGGGTCCGAGGGGTGGAAATGGTAACCGCCCCCCAATTGATATCTACCTTCATAACACGTCGATAAAAATGGCCTCTACAGATGAAATTCACAGGAAACGTTTACTGTGAACTCATGAACAATACTTATTAATTTTATCGCCTTCGGAGGGGTCTGAGGGGTGGAAATGGGAACCGACCCCCAATTGATGACTACCTTCATAACACGTCGAAAAAAATGGCCTCTACAGATGAAATTCACAGGAAACGTTTATTGTGAACTCATGAACAATACTTATTAATTTTATCGCCTTCGGAGGGGTCCGAGGGGTGGAAATGGTAACCGCCCCCCAATTGATGTCTAGCTTCATAACACGTCGAAAAAAATGGCCTCTACAAATGAAATTCACAGGAAACGTTTATTGTGAACTTATGAACAATACTTATTAATTTTATCGCCTTCGGAGGGGTCCGAGGGGTGAAAATGGGAACCGCCCCCGGAGTGCTTTCTATATACCTCCATAACTCGTCGAAAAAAATGGCCTCTACAGATGAAATTCACAGGAAAACTTTATTGTGAACTCATGAACAATACTTATTAATTTTATCGCCTTCGGAGGGGTCCGAGGGGTGGAAATGGTAACCGCCCCCCAATTGATGTCTACCTTCATAACACGTCGAAAAAAATGACCTCTACAAATGAAATTCACAGGAAACGTTTATTGTGAACTCGTGAACAATACTTATACAATTCCTGTGAATTTCATCTGTAGAGACCATTTTTTTCGACGTGTTATGAAGGTAGACATCAATTGGGGGGCGGTTACCATTTCCACCTCTCGGACCCCTCCGAAGGCGATAAAATTAATAAGTATTGTTCATGAGTTCACATAAAACGTTTCCTGTGAATTTCATCTGTAGAGGCCATTTTTTTCGACGTGTTATGAAGGTAGTCTTCAATTGGGGGGCGGTTACCATTTCCACCCCTCGGACCCCTCCGAAGGCGAAAAAATTAATAAGTATTGTTCATGAGTTCACAATAAACGTTTTCTGTGAATTTCACCTGTAGAGGCCATTTTTTTCGACGTGTTATGAAGGTATGCATTAATTGGGGGGCGGTTACCATTTCCACCCCTCGGACCCCTCCGAAGGCGATAAAATTAATGAATATTGTTCACGATTTCACAATAAACGTTTCCTGTGAATTTCATTTGTAGAGGCCATTTTTTTCGACGTGTTATGAAGCTAGACATCAATTGGGGGGCGGTTACCATTTCCACCCCTCGGACCCCTCCGAAGGCGATAAAATTAATAAGTATTGTTCATGAGTTCACAATAAACGTTTCCTGTGAATTTCATCTGTAGAGGCCATTTTTTTCGACGAGTTATGGAGGTATATAGAAAGCACTCCGGGGGCGGTTCCCATTTTCACCCCTCGGACCCCTCCGAAGGCGATAAAATTAATAAGTATTGTTCATAAGTTCACAATAAACGTTTCCTGTGAATTTCATCTGTAGAGGCCATTTTTATCGACGTGTTATGAAGGTAGATATCAATTGGGGGGCGGTTACCATTTCCACCCCTCGGACCCCTCCGAAGGCGATAAAATTAATAAGTATTGTTCATGAGTTCACAATAAAGTTTTCCTGTGAATTTCATCTGTAGAGGCCATTTTTTTCGACGAGTTATGGAGGTATATAGAAAGCACTCCGGGGGCGGTTCCCATTTTCACCCCTCGGACCCCTCCGAAGGCGATAAAATTAATAAGTATTGTTCATAAGTTCACAATAAACGTTTCCTGTGAATTTCATTTGTAGAGGCCATTTTTTTCGACGTGTTATGAAGGTAGGCATTAATTGGGGGGCGGTTACCATTTCCACCCCTCGGACCCCTCCGAAGGCGATAAAATTAATGAATATTGTTCACGAGTTCACAATAAACGTTTCCTGTGAATTTCATCTGTAGAGGCCATTTTTTTCGACGTGTTATGAAGGTAGGCATTAATTGGGGGGCGGTTACCATTTCCACCCCTCGGACCCCTCCGAAGGCGATAAAATTAATGAATATTGTTCACGAGTTCACAATAAACGTTTCCTGTGAATTTCATTTGTAGAGGCCATTTTTTTCGACGTGTTATGAAGCTAGACATCAATTGGGGGGCGGTTACCATTTCCACCCCTCGGACCCCTCCGAAGGCGATAAAATTAATAAGTATTGTTCATGAGTTCACAATAAACGTTTCCTGTGAATTTCATCTGTAGAGGCCATTTTTTTCGACGAGTTATGGAGGTATATAGAAACCACTCCGGGGGCGGTTCCCATTTTCACCCCTCGGACCCCTCCGAAGGCGATAAAATTAATAAGTATTGTTCATAAGTTCACAATAAACGTTTCCTGTGAATTTCATTTGTAGAGGCCATTTTTTTCGACGTGTTATGAAGGTAGACATTAATTGGGGGGCGGTTACCATTTCCACCCCTCGGACCCCTCCGAAGGCGATAAAATTAATGAATATTGTTCACGAGTTCACAATAAACGTTTCCTGTGAATTTCATTTGTAGAGGCCATTTTTTTCGACGTGTTATGAAGCTAGACATCAATTGGGGGGCGGTTACCATTTCCACCCCTCGGACCCCTCCGAAGGCGATAGAATTAATAAGTATTATTCATGAAATCACAATAAACGTTTCCTGTGAATTTCATCTGTAGAGGCCATTTTTTTCGACGTGTTATTGCGGTAGACATCCATTGGGGGGCGGTACCCATTTTCACCCCTCAGACCCCCCCGAAGGCGATAAAATTAATAAGTATTGTTCTTGAGTTCACTTTAAACATTTTCTGTAAGTTTCATTTGTAGAGGATATTTTTTTCAATGTGTTATGAAGGTATATGAAAAGTAGGGGGTGGTTATCATTTCCACCCCTCGGACCCATCCGAAGTCAATAAAATTTATATGAATTCTTCATTGGTCCAAAATAAACGTTCTGTGTGATTTTCATCTGTAGAGGATATTTTTTTCAACGAGTTATGAAAGTATGTGAATATCTATTCAGGGGGCGGTTCCAATTTCCACCCCTTAGGCCCATCTGAAGTGGATACGATTAATACAACTATTTCATTGGTCCACAATAAACATTTCCTGCAAATTTTAAATACCAGCCATGTTTCAAACGGAAGTTACGACATATAATGTATTTACACCGACGCCACTGGTGAAACGACAGCTATCGCGCTAATAAGTGGCTGCCAACTTCACGCCGGTCTTCCATTATGAGGATTATAATATGCTATTATACTTTTTGGTGACCGTAGATAATCCATATGATGATGGAAATATATACTGTGGTAGGTTTATCAGAATGAGTTCAGAATAGTTTCAGTAAAAACAAAACTGAAATATTGGCTAAGTTTCAATTGATATAATATATTGTTCAGAGTGGATTCAAAGAATGAATATCTCGGGTAACTTCGTGGTTTTTGGCGCTCTTGTTTGAATTTGATTTCTGTCATGATGCAGTTGTATCATATATTTGTTTATGATGCAGTTCTATTATAAGAATCCATTGATATTATTCCTGTATTTCCTTATTATACTCTGAGAAACCAATAATTTCGGAGATGATTTGTCAAAGTTTGAACAAGAGCGCCAAGCTCCTGTCCACAAAGCTTTCCCACTTTTTCTTGTTCACAATTTGTTCGAATTAGGGCCGTCTTTTATCTATTAGAGGCCCTGGGCACACTAGAATAATAGGGGTATATGACCATTGTAAAACACTATTTTCTTACAATAGAAAAAATTTTAGATATGTAAGAATTAAGCATTACTTTTATTTCATTAAGGTCACAATAGATATGATAATTAATTAATACAATGTAATTCACACTAAGTAACCAGCAACCACGATTTTATAAAGATCTATGCTGATTGAAGTTGAGCAAAATGTGTAATCACATCTTCAAAATTTATGTTTTCGAGCATATCACATTCTTTCAACATTAGCGACAAACTCTTTAATCTCTCTTGAAGCATTGTACTTCTTAATTAATTTTTCATTCGTTTCAATCTGCAGAAGGAGCGTTCTCTACTGCAGTTAGTTACCATGATGCTTAAAAAGATTATCAGTGCGATATCTACATTAGGAGAAGTATCTTCAATTTTATTCTCTTTCAAAGGATACATTTCCAGTATAATATTAGTTCCTTCATTTTTTCTTTGATCAGTTCTCATAAATTCTGTTAAATGCAGACATTCCATTTCTAACTCTTTCTTGTTCACGTCTTCATGATAGATTTCAGCCAATTATTTGCAACTTTGTCTCAACTTCAGAATTCATAGTTTTCAAGCGAAAAAATAGGCCAAAACGTTGACTGATGTTCTTTTACGAACTCAATCGCTGTTTATTCGCTGTTAATTATGGTGATTAAAGTTTCAACTCTGACCCCCGGTTTCTGAAAGGCTGGTCAAAGTTAACAGAAATGTTAATGGCAAATCAGTCCGAGTTTTTGCGCTTTGCGCAACTCAGATGGGGGTTAACAAGAGATTGATCACTGATTAGTTAACATTTGTGTTGATCAGCCTTTCAGAAACCGGGGGTGAATCTTTCTTTTACATTCAGTTGGACTGATGGCGCAGATTCATCAAAAATGCTTATAGTCGGAATCCAGGCTTTTTCTTTGGCGGATGATTCGAAGTAATCAAATTTAATCATCCAGCAATAATAATAATATAATATAACCATCGAGTGCAGTAATAATATTAGTTGCGACGTCCAGTGTTACTGTTTCTTTCTGAAGATATAGTTGCTTGTTTTGTCTATTCTTTCCAATATAGAGCTCCAAAGTTCTGTTGGTATAATAAATTCTAGTTCTCCATCTTTCTGAGCAGACTGAGGTCTTCATCTCTAGTTTCTTGTGCCTGTTCTGTATCTGCTGCGATGGATATCAGAGCTTCACTAACTCGTTTATAACCTTCATGCAAGGCGCTCACTGCATCTATTCAGGCTGACCATCTTGTTTGTTAAAGCCTTTTAACAACTTTCTGTTATGTTATCTGTAACTACTTCCATTCATAATTTTAGTGCAACTCTTAGTCTAAGGTTCAAGTAACAATAACACATTTTATTATTACCATCTGTTTTTTTTTTCGATAAATCGGTAATCCCTATCTTGATCCCATGTCCTTTGAGATCGCCGCCTGACAATGACTATACGTGTCGGCAAGTACCTTCCACCTTTTACTAATTATTTCTGCATCTATGCGGAATTACCCAATAATTTTTTTTTCTCAATTACTATTCAACTCAGATCCAAGCGGACCCAGAAATCATAAATCATTCTTCAAGCTCCGAGCTGCATATCTTGATCTCGACCGATCTGAGATCGAGAAAGAAACCTTCGGGTCGTTTGCGGTTTGTCTCCGGATATTCGAAATTCACTAACGAGGCTGTTGATAATAAAATAAAAATAATTCAGTGATGATTTTCTTTAAACCAGTTAAATTCAAATAAATATTAAATCCAATTTTTATATATTAAAATTATCAAACATGCTGCAATCGGTTATCCTGATTTTCAAGCGAGCATTGAGTAGTTATGGGTTGTGTTTCGATAATCGAGTTGGGACTAGGGGGCACCAATCCATCGCGGGGCCCTGGTCACGTGCCCAGTGGGTAAGAGCCTTAAGAGGGACCTGGTTCGAATTCTATATTTTTGTCGAGCGCATTCGATGTATATTTATGTCAATAAATTTTAATTAAAAGTCTTGTAACCAGATGGAATTCAGAACTACATATTCTATTATGATTATTAATTATACCGCTGATCAAAAATCCAATTCACACAATTCGTCATTAGGTTTCTATGCGTTAGGAAAAGATGAAATTTTTGTTGACGTTAAAGGAATTATTTGTATCTCAGAAAATCCACTTGGATATAATTTTCTGTACTTAAAAGAGCATAGATGGAATATCTTCTTCCTTCTACTTTTGCCGGACAAAAATTATCCAGCCTTCGAATCTTGGATGTCTCATATTATAATCCTTTCAATTAAGCTCCATTTGCTGCACTCGTGTTGAATTATCTACTTCCTTTAGAGAATTACAAAATGAAATTTACTTAATAATTTAATTATGTCGATGAAAAGTGATCCGCTCTTTCAATGATGTTCCACTGGCGCGACGGAAAATTGCTGAATCGATGTAAATGAGGTTGACGAGTCACGAACATGCGGAATAAGAGACAAGATTGCGATAAAGTTACGTAGACGATTCTTTTTTAGTCGCCTCAGTTCGCGGATAAAGCAAAGTTTGCAGTGTGGCCGCTTCCTAAGAATTTCTTCACTTGAGTGAACCACCGGATTATTATCTACCGAGCCTGAAAAAGTGAAGCTTTCAGATGGAAACCGACGAGAAATGTTCGAACTCGTTATGATGATATCGACCAACAATGATTGGAAATGCTGTGGATACATTTTTTTTATGACAAATTCTGGACCGAGAGATTTTCAAACAATGGATTGAAGAGATCTAAACATTTTTCAGATCGAAGATGAGATCGTTGTTTCAATATTACCATATCTGATTGAAAATCGTGTGTTTCGTTTTTGTATTCTGTTTAAAAACAATTTGAATGACGATCATTTTGTTTTCTGATTATTTACACATTCTTCTATATGAACAAAATTTTTTTAATCATGCATTTATACAGTTGAAAGGAAATCATGTCTATCATTTTGATCTCTTATTTTTGCTTTATTGTTGTCCAAGAGGTGTTGTGTTATTGAAACACTTCACGAAAGAGCTAACCTAATTTGTTCTGCTGTTGAAATTCGCAATAAAGAAATTGATTTAATCAAAAAATCTCTTGAAGATAATGGACATCCGAGGCAATTCATAAATACATCTATCATGCAGTTAAATAGAAGAGCTTCTAATAAAGTAACAATCAATCAAGTACAACAGAATTATCAACAAGAATAACAATCCAAAGTAGTGTAAATTGCAACAACCCATTCCACGAGGTTGAATCATTGCAGATTGCTCATTTAATCATGATAAATAAATTCAATGGCAATTTTTGAAGCATTAAGGCATTGAAGCATTGTAGATTGCTCTTTTTTTATAAGATAATTTTTGAAGCATTTTTTTTAAACGACACTTTTTTATTTAAATTTAATTTCTTTCATGACGCATTTCTATCATAGGAATCCGTTGATATAATTCCCAACTCTGAGAAACCAATACTTTCGGAGATATAATTTGTCTGTTTTTTGAGATAATTTTTGAAGCATTTTTTTTAAACGACACTTTTTTAAATATAATTTCTTTCATGATGCAGTTTTATCATAGGAATCCATTGATATCATTCCCAACTCTGAGAAACCAATACCCTCGGAGATATAATTTGTCTGTTTGAACAAGAGCGCCAAAAAGCTCCTGTCCACAGGGCTTGAACCAATTTTTTTATTTTATAGATATTTTTCAGACTTTGGAAAAGAAAACCCAGACAGAAACCGTTTGATATTCCTTGAAAGTAATACATATTTCGAACGTCAGTTTAATGAGTAACCCCTATCTCTATCTATCTATTTCCAACTATTCAAAGAATGGATGATTTTTACTATTGAACAAATCCCTGGTCCCATATTTCTTTATACAACATTACAGGCGATTCTATATGTGGAATCATTTATCTTTCCTTCATCGATTGTGAAGACTGATATGAACGATAAATTCATCACAGCAAGAAACCATCATTTTCCCTTGTTGCTCCTAGCCTTTCCGGATTATCTTTCCAATAAATGTCAGGCGTCTATTCTGCTAGTCGGGTCGTGGAAAGTCGTGGCAAGTATTACGTATTATTTTTCCTCTTCGAACTCTTCTATTCATATGAAATTTCAGAAGTAGAGTTTCCGCCCCTATATTACAAATGGTTATGAAATTAATCTTAGTAACAAGAAGTTAAAACTTTTTACACTATCGTTAGGGATGAAAATGGCCTGAATTATGCATATACAAAATTTTGTTCTATTTATATCACACTAACTTTCCAACTAAATGTTTTGTGCGTTACAGCACTACTATCATATGCCCAAGAACAATTTCTAACTAACGAAGTATTACCCTCGATATTTTTAAAGGCATTCGCCTTGTCGTTTGC